>JAGVSL010000078.1:0-1200000 GCA_022494535.1 Himalopsyche phryganea | reverse complement strand
ACTTTGAGTATCATAGGAAATTTTAAAAAATATATACATATAAAAATATAACGCCTCAAGTTACTGACAACATTGTGATTCAAACAGAGACCTCCTTAGTATTAAAGTAGTACATACTTGAGATAAAATATTGAATATAATTTGTTTTTTTTTTGATGAGGATTCAATATTTAAAAGGAAAGCAGTAATAAGAAAATATTTTTTGTTTGATTAAAAAAAAGTATAAATATGAGTTACCACAAAATGGCGTCACACTTGAGACAGTGATCTTCTTAGTACTAAAATTATATAATTTAAGACATCGACTGAGGGTGCTTGATAGAATTTCAATATCAAATTTGCATCCACTTGTAGTTGTAGTCACTTCCATGTATTTTGTCACTAACGACCCGGGTTTCGCCCTTCGGTATCTTCAGGCATTCGAGCGCACGAATGCCTGAAGATGCCAAAGGGCGAAACCCGGGTCGTTATTGACAAAATACATGGAAGTGTACAAAATCTCAATAATCCAAACTAAAATTATACTTGAGACTTGAGCCAAAATATTGGTTTTGATTTTTTTCATTCTTTAGCTCCTTCATTTGATGAGTACATCCTTCATATGATAAAATGGTGGAAAAACGCAGCTAACTCATTTTTTTCGGAAATATCAGTTGGCTCACTTCACTTCTCAGTGGATCATAATTTGGTTTTTTTTACCAATGTGGAGCATATATACTCCTAATGAAGGTATTTCAAAAAAAGTTTTGTCTACGAGAACTGCTTGCTAATCAGATGCTCAACCTCTCTTTTTCGAAAAGAGTAGCGATAGAAGGATAAGGGTAGAAAAGGACTAGTGGCCAGCTAATCGCTCTCGCTTTGCCCCATTTTTAGAATCGGATGGATGGGAGGGAATTATAGACGTCACAAACTTTCATGTCTACGAACAGAAATCGATTGAAAAATCAATTTTGAAACTGTCCGTACCGGGATTTGAATCCGAGACATCCGTAACCGAAGCATTATATTATGGCGAGTTGCGTTATAAAACTTTGAAATGCACTACTTCAAATTCCCATTATTGAATATGTGGAATTATACGTCGAGAGTGTCGATATAATAGTGGCTTACATCAAGTGGCCGGGTCAGAATTTTGTATCAATGGAAAATTATGATTCCTTTCCAAAAAGTGGTCAATTTTATTTTTCTAATTTACATCGTTTGGCCGATACCTGCTCTGTCGTCTTTAAAATGCGATCCAATCATTAACGCATTTTCGTATTTTTGAGGGTTACATCAATTGGCCAAAACACAATCTACAATCTATATGAACGGCAACAAAAATGATGTAATGTTAACAAAACTGTCACAAGAAGCATGTCTCAAGTTATACTCATTTCGATTGCATTTAAGTATTGTCATTTTATCTACGCCGAAAATATAATTGTCTTATAAATTTTCAAATTTTTTTTGAGATTTTTAAAGTGATGACATGAAAAAATATTTAAATAATTTTACAAGTTTGATTTATAAGGGACAAAGTTTATTTGGGAATTACTTTGTGCCCTTAATAATACATTTACAAATTAAATTCGCTGGGATTATTATAAGAGAAAATGGCCACGTATGCAATGCTTTAACAAATTTATATTTATAATGAAATTGTATCTATTTAACGTCTTACGAACACAATAGTAGTCTGGAAAAAATGTAAAATATAACATATCTATTCTCATGAATGTCAAAAAACTAAATCAGGAATGTTCAAACAGTACTCTTGAACATTTTATTTGTTTAAATTTGACCACTTTCTCCTGTATGGCGATGAAATTTAGATAAATGACCATCCATCTTATATTTTTTGACAATATTTTGTCTTTAAGTTACCCTACCATTTCAAGTAGTGCAGGGCTACGATAACTCTCTTGATTATATTAAATTATCTCTTTTAATTTTTTTACACTGATAATCAGTAATTTCTTGTCTTAGTTCATGAACCATCAGTTTTATATACCTTCATTTTTACATTCAATTTTATATAAATAGGCCTGTTATGTTTGTATTTTTATCAATTGATAATGCTCGTGATGAGCGAAACTGGTCCTGATCATTATAAACATGTGGAAGAATGAATTGAATTGTGTTTTATTTAAAAAAAAAATTAAATTATCTCTATAATAAGGTGCGGATTTGTTCATTTTTCTTTAAATCTACCGTTAAAAAGTTTTTACTATAATACATTATTTCTTACTCTTAATTTTCTTTGGATTGCAGATACAGCAAAACAATATTCTGCCTGTAATTCAAAATTAAGATACTCCACAATGGCAGCGGTGGCGTCATTTCCGCCAATAGACGAAGTGAAACCGGTGCTCAACAAGAGGACCATTATCCATAACAACAACGACCAGACTTTCAACAATAACAATGCTGTGTCAGGGAAGGTCAAAGCTAAATACGAAGAGTCCTTTGATAACACGAGGACTACTCTCCAGCAGTTTTACAATGGAACAAATATCTTCATCACAGGAGGAACAGGTAAGGAAAATAATTTTTACACAATAAAATATTTTTCAATTTATTTTTTTCAATCACATAAGTGTTTATTTATTTATATTTTACTAATCACTTTTAAGGTGTTAACTGTCAATTCTTGGTGGAAAGACATTATATTTTAAAAAATAAAACACAATTCATTTGTACTACTTCCACATATTTATAATGATCAGGACCGGTTTTGCTCATCACGAGCATTATCAACTGATAAAAATACAAACATAACAGTTTTATTTATATAATATTGAGTGTAAAAATGAAGGTATATAAAACAGATGGTTCAAGAACTAAGACAAGAAAATACTGATTAGCAAACAAATTATACATAAATCAAATAAAAGAGTCTACAATTAAAATGTTATGGACCTCTTGCAAATCATTTAACACTAATCTGAAATCACAAATATAGCTACACTAAAAGTCCATTTAGCTGAGCAAAATTTTTTAATGACAATACTAATGCAATAAGCAATAATGAATCAGGAAAATTATAAGAAATAAAAAATTAGTGAACCATTTAAAAACAAACAAATATTAAGTATGTAATTAATATTAACAATAAACAGCCATCTTAAGTGCTCGTCGTAAGCGTAAGCGTAAGCTTATCTGATCGTGATGAGCGAAACTGGTCCTGATCATTATAAATATGTGGAAGTAGTATAAATGAATTGTGTTTTATTTTTTAAAATTATATTTTACTATTCTTGTATCTACCTTGGTGAATAGGTCCAACCCACAATTAATGTGTTTTGTTAAAAAGGATCCAAGGCCAGTCCTTTGAATATCTATATTTTCTTTTGTTTTGCATATCGTGGATGAATACGCCTAAATAATCCATATATTTGAGATGACAAACTGTTAAACAATAAAACAATCACACATACAATTAAATCAATCTTTACCCTAATATTCAATTCACAGAATGTCACATGTGTTGGTTGAATCTTGTTTGCTGAAATAGATCCAATATTGAACCAGTGCATTCTTAATAGCTTATAAATAATTTCTTAAAATATTCGAATACATATCGCAGATTTTTAAATCTCTAGCATTGAAACGATTATTTCGACACATTGTAATCAATATATAAAATTTATAATTATACTTATTATTTGATATTCGTAATGAGCACAGTTCAAACTCAACTTTCAAAAACATTTGAAAGGGAATGTAAGTGAATATAATTTAAATAGTGGTTCTTGCAAATAGCGTAGTTATCAATTAAACCAATTTCGCCAATCAGGGCAAAAGATTTTTTTAACCAACAACTAAGCTTAAAATGTTAATATTGAAAATATGCCGTCTTGTTATTTGTAATAGTGACATTTGCAATGTTACCTAAGCAGGGCCGAATTAAGATATCTTAGGACTCCAGACAATCGAATTCTTAATATTAATTTATTAACACGTGCGTGTAAATTAAGCGTATAAATAAAATCGCTACAAGGTGGCAATTATGTGTTGAAACAACACATACAAGCAAAACATTTACTCTTCATTTTTATGTGCTGAAAATAACGTGACATTTTTCTGTAATTTTTTTTCAAATAAATACAATAAACAAGATTGAAAAAAACTATCGCCATACAAAACCTTCATAATACCCAATAACAATAATTTAAAGATACATAATTGTTCACATTTAATTAAATTAAGGAATTATACATCTTAAAGCCACAATAAAGAAAATACTTGCGTATGCCCTTCATATAAAAAAAAAACTCTCGAGTTTAGAATTAAATAGCTTTACTATATGACACCGCCCCGTACTTATGGGGCGGACAGGGTCTTCAAAACCAGTCTGCAGACACTTTCTATTAATGCAAATTTAAAATGTAATACCTCTCCTGAGGCGCTCAAGAGTAGTTTGTCATATTTGTTTGGTTGTCGCTGTTTGTTTACAGTTGGAAGTGAACAAAAAGCGTGCGCTGTTTAAAAAAAGAAAGAGTCGCGTCTAGACCTTTCCCGGGGGCGGTCGTCGGGCGATGAAGCGGCGATTTAGTCCACCGCTTTAGCAAAACCCACTTACAGAGTTTAAATTAAAAATGTGTAAATCTGTTTGTGTAACTGTATTCAAGAAAATTATAGAAACTAATTGCAATAAACGAGAAAGAGTATACGGATAACGACCGGGTTTTAATGGGAGACGAAGGAACGTGTCACTCATCCTATTGTCCTTTGTCCCCGGACACGGGCTGTGAAGCGTGTTGACTCACCGCACCCCGCTTCTCCTCGCTCTCCACCTTCCTCCCTCGAGAAGAAAGAAAGTCGTTCGGTTTGTTTCTTTTCTACTTTCTCATATGTTGGACTAAATTTCAACCGGTGCCTGGCAGTGAATCTATATTATTTAAGGGGACATTTGTTCCTAAAAAGACTTAATTGTAGAATAAACACAAGTCTCTACTTATCTCATTTTTTGGATAAGAAAAGAAATTTGACATTTTTAAATGTATCGTTAAAGTTAACCGAGGCAACAGATACAGTATTTTATTTAAATTGTTGTGACTTCAGTTATGTACTAACTATACACAAACACACAGCACTAGAAACTAAAACTCATTCATAACTTATGTATTTGAAGAACAGCTTGCCTCCACGGCACGAGAAGAATAAAATATAACAACAAAGTCATAGTCAAATAAAAATAGTAAAGCCCGTATCGTTTTGGACCCAAAGATAAAGTAAATCCATCCTACGAACAAGTTACTAACAACTAACAACGCATCCAAATTAATATTATACCTTGTTCGGGCCTTACACGATTGCCTAGCCTAGCCCCATAACCCGGGCCTATATTTACGCAAAATACTGGTTAGTTAATAAATGGTTCATATTCGTAAGCGAGGCGTACTTTCTGCTGCAATTTCAATAAATTCAAACACTAAATTAATCCATTTCTAGCCAATAAATAATATCTTACTAAATTAATGAATGTAAATTGTGATTAAATTTACTGGTTAACTAGTATTATTAAATGTAATAAGTGTTATAGCTTCTCGGTTTGTATTGATGAAATTATATATTTCTACAGGTTTCCTTGGAAAAATTCTTCTGGACAAGTTGATGAGATCATGTCCTGGAATTAAAAACATTTATCTTCTAATCCGACAGAAGAAAGGAAAGGATGTCCACTCAAGAATTGAGGAGATATTTGACGACGCTGTAAGTTTTATTAAGTAGTAAGGGAACAATCCGCCAAAATAGCGATCGATATAAAGATAATATTAAAAATCTGTAACAATTAAAAAAAGTGATAGTTTCCTACATGTTTTTCAACAGTAAATATTTTTGCTGTGATACATACCGTTCCTGACCCTTTTTTAGCAACTAAGAAATCGAGTTTTGGGAAATATTAATTATCTTTATGGCACTAATCCAAAAGAATACTCGTGTAAACTAAAAATATAAAAATATTAAGCATTCCGTTTCAAATATCATTGATTTATATCAATAGTAGTCAAAATACAGATTTTCCCATTAATTCTGTTGACAGGTATTTGATACCCTCAAGAAAGAAGTACCTAAGTTCAGACACAAGATCATCGTCATACCAGGAGATGTGTCACTGGCAGGATTGGGCTTAAGTCTTAGCGACAGACAACTGTTGATTGAAAAGGTAATCTTCTTTTCACAACACTGTTACATTATATGTTATACGCTTTGAGATTTTATATTTCAAATGAAACAATTATATAAACCAACTAGCATAATTCTACTGTTACATATGGCTTATTAATCAGACCTAAAAATAAGTTTATACGTTTTTGCCTATAAATATATTCTTACTAAACAGGTAGATGTTGTGTTTCACGCTGCAGCAACAGTCAAATTCGATGAGAAGATTTCATTGGCACTCTCAATCAACGTCGATGGAGTTAAAGCAATGCTGGAATTGTGCAAAAGCATGACCATGTTGAAGGTATATAGATTTTCTATTTCAGATAAACGATAGCAATTATATATGTATACATTTTACTTTATATTGTGATGTTTATTCTAACAGTATTTTGTTTCTCTCTAGTCCTTGGTTCATGTGTCGACGGCGTATTCAAACTGTTCACGGAGAGACATTGGCGAGAGGTTCTATCATTGCCAGCTGAAGTGTGAAGAGGTAGAGAAGCTGGTTGCAAAGCTTGACGATGATGCAATGGAAGAGATCACACCTAAGTAAGTAACTGTTCATAATATAATTTGTGGTTATTACCTAACGTTTTGGAATCAGATTTTACCAGATTTTATTATCAGAGGTTGTTGTTATTTTGTATTCAAATGTGATATTTACATCCTATACCATAAAACGGGGCTAAATACTTTTCATTTCTGATCCCCATTATTCTATCCTTACCCAAAAGTGTGCTTGAGCGATAATATTGTTCTAGTTAAACAATTTATGTTGAGATGTTTCATTAGAGATCGACATTAAGATGCGGACATGGCTGAAAACAGTATTAACTGACTAAGTGTTTTTGATAATATGGCCGTTAATTTTTATTCTATAGCAGCAACGAATGTAGACAGTTGTGGCTACAATATTTATTGTTTTCAGAATCCTCGGAGCCTGGCCTAACACGTATACATTCACAAAAGCTTTAGCTGAAGACTACATCAGGCAAAACAGCAAAGGGCTCCCTATGGGCATGTTCCGTCCAGCTATCGGTGAGTAATTTAATTTGAAGTTTTAAAGTTAATCTTTTGAAAAATAAGTTCTCATTTTAAAATGGTGAGAAAACACCAGAGGTTCTAGGTTTCTATTCGATCTTTGCGTGTTTCAAACGGTTTGATACTAACTTACCGCACTGAAACATAAACCATATCTGAATACTGATAATCATCGTCTACGAATCATCCATTACCCATTAGAAATGCGCAAAAGAAAAATATTTATTCACGAAAAAGTCGCTATTGAAAGATTTGTTTATGATTGCAACTTAAAATGGGCTGAATTAAATTAAATTAATGTTTAGTCAGGGTTTGAGTTGAATGAGACGGAATACAATAAATTTGATCAGTGTTAGTACTTGAGACATCTTTAGAGATCAATTTAACGTTGGACGGCTTTTAATTGATGCAAAAAATAATAATTTTGTATTCATGTCGACATTGAAAAAAAATCCGCGCTGTATTTGTATTGAATTTTGAAATTGCAATAAAAAGTTTTCCTTAAAAATGCATCGTTGTCTTCTACCTGTTTTTTGCTCGATGACTGACTGACGTTATTATTTTGTAGACGTCAACATTCAATAGACTCTTTACTGTCAAGAAATAACATATCCTGGCTGCATCATCGGTACAGTGACTTCTCAAAAAGCTTCGCGTCATTTATTTAATATCGTTTTAGAAGCATCTAGCAACGAATGTCTGGCAATATACGGGGGTATTGACTTATTTGTTTGTTAAAATTTATCCTCATACAATACCGATCGGTTCCATCGATTTTTCTTTACTTAAGTATTTCCTTGACTCGAAATATAATACAATGTTTTTGGTAACGATCGTTATTACAATATTAATTTCAGTTCTCAATGGCTTGTTTTTTGTTACGTATTGTGAATATACAACTACCTTATTCTACTTTCAATATATTTTTTCAAACTTGGATAAATATTAAGCTATGTTGAATAAATTCCTACTACAGAATGAAGCTTCGCTTGAGCTTTTTCTGTATTTTTTAAATTTGATAAATAGTATAAGCTCCTTTAAAGAAGTGTATATGGCTGAAAAGGTTAAAAATTTTAAGAAAATGGAGACGGACTGATAATAATGTCAACTTCTCTAGCTTGGTCGAAAAAGCTCATCAAAAATTTTCAGGCTCAAATCCAGACAAGTTGAATACCAAATATTGTTTTTGTTTTCCAATTTCATCTTCGGCTTACATTTTTTTCTAGGGCACAAGTTTTTGTGATGACTCTATCTTTGATTTGATTTTTCTTACTTTGTTGTTGAATTGAATTGGTTCATTGGCAATTTTATGTAATACCAAAAATTAATTAAACATATTAGATGAAATGTATAATGAGACTACCACTGAAATGATAAAATAAAAAGAAAATAATTAAACAAAGATACTGAAATAAATATATAAATGTTAAAATTTATATATATCGGTTTTGGATAAAGTGCTGATGACGAACTTGACGTCAGGTATCTTCAATGATGCTCTAAGTTTCTACTCAATCGCGTATTGTAAACCGTTAGATACTAACTTACCGAACAACAAGCGACGTGAATACTGACAATCATCATCTACGAATCATCCATTACCCGTCAGAAATGCACAAAAGAAAAATATTTATTTACGACCAAAACATTATTGAAAGATTTGTTTTCGATTGCAATTATTGTGTAGTTAAGATCCGTGTTAGTAAAAAAAACATCTTTCTAGATCAATTTATCGTAGGACGGGCTTTACTTGATAACTAAAAAATAATAATGTTGTATTCATGTTGCCAATGCAAAAAAATCCCGCTGTATTTGTATGAAATATCATTGAAATACAAAAAAATATACTACCTATTTATTTACCGACAATATAACTGTCAACATCTGCACACATCAATTACTCAGAATAAATAGCATTTATGTCACTTCATAAAAATACATATTGTGTTTAAAACTAACATACGAACGTGATGTGATCTTTTCTATTGAAAAGTATACAATAATTATTTACGAGTGAGATAAAAACATAAATAATATTTTTTGAATTGAAGTGGTTTTATTCAATTCATGATAAACTGCTATTTTCAGGGTCAAAGTGATCTTCGTTGACTATTTCAAGGGCAGATGTATTATACAGTATTAATTTATTATGCCAGTTAGTTTGATGCTTAACTAATGTATTGTATAATCATAGATCTGGCAAAAACGTTTGATCTATTCGACCAAAATGTTTATTTATTAAAAATCTATTGTTTAGAAGAACACACATAATTATCGGAATTTAAATTCTTTCTAATGAAATATATTCTCTAATAAAAAAATATGTAAATATATATAAAATTTGATTCACATGCATTTTTTCGTCAACAGTGTTATTAAGATTGTATGATGTTTAACGTCATTTGTTAGAATGACGTCGGTGTGTGTAGGTTTTCAGAGCTTTTATATACACTTGTGGTGCGTTGATGTAATGAAAAAGTAAGGCTTGCTGAATATTTTGACGAAATCTATGTTTAAATGTAATCTTATATATAATAGCCCTGTAAATTGGAATGATTTCTCGTTTTCTGTTAAAGATCTGCAATCAGTATTCAGTTGTCGCACACAAGAAATAAATTATTAAGAAACAATAAGATTCTTTGTCCACCTGTGCCTTAATAATTATTGCGTATGTCAATCAAAAACGTGGCTCGAATTTTCGTTTGATTTTATTAAATATCAAACAGTTTTTACGCCTTTTTTTAAATATGGCTTTGAACTTTTGGCTAAAGATATTAAAAAAAACACGATTCAGTTTATAAAAAACAGACTAGTAATTGGAAGACTGACTATGCATCATTGAAGCAGACATGTTATGAACTCTTATGTAAAAACTAACTTCCTAGGACATGTTTTATAAATGCAATTGATGATAATAATTGCTCACCACTTGAGATATTTAAATGCAATCATCACTTTGAAGATTCTCTAGCGAATCAATCGCCAATTATAAATATACATATTGTTTGTTTGTTTAATATTTTTTCAATAGTGTGAAAAGCATTGCTTATATCAATAGTCCAATGCAGTAGAAGGATTTATATTAAAGTTCCGATATAATTAATTTGCTATAGTAAATTATTCAAAGATTTCGGTAATTTTAAATGGCTAAAGAAATAATTCAAAATCTACTTTTAATTTCAAATATTTGCATAACGTAGTTTGAAAATTACATATACCATATAATAAATGACACTTTTATCTATTTTAAGAAATGCTTCACGTAAATGGAATGTAAAGTATTAAATTATAATCCAAACTTCCAGGCTTAAATTCGTAAAAAGAGTACTTAAATCATATTGAGGGCACAAGTGCAGTTCAACGTATTTAAATATTCTGATTTTGATCGGGAGAACAAAACAACTAAACAAATCTATGAAAAACCAACATATCATTGATATAATATGACTGCAATCATTTGAAAAATTATGACACTTTATAGTAATTTTTACCATTTCCACTCTCAATGTGGAGCATATTCACTCAGAATAAAGGTAACTCAACAGAAGTTTTTTTATGTGAACTGATTGTTACTCAATTGCTCAACCCTGTTTTTTCGAAGATAGTAGATATAGAAGGATAGAGCTAGGACAATACTAGTGATTAGCTAATCTTTCTCACTACGCCCCGTTATTACGATGGGATGAGTGAGAAGGAATTAAAGACATCGAAAATATCCATACCTACGAACAGAAATCCATAAATTGATTGAAAAACCAATTTTTGAAACTGTCCGTACTGGGATTTGAACGCGAGACATCTGTAACCGAAACCAACGGCGTTGACCACCGCACAACGGACCCGTCATCCATGCGTAGTAGGGTGGAGAAATAATACTACAGACATTTTCACTCAAATCCTTAAGAAAAAAAACAGTGACTATTCTAAATCAATAAATGTATTTCGCACCAAAATGGTTTAAATGTCTACGCCATTTGCAAATAGTATTCAAATAGACACAGTGTCAATAAAATCGTTCACAGAACAAATAACAAAATACAAAATTTTCCAGTGCTGAATTCCGTGTGCATTCCGCACTTGGGACTTTTTTATTTGAACTGTTCGCTCACCAGAGGTGATAATATTTTGTGTCTATTGCATGGTGCGAGGATATTTTTTTCAGTTGGTGACACTGTAGTCGAAAAATGGTGACATAGTATGTTTTATATGATTACGGCCGAAATTTGGTTTCGAATGATTTGGAAAATGTGCACTGGAATATGAAATATCATTGACCGTAAAAGGAATATATCGATTTATTCTTGCCATTTAAGAAAATTCGATCGTTAGTTCTCGTATATTATAGATGTAACTATTTGTATAATATAAGAGTACTATGATATTTACATATATTTTCATTGAAAATATTAATAAATAATACTCATGGTGTTTTGACCAACAAAATACGAAAACTAGTTAATGATTGGATCTCATTTAAAAGACGACTAATCAGGTCTCAGCCGATGTAAATTAGAAAAATAAATTTACCAGTTTTTGGAAGGTAAACATCATTTTACATCGGTTTTCGGTTTAAAAGTGCTGATCCGTCCACTTGATGTAAGCCACTATTATATCGACACTCCCTTTGTATAATCTTGTATCTGCATTCATGAAAATTTACAGGAGTGCATTTCAAAGATTGATAGCACCACTCACTATATAATGTTTTCGATAAAAACAGTTTATACTATCTCCTGAACAATTTCAATTTTGAGGGTTGCATTAACTGACCAAAACACCATCGATTATGATTTTGATAATATAGTAAAATTTAGCGGCCTTTCGCGTGTTTCCAAGTTTTTCATTTTATTATAACCCTCATTATTGTTCCTTAACAGAGTGTGTGTTGATTCGTGTTTCCATTTTTACTATCTGGCGTTTGAACCCGGGAAGGATTTTAATCAATTGATTATATTATTTAATCAATAAGTGCTTTTGTTTCTGAATTTAACTGTTATTATCAAAGATTCCTACGATCTCCATTACAGTGCATGACCAATGTAGAAATCCCGTATATCTTAGCATCGGTACAGGAGCGTACGCGAGGATATATTATTTTGTTTTTACTGAATGCCATTTCGGTTTGGAAATACTATTGAATTTACTAACATAATCAACAATAGAAATACTCCACTTATCTTCGATGTCAAAAAAAGAAATAATAGTCTCTCGATTGTCGATGTTCTCTAAAGAAGCATACCACTTCAATAATAGCAACAATAATTTGTGGTGTTAAGTAAACAATTCTTCTTTTTTGTTAAATATTTTATGTTGTGTGTTTTACAATTGAGAGATACTTCTTAAAACTTACGAGTGGATAACATTGAGAAATTGAAAAAAAACATTTACCCCCACACTTTACACTTTTTTTCAATATCTTAACATTAATTTGCTCGTTTTTGTACTAAAATAATATCTCTTATACGTGTTTTATTATGTCATCATTAAAAAAAGAATCATCGTTATTCTGCTCTGCCAAAAATGGAAACAACCGAATAGAAAATATAGTCAAAATTAAGTATTCTCTTGACCCTTATTCTTAATTTAAAAACCTTCAAAATTTGTTATTTAAATATTGTTTTCACAAATCGTTATGATTGCCATGATTTGAAAAATTGATATATGTTAAACGAAACTTACTGGAATAAAAATATAATTTTATATGTTAAAATATAAGATTTATTCAATGTCACGATTTATATGTATATTTAAACTATTTTTCGAAATGTGTTAAGTATATCCAGTCGCCTACTTCAAAAACCATTTATTTGCAAAGCAGTACTGAATTAGGTTAGCCAAATACAAGAATGTTACGAGTTATTTATTTTCATATAATATTTTATGGAAAGCGGTTTTGAAATAGTCTAGTGCCAATAATATTCTACCTGACACCAAGGGCCAGAAGTTGAATTGAGATTGTGTTCAGAAAACGTGGGCATTGGTGTTATGTAACTATATTGAACGATTATACGAATTATCGCATCGAATCGATTTGGACATTCAATAATACTTCTAAATAAATTATACTAGACCTTTCTTGAATAATTAACGACAACCACATTCAACATAAATTTCGTAACAATGTAGAAAACAGATTAAACTTTTAACTATACGAGCTGTTAATTCTATAGCGTAGATCGGACGGCATTCGTGATCTAGTAGTGGTTAGAACTTAAAATAAATGATTCTCGGACATGAGTGACTTATAAAAATTCTCATCGAGTTTATCTCGTATGATTTTCCAATTTTCAAAATATTTCGCTCATTGGCTGTCAGCTTCAATGCCAGATAATTTTTTTTTATATACAATTTAAAATGATAAAACTATATACAGATAATAATAACAACAATTTGAAGCGCATGCGCATTACCTGAATATTTGCCATTGTCCAGAATACCAAAAAACATCTTGTAGCTTTAAGAAACAAGATGTTATATTTTTGTTAATGGTACATATTTTGATTGCCTGTTTCCATGAAACAAGGGAAAAGAAGTCATTATTGATATTACCATCACTTTAAAAATTCTATAATTCCTGTAATAGAACATAATGGAAAGAGAAAAAATAATAAGTGTTTTGAAATATTCAAATTAGAGCCTTTCTATTGGTCTCCCATTCACATATTTTCTACAGGTGATGTAGAATATTGTTTTTCATACAGTGGCATTGGAATCGACGATATGATCTGAGTCGGTTTCACACAGCGAATGAATATTTTTTATTTATGTAGAATAAAAAATATCAAGACTAATTATTCTAATAGTTTGTGACTAAACATAATTTATGAACCTTCTTATTATTCATTAATATTTTGCATGTTTAAAAAAGAGACAGAAATGCGTGAAAATGCCAGACTGAACGAATGTAAGTCTTGGTGGAATATTGAAAGTGAATTTCCACTAAGTAACAGATAAATATTACTGTTTGAAAGCTTTGGAAATTCTTCATTTCATGATGGAATCTAAATGTTAAATAATCATTGTTTTTGTTACAGTGACATCGACATTCAAGGAACCGATCGTTGGATGGATTGACAATCTTTATGGACCGACTGGAGTAATTGCTGGTGCAGGTAAAATATCGTTTATCATAACTCAATATATATGTATATAAACGAAAGTTTGTTTGTCCCTTATGCGTTCCTATAGAATATCCGATTTTGATTAAACTGTGGTGAGTTGTTGTGTGCGCACCCGTGAAGGTTTCTGGGAAAAATACCTAAAATCTAAAAAAAAAAAGAATCAACTGCGTACAAGCAGCGACATCTCTGAAAACATTCTGATTTATTCGTGTACCCACCAGACGGACAAAAAAAAGATGGTGTATACAAAAGCACTAACATAAATAGACTTAAAACACAAACAGTTTTTTTTCTTTGAGCAACGCATACCGGCTACTCGCTAGTTACTTATAAAATCAAATCATATTCACAACGCTTAATATAGCACAAATGATATAGGTAGTGTGTTTAAAGGTAAGTTCAATTCAACTCTTTCATTCCATTCAATTTTTTCATATATAAAAACTTATATAAATCAAACAATGAAAATTCCAATAGTTTTCAATATAGTTAAACAATCTTATTACCTTATTAAGTCTAAATTTATAATGCATAGGTAAGTATTCGTGCTGTACTTGCAATTAAGAAATCGACCTACAGTTTGAGAAATTATGGTTTATTGATTTTTAATCTAAGATAACCGTTTGTAAAATATTTTATCAACATAGGAATGTTTCTCTCAATAATTTCGGATTCCCGAAAATAACATTTTTTCAGGGCTGTCGTTGAAAATGAGCGACTTACTCCAAATCAAAGTTTGAAATTATTTTTTTTTCATTCTATGCAATTTTATAAATAATTATCGTTGGGCTTTAAATTTATAGCGTACTAATATTTATATGTATTGAGAGATAAATAGAAAGAGAAAAAAATGGTATTTGTAGGCATAAATAAAAAAATAACAAGAATTGTGAGGAATTTCGTCAAATCACGAGAAAAGAAAGATATATTATAAATGCTTCGTCTGTCAGTTTTACGTACATTTGTATCGTCGCAAACACATATTGTGCATTATTTTTATTTAACCTTTCCGTTTTCATGCTAAAAAATCCATTCGGATCTTATGCATTCACATTGCGTTACCGTGTGGGATTTGTCATATAAACGCATTTATTAAACGAAATGAGAATTTCAAAGAGTTAGATATGGTTTTATGTAGTATTAAGTAATTATTTTACGTCATATTTTGTGTGTAAACTCTGAAATACATTTCAAACTATGCGAAATTATCGAAAGACGCAATAATCTAAATTATTCATAGCAGAACAGGCTCGAGACGTGTTTCAGTACCGTTTGAAACAAAACGGTTGCAAACGGTACTGTCATGCGTCTCGGGTCGTTACTATACCGTATTATATTTAATACTATACTTTACTGTAAATACTGTAATGTTGTCTTTTTCGATGGTAAAATTGACGAAGTTTTCAAATTATGATTAATTATACAAAGACGTAAACGATAATGTATTTTCAATGTTTAACTTTATGTAGAACTATTTTATTTACAAATAGCAAAATTTAAAATTTTTTGTATGACCTATTTCACAGATAATTTAAAGGTTTGAAGGCTGAAGTAACGCAATGTTACACCATGAGTACGGAAGGGCTAATTAAAAATACTAAACAAAATTGAGTCGGATTATTTATAAAGCATTTTTTACTTTCATGTTTCTATAATATTTATGTGTGAAATCCAAGCGTACGTTATTACTTTAATTGTTTCAGAAACCTAAGCCGTCTTTTTTTCAATTACCATTTTAACCTTGTGTCATCGATTAATTTAGAAGACTAAAAGTATTTTTGTTTATTATCTGTTTTAAATCAGCCGCTGTTTTAATGACACGTTAGTACTTATTACGTTATTACACAATTGCATTGACTGAATATCCAATAATTTTAATGATATCAAAGCTCAGTTGTGTCTCAATGTTTTTTGAAAAGATGAATTTTTAACTCGGCATACCTAAAGGCTTTTTATAACAAAATATTTCAATGTAAATTATGATACATTTTATGCATTTAATATTATTACATATTCATGATCATGAAAATCATGATTCAAGCTAATCCTTAAATATGATAAAATGAAAAGCAGAAAATTATTTAGATGAAAAAAAATGATTGCTATTTTGGCATCAAGCCATCACCAGAATAATTTGACATGATGGTATTTGGAGTGATGTCGAAATAATTAGCTATCAATTTAACCAATATTTTTTGTAAATTGTGAAGCTAAATCATTAATAAATTAAATGTATTTTATACATATGTACAATAAAATAATGTGAATTACAAGTTTTTTGCTTTTGTAATGTGGTGAACGATAAAAATATAGTAAAAAAGCAAACGTTTGCGATTGACAAGGAAGTTAACTGAGTAAGTATTCGTCTAAATTCACTTACGCCTACGCGGAATATGTCAACATCCATAGCAATATCGTTGAACATTGTTAAAGCTCTTCAAAGTGGCATTACCATTGGCGAGCTGGATTCATGAACATTACAATTTATGTTCAATAATTCATGTTATAATATGAAAGTGCATCTTGAGATCTTTTGTGACACAAAATACAGTTTTTTGTCAAACTTGTTTTGATTTCAGCGACTGGCCTGTTGAGGACCCTTCACTGCGATGGTGAGATGAACGCAAATATCGTGCCAGTCGACTTCTGCGTGAATGCCCTCATTGTGTCTGCGTGGGACATTGCTAAGAATTCCAAAGAGAGGCAAGTTAAATGAGTAAACTTTTTCATAACATAAAACAAATACCCTTATTGCGTAATTTACATTCGCGGACGAAATATTGTCATCGTTGAGGATTGCGATAATCGCGTTCTGCATAGCGTTCAGAAGGTTCATGTCCAGGAAAATGTAAGGTACATTGGGAAATTTTCTATGTGAAAGCATATGAAATCTAGGATGATGATATTATGAATGATGAAATTAACAAATGATTTGACTACTAAATCGTAAATTTATCCAAGTGGGTTTTCGTTGTAAATGGTTGTGCGTTGGTTAACAGTTCGAATCTCCAAAGGGATATAATAGCCTCACATTGATTTCGAAATCGCGGTATGGATTTATATTCAACTATAAGAATTTCGTTCTTAAAAACGGTACGAAAATAGAGTCAATCAGTCAACTACTATATCTTTCCAAAACAAATCTTTCGATCTTTGCACATCTTGAGGACTTTCTTGGCTTACGGAAAAATAAGACAATGTGAGATACAGAGGCAAGTAATTTATATGCCATAAATTATGACTTTACCTCGCTATTTTCCCGTAAATCAACTTAGGCTGTTCAGATTCTAATTTTTCTATTTTTTGTAGAAGGTAACCTATAATTGAATAATAACGAAACACGTGGAAGGGTTTTGATTTAGTAATGGCTTATTTAGTTCAATGCCAAATGGGTATGTTTAGAATGATGCGGATTCTAGGTCAAGTTTAATGTTAATTGCTTTATTTGCTATGCATTGTTTTTGACGATGCTACATTCTTGTGTAAAAGCTGATTGAAGTGGAGTTATTGTATAACTGCTTTTGGTTTCAAATTATAATTTTATTACATCATTGATAAATATTTTCGAGGTAAATAATGTTTTGATTAATTTCATTGTATTTCTCGTTTTATTTTTTAGGAAGGAAGAAAATATGCTCATCTATAACTACGTTTCAACTGTCGAAAATCCGATTTCCTGGGGAGAACTTTTAATTTACAATAAAACATACGGATTTAAGTACCCTCTATCGAGCGCTGTCTGGTAAGTCACTTCAATTGAGCAATAATTTTCTATGTTTTATTGTATCTATGATTTTGATTGATCCTATAATGCGCACAACAAAAACTAGCCGTTTATCGAAAGATTGATTTAATTATCTAGTTATTTATGTTAATTTTACGAACTCACGTTGCACGCGAAAAGACAAAGGGTGTAACTGTTATATTCCCAGAAAAGACTGGTCAAGCTAAAATATTCTACCAGCCGATGAAAAACTAAAATGGTTTTTCGCTAAATCATATTGTAAACTATCACAACGTAGATTTTTCTTTTCCTTTTCCAATTCACGGTACGGTAAAGTACAAAAGGGAGATACGGTATACGATTTAGCAGAAATGGTTCTTTACTGTATGCTCTCTGCAAAGTTTACGACCACAGCAGTGTGAATAATTCAGCACTGAATTTGAAATATTTAAGATAAAACAAAATACTTAAAGACTTTGAAAATACAGCTGTTCTCAGAAAAATTGGCGTTACCGTGATACAATTAATCCGTTATGAATTTATTTTGTTTTTAGGTATTACAGCTTCACAATGAATAAATCAGCGACTTGGCACAAAATCTATTCGATGATTCTTCACACAATTCCTGCTGTTGTTGTGGACACTGTGGCTGCATGTGTTGGACAGAAACCGAGGTAATTTATTTTTGATTGCATTAATAAAACAAATATTTATTAATTGATCACGATATTTTGATCAACACATGTTTAACATGTGAGGATTTTCAATCGACTGAAAATTATCACTTTTGTGTGAGTTTAAAAATAAAATAAAAGAAAGTGAATTTATTACAAGAGAAATTGAACAATTATATTATTACTATAAAAATAATTAACAAATAATTAATAAGATCTTAAAAGAAAACTCATGTAAATAATTGTATTTGTCAAGTACGTGAGAAAAACCACATTCAATACAGATTTTTCAAAAAAAATATTTTTTTCCATGTCCGCTCCCAACGTGAAGCATATGATCTCCTAATCTTGAGAGAATTTTTCCATGAGAACTGCTTGTTACTCAGTTGCGCAACCTCTTTTTTTTCGAAGAGAGTAGGGATAGAAGGATAGGGCTAGGACAGCACTAGTGGTTAGCTAATCACTCTCGCTACTACCCGTGAGGGTCGGATGGGTGGAAGGGAGTTTTTTTAGACATCAGAAAGACTCAGACTACGAACAGAAATCCATAAATCGATTGAAATATCAATTTATGAAAACTGTCCGCACCGGGAATAGAACCCGAGACATCCGTAACCATAGCTAACGACACTACCAACAGCGCCACGGATGCCGACAAGAAAATATTTAGTGGAATCAAATTATTTTGTGGATTCAATTATTAGTGTGAAATTCAAATTGATATCTTGTTGTAAAAGCAAATAATCAGATTAACATGTATTATTGTAAGAAATTGCCGTGCTAATCAAAAGAAATTTCACAAAAATTATTGCAGAATTAATTCTCAAGTGTTGTTATGTTATGAAGGAAACAACTTTTTTTACAAAATTCTCCTTAAACGTAAATCACAGAGAACAAAATTTATTCCGACTTCAAACACTTGTTCTTGCGAGAATTGTCCAGAATGCAATGCATCATCTAATTAAATTCGTATTAAAATATTATTATTTAAACAATTACAGTTCAATAAATAACATTGATATTTTATTTTCTAGGCTTCTCAAGATGTACAAGAAGGTGAACAAGTTCTCTGAAGTGATTTCGTATTTCTGCACGCACGACTGGGAATATACTAATGATAATGTGCAAGGACTCTGGCAGAAAATTGACAATGAAGATAAAAAGGTAATTAATTCACACATAAGTAAGTGAAGATGGTTTTGTGACTTTATCAAAACTTTGGCTATGCTTCGTCCATTAATGAAACTGACATTGAAATAATTTAAGACATCGACTGAGGGTGCTTGATGGAATTTCAATATTAAATTTGGATTATTGAGATTTTGTACACTTCCATGTATTTTGTCACTAACGACCCGGGTTTCGCCTTTCGGCATCTTCAGGCATTCGAGCACACGAATGGACTCGAACCGAGTCCATTCGAGTTCACTCAGTTCGAGTCCATTCGTGTGCTCGAATGCCTGAAGATGCCGAAAGGCGAAACCCGGGTCGTTAGTGACAAAATACATGGAAGTGTACAAAATCTCAATAATCCAAATTTGACATTGAAATGTTACGCAAAAGTTTTGGTTTATTTGATGACCATATATTTATCAAATAAATTAACATGGTTTTTTTCAAATTTCAAACATTTTTTTGAAATTCATACCAGCTTCTGAGAAATGATTTTGGTTTTTTCTGTATAACTTAATCATTACTAGCTTTGCCGTTTCGTTCCGCAGATATGACATGAAATGGGACGTTATTTGTAATTAAGTTGAGAGGTTTAAAATAGTCTGAGAAAAGAGAGACTGCAGTTGAATTGAGAAACTGAAATAAGTCCCAATATAAAATAATAATTTCTTAATAACAGTTTGAACATTTTTTCTGTTATAACTGCATCGAATTAGTGTGTGTGTCGCTCAAAAATGATGACAATAATTTTATACTATCCGGATTTTAAGAATTATGAATAGAACTTCAACGAGAAAATTAAATATCAACTTATTACTTGAAATAGATGCAATTTCTTCGAGAAATAAACGAACTTTGGCCGGCAGTTGAAATTAGTCAGTCGCCAAATAGTTGGCATGGCATTTTATTGTCTTATTTCGAGAATAAGGCTCCAGATCAATGGCAGTCCTGAAAACGTGATACTACAATGGCGATATAAACAACTTATGTTATAGAAATTAGATGGTGGATAATAAAAGATACGGTTTTAATAATTAAGGTGTCGTTTTTGTTTATTTTTCAGCTTTTCCCATTCAGCATAAAAGATGTCGATTGGATATTCTACTTCACATATTACATAAAAGGAATGAGAGAATATCTATTCAAAGAAGACTGCAGTCAAGAGGACGCTAAAAGAAAATGGATGAGGTGAGAGATTCATAATTGCTGATTTAAAGCTAAAATCATCAAAAAGATGTTTTGTTGTTGGGTTTAAATCTTCTACTACTGTCAAACATATCTAAAAAAACTGTGATTATATCGCATCTGCATATGGAGATATATTCAAAAAAAAATCATATATTTAACATATTAAGTAAAAATGATTTGTTATTTTCCTATTTTTATTATAATATATTATTTTTGTATTCAATAAAACACAATTTCGTGTGAAAAATGTCGTGTTTCGCGTGTTAGTGTCACAAGTGACACTAATAATCTGAATGATTTTGAAGTTTTTTTGACCACATATTCATGTTTTTATTTTTTTAATGTGTCAACTGTCAATTCTTGGTGAAACGGCATTATATTTTTAAAATATGACACAATTTGTTTTATACTACTTCCACATTTCAATAATGATCATGACCAATTTAAAATACTCGTGATGAGGGAAGCCGCTCCTGATCAATATAAAAATGTGGAAGTAGTACAAAATAGATTGTGTTTTATTTTTAATAGATTCATTTATTGTTAGTTTTTTATTGTTTTAAATTAAAATTTCTATTATTTTTTATGCAAATGTCTATGTGAGAATTTTGTTTTTGCTCTTCACACAGTCAAGTCATAGAGCAGTATGTTTTTCATATTGACTTATAATATCATTCTAAAATATGATTACACCAGCCATTTTTCATTACAAACATTATTTTCAATAATATCTATTTTTCAAAGCAGTAAGAACATCGACTACAGTTATTATATTTCAGTGAATTTGTTTATAGTGTAGATTTTTTAATCAAAATTAATGAAAAGAAAATTAAAATTAAAACATGTTTTTTGGTTCAACACAAGTAACTAGGATCACTAATGCTAAAATTTTGTCGTTGATTTTTGTACACAATGCAGTTTGAGATAAAGTTTCACTACAAGTATAAACTATAGCATTAAGGTATTTATTTATAACCGTAGACTTATAATTAACCGTTGAATAAAAGTCAGCCTAAAGTGCATAGCTAATAAATACTAAAAATACATTTTAGTGTTACCTATTTTGAACGTAATTCTTTGATATATTTTATATCAAAATATATTTTTTTCTTAAAATGTACATAACTGTTTTTTTATACCAAATAATATACCTATCCAATTATAGTAATCAAATACCAAAACGTGTATTTTATATCGCTAAAACACGTCAGTGCCTAATTTTTTTTCTACGATCTGTCAAGTTAAAAGTTTTGCACTCTCAGTCGATAAAATGTTTTATGAACAATTCCAATTCTATTTGATATCTATGGAAAGCTAACAATGTTAGTAGTATTTATTGAGTAGAAAAATATTTTATTTAATAGGTACCCGATTAACAATGAAATTTGTTTATATTTTTTAGATTGTACTGTCTCCATATCCTGCTGAAGACCGTGTTGACGTGCTCATTTTCTTATGCAACATTATCGTTGTTATACAGACTTTTCACAAAAGTGATCAAGCCATAAAGATCAGAAGAATACAGCACACTTGATATTTATTGTGATTATTTGTATTTTATAGTTTTAATATTTATCGAAACAAAGACATCCAAAACGGTTGCTGACCATTATTTTATTTTGCTCAATGCTAAACTTGTATTTCATATCTGCTATGAATTACTTTGAGTTGCACATTCAAATGTTAATTTAATGCTATTATGTAGATTAAGAATAATTATAGATGTTTGTAAATTTTAAGTCATTAATATGTTACAATAATTAAATGGATACATTTCAAATATTTCTATTCTATTCCAAATGGTGGATGTGGATGTGAATAAATGGTGTCACATGATTTCGTGAATTTTGCAAGATCTGGACTGATTTTAATTATCAAGTAATTGGTAAAAAGAATATAATAGCAAGGCAGTTACGCAAAGTTATAATATAACTAGTCTGAAATTCATATAACAGTTTGTATAAGGAAATTAAAGCAATATAACATAATATCTTGTTATGGAAAGCTCTCAAAAAGTGACTCACTATCACTCCTGGAGTAAGACGGAAGACCAGAGATAGTATAGGGTATAGGGTTAGGAAAAAGAAAAATGAAATGTAGTAGAGAAGACTCTTTGTGGAGGCCAAGGTTCACAATACACTGTGTAATTATAAAAAAAGGAGAGGATTTTGTTCAACGATCTAATTTTTCAATATTTTTTTTCACATTTTTAGACTTTCACTATTTTAATTTAACCGTTTGATGATTGATGCAATTACTTGTTGTTTCGAAATCATTTATTCATTAACCAATTTTTTAAAATATTAAGCGTGAATATGTTTTAGCATAATTATCACAATATGAATGATCTTTCTATGTGTTAAAAAAGCTTTCTTTCTAGAAGATGCCAGTCCTGATCGTCGAATGTAATGTAGAAAAATGCTATACGACATTTTTATTTAATGAGAACATTTATAATGTATTTACTGAAAATTATTGGTTAAATTACAGTCTTGCGATCTTTGAATGAAAAATATAGTTTTTTTAAATCAATTTACGGAAAAATGTCATCAATGGTCGCCGGTAGCCATTGCATAATAATAATGGTCAGTAAAAGTGGCACGCATTTACATCATATATGTTAATTTTGACAACGCATCCATTGACTTTTGTTTTTTTTTAATACAGGTTGTTTACAAATAGACGCTTGCGAGATATTTCAATAAATAATTGAAATAATAATTTCGTACAGTTGAAATGTCTAACAATATATTGTGTTACTAATTCACGGATATTTTTTTGTTATGAGTGAGAAAACAATGATTTTATTGAGATGTAAATGATTCTGAATTCGAATGGAGTTATTTTTTTTCTACAATATAAATCAATAGTTGAGATCAGCTTTTTGATATGCCAAAACAATGGAAAAAAGAATTTTATTTTCTTTAGATTTGTTGGTTACTTTAAAATTTAAATTCACTTATAAAAATATATTTTAGTTTTTGCCTGATTTTTCTCATGTGTTTCATACAAATCCGGGTATTTTAAGTGTATCAAACCCTTTTTGAGATATTACTTATATTATTAAATAACTACTTTAACGAAAGTTGCAAAAAATAACATAAGTTGAGTCATAACTCATAACGAAAACAATAACTGTAGTTCAAAGCTTTCCGAAACGAATACTTCAATTTCAAGTCCTGACAAAGTCAGCATATGTTTTATTTAATATAATTATATATTTTTAATCTGGCATTACAGCTGATAGCCAAAACGCTAAATATTTTAAAAATTGGAAAATGATACGAGAGATACTCGACGACAATTTTCACAAGTCACTCATGTCCAAGATCATAAATTTAATTTTGATATTGACCTTGCTGGGACTTGAACCAGAACCTATCTGACCGCTAGGGGAAAGCTCCTACCACTAGACCACAGACGCTGACAAAATATGAAATGTTGATTTGATTTCTTTTTTTCTCATTATCAATAGACACATTTTGTCAAAGTTCACTGCGATTCAAGTGACGATTTTTTTTAAATATCTTTCCCATTGACCGGTAGTTGTAAAATCATTTTTTATGTGAAATCTCTTGTTTCAAAAAAAATATGCCAACATATAAACAATAACATTGTTTTAATGTAAAGTTCTAATTAAGGTGATTACTACTTTTTCATTCGGGGCTGACAACATATTATTAAGATGCTGATGATGAATGTACATCTTTAAGTGTTTATATATATATTAAGAATCATCGTATCGATAAAGTTTTATGAAACAATGTCTTAACACATTCGCAACGAGGGAAATATGACGAAAATACGCACAGTGGCGGGTCTGATTCGCAGGAAATTGACAATAGATCATGGAAAGAATAGCATGAAACTGACCAATAAAAAATTACGCGAAAACAAGTTTGGATGTTCTCCTAAAGGTGTTTCGTAATAAACTGATCAAAGTCTTTCAATAATATTATGAATCAAACATGAATTATTAGTTATGAGCGATTAATGTCGCTTATATCGAATGACGTGAAAACGCGTTCGCCACCGCAATACAAAAAACTTTGCGACGCGGAAAACGCGTCCCCCGGAGCTAACGTGTTAACAGCATCTAAGATAGCATTTTTAAAGGAACAGCAATAATAATATCGTTTTTTTTTAACTTTTAATGAAAAAACATGTAAGGCTACGTCTATTTTTAAAATTAATACCGTTATCTTATATAACTTCAACACATTTTCAAATACTATGATATTTTAAAATATTTCATTGCACTAATTCACGTAGTAAAAATTTCCAGTCGTAAAAAATCTTGCAATAAAAACAATAATGAATTATGCACCAGTTAATTTATTAGTAAACAACCTGTATTCACACATATATTGTATTTGAAATATTTTTGACGTCTTACAGTTATTGGATCTCTAAAAGAAAGTGTTAAAACATAACTTTCTATTAATTTAGTATTATGAAAACGAGGCTAAGGTTAAACGCACATAATTTGTTATATTATGCTTAGAAATAAGTATTTAGATTCGTGGGAAACAAAGTATTTATAAAACAACATCTTGAACTGGATCTATAGTATAGTAAATATTACATTTAAATTAAATTAGGTATTTAGAATGGTAAAAAAAATAGTAAGTACATTGGCTATATCTTCTAGGTTTTGTATCATATAAGCGAGTAAAAATCTGTCTAAGTATGGTCCTAACTCCTGACTAGAGTTTGTGATCGAGAAATGTCGAGATTTACTGGATAATTTTCACGGTCGTTTCTCTAGAAATTTCGAGATTTCACGACAAATTATTCTCTCGAGTTACAAAAATGTTTTAAAAGTGTGAGTCAACTTATACTTTCAAAAGGGTATGTTCTGTTCAATGGATTAAAATACTTATTTAAACAAATTGAATAAAAAGACATTCTGCCAAAAAAATACCAAAACTTTTCAACGTCCGGCCTTAATATTAAATGTGTTTTAAAACAAATACATTATATTAATTTCAAAAAAATATGAGTAATCATGGTATTCAGGCATAAAAAACACTTGTTAAATGCATTTTAGGTAGAAACTCGAGAACATTAAGAATACATCTCTCATTTTCGATTAATCTTCACGCCGTAATATATTATTGTTATAGTACTATTATAATTTAAAATGCTACTTCAGTTAACATTCTTTTTACTCTCGTGCGTAATTGTAAATATTTTTGAAGGGATTAATATAATTAGAGTCCATTAATTCCGAATGAATGGAAAAAATTGTTAAATATTAAAAAAATATGTAAACTACATAGTCGAGCTTAGTTAGCAAATATTGTTTGGTTATGTATTTTATATATATATTAATCTTCCATTTGTCATTTTTTTATATCAGTTTGTAAAGATTAAAATTATATCTGTAATATTTTATGAATGTAAGATTCTTGCTCAATTTATTATAGTAATATAAATATGATTTTAATTATTAGATAGTTGATAACTAATATAAAACTCATAGCTGTAAATCTTTTTTAAATTCGTTACGTAATTAGTTAATAATTATGTATGTACGATAATTTGTGAGAAATGAAATACTTTTTATGAGTGTTTATATGATATTAAACTTGGTAAAAATTTGGAGCACGAACTCAATCAATCAAAAAATTACCACAGAAGGGTGTAATATTTTTTTAAAATATTATCAGAACTATTTAAGATATCGACTGAGCGTGCTTGATAAAATTTCAATATCAAATTTGAATTGTTGAAATTTTGTACATTTCTATGTATTTCACCACTAACGATCCGGGTTTCGCCTTTCGGAATCTTTCGGTAATCGAGCACACGAATTGACTCGAACTGACGGACAGTAAATAGTTTATATCGTTTATATGTAAGATAAAATACGACAAATTATTATCACTAATTCTACAAACTGCATTGATATTTGAATTAATTTTAATGCTGATTTGATAATAATGACTTCTAGAAAATTTCAACAATTCAAATTAATTATCAGAACCGTTTCAATCGACTGGAGTAAAAAAATCTGAAAAAAGTCTTTTTTGTATTAATTAACATGCTAATGGATTGAATAATATTTACATCCGTCACATTTATGTAACTTTGTCATTTATAATATTTGATTTTGATTTGTAAGTCTAATAATTTAATGAGTAGAATTAATAAATATAAATAAATAAAAATAGCCCACTTAGAATTTTATAAAATGTAAATAATATGGTTGATTATCAATGAGAGCTCCGTGTAGAGGTGATTCCCACTTTCAATTTCATTGTGTATTCACTGGTGGTATTTAAAAAAAATTATAAATAACTGTAAACTAATAATATTTCAACGAGACCATACTAAGTTACTTAGTGAACAGTAAAAACAGCTGGAATTGAATCGTGTTTAGTAATAAAATGATATATGAATACAACAATTTCCAGTGAAGTTATAAATATAAGAATGAATAAAATTTGATTAATGAAAATTATAATGCGGTTTTTATTTAATTCTTTCATAGCAGTGTATTTTTTTCCATGTCCGCTCCCAATGTGGAGCATATGCTCTGCTAATGGAGGTATCTTAACAAAATATTTCTATGAGAACTGCTTGTTACTCAGTTTTTCAACCTCTCTTTTTTCGAAGAGAGTAGGGATTGAAGGATAGGGCTAGGACAGGGCTAGTGGTTAGCTAATTGCTCTCGCTACGCCCCGTGAGGATCGGATGGGTGGGAGGGAGGAGTTTTAGATATCGCAAACACTCAGACTACGAACGGAAATCAATTAATCGATTGAGAGATCAATTTACGAAACTGTCCGCACCGTGAATTGAACCCGAGACATCCATAACCATAGTCAACGACGCTGAAAACTGCGCTACAAACGCTGACAAACAGTGTATGCCACATTATGAAAATTTATCTTTCCTGTAGCTCGAGTGATCAACGCTTTAAGTCAAGGCTTACCCGACCGTTCGATCGCGATCGACCGGTGGATCCCAAAGCAAAATTCGGGCGATCCCGAAAACTTATATATATTGTTTCATACGAATGAAATTTATGTTATATATGTTTATATTATATACAATAAAAATAATAATAAATACTATGCTAAAAAGATGCGAAAATACTAAATTTTAATTGTTTTGTAATCACATACTTATCTAATAATATTTTGTATTTAAAATAAACATTTTTAAGTTTTAAGAAAGGAAAAAACCTTAAATACAATTTCCTATAAGAATCGTATCAGAAGTCGGTCCCGAGAAAATTTTAAATTGAAAAGTGGCTCCCAAGGTAAAAACGGTTGGGCACTCTTGCTTTAAGTGTTCTTTCTAAGCGGTTGCATCAACCACGGGCTTGCATCCCCAAACGGACAATTATCTATAAACTGTGGCATGGATGTATGTGATATTAACAGTTCATCCACGTATTATTTGATCCTTAGAATGCGGCGTAGCGAAGGCGATTAGCTAACTATTAGTTCAAAGCCCAAAATAGTACAACAACTTCAGTTGAAATGTTCCATTACGACTCCACATTGGTAACTGACATGGTCGAAAATATTTCATTGGGCCAGTATATACAAAATAGTCATTCTTGATTGGGATACTATGAGTGAGAAAACATAATTATCCTACTTACATCTAGGGCCTAGGGATTGCATTTTTCTATCGCTATCGCTCCCCGTTTTTACCATCGGATGGGTGGGAGGGAATTTAAGACATTACAAACATTTCATCGATTGAAAAATCAATTCATGAAACTGTCCGCATCGGGATTTGAACCCGAGAGATCCGTAACCGTAGCCAACGACGTGAACCACTGCACCACGGACCCGACAGATTGCAATACCGGACTAATTTATTAATACCGGTATTTTGGTATGTCATATTAAATACCGCTATTACAAAAATAGATAATAATTATGGCCAATTGGAATCGAAATATTGGACGAATAAATTAAACCGATATTTTGATATAGGCCTATGGCGTATTTTCATAAACACCTTAAATTTATTGTTTGTTGTGAAAGGCTAGTTGATCTATGCTGGAATCGGTCAATCTTGATGTAACTTCGTACAAATAAGTCCGGCTTCATAAAAACCCGCCAGACTTAACGAATGTATTTAGGATGACCAATCAGTAGATAACTCTACCGCAATATATTATAATACCGATATTTTGCATTTTCAAAATCATTTTTCCAGGATCCCGGTTTTGATAATACCGGTATTGCAATCCCTATTAATTTCATGTCCATAGTATAATACTTTATTATTATATTAAAAAATGCACATAATATAAAGTCTAGGAAATTCTTGGTCGTTTATTGAATATATGCGCTTTAAATATGATATAGTAGTTTTTGAGTGCGATAATTTGATAATGTCAAAGAAAAATAAAATCGGCAAGGTTGTATGAATAAATTTGAAAATTTCGTAAATAATTGTAAAGAAGGTAATTTCATAACTTTTTGTAGGAAAAAAATAACCACTTCATTAAATTTCTTCATGTGTAAAAAATTAGGCCAAATTATTACAATGCTATAAAGGCTTAAAATTTCTACACTTTATTTCTTTACATAAAATCGCATTTAGCACAGAATCGTAAACAACGACGACTCTTTTTTTATTATTATTTATTAATAATACTTATTCGCACCGTACGATTGCGTTCAGGGTACATTAAATATAATAATTAATTAAATAGTTTTAAAATAAACACGGTTTAACGTTAAATATAACAAAAATAACATTTGAACACGAACTGAATAGTGAAGAGCAGTGAGAAGGTAAATATTTTTTACAAAAATTTGTCGCCAAAATTTAATCTGGACATCCCATTATCAGTGCAAGCTTGAAAAAAAGTATTATGTGTTTTGGATACCACAGGATATGCTTCGAAACTTGATTAATATTGTGTACAAAATCATCAACTTAAACTATATCGACAGCCATTTCGATTCCGGTGGCTTCTAGGGCTCCCAATCCGTAGATCCCGGTAAATTATTCAAACCCGTATTCCCGGAACTATCTAAATATCAATCTCGAGATTGAGAGATACACAGTAAATGCTAAAAAATAATTAATATTTCAAATTAAATACTTGCTGATTAACTACAACGTGTACATCGGTATGATCATCGACATATTTTTTTACAATACTAATATGATAAATATAAATATATTGTGGTCTCCCTCCTTCTTATATTTTGTAACATCAGTTTTTAATTAATTTGAAATGGAGGACAAAGAAGTACTGCTTCTAAATGGACAGAAAACAATACTGTAAAGTCGAATTGAAGGACATATCCACTTTTTGGATATCATCTGGTGAAACCTACCTTTATAATGCAAATGATTCTGATTCCCAATAAATAAAAGAAACCATTCCAATACCCATTTTTAAAAATCAAATATACATTCCTCTTAAAGCAATAATGGGTACAAATTAAATGTGAAATTTTAAGCATGAAATTACTCTTAATAACCAATACTAATAACAGAGAAATCATGAATTCCGAAATCCCGGGATCATAAAGAGGATCGGCGATTGGACGCCCTAGTGGCTACTTAGCAATTTTTTGCAAATTCTACAACTATACATATCGCAAAATTTAAATTTTCTCGAAATAGAATGTTTTTCTGTAGCCGAGTGTTCAATTATCTTCGACTCTCGCGGTATTCGTAAGCGGACTCACAGGTTCGAATACTCAAATTGAAAGCAACATATTTGTTGATTTTCCAATCGATTTAAGCGATGTATCCAAAACTTTTCTTATAAAACATAGCATAAATATTTGAACAAGCCATCGTTGAATTGTATAAAATACGGAAAAATTATGAAAAATTTGGTATTATTTGTATAAAATATATTCGAACAATATAAATTCACTTTGAGAATAATGCTCTTTTATCCACATATGTTGAAGAATTAAAAGAATGTGCTAAACAATGTGTTAAACGCCCACTTTAATTCAACCGCAGTAACGACTTTTCGGTAATATTATTACCAATTTTTCTTGCTCATCCATGCGCAATAATTTCATAAAGTAATCAAATATTACCATGTCTTTGAACATGTAGAACTTAACCTGCCATTTTATAGAATTTTCGTAATGTTCATTTCATTGGTTTCAAAACGAACACATATTTCTTTAGAACTATGAAAACGAACATCAAACATATATATATGTAATTATTTCATGGTTGAAATAATCCTTATTATAGATTGAAATGGAGGAAGCTGGGTATTTTTTTATTCATATCACTTAACTCATTCACTCTAACGAAAAATCGATACAATGAATTATTCATCCATTTATTCAGTATTTTTAAAAATGTATTTAGAATCTGATAATTTTAATTTCAGTCAAAATAATTTTATAGTTGTTTTGTGTTCTCGATAGCTTTATGTTAGAGAATCTATTTTATTCTAAAAATTATTCTTATTACTTAGTAGGTTCGACGTGAGCCTGCACACATTTTTCAAGTTGTGTGGAAATATATGGTAGTACTTTTCATTCATTTTCTTGTCCTTTCTATCTGCCGTTAGTAACACAGCGTCTTTATTTTCACTTATATTTGGTTGTGACACTTTTTCTGACAAACAAATGTTATCAAAGCAAGATTTAAGTATATTTTTTCACATATATTAATTGCTTAAAAAACATCAGCATTAAATCGTCAAGTACTTTTAAAAAACATTTCGTAATATTATTTACAAGTAAAATACTCAAAAAAATAATTCAATAATATAAACCGATATATTATGACAAAAATAATTAAAATAAACATAGATTATTTGTACGCTTATAGGCGTTAATATGCCTTGTAATTGGTAAACATTATTGAACGCAACAAATAATTTATTACGATAGAAATAAGGAAATACAGCAAGGAAACAAACCATTTTTCCGAGCCTGAAAAGGCTTTTATTGATTAAAAGCTTTTCGCAAAATGCCGAGAGGGCAGTAATCCTGAAAACGTTTTCAATAAGCTACAGCAAAAATGTATATTTGGCTTAAATAATATTATTATAAGAAATGAACTTTCATTTCAATTGACCTTATATAGTATGAAATATAAAAAGAGTTCGCAATAAGCGACCGTGACAGGACTCGAACCTGCAATCTTCGGATCCGAAGTCCGACGCCTTATCCATTAGGCCACACGGTCTGTTGGGAAATTCGACATATAAAATCTTTAAGACGGGTTTGTGTAATTTTCAAAGGAAGAAAATTGGAAAATTGTAAGGGTTTGACCTATTTAAATATCTACCTAAAGAATTTGCAAATGACCTATCATAATGACTTACATAAGGACACTGAATGTTTACCATAAATCTATCCTTTGCTTTTGTTTAAATTAGTAAAGACCTCAATTAGCTGTAATTACGTTAATACTTTGCTGAATAATGTGCGCAAATATTTCTGATAGGTAGTTGCTGGAAACAAGTACCTATTTGACAATATTTTCTGCATAATGAGAATCTAAGCAGCATTTCAAAATATTGTAAGTGGTAGATATATAAATACACATATTTTTTTATTGTGTATCGAAATTTAATTTAATTTAAAATGTTATATATAGCCTCACAACACCGCTTTTGATGTAATATTATAAATTTTTATAATACATACCGTCGTTGTTCTGCAAGAAGACAATACTAGTTTTGAATAATTGAACATTGAAATTTTTCAAATGCTTGAAATGCTATACATTTAGTTTTGTATCTACAAAGCTGTTTTTAAGTAAAATATAAAAATAAGTAGGTATGTTCTTCCATACAGCAGAGTTCAAAATAAGAAAAATTTTGGTGTAACTAACTCAACTAGTGTTTTCCAGAATAGCGACGATACATTCATTTTACTCAATAATAATTAAAATATCATTATCACTTTCATAGAAATTTAATTATAAGAACATTCGAAAATAAAAAAAAATACTTATTGTTACAAGTTAATTAATAATTATTTATTGCGCAATCATTTTGGGAACGATAATGTTAAGTGATATAGTAGGTATGTAGTTACCAATAAACTTGAATTGAGATAATAATTTATAATTGACAAATAATATGTATAACGGATAAACAGGACAAAATTTTTACCCAATTCGTATATTTTTTTAAAGTGAATACAAAATAGAATATGAAATAAGCCAAGTGATTGTATTACATTGCGTGTAGTTATAGTTGATATTTTATTCATTGAATTCTTCTCAACTAATATTTGCGATCCCGAGAATTTTATTATTTTTGGTGACTATGAATTCTCAAAATAAAATCTGATTTTGATCAACTTTATCACTTTATAAGGCAAACATTTGACATTAGTTACGACTGCATGTCGTTTGTGAGTTTCTAGTATTTTCATTTTTGACAATTTATTTATATTTATTTCATTTGAAGTAGACTGATCGTATGAGATAACACTATGTGGAGCCTGCAAAACGGGCTCTCAGTTTCCTGCCTATTTTAATTTCTAGGGTGGGTACAGACTGGGTACAGACTATCTTCACCACATGTATTCTAGCTACTGTAATTACTGTATTAATAATGGTCAGATGAAGACTTTGAATGCGGAAAATGATCAAGAGAACCCCCTTACGAATTGCGTGTGTTCAGTTGATTAAAGTGTTCAATTCTTATCACGAATTGTTCGTAATTTGATATTAAACTTAAAGAGTTTACTTTAACTTCCTTAACTGACCTTCGAGAGTAGCTTTAAGATGACCGTATGGACATTCTGCCAAAAGATTGCGTGCCAAATAAATTCTTTTAGGGCATTATGACCTGAAGCATCGATTTTCTTGTTGATATTATTTTAGTGGACAGCCTGCGCTATGGGAAAAATATCTGGAATATAAGGGAAAGGGCTACATACCTAGTGAATTTGATATCGCCTTGAGATGTATATCGCGTGTACTCGAGCTTTCATTGTACTGGAGATGAAATCGATCAGATTGTTATGAATCTGTAAACGGTTTATTTTGTCTTTCTAAGGTCCGGCTCTACAGAACGTCTCACTGTAACTGAATACTGAGGCACATATACGAAGCCATTAATAAGGGTAGATTGTACATAACTAGTGCAATGTCGAGATGCATCGCTTATGCCACGATTCGAAACCTACCTTCGTAAACTTACAGAGACTAAACTGAGCAAGCCATTTTCAGCGTTTGCCGCAGCCACATGTAACTCTGGAAGGAAATGTACTAGTGGGGAAGGATGTCGACAGTATTTTAAAATCCAAAATTATCGGAGAAAGAGTGCTGGAAACTTGATAGGATGAATAAAAGCGGTGGATGAAGCCAAGACTCAATTTATGGTGAAGCACCATCGAAGAAGAAAAATACGTTTTAACAATGTATTACATGTGGTGTTATTCTAGGTACATTTATTTTTGCGAAACAATAAAAAATGTTTTAAATGTACTATTTTGTAAATTATAATTAATTTATGCATTTTATTTATTCTGTATATTAAAATTGTAATTGATTACACAATTTTATGAAATGATGGTCAAGATTGAATGAAATGTGCTAAATAAATTCAGCTTTCATAATAAAATATTAAGCCGTAATTATATTCGGCTTGTGAAAACTGTTATGGTTCGAGCCCTGAAATAACGTTACAAATACAGGCAACAATACATAAATTTGCATAGCGTGACAAATCAATTTTAAAAAATTGCATATTATTGATTTAAAAAAATAATATAAAATATAAAAAGTCGTAATTTTTTTACAATGTGTTATAGTACAGCAATTTAGATAAAACAAATATTGAAATATTACCTGAATAACCCTTTTTATAAGTTTAATAAAAAGAATTAAACAAATATTATTGACCATCATTAATTTATTAATTAAAAATCACTGCACTTTGAAATATATTGACAAAAAAAACAATATTTTATGCCAAGTGTTTATTTTTAAGTTCCATATCTAATTATTTTTAATATAATTCTATTATTTTGTGCGTAGCTGTATATGGATGCATTATTTTGTGAGCATACGCCTGGTCATCGTGTTTTCCCCATCGATATGTATAAATCCACACTGAAGTGTTACAAAAATAATAGTTTGCACACGGGTTTTGTTACAATTTTGTGAATGGTAGGAGAGAACGACTATCTTTTGTCCAAAGGTATTATGTAGTAATGAAAGATGTATATTTATATAATGTAGGGTGTATACCTATTTTGAAAGTAAGAATATTCTTTTAAAAAAGTAGTAACATTTTGCTATTTTTATTAAAATGTTCACATTCCACATAAAAAGTATATCAACATTTAAAAAAAATTACTAAAGATGTATTCTATTACATCTCTCAACATAAGATATCTGCTGTGTATCGATAGGTGTTGGTGAAATTTTAAAAATTTGCTCTTGTGAGAGAAAACCGAACAAGAAGCTAATGAGGATAGAGATAAACCAGTGAAATTGAAAATTTCGGGAAAGTTCTTTTTAATTTGGATGTTTGGCCGCCCTGAACTCTGCCGCTGGTGTACTTCGTATCCGCCTGGTACATTCCTGGTTCTACGATTCAATTTAAAGTAGTGAGCGGAGTAAGAAATGTTAAAAACATTGTACACAAACATCCACTTCATTAAATTTTTAATAAATAAATGCAGCTAGTACTATTGTGTGTTATCAGTATATGAATAAATAGCCAAATGCAGGCCTTACAATGTTTTTACGCTAGAGTTATATGATATAAGTCCAGGTCCGTATATAGACAAGTTAGGGGTTAGCGGGTGACCATCCCCTTATTTGGGAACAAATAAATACCAATAGCAACACAGATGCTATTAGTATATTATCTATGAACGCGCCATACACCAAGACGGGTGATAAACATAGTAATTACAACAATAATTTTTCACTAGATTTTTAGAAGTTTAAATATTTATAGTATTACAAGTCAAATAAACGATACCAAAACCCCGCTTACGGTTTTTGAAAAAGATAATACAGAAATGTATATTACAAACGTCATTGTGCCAAAAATGTGAATAGATGTATAGTGTTCTTGCAACAAATTATAACATTCGTACTGTACTTTATAAATGAAGGCGGAGGAGATATGAGTTTTGTGCGCTAAATTGATGAATTTGTAGTTCTAATTTAGATTTTCTCAACATTTCTATTTGTTAAAAATATTAAAGGAATTGCAAGTACAATTAACATTTTTGTAGGTAATGATAATTAGTGCCTACCTCTGAGTTGGAAATAATATAATAACTTATTTAAATTATGGTCCTTTATAAAAAATCGTATTTTAGCAATAAAACCGTATTATTGTATAACCAAAAATATTTAATTAGATAAATAGATTGAGAAATTTTATGTTCAAGTATAAGTTATATAAAGTTGACTGAATTTTTAAGCATCTATAAAAATAAATTCGACCAATGCGACATCTGTCAAAACGTTTAATCGCGACGTTTTAGAAGTGTACAGGTTAATTAAATATTTTGTCTAAGGTTGACAAATCATTTAACTAGATAAAATGGAATCTTTGGAAAATAGCGAAACTGCAGAAGAAGCAGCAGAATTCAAACAACCTAAGCCTTTTATGGAATTCAAAAAGCCAGTTTTAATCGGCAAGGTAGGAAAACTGCCGCGCAAAATTGTCAAAACCGACTCGAACAACGATTCCGATAACTCGTCAACTTCTCATGATGACACTGTGAAACAAATACCGAAAGACATTAATTCTGAGGAAGAAACAAATAAAGATACTTTGGTAAATACTAGTAATTTGCCGCCAGCTAGTCCATTGACAGAAAAAAGTATTCCTTTGCCTTATAAAGAACCGAAATGGTCTGGGCTTCCTCCTGCAGGTAAATCGAAAAAAGTTTTTCCAGATTCAAATGGTCTACCTGAATTTGTTATTAAGGTTCAAATTTAAAAAATTCCATTTTCAAACAGTGAATCTAATCCGCTTTTGTTTGTTTTTAGATTCTGGCTACAGTTTCGAGGTCTTAAAATCAGGGATCATATTGGAGACGATTGATTTAACAAAAAAGCCATTCTGTGTGTTTGGACGACTTTCGGTAAATGATGTTGTTAGTGCCCACCCTACTATATCCAGGTAAGATATTACAAATCAAGATACATTCTTACACCATGGAAACAAAGCATTCAGTCATTTTTTACTGATTGTCGAATAAACGTGTTCATATTGTTTGTGTTTTATTGATCAGATTTCATGCAGTGATCCAGTACAAAGCATACGATACTGAAAACTCGCGTGCTGGGTTTTATTTATATGACTTGGGAAGCTCTCATGGTTCCTTCGTCAACAAGACTCGTGTAAAACCTAGACATTATGTTCCACTTAGAGTTGGCTATCTTATCAAATTGGGATGCAGCACCAGGCAATATATACTACAGGTAATCTTTAATATATAACTTAGAGTTTGGATTATTGAGATTTTGATATTGAAATTCCATCAAGCACCCTCAGTCGATGTCTTAAATTATAACTTAGAGTACTTTGATTACAATTTTAATAATTATTTTTTCTGTTGGAGAAAAAAACATTTTTATTGTTGAATATGCTTTACGACATGCTACTCTTTTTCATATATATCTTTTTTTTAAATGTAATATTAACAAAATGCATCAATAAGGTGTAAAGTTTCATCGTTGAATGGTTTTATATACAACTCTATATAAACTGACAACCTTGTATGCGTGGACAAAAATATACGCAGAAAGCTTCTTAGTTATCCGGTGGTGATTAATACATAATGTTAACTTTACGTAACTCAGTTTTCTGTTTCATCTCAACATTCGTAGAATATGCAATGTCCACGATTTTCTAATAAAATTTTTACTGCCTATTTGTCTTTTGATGGTACTCTCATGTCTTGTTAAGATGATACAATTTCAATAGAAGAAAACTTTAGTTTATTTAGTACATTTTATATGGCATAACAGCTTATGCCTACTGCTTTACATATGCAATATTAAAAAACCTGCATTGAAAGCATTGTAAAATTTTATAGGGTCCTAGTGATGATGTTGAGGAAGAGTCAGAATTGAGTCTTTCCGAATTGCGAAAACAAAAAGAAGAAAAGAATCTCGAGAGAAAGAACGAAGTTAAAAAAATGCTCGAAGAACAGGAAGAACTCAAAATAAAATCTGAGGAAGAGAAGAAAAAGAGTGAAAATGACGGAATCAGCTGGGGAATGGGTTTGTTTAAGTTCACTGTATGATTATAAAAAAGTTTTGTTGTTATAGGATGGGAGAAATCATTCTATTTCACAGAAACGTCTTTGATAATTAGCCTACCTAAAAGAAAGGCGTTAAGAACCTTATGGACTCTAAAAGTAAACATTATTTCTTCTCATTTACACTACTATTATCATCAGACATTTATTAATTACCTTCTCTATAGCTCATTCAATTCATTTAGGAATACATTCCTCCTTTACTATGCAATGGATTAGAAAATAAACTGTAGTCGTTACTATGTGTTTATTGAATTGATTGGCAAATATTGAATACTAATTTAAATTATTGAGATTTTGTACACTTCCATGTATTATGTCACTAACGACCCGGGTTTCGCCTTTCGGCATCTTCAGGGATTCGAGCGCACGAATGAACTCGAACTGACAGACAGTAAACAGTGTCTAACGTTTATATAGAAGATACAAATATGACAAATATTATTTACGAGATAAAATATTATAAGTCTAGGATCCACACTGATACCTGAGTTAAAATTTCGAGAATCGCCTTAATCCTTATTTTGTAAACAACGCATTAACAGAGTGGCGAATTGCCGCTTTCCTACTAATATTAGAATTACTAGTGATTTTACAATTATAATAGCATTGTGGGCTTCGACGGGATGCAATTCAACGAAAGTATAAATATATACAATCATTCCACATTTAGTGGCATCTGTTAGGTGTTTCAACGTATAGGATACAGCAACGGGGAGTTTGGAAGATTCAGCTGTTCGTTCAGAATTGGCAAGCAATTTAACTGGGCTCTATTGCTTTCCAAAGTTTCTTGATAAAATAATTTATGATCCCCCATGTTTTGATGCAAAAATTTAACCCCATCATCCGCATTCAACGTATGGTTCTCCAATAACAAGTGATTTGCGAATGTCGAAGTATCTTTTTTTAATCTAAAGCCAGCTAAATGTTCTGATACTCTTATATCTAATGTACATGTGGTTTTACCCACAGGAAATGTTGGCAATCACTGCATTGTAATTTATAAATGCCAGATTTGTTCTTAAAGTGGTAAATTATTCGTAGTCTTAAATTTAAATTATTAATAGTTCGAGTTCACTCGTGCGCTCGAATGCCTGAAGATGCCGAAAGGCGAAATCCGGGTCGTTAGTGACAAAATACATGGAAGTGTACAAAATCTCAATAATTTAAATTTGATATTGAAATTCCATCAAGCACCCTCAGTTTATGTCTTAAATTATATTTTAAATTATATTGAATACTAAATCACAATTTCTTTGAATTACAGCTGAGGATGCAGATGAAGAGACAGATCTATCTGAAAATCCTTATGCAAAGCCAGCCAACGAAGAGCTTTATCTTGATGATCCCAAAAAAACTTTACGAGGGTTCTTTGAAAGGGAAGGCTGTATTCTTGAATACGATTGTCAGGAAAGGGGCGTAGGGCAGTTTGTTTGCAGGTGTGTATTAATATAACTTTCCAATGAGTAGGGCAACGTATAGTATCTGCCAACGGTGATTAGTGTCTGTTGGAAAGATTTAGAAAATGGGAAGCAAAAAAGATAAAACAATTGATGAAATTATTGCAGGGTGGAACTGCCCATAGAAGACGCTCGAGGTAACCCCGTTATTGCCGAAGTCATACATAAGGGCAAGAAAAAAGATGCTGTGGTACAGTGCGCATTAGAATCTTGCAGAATCATTGATAGGCATGGACTTCTGCGACAGGCCAAGCATGGTAAGTAATATTTTAATTTCTAGCTCCACTCACTGTTTTCAGGTCCTTTAAACCCTTCATATCCCTTTGAGCATAGTTCTCACGGTGATGTGATGGATCTTTCTAGAAGTAACACATTGCTTTTTTTTTACCCCAACATAGTTGAGTTCTACAATGTTAATCCCAAGTGTCTTAATGAAAAGATATTCTATATTATGTTATAGAATCTCGTAAACGGAAGACAAAGGATTGGCGAGAAGACGACTACTACGATTCAGATGACGACACTTTTCTGGATAGAACTGGTGCTGTTGAAAAGAAACGAGAAGTCAGGATGAAGAAATTTGGAGACGGGAAAGGGCAGTCGGACAAAGATGGACATTCAGACGGTGGAGATCGTCCTCTGACTTATGATGGATTAGTAAGCTATGCTCTATTATGGTTTTTTTTATGAAATTGTTTAATGCACTTCTTACGAATACTTTATTTTTTCACAGCTGGAGCGATGCTCATCTATTCAAAAGGAAATAGATGACTGCGAGAAAAGACTGAGTGTGCTAAGGGAACAAGGCAAACCTTCCGTGCCTTCGCAATCATCGGCAGTTGACGAAGATGTACTGGATCAGTTCATGAATAACCTCAGTAAACAAAGCGTCTCACAAAAAGCAGAAATTTCTAAGACCAAGGTGATAATGCATTTTTTTAGGTTAAAGTCTTTTTTTCTACTATGTTCGCTCTCAGTGTGGAGCATATAGTTCCTAATGGTGGTATCGCAACAAAAGTTTTTTCTACAAAAACTGCTTGTTACTCAGTTGCTCAAACTCACTTGAAACAATTATAAACTTAAAATGAGAGAACTGAACTATCTCCATAATTATCGTTTATAAATCATTATATTTTTTCAGTTTTCCTACTCTTTAATTTATTTATTACTATGATAATTATACAAAAAACTATTTCGGATGTTGCAGGTTGACAAAATTTATCTTATGCCCAATGCATATTGACAGTAGTAGTTGAAAGAAAAAAGCTTTCATGATTATAAATTCATTAAATAATTTATTAAATTTGATCTGAGCTGGATGATTTCTAACTAGCTCTTCAAAGTAGTTGTAAGGGTTAAGTGATTTGAAGTAAAATATTGCATCGCACCGTGTTCCAAAGAATTAAAGGCATAATATTTCGTTGTGTATTTGTCCTCTAAAATAAATTATTTCGTTATGCAGATGGAACTTCAAAAACTCAAACAAGAACTAGCCAAAACGCAGCGTTTGGCTGAGATAGCTAAACCGGCAGATCTACCTGCTCTGATCCAACATTCAATAATTCAACCGGGGTCCCAAAAATCACCCATCGTTAAGAAAACTAATACTTCAGTGATTATTGGTAAAAGAATCAAATTAAAAAACCGACAACAAACACCACATAAAAAACCCGATTCAGGAAAAACTGAAGAAGCAGGTTTTGTAGAAGAAATGGATTCTGACGAAGATGAAGATAAACCGATGGTCGATAGTTTAGAGAAGATGGATGAGCATCCAAAGTATCCAACAAAAGATGTCGAGAAAGAAATGAATGACCCTGAAGATGTGAGTGACAAAGATGAGGCATCGCCCGTTGAAAAATCAATTGTTAAAGGAAAATCAAATGCACCAAAGAAAGTATTCGGACCTATGAGACCTCCTACAGACTATGTTGTACCTGATAGTTATTTTGAAAAGGCGACTGATAGAGATTTGCCAGAAATAATGGAAGAAGATGACGGTTGACGATGTATCATTGTTCTTCTTATCTACTTATTATGATTTTGAAAACAGTTAAATGGATTTGCATTATTTGTTGAGGTGTCAATTCTTAATGAATGGATATACTTTTATTATTACAAGAGTAGGTTGTAATTTTGGTACGATATAGTGAAGTAGTGTTGGTATGACAGTTAACATTCTATTTCATAATGGTAACAGATTATATTGAAATTGCGATCCTGTTCAATTCAATTATCGAATAAACCATTATAAAGGAAAGGTGACACAGAAATATTGTCACCAACGGATCGACTCTGTGAAGCTAAGATGACTGAAAGAGTAATCGAATTGTTATAAATTCTTATCAAAATATAATATATTATTATATTGTTAGGAGAAATCGTTGAAAATTGTCCCGTAAATTCAATGCTGTACTGTTTTTATTAATATTGTTGACTTAATTAAAAATCTCAGTACAACAGAATTAAAAAAAATTCATACGCATGGTTTAATTCTACTACCCAAATCTCTATCTTCTCAGGGTACTGAATGTAGTATCCGCTACCACACGCTGCGGAACGACCGTCGTACTCTGAGTAACCAGTAACACATCAACGTTTAAAGCTTTAAATTAATAGCCATGGGAGCTAAAGATCCTGTTCTTTATTGTTGTCCAAAAGTATGAAAATTTGGAGTCGATAGTTGGGTTTTCTCCATTCACTACTTTATATCGCGAAAAAAATGTAAGTCTTGTTTGCTACACACTCATTGGCGCAATCCTTCTAGCACCATGTCTGGTAGGGTCCTCGGCGGATGGTAAATCCCACTACATAATATGAAGAATCCGATAGTTTTCTTGGTATAAGCATTATGAGTAAGTTTAATCAATAAGAACTTTCAGCGTTTGTATGTCTAGTTTTGGTTTGTAACTCACACTTCTTCGAAGCTGTGCTAGAGTATAGAATTCTCAAACACACTGTCGCACGATTCAGCTCGGTGGACAATAAATAAAATGTACTTGATGCGTAACTGCTCTGGATTTGTCAAATGTTACAAATAAAGAAATGCGCTTAGGTGTAGCATTACTTCATGCAGCATGATAAAGTTTGGACAATATCTCACAAAAATATAAATACTTTTTGAAGTTTAATAAACACTGTCTGATCGCCGCACAGATGTTTGCAGGAAAGTCAATGAATATTTTCTTCAAAAATCAAGTCAAACAATCAAATAAGAGATTGATTGATGAAAATAATTTTAGCGAAAAATAAGAGTGCCGCTGCCACATGCGAATTCATCTCCTTAGAGAGGGGATGAGGTATATTGGTACTTGTGTACTTACAGATATACATTATAAATATGGAGAATGATATATCAAATAAGCTCAATGAAATTTTCACATTTCGTTTAATGACATGGTAAATTGACCTGTGTCACGAAACAACAATGGGTTGGCTTTTACCTGTTGCTTGTCTATTGTTATCAGCCAGGGAGGCAAAGTAAAACAACTTCTACCGAAAAATATGGTTTTATTTATATATTATATAATAGTTTAATAGTATACATTTTTTGATCCACATACTTTGTGTAGATAAATAGCTATAATATAGTAAATTTATATTTTAGTAGAGATCCATTCACAAAAACCATATTATAGTATCCATATCTTATTCAAAGAATGCAGATGGCAAGGGATCATCAGATTCACAATGGATATTAATGTGATATTGTCAATAGATTCGGCAGTTGTTTTGTAGAAATTAAATATAAAATAAAATTGATATCTTGGTTATTCCACTAACTGAGTTATCAATTTTTTATCAGTATTTGAATTTATTATTGAGCTGGTGAAATCAATTCAAGATATTCTCATTAAAAAATCCATAATTTGAGGCTTGAATACCATTGAGAATTTTTCGAGGAAAGGGTTGGTAAAAAAATTACTGTAACAGTAAACTGTTCTTCTCTATGTTACATTTTTTTTTCGAATTCGTTCATGGACATAGTCGGATATTATCTACATTCCTTGCATACAATTCTATCAGGTGGTGATTATAAATATTACACGATTATTGAGGATCAAGAAACGCTCGGGAATCGAATGCCATAAATGATTTCTCCTTTTAAACATACAATTAATAAATGTTTGAGCATAGGTTTATTAAATTTTTCTACTTTAAAAAAAGTTTTCTTAATATGCAGTTTATTTCTTTTTGTGTCTTTTGTATGATAAATTATCAAACATACAAAAAAGAATCATTTGTGTGTAAAATAACAAGATTTGAGAAGGTGTTATGTTTGATGAATTATTATGTTGGACATGTTATGTCAGATAAATTAACTCTGTAATTGAAAAGAGACTGATAAACGAGCGATGATCGTTTTTAAAACCATGAAATATTATTTATATATCTATGACAATGAATCATTTTGTGTATACAGAACTTGTATAAAATAATTTTCCATATATTCCAGAGCAAGACTTGAACAATGAGTTAAGAATACCTTCCAAATCCATATTACAGTTACATATTTTAATGGTATTAATTTACAATATATTTCTTCAGTTTGAAGTTTTATAAAATGATACTGGCAGTTGCAAATCTATTTATTATCATAGATCTCATTGAGATAATGGGCAATATTGAATCAACTCATGATATAATCAGTGCGCATTTAAAATAATATTTGTGGCATCAAATTTTGTTCCGAAATTCATTCCGCATGCTGGCATCTAATTAAATACTCTGAAAGCACAAACAATGGTAAACGAAAGGCTTTACATTTTGAATATATTTGAAAAATTGATGGGTTAACACCAAAAATTACCTCCAAAAAATGTGTGTAAACATTCTCAAGACCACTGCAATCTTTATTTACTAGAAAACATGAAATACCTTCAAAGGAAACTTGATGTTTATGAATGGAAAGACCAAATGCACATAATAGCAAAATAAAGTATTCATAAAATGCTTACACGACAGCATATTTATTATGCCTTATTTTTATAGTTTTCAAAAGTGCCTAATTGGTATGGATTTCAATTATTCCAGGATTGCAGTTATAGACGTAATTGGGTTGGTTCATTTATAAATTATTTTGGAGCCCTGAATTATCACAATTAATAAATACTAGGGTATAATAATTATTTTATTCCAACAGAATTTTAACTGTGAACTTTCGGTTTTATTAATTCTAATGTATCACTATTAGATTTAGCCTTCCCATTCCTAAAAATTCAGTCTCTTTTCGTTGATTCCATAAAATATCGGGGCTTGACTTTACAACAATACTTGATGTGGAATTGAAATACTTCACACTAAATACTGATTAATTCATCACTTTCCGGTTGATTCAAGATTGAAAACATTTAAATAATATAAAACATACTGGTGTTATTGAATCAAATTGTAATTCACACTAAATACAATCGAAATATTATTTTCATAATGGTCGAGGAATAATCAACAAAATGTTACACACTAAATATATAATTATTATTGTAGTCTTAAAAATGTAACAAAAACATGTTTACAATATTGTCTATGAAAATACTGGCCTAAGTAATAATTACTGGCGTAAGGAATGCCCTTTTTATATCATATTGTAATAATATTATAATGAGTAAAATAATTATATTTAATAAATATATTATTGTTATAATACGAATTGTGACATCTATGTATTTGTTTATGAAATATGTAAATACAAAATATTGCCATCATCTCAACAGTCAGTGATCCCATAGTAAAATTTTGTCATTTTAAATTGTATGTTTTGAGAGTTGAAAGGGTATAACAAAAAATGCTTGACATTACGGTATGAGTAGTTGTTGATTATTTTTCATTTTCTTGAACTATATTCGCTCCATATGTGGAGGATACGGCCACCGCGTGGCGCCTACATGATTCCTTGTCAATTTTTTTGCTTCTACCCATGACATCTGTCTTCAGTTCTGTCGAGTACATACTGTGGATAGTACCCTACGGTCGTTCAGGATGCAGTAAAAAGAGGGAAGCAGGGTTGAGGCTGTCCGGAGGCATCTGCAGCATGTGACCCAGTCAGTTCCAACATCTCTCCATGACCACTGGCGTAACAGGGCACTACTTGGTACGTTCCTTAATCTATTTATCAATACTTAGACCGGGTAATTTCGCGTGCATAATCAGATTTGAGAATATATTTCAAAAAAATTATAACTTTTCATTCATTTGAAGTAATTGTTTAAATAAAAAATAAGAAACAGTGGCTTTAGAAGTTATATGTATGTAGTAGAAATGGTATCTGTATAGTTAAAGCTACAATAGTCGATTCAGAAAGAGGTTTACTGATTTTTTGCTGAGACGATGGCAATAATAAAAATAAGCATACTCTTTAAAACATTAATAATAATTAAATTGTGGGATAATATTAAACATAAATAAAATTCACAATTATTTAAAATAACAGGTTTGAATGATGGAATAATTCACTAACTACATATTTATTTAATACAAAGGAATACAAGTATAGTATATGTTGAAAGTGTCAATTTAAAATACTGGCACATTTAAAATTGTGATGGAAAGAAAACCAATAATGTAAAAATCATTAATATATATTATAAAATAATAAAAGGCATGTAATTAAGTTAATTATCTTAATATTCTAATAATATACACAAAATTTGAAATATTGGTTTAATTAGCTAAAACATCTCATTAGAATTGCACATTATAATTTCTTTTTTTAGGATCAGGAACATTTTCTTACATATCTTTATCAACAAAGTTTAATTAAAACTATGAAAAACATTTTGTTCTTCAGGCACTTGTTGTCTAAGATGCTAATTATTAAATTGCGGTGTGGTCACCAAACATTAGAAAATTATATCTAGTCAAACAAATTACGGAATAATTATTATATTTATTTTTCCCTCACCAATCTTCCGATTCCTTAGACGGTATTAAAAAATTTCCTACGTTCACTACTAATCTAATATTGCAACTAACATTTGACTAAAAATATTCGACAGTGGACTTATGATAAAGGTAGATATTACAAAGTAATATCAATAAATGTGATGATATAATAACATAATAAATTCACGACAGAAATGATAGGATGTATGTTGGAGGTCTTCTGATGATAGATAAATCAATTAAAATTCAAGGGACTTATTATGGGGTGTAGCCGGTATCATACCAGTGAAAATTGTAATCATGCAAAATAAAATAATGTGCTGATTCAACACAGTGTTGGACATTTTATTAGACGTAAAATTAATGTTTTACACATTTAAACATTTGTGTATTCATCACCAGGAAACTCAGAAATGGTGCATCTTTAAACCCTTTCAACGTGATGAGGGCATGAAGACTCGGATGGGCAAGTGGTTACATGATTATATGAAAGGCCTCCAGAGCACTCCAGGCATTTGATGGTTATCCATCTGGCACTCAGCCTCTGGGCCGGTCTTGCAAAAGATGTGCGGATAATGTGGAAAACGATTGCCATATTTGTTGATGTGCTTTGCTGGAAGAGAAAGTTCTGGATTGAGAAGGAGAAGTCTACAGTCGCTCATGGACCTGGATGGTCTTTGGCGTTAACTAAGCAAGTAAGTGGCGTGTGGATTACAATTAATTGTAGTATTTAAGAGATATTCATTTAGAATGGAGTTTTCAAAATATTGCAGCACAGCGAATCAATTGTAGAAGAGAGAATTACGAATACAATAAATCCAGGGAAAGACATTTTTTTTTATTGTGTTCTCAAAGTTTTTGTTTAATAAAGCTAAACAGTCTTACCATGTTAAAAAAATACCCTTGCTAATTTATCTTCATATCAAACAGAAATCCAAACTTCTTATAGAAGCATGTTCTGATGGTTAAATAAAGTAGGGAATATGAAATATACATAATGTTGTTTTAATTAAATTCAATAACAGACCTCTTTAGAAAGATCTGCAAGAAAAAGAATGAGAAACTGTGATAGCCAACATACATCCTACCAAAACAAATCGTTTATATTTAACGCTTTTAAAGTGAGATCCAGAATAGAATATTATTTTTTATAAGGCAAGATCTTTCAATTTTGAGCCAATTTTGTACCTGTGGAAACTAACAAAAATATTACATGAAAATTTCTAATACTCGCAAGAAATTATCTCAAATTAAACAAACTTATAACTATATAGTAACATTTCTTTCAGTAAAAATAACTTATTATTTGTCTGCTTTAGATATATACGAACAAGTTCAATTATTATTTAATATTTTCATTTATATAATGCACCATAAGAAATCCCAAACCTAATAATTTATTCTCATAACATTAGAGCATAGGTACTTCGAAAAAATAAACTAGATGTCCGAATAGGTGGACGTAATAAATATAATTAAGGAAAAAATATCTTAACGACTCCAACACAGCAGACAATCGGAAGAGTATATAACATATAATATCAATGTTGAAAATAATTTCATTTTTTGAAGAATGCGTGTTTATAAAGCAGCAATATTATTTAGATATACAGTTTAGCCAATATTCAAATTGAATATGAAAATATCAACGGTAAATCTATCACAGAATATAATATGATGCGTCGAAAATCACAAGAACACACGTAATAGCTTATTTCATATTGTTTATAAATTTAATAAAAGTATTGAGTTGTGTTTTGAGCCTTTTTCTGCCAGTCCTGAATATATACAAAATCAGGTGTCTATCAACTCACATTCATCAAGTTTATATTTATGCACAGTTTGAAAACTGACAAAATTGTGAAGCCACCAACGAAAGCAAAATTTAAGCTCAATGTGATTATATAACAAAAATTGAAATCGTAATTATTTCATTTTTACGTTAAATTAGAATGTGGATAAATTTTTAGTAGGGTAAAATATATTGTCTTTAAATCTAAGATCTACAAATGAAAATGAAAGAAAATCTACCTTGTTAATAAAATAGAACCTTTCTTTTGAATTGAAACCGTGTGTGTTTGTTATTATCATTATAAAATTCTTGGTACCTGGGAATGTTTTAACCACCAATTATTCGTATTATATGTTTTTAATAAATCTGAGATCAAATATTATTTCTCAATGAACTTAGAGCAAGAGATGACAGTAGTAGATATATAATATTGTTGTAAGTAGTATTTTACTCAAAAATTGTTAAAGTTGACTTTCGTTATTCATGAGCAATCAAAAAACAAAAATTGAACAATTGTTATTCTTAAAACAATTATACTAATGCTGTTTCTATAGTTATGATTCTTGAACCCATCATATTATTGAAAGAAGTAAAACTACTAAAAGTATTCTACGGTGACACACACAAGGACCGTGTTACAAAAAGGAGTAGAACTTTATAGTCCAAATTAAAGAAACCGAAGAAGGGACCGGCGTTGTACATAAATGTAAATTGTTACTGCAACAACAATTACAATTCTTTCATACACAATGAGTAAACTTTCTCTTACATAAAACACTTAATTATACACGAGAAAGATTCATACTTACAATAATAAATTAAAACATATCAAGATCAACTCGGAAGACGTAATGTAAAAATCAATAATAATTATTGCAATGTTGTAATCACTATATCTTATTATTTAGAACATACTATACAAACAATTATTTAATAAATTTGTAAAAATACTAGACCGTGGTTACTGGCACATGTCATTAAAAGGTTAATTACATATTATATATAGCTGTCTTAGAGTGTAAAGTTGCTAACTCCATTTCGACCATACATGAGATAAGTGTTATTATATGCATGATAATACCATTTCACATCTCATATATGAAAAGTATATTTTAATAAAACTATTAAACTAATAACAGTGCCTGAAGTAATGTCACTCTTTGAACCTAATACAGTTTTTTGTTTCTTCTGTAAACTTTGTTTTTTATGAGTTAGCAGTTTTACATTCTATGATAGAGATATACATTATCAGTATAAATTCATAAAATATTCAAATACTAATGAGAATCGCACATTTTGTCAGAACAGCATTGTTTTGTGCTACAGGGCAATGGAATTTTAAGTTGACTCTTTTACTCTCAGATCTATCAGCATTGGATGGTTACACTAAAGTTCCGACCACAAATTCATCCAATGTTTTCTATCTCACAGATTTACTTTGGGAGGTTAAAAAATGAATATACTATAGTTTTTCAGTTTGAAAATGTGAATATTTGAATGATAAATATTTTTTTGAATTAATTAAACATAAGTATACTTTTCCAGAAGAATTGCTCTGAGTGTTTTAGCATATTCCTAAAAATCCTTGAGAGTAAAAGAGTAAAAGGGTTAATATAGAAGTTGGCAATGCATTCTTCATCAATCCGTTTGCGTCGCAGATAATAACTTTATATCGGCTTATTCAACGCCCAAAAGTGTCTCAAATATAAGACATTGTTTGGTAGTGATGTCTGATAAAATGTTGACACATAGATTTCATGTAATTTCTAAATACAATTAAGTCCATCTCCTTTCAAAGTTTATTAAATCACAATCCAATACTGAACTAACGATTTGGTAGCAAAAGTGACACAATTATAAATACCAAATTTGCCATGAAAAAGATTTAAATATTTATTTCATTATAAATATTTAATAACTAATATACATTCATGGGAATGGAAGGTAGGGCTTTACTGTATTGGTTCTGGAAAAAGCGAAATTTAAAAAGAGTTATTTGACTCAAAGCTATATAGTGTAAAAATAATACATTTTAAGTGAAAAGAAAATCGGAACCATATAACTGTTTTTAAATGGATTCATCGAAAACAGTTATTATTTTTACGATACTAATAATGGTAAACACCGATTAACTCAAAAACTTGTTTTTCTGACATACGGTTTTTTGCTAGATATTTTTTTTTTAATAACACTGCCTTATATTTAAGAGATTAACTGTATTTTACAATGGTTAATCGTTAATGATTCATAATAAAACTTATTCTGACTGAGTATTTGGAATTGCGCCACTTTATCCATACAGTGTGATTTAATTAGAATATCCACCTAAATTTAAGATATTGCAAAAAAAAAAATTAAAAACAAACGTTCTAATTGAGAGAAAAGAATGTTAAATATGCATTCTTATATGCTCACTCAAGATACTTTAACATAAAAAAACATTGGATGTAACAGATAAAAAAAATACTGGCTCCTTATACTAAATAATGTAACATGAAATAAAATGGTGAACAATTTTGAAATTGTTTACCTATTCATAAATATTTTGTTTCATTCGGTACCTAAAATTAGGTACATAATAATTACATGTAGATTATTACATCACCATTCACGTACTGGCATTTTGAAAATTAGGTAGAATCTTTTACCTAAGGAAGTAAGAAAAAGAATGTTTACAAAAATTCATATTTGATGGATTTCTCATAGTTTCTTTTTATGAAGTTACATTTTTATCTGACACTTCTATATATATAGTCTTCATTATATGGGAAAATATACTTTGAATCAGAAACTCTCAAGATTTTGAAAGTTTGATTGATAGCTAATATTTCATCTTTTTGTCAACAAGGCAAAATAGTTTTTCTCACACAAAAAATATCACAAACAGATTGTTATTTTCTGTGGCATTTTCGCTATATTTTATATTTCCTGTAAGTGATACTACAATCACAGAAGGTCAAAGAGTTCATTTTTGACCTGAGGTACTATTTAAATTACATTATGCCAAAGACTAAAAAAAATGATGTAGAGAATGTGTTAAAATTGTCTCATACATCAAAAGACATTATAGTGCAAAATCAGTTGTTTTGTGTCTGACATTGGTTAGGTATACAAAAATGCACGATGATGGAAGTGTCGGATAAAAATGGCACTTAACTTAGTAACAACAAAAATAGATAACAATATTCTGTTGGACTTATACTAATTCTTGTTTCTTATTGTTATCATAAAAATACTGGCTCATTTTCAGCGTCGTTTCATACAATTAGTCTTAATTCATAATATGAAAAACTTTAAATACACGATAAAAGGCAAGATGAAGAAGTTGAAATGCAATACAATTCAGTGTCTCTTCATATGAAGTCCTAAATGATCGCTCCTGGAGAAGCTTCTCTGGCATAGGGCGCATGAGAACGGTCTCTGACCGGTGTGCTTCCTCGTGTGGCGGGTCAGTTCATCGGATCTGGCAAATCGCCACGCGCAACCTTCCCACAGACACAGGTACGGCTTTTCACCTGTAAAGAAAGAGTCAAATGGAACATAATATTTCTTTAAGCAGCTCAATATAATTTTGTAGTTCCCCCTTTTCTGTTTGTGCCTGGATCTCCATTAAGAAACCCTGTTTCTTTGTGACTAGCAATAAAGTTCGCACCTCTGTTAATTTGTATTTTTTTGCTTCTTGACTACAGGCAAATTTTCGGCATATTCCTTTCTTTTAACTAAGCAGTCAACTCATGTGTCCCTTTAGGTTAAGACGTTCCACTTACATTTAAGCTTACTCTCATTTTAATAATTTCACTAATTAACATGTCGATACCTCAGTTCCATAGTGTAACAACTCAAAACACATAGTTCTGAGATAATAAGGAAACAAGATTTTGGTCAGGCTTAATCTTTTATTTTACCTACATCTATTTTTGTAGATTTTAATGAAATTCTAGGACTACCTAAAAATATATTCATATTTATGATATTATAAACATAATTTTATTTTTTTTCAGAAGTTTTCACATGATTTTCGTAGTTATAACAGTTTGAATCCAAAGTACTATAACCACTGTCAATCTAAACTAAGCACAGACTACCACTTGTTAGATTTTGGGACTGGTTTGTGTATTCTCATACTTAACTAAAAACTGTTTTTTTTACTTGTTACACTATGGAACTGAGGTATCGATGTGTGTAATAGTGAAATAAAAATATATTCTACTACTAAATTACAAGTTGTTTCATTTAAATAAAATAACCAATGTACAACTTGAAAAGGATGCCCCGTTTTGGTAACTATCCATAGCCCCACTTGTTTCAGAAGAACAGCTATTATAGTGGCAATACCTTCATAAATCCTTACCAAAGACATGCAAATAATAACAATCGATGCTTAATACAATTCTGTGTTTCTTTTTAACCTCCTAATGATTTTTTTAACCTCCTTTTATTACTGTGTAGAAAGCAATTATTTTATCATGGTAATCGATGTCTATTTTGTTTTTAAATACTTTTGAAATTGCGTACACATATTTTGACATCGTATGCCAGTTTTGGGTAGGACCTAAGCACATTGCATTATATAAACGTAATTTGATGAAAGATATTAGATTATTATTTAAATTAAATTATTACGATCATGATATAAGCTAGACATAACTAATTTGCAGTCAGATATATATGGGTCTGCGTGAATGGATGGTGAGAGCATTAACATTGCTCAGAGGTTCGCAAATAGGGTGCCGCGATTGTAGTTTTTTTTTGTTGGAAAAATGTCATTTTAAAACATCTGTTAATTAATTTAATTTTCTATATTTCGATAACTCAGTTCCGAAGTGTAACGATTTATAGACGAAAAATTTATCGGAATTTGATGTTTAAAATATAACAGCAGAAATTACGTAAATCGAAAAGAAGCGACATACTTTAACTTGATATCGAAAAACATTTAAAAATTTTTATTTCATGATTACAAACATCCGTGATATATGATTTCGGGTTTCGCTTACAATTAATTGCGAATAGGACGAACATTGACTACCACGCTACAGGGTCGAGTGGGGCGATGAGTTTTTTTCGTTACAATATGCATACTAAGAAATAAACCAAATGAGTTGAAGAAAGTGTTCCTGCCTGTTGTTACGCCGTTCTCAATGTGCTCAATTTTATTATTTTATATCGATACTTTCCTGTTATCAGGAGACATTTAAAAATTTTCTTTGGTTTTTTTAAATAAATAAACTATATTTACTTTGCGCTTCGTCAAATAATTAAAAATGATTTTTTTTCACTCTGCCATCTACCACAAAGAAGCCGGTTTACCTAAAATAACCTAAAGACATTAATCTCTATTTGGTTAGGTTAACAACTAAAGTTACACACTTTTAAGGAGTTGTTTTAACTGTCAATTCTGGGTGGAAAGGCCCTATATTTTAAGGCATTATATTTTGTAGACTATTTAATTTCGTTTATGTATAATTTGTTTGATAATCAGTAATTTCTTGTCTTAGTTCATGAACTAATTGTTTTATGTACCATAATTTTTAACACTCAATTTTATATAAATAGCCCTGTTATGAGTGTATTTTTATCAGATAATAAAGCTTGTGATGAGCGAAAGCGGTCCTGATCATAAACATGTGGAAGTAGTAAAGTAGTGAAGTAGTTGTGTTTTATTTTTAAAATATAAAGTTAAACAACTTTTTTTAAATGTCTCCAGATAACAGGAAAGTACCTTAATATCTTTTAAATTTTTCACAGCTTGCCTGTAACTATATTTTTAATAACCGTATTTAATATGAATTTTCCGTATTACATCAAATTGGCATCCATTAAAATTGGTCAATCTCATCAAGGTGCACGGCGTAAAAAAGTTTGAGTATCACCAGGCCATCTCGTCGAGTGTGTACGACGTACGTAATACTTGGGAGTGCGTGATGTCGAAACGAAAGTAAAAGTGGCCCATCTTCACGATAGTGGCGCGAAGGCAGGCCGTGTGGAGGTAATGAGATGTGAACGCAATATCTGCTGCACGCCGCGCGGACTTAACGACTTTTACAAACCATTTGACGAGAGAAGAGAGTGGACACGGTGGAATTGGCAGTGCTGGATCTTCAGCCGCCCTTCAACCGTGCGCCCGACATTTTTTCCAACCATGTTCGCTCCCAACGTGGAGCATATCGCCGGAGATCTGACAATAGCATCTATCTGAAATTTAGTGACTTTTTCAGGAGGCACAAAAAACTTTTTTTTCCGTATTTTTGAAATCATCAGAAATTTTTTATTTAAGATAACCGGTTGATATTTAGCCGCTTATCTTCTCTTTTACTGAGACAGTAATGATGGAAGATAGGAAAGGACTAGAGGTGTCTGTGGTCGAGTGGTCAACGACGTTGGCTTCGGTTTGAGTATCAATACGGAGAGTTTCATAAATAGACTTTTCAATCGATTTATGGGTTTCTATTCGTAGGCATGGATGTTTGTGATGCCTAAAATTCAACGACAGACCGACTTAATCACAATGGAAAATAATAAAAACATATCTCCGAAAAATGATTACTATTTATTACTCTTATTATTTTTTTGATAAAAGACGTTTATAATAGAATTTATTGTTGGCCTATTATTTTTAAAAAATATATTCAGTATAATTCTACTTTAAATATCAGTCAGAAAAAGTGCGAGAAAACGAACTTGTTGGTACATTTCAAAAATCTTTACAGAATTCCTATATTCAATAAATTGAAAATTCTGTCACAACCACTTTCTTAAAATTACTTTATTCTACGATTTTGTCTCAGACATCAGATCTCGATAAGCTACTATAAATCAGCAATTAAAAGCATTTCTGAAAAACAGGTGTCAACTCTTTGCTAGACAGGCTTGAAAACTTTACTATTTTCATTTAAATAAAAGTGCAATAGTGTAAACAAATACTTTGAGAGTGCAATTATTAAAAGATTTTTTTATTTCGACGTTTCATGTTTTTTATGCGACGGAAAACGATTAACGATTTTCACGAAGTGACAGAAAAACCTACTAATTCCTCTAAATCCCATAATTTTATTTCTACTCTCTTCGAAAAAGTAAGGTTGAGCAACTGAGTAACAAGTGTTTGTCGTTGAAAACTTCTGTTGAGAAAAGCTCCATTAGAAGTCTATAGGAACCAAATTAGCAGCGGACGTCGTTAAAAAGTGTTATTAACCTTGTCGTTGAAACTGATGCCTGCATCTTCAGTCATTTTATGAGCATCCACCAAACCGCTCCAGGTTCTTTCAATACCTTACTCTCTTATTCCAAGTGTTTTTCCATTCACGAATCGGTTTAAGAAGCTTCCGTGCTGTCGCGTAATATGACCAACGAATAGAACGTAATTTGATTGCGACAAATTCCAATGAAATTAATATAGTATATTTTCTCGACATTAAGACGCACTGTCATTTTCAATTACCAATAATCGAAACATCACTAATACTTTGATTTAACAAAGAAGTCGTATAAGAACATTTCAGTGGGACCAACAGTATATATGAAATAAATGTGATGCAACTATCATTAAGTTTGCTCATTACATACATATTACATGGTCCTAGAAGTACAGGCCCATTAATTCTTGTTTTAATGACATTTTGTCATATATCTAAACACCCCTGTTAAGAATAGTAGAAATGATAACCTTTTGGAGAGTATAATCATTCATTATTTGTTTTAGCCCTCCTGAAGAAAATTTTTTTTTTGGATATTCATAAGTCACATATCGTAGATTAAGATAGTTAAAACATGTCTTATAATCGAGGAAATACGGTATGCAAAGATGGCAGGCTGCTTCAATAAAGAAATTTAAAAAAAAACATGTGCCGTTTGATTCTACGCATATTTTCCAGATGGTTATAAATTAAATAAAATAATATAATATCGTATCTGTAAAGATTGACAGTCTTGTCCGTAAATAATAAATAATCAGTGTTCGAGGTTGCGCATAAAAACATGACACGCGCTGCGCACTATGGTATAAATTCGAGAACCGATATGAATTTTGTGTCAGCTGATGTATTAATTTCTTATCAAATTGCGAATAAAGATACAAGTAAAAACACAAAATTATTCAAATATCAATATTATTATTACTTAATGTTTACTTTCACGAAATAGTAATAGATATTTATGCGTACTACTGTCATATATACCTAATAAAGATCACGTTCAGTTAACTAATGAACACGAATCGCCTTGTATTTGCTATAGCAAGAAACGAACTATTTTTTTGTTGTTATTTCAATATTGGAGGACGTAAGAAGACGTAATAATTGTTACTTGTCCTACAATTTCGAGTAGCATTAGCAGGTCGCCGCTGCATCTCCTATTGAATTGAATACACACTTGCAAAGCCTCCTAGAGTTGCAAGCCGTGCTGTATTTTTGCAGGCGAGTGGTCCATTAAATTTACTTTAAAATCACGAAATCGGCCTGAGACAACGCATATCTATTATCATGTAAGATATTCTTTTTTAAGATTATCACAATTTTATTTGGTTAATATCAATGAATTCTATAGTATATTGTAATAATATGAAATAGTGGGTAATTAAATGCAATAATTATGTTGATTATGATGTTGAATAAAAACGTTTACTTACTTCGTAAGAGTATAATTATTAAGCCTAGTCGTAATCAATGACTGTAATTAATCAAACATGCAAAATGCGTTTTTTGTGATAAATTACGATTCAAATAAATCTACCCTGCCTTATATCGCATTTACTGTCATTCACAAGATACATTATGATGACTGTACGACATAATTTGTTGCGACGATTTAATTATTACTTAACTTGCATATATGGTGGTTTTCGATGAACCGTGAATTATATAATGATAATGCTAAAGCGCACAAAATAAACTTACAAGAAATCTTTCCAAATATATATCATATACGACGGAAACGGAGTTGAGAGTCTATCTAGGTACAACCGTTATACTAGGGCTTCCAATCAAAGAAGTTGACTTATGACCCGAACATAGCCCGAATTTGTTTTTCCTTATGAACATTGAATTTGACATTTTAATGGCGGACTATCTATTACAGAGACCTATCTTTCCGATAGCCCTCGAACATACGAAGACCGACTAAATTCGCCAAGTGAAACATTACACATTCACCGATTGAATTAACGTTAATTCTCGTTAAGTCAAATAATCTAATGTCTTACTCGAAACACTTAATGATATTGAGACATAACATTACGATGTTTTACGAAATTACTTTGGATATAACAATAAAGACCACACAATGGGGAAAGTGGGCAATATCTATATTTATGTCCGACATGACTATGCAAAAAACATTGATAACTTTCCTTTAAAAGTTCCTATTGATCATTTCAATTTATAGAAGTGTAGTTTTATTATATTGTGATTTGGTCTTACAAACAATGATATTTTTATGTGGAATACTTATGGCTATATTAATTTTCAGATACTGAATTATCAAAATACGTTTTGCGTATAGTTTTTCTCACTGTGCACTGTGTCTATAAATATGATGTTAATTAAAATTAGTAAAAAATGTCAGAAGAGATTTTTTCACATCTCGAATCAATTCAAATCCCGTGCACAGTGGGCCACTTGGATTTTTTTTTTATAACGGGGTCGCAACTGTAAACATATTGGGTACCGATTTTCTAGACACTTGAGTGACGAAAAAAATCAAAATATTTTGTCCAATTACAACGTCCTATAATTATAAATGAATTAAAGGTTTCCTCACCAGTGTGAGTCCTTTTGTGGGCTTTGAGATGAGAACTCTTGGTGTAGACCTTCCTGCATCCGTCCACGTCGCAGGTGTGAAGCTTGCGCCGGACGCTGGCCGTCCCTCTGGCTGCTGCGCCCTGCTGCTGCGGAGCGGCATCCTCGACGGGCTGCGTCGCAGCGTCATTCTTGTTCACGTTACTGTGGTTGTTGTTGTTGTTCATGGGAACGTTCGATTGGGAGTCCAATGAGCCACCGGAGGATACCGTTGGGTGAGATTTCGACCTGCCAATGAATGGATTTATTAATAGAGAAAAAACCTTTTGTTTATTGAAAAGTTATTTTACTTTTCTTAGTAGGGATATCGGGAGAGTTGGAGACTGTTCTGCTGGTTATAATTATTGAAGAGTTTGTTTCTGTTACACGGCTCCGTATATTTAATGCAGCCTAGTAGCGTAACTACGCGAAAGTGTGTCCAAATGCTTGATATACATAAATCATTATGCATAATTTTGCGTTATAATATTGTTTATTGCAGCTTTTAGCTTCATTTATTTATAGCACCATTGATGCGAACTATTTTCTAGTCTTGTAAATTCAACAGAATATCAGAATATAGATGACAGATGAAGTAGTTTAAGTAAAATGGGATTTTTCCTTTATTATAGTAAGACAGATAGACTTTTAATTCAAAATTACAAGATACGACAACTGTCCAGAATGTCAGTTTATTATCTGTTGAAGTTATTTAAAGGAACAGTGTCTGAATTAAAAAGTAATGTCTAAGCCTTTATATTAATAATTAACTAGTAATATTAGCTGTCAATTTTTTATTACCTTTGTGCCGGTTTCTTTGCAGTGTTTCCACCAATCGCCATTACATTTACAGGGATGAGATCAGCCGAGGGTATTTTAATCTTACAGGGTTCCAGATCCATTTCCACGTCTTCCATAGACCCATTGTCATCAACAACAATATCACCAACTTCAATTGCATCATCTTTTTCGATTTTAATATCATCAATCTTTTCAAGAGACAGATAATCTGCTTTAACAGTTGCCCCAAGTTCTTCTTCTGCACTTTCTTTACAATTGTCTGCCGGACGTTTAGTAGCATCAGGAATAAAGCGGTGATTTCTATTGAAGTCTACATTGATGTCATCTATTTTAGAAGGTGAGTTACATCTTCCGATATCTTCTTTATTTTGGAGAACCTTTGAGCGAACGAGTGGTACGGCCAGTACTTCTCGCACGTGCCTCTTTGTTGCACTGTCTATTTTCATCATGAGGGAACGAGCGTCGGCATATCCTCGGCCTGTCTGATAGTCTGGAATATCGGTCATGTTGACTTTGTCGATGGTTTTCATTAGTTTGAATCTATTGTTGGCGTACGTGGCTGAATTTATTGACTGCCCTTCGGGTTCCTTGAGAGGTATCGACGAGGACCTCGCGTATGGTAGAAGGGTGTTGAAGTGGGGTGGGGGATTTCTTGCAGCAAGCCGCTGCTGTGCGTTTGCAAATAGCCTATACAAACAAAGAAACATATATTTTGATATTATATACTCGCATAAACAAACAAAAAGAAAAGAACATATCTTTATCGAATATTGATTGACATCTCTTCTAGTAATTTCCGATGCGAGGAAATATAAAGCGCAAAAACAAACCCATGATTTAAACCCTCATAGATGGATAAAGAACATCATTTATACACCTACAAATGGGCACAAGAAAGGGTGGTAGCATAATTGGATTGTTTGTCGATTTGGTGATGTTATGAACGAAGCAGAGTCGTTATTTGAAGGATCAATGTACTTAGTAGCTTATAACTAAATAATTTTCAATATATTGTAGTACAAACATGCCTTACTCGGGTGGTGAAACGACGATCCAAATCCCAGAAACATTATAAAATTATTTTTTTAATCGATTTATGAAATAGTACGTCAAGGGGGGTAAAGGTGATGTTTTCATTTCTTTTCGACTCACATTACATCCTAAAAATGGGGTTTTAAAATATAGAGAACGATAAACTAACTACTGGGAAATCTGAAGATGGTGGACTGACGTATATAAATGCAACCAGTTTTGGTTAAAAACAAAAACTTTCTGATTAGATGATTCATTATGATATTATAATATCATCACCGGTACCGGTGCTTTGTTACTTTGGTATAAGATGCAAAGTAACAAAATTAACAAAAAAGGCTAAGTGCACAATGAGATTTTTAAATATTTGTCTATTCTGGATTAGTAGGTGAATTTATTACACCCGTTAGTTAATGTAAAAAACAGCAATTTATTTCATCAGTTAGTTCATTAATGCAGATTTATAGGCAGGCAATTGTCACTGTCTATTAATCCCTGATGCTATTTTTGTCAGAAGGGCATACATCCATATATATTTTGATATTACAATTATTTACGTAACATAAAACATACAATACAGCTAGCGGTTTTACCATAAAAGCTCAATAAATGTTTATTCAGAACTGTTATTTCGTTACCTATCAATTTCTGACATTATGGTGACGGATATACTCTACAATATGAGCGAATACGGTAAAAACAAAATTATTGACTAAGTTCATTAGTTGAGTGAAACTGGTCCAGTAAAAATCGTGGAATATGCAGCACATAATCATATGGGTTATTGCGATTTGTATAACGGGGTAACTTTTACTGCTAAGCCGGTGAAGTCTCATTCGAAAGTTCTTTATCATATCAGGCGCACGGTTCGAAATTTCATACACGTAGTCAACTTACATCGCATTGGTCTGCAGAGCCAGGAGCGCTGCCTGATTCCCAATTACCGTGGGAGGCAGTGCCGGAATGAGCCTCGAGTCCGCCAAGCGGCGGTGCTGATCTGGAGATCACAAAAAAACAGTCAAATTAATTAAAGTAATAATTCATGTTACAGAGGGGTACATCAGTGATTCAGCGGGTAGATACACAATATACAAGTATACAAACAATCCACCGGCACTAATCCTATGACAAAAACGACGGACGGCTACCGTTTGAATTACAAAATTAATTGCAGGTAGATGTTCATACATTCAAGGATTTTTGATTGCCCAACGAATCCAACGAATGGTCTGTTGCCCTAACGTTCTAGCGGGTATTGTATTATTCGAATTTACTACATCTCTAATGATACTCAACGTTGTAACCACAGCCACTCGCTACGGCTTCACATACATCGTCTTAGATGTGTATTCCATAGATTAACCATGTTGATCGTGTTTCAAAATTTTACCACGAATATCCGATGAAAATTTTCTCAAGGCTTGGTTGCATGCAATATAGTGTGCAGAAAGTAAATGAGGATGTGGATAATTACAGAGCTTTCATGAGTTAAGATTCATTCCCTCTCCATAAAACGCCGCGAACTTTTGGAATGACATGTAAATGTTATATGCAACCAATATGCCGCCTTGGTTGAAACACTTCGGGAGAAAGAGTTCTTTGAAAAAAATAATGCTTTAAATTATCTCAAAACTTGTTTTTACGACTCAATGCCTTCTGTCAGTATACTGTCGATATATACTAGAATGACGAGACTGTCAATCTCATATAACAGTGATCAGATTAAAACACACAAGCAAAACCAACACTTATGTGAGTATTCTTAAGTGCGAGTTTTTCGTGTGCCTTCACCGAACAATGACAATTTATATGTAAGCCTGCAGGCGCTTGCCGTGGATTTCGCTCTTTCTCGCTCAATCACATGTAAAGTAAACGCGGCGAGCGACATACTGTCGCATCCTACTTTTTCATACGCAAGTGATGTTGTGCGAAAGAGATAAGTCCACTAGGCGCCGATAGTAAGCAGGTATTTTTGTTTTATATAAAAAGAAAGTAGCATTTGTTTGTACTAATTAAACAATTTTATAAAATTGTTAGTATCGGTTTCAATTTTCGCGAGCATTTTCAAGTGGTGAAAGAGAAGCTCGTTGTGTATTATTTTATATAAATATAATGCCTTTCCAGGAAGAATTGACAGTTGCAACTTAAAAGTGATTAAGAAGGTAACAATTTTCTCTAGGGTAAGCATTGAAGAGTTTTACCCAAATTTTTAATGCGTGCCCTTTTATAATTGTTGATTCTGTTCATTCGCTAGAATTTCAGTACACGGTTCGGTCGACAATGAGAAATCTTCCGTTGTATGGGTATCAATTCGTAATCAGCGGTTACCTATCTGCCGCAAGTCGAGATTAAGGTCACCCAAGGCGACCTCGGTGTCTTAAGCCTTAACGGGAGAAGCGAGCGGCAGGTGTGCGCGTCCATATAGCCAAGTATTAGCTACCATAATGCCGATATGAATACACTATAATTACTTAGTGCATTTTAATATGTATTGTATCGTCATGTTGTTGCGTGTAAAAACAAAATGTTTATGCAAAGTAAAAGGATACTGAATTATGGACTAGTCAGGCTTGCGTATACGATTGTTGATATTTATGCAATTAATAGGATATCGATCGATACTATTGTACATAATACGAATGTAGCTCTGTGATCATTGGTAATTTAATGAATGTGCACTTTATTTATTCTAGGTCAGCATGATCAGCGATGGCAAACTTTTCCAGGCAGGCAGGTCAACATTGTTTAGTCCAAACACTCAAAATGTGTACTTACCTTAAAAGCCATTGGTTTCTTAACTGTTAGAAAAACATCAATTTTGGCTACTTTAAAATACTCCTAATAACATTGGTCAAGTGGTTAATGTCGTTGGCTTTGGTGATCGAGGGATTAAGTCCTAGTTCGGGCAGTTTCAATCGATTTATGGATTTGTGTTCGAAGGCATGAATGTTTGTCTGTGATGTCTAAAATTCCTTCCACTTGTCCTCTCTTAGCCCTATCCATATGCTCTACATTGGGAGCGGACGTAGTTTGAAAAACTAAACCTGTTATTATTTAATGTCATTTTAAATTAAAGTTGAAGGTAAAGTTTAAGACATCGACTGAGGGTGCTTGATGGAATTTCAATATCAAATTTGGATTATTGAGATTTTGTACACTTCCATGTATTTTGTCACTAACGACCCGGGTTTCGCCTTTCGGCATCTTCAAGCATTCGAGCACACGAATCAGTTCGAGTCCATCCGTGTGCTCGAATGCCTGAAGATGTCGAAAGGCGAAACCCGGGTCGTTAGTGACAAAATACATGGAAGTGTACAAAATCTCAATAATCCAAATTTATACCTATTATTTTTGTTTTTTTATTAAACTATTTGAAATGAAAGATTGTTTATGAAATAATATTTATGACTGAGGATAATTTTAACGAATGCAGAGATTGGTACCTCCCGTCAATGTAACGATTTTAGGGACCAACCCGCCCAACGGGTTAAATATTTATAGTTTTGAAATTTAAATTATAAACGAAAAGGCGGTCACCTTACTCGGTTCCGGGCTTTTTGTGTCCAAAAACATCAATATGTAGCGAGTGATTAGTTAGCTTCTATTCGTTTCCAAGTCCCATATATTTATGTACTAGAGTAGTCAGATGGGAGAAGGGCCCAACTGCATACTAATTTAATACGCAGATGGGCCCTTTTGTCATGTGATAACCCACGAATGCTACTTGAAAAGAGAGGTTACACTGAATTACAAACAGCTTACGATAAACATCTTATTTATCAGAAACTAGGTACGTCACCGTAGACGTCAAGCGAGTCGAACCACAAATTTGACGAAAATGATTTAAGTAAGTTATACAAAAGCATTTTAAAACCACCTCTTGGTCAATAGATATGAGTATTTTGTAAATTGCCAATAGACCTAACACACATTAATCAGTCAATGACGGCGGGCCGGATAAGTCTTTCGACTTTCGAATAATTTCATATATGTGGCTTAATACTGTTGACTGAAACTTTCAGCGTAACATTACGAAGTATCTATGTTTAAATTTTTTCTATTCGTTCTATCTTTAAAAACAGAAGAGTTGCTTTTTTGTCACACAAAATCTTTCCACGCCGATTTCTCTACTTTTTTATTTAGTTTTAGTAGCTTGAATCCTTTGAGATTAAGGGCGATGACATTAGAAGTTAATATGATAAAAATTAGCGACTCTGATTTATTTTTTAAAATCCCATTATCAATTACTTTTAAAAAATCGGGGTCGTGTTATTTCAACGATTCCACAGCCATGATTGATTAATATTAAAATGGAACTATAACTGCTAGCTGACACTGGCTTAAAGATAATTGGAATATGTATTTAAATTGATAATAAATAAGCGTATAGAAAAATCATTAAAATTAATAACTAGATTTAGTATATATTTAAAAGGAAGCGTGCGTTATTATTAACTTCACATTGAATTAAATTTCATGCTGGTGCATTGTTTTCGTAATGCGGGCGACCGTACGATCCGAGGGTCAGGGGTTCACCATCTCTGTGGTATGTGCTCAACCAAACTGAAGTAAATTATCGGGTATATTAGCGATGGGCACACGACAACTATCCGTTGCGATTTCGCCTTCGTTGGTGTTGTCTAAGGCATGGAAATCGTACCCGTGGATTGATATGTTGTATGCAAAATAATAATATATTAAATTACTACGCGAGGACAGTAGGTATACGCTCTACGTCCGAAGAGGTCAATTTGTATCGAAAAGTCACGGACATTTTTTGTACGAAATTAAATTTATTATTTTGCAAAATAAGCAGTATGAGCATTTCAAGTTTTTTTTATTAACTTTATAAGCAAATAATTGGTATGAAATGTAATTATTAAGCGTGTAGTGTTTTTGTTATTATTAATGTAATTACTTAACTTACCATACTATTTAGATTTTCGATAATTTATTTTTAGGACAATATTACAGAATAATTTTTCGATTTATTTTTTTGCATAGTGTCACTTTTTTCGATTTCATAGTCACAACTTGTTGGAGTGGCCTGAGCAGCCTTTAAATTTTCCGCGCAGATAACCTCTCGTCTTAGAAGAAACATCGGTCACAAGTCCCTTAACTTTGGAGTCTAAACAAAACATTGACACAAAACTAAAAATGTCATTATTTAAGTAATTTTAGGGCTTAGGGCATGACGCCACTTATGAACGGCCTTTACAACAGTTAATAGTAGCGATAAATGAATCGAAATATTTTAAACCTGGAATGACAATACGAAAAGATTCTTTGTGAATCGGAAAAGAGTCAGCAGACCTGAGTAGCTTTATGTTCAAGTACTTACTCAGATAAGTATTTACTTTTTGCACTCTGAACCACGCCCTCAAAACGACGTCACAGCGCTCATCTGCCAACAAAGCGATCGAGAACCCGAGCGTTATAAAAACGAGTTAACTTTGATTTTTGGAAATTATTACTAGACTTCATGCAGTATAAAAATAGTTATGCAGTGTTTCTTAACCTTATTGAAGTCATCACCTCCTTTACAATAATACAGTATTAAACGCAATTCCCAAGTAAATATTTTAAAACTACACTATGTGTGTATTTCATGAAATAATTGTAAATTTTTATTAATCTGATTTTGATTCAGAAGAACTCGGATACACTGACGCAAAGTAATGAACATGTCTTTCTTACAAAGATTGACAAAGATGATATCATCATCGCAATATATAATAATTTCAGCAGAAAGAACCTCCAAATGCTGAAAGTAAAACAAACGGACCGTAAAAAACACTAAATCTGTTTATGTATACTTCTGACGTTGACGTAATGCCGAAATAGCTGTCAACTATATTAACTAATTTTCATGGACCAAATGTTAAGTGATTTTTTATATTTTACCACAAATCAGTGGTCAGATGCAAAAAAAATGTATCTCGATATATTTACCAATTTGAGATATCATCATATTCCTGTCAATCATGGACTGACAAATCTTTAAACTACTTAATCTATATCTAAAATTTATTTGAGGCAATTAGAAGTGAAGTGAGCCAAGTGATATTTTTGACAAAAAATGAATTAGGTGCGTTTTCGTATTCTACATGTCATAAAGTATCATAGAAGTGAAGTGAGCTAATTAAATGCAGCCTGCAAAAGTATTTTATTCCGTAAGAAGTTAAATTCAATAGGTTGTGAATAAGTGTAGTTCAGTGAAGTAAAACATTCAATAAATAAGTTTCACCATTTTATTACTTGGTCCACTTCGAGTCTCGACGACTCCTTCAAAACATACAATTATTACTGTCCTTTTTTTTATTTTCAAAACATTTCTAAATTAAAATCAGCTCTCCAGCATAATTAGCTAAAGTATACAAACATATCAGGCTTTGTCATCTCACCACTGAAATACAGGTTACGCTCCCCTGAGGTCCAAGCAACGAGGTCGCGAGCGCATCCTCGCTTCGACGAGGACACGGATGAGACCTTAGGCCGGTCGCAAGGCACACAACACGATTCAGCACCGAGCTATAGACATTTCATTCGACATGCAGCACTAACTTTTTACTTTATCGAATTGCTTTGTTCTGTTCGATGCGTTTTCTGACCTCTGGCTAGCTGGATAAATAAATATGCACTCGACGACATACCGTGGGTATTTTTTTGGCGAAACTTATCACCGCGAATCACAACTGTAATCAACTATATGCAGGATTATAATTTTACAACCCTTTAGCCGAGTGGTCAACGTCATTAGCTTCTGTTACAATGCTCACGGGATCGAATCCCAGTACGGACTAGGGCATCTGATTCCGGACAGTTTTTACGATTCCGGGATTGGTCATTAAGTGTAATTTCATGTGTTAAATTGTACATTTAAGATTGAATTTTTGTCGATTATTGCTTCAATTGGAATGTATTTTAGATTCAATATTTGTATGGTTAAATATTTTATATGATAAAATATTTTTTTGTTGATTTAAAGTCAGTAATTTACAAAAAAAAAAGAAAAATATTTAAAAACAAAAACATTTTAATTTTATTTATTGCATTATTATGGTAGGCTTTACCTAATGACATCCAAAAACAGGACATGTCATTCAATTTGAGTTTAAAATATTGTCCTCCATTTCAAATTGGTTAAGAACGGCTGTTACGAAATATGAGAAGGAGAGAGACTACAATAAATTTAAATTAACTCTATAGGTGAACAAACAGAGGTACACATTGTAGTAAATCAGGAAGTTTTAATTTGATAGATGAATTATTTTTTAGCATTCACAGTGAATTCCGAAATCCCGGATCCCATTATTGGAAGCCCTGGTACGGACAGTTTCATGAATTGATCTTTCAATCGGTTAATGGATTTAAGTTCGAACCCATGGGTATATAAACATATCTCTGTGATGTCAGCTATAATCTACTATATGTAGGCTTATAATTTGACAGGCCTTTAGCCGAGTGGTCGAAGTCGCTGGCTTCTGTTACAATGCTCACATGATCGACTCCAACATCGGAGAGTTTCATCAACTTATTTTTAAATCGTTTAATGGATTTGCGTTCCAAACCTTGGATGTATGTATCTGATAAACACTAGTCCTGCCTTAGTCTGATTTTTTTTTTTTTTTCTGTTGAGCAACTGAGAAGTTCTCGTAGTAAAACTTGTTGGGAGAAAATCCATTAAGAGTCCACGGAGTGAGCGGAGATGATAAAAAAAAAATTTCGACACTCCCTTCTTCACCCTTTTTAAACAAGTGGATATAAGGCAGTCGCTTAAGCGCTTTATAGAAGGAATAACGATACACAGATGGGCCGTTAGAATATGACCAGTATAAACATTTTCAACTGATCAGTGCCTGGTGCTTAGATAAAATTGTGGAAATACTACAAAAAATTGTTTCAACTAATTATTTTATTTTAAATAGATATGAACGAAACACGGGGAAATTTCTCGACATGATCGTGTGGGACATACTGAAAAGTTTGCATTTAAGGACAATAGATTACAAGGCATTTAATTAAGGCAACTAGGCCTTGAACAATTTTAGCAACCAGGCAAAATACGTAAAACGCTGTAATGATACTGAAAACACCATGTAAGTGCCCTAAGCGCGTGTTGGTGGATACAAAGTAATGTGGCATTTAAAACGAGCACCATTATCAGACAAATAATAAAAAAAATAGTTCTTTAAAACAGTTTTAGTTTAACAATGTCTTCAAGTTGAACAGTTCCTTGGGTTTCATACTTGCCCATTCGTTGCACGCACCTAAAGACGGATATGTTATGTGTACGGGAGCGATGGATTGGTTATTCACGCTAGACTGACTGTCTTTATGCGTAAAAATAAAACTGGAAAGGGCAAATATTATTCTGAATGACGAAATATAAATTGTGATTTTAAAGTTTTAATAACTCCGTAGTTTTAGTGGAGCGTCGTCTGTATAATTTTCAATATTTAAAATATTTTTTTCATAAAGCTCTGCATTGGATCAATTATTGTGAGGTAGGTATTATTGACCGTCTGTCCCGACCAGTCTTATAATAAGCAGAAGGTTAATGTTTGTTTCTCACCTAAAAACTTTCATCATTTCATCACTCACGAATTGTGCATCAGGTCATTATGTCTCACTAATCTATATGCTACCATTTTCAGCTCACTACATCCTTCACTCCAATATGAGTCGAGAAAGGTAAAATCAGAATTTAAATTCCAATCGAAGACGGGTAGTATTTATTTAAAAGAAGCATAATAAAAAATGCATCTGATGCGTCTATGTGCATGCCTGCAATTATTGCACTCATGCACATAGGTGGGTACTTGAAATTATCGTCGGTACCTCAGCCCGTGCGAATGCTGTGCACACGCCGCTCTGTCAATAATTATCATATTTTCTAAACGACTCGATGCCGACTACCATCTCATTTTCATACCAGAGTGTCCACTCGTGTTTGGCGGCGCATGTCGCCATTATTATTTGCAAACTGCGTTCGCTTTATACGTGATGTCTTTGTTAAGCCGTGATTTGCGGAAAAATCATAAAACTTAGAATGCACATTAAGCGCACTCAGTATATTGCTAATACCAATTCTTGAAATCGGATAGTCGAAGTAGCACGCGAGAATTTCGTTATTTTCGGTGACGTCGTATTTTCCAAAAATATTTGGAAGCTGATTCGCCTCAATTCCCACTAGTTTATGAGACATGTTTTTTGAAATTTATGCGCGGATACCTTACTTAACTTACCTATAAAAAATACGTACTTTGCAAGATGGTAAATGATCGAAAAAATTGGTCATAAAATTTATTTTAAGAGTCACGCAAATAGCCGAATTCTCGCAAGCGACATGCATGTCCGATATCAAGAATCAGGTTTAAATTTAAATGATACTTGTTCGATGGGGGTTCAATAATATGTATATATCTTGTATACTACTGTTCACCAATATATTTTCTGCGATCTGGAAGTGTGCCACTTGTATGCCTTGGACACAGTTCAATAGTATGGCTTTTACGAACAGGATAAGACGTTTTCAATTACTCTTATTATCGGAACTAAGATATTTTTAATCCCAACCTCCATTTCCATATATTTACTCAACTGTGGCTAGAGTCTAGAGCAGTGGTTCTCACGGAAAATTTCTCCGTGGCCGCATAATGAACATCAGTGGTCTTTTGGAAATCTCTCGTGGCCGCACCGAATTTTCAAAAGTGATTTAAAATATTAGGCCGATGAATTTAAGTGACTTATTACCTACTTTAATTTTTGTAACCATAAACCATTGCCACACAAGTTTGCGCCGCAGGAAAAAACAATTGAGTGTATTAATATAATTTCTTTAAAAATATGTACTATAGCTCTGCAGGTTTGTTTTTCAAATATGTCTAAATATCTAACTTCGAAAAAAGAGAGGTTGAGCAACTGAGTAATAAGCAGTTCTCATAGAAAACTTCTTTTGAGATGCCTTCATTAGGAGGCCATATGCTCCACGTTGGGAGCGGATATGGTAAAATGCCTTAGAACACTAATTTATAAATCAATTGAAAAATTAAAAAAATAATTTATTTATGAAATTGTTCGCAGGGGGATTCGAGCCCACGGACACCGCGACCCAATAGGATGAACGCCCAAGAGCTTGGGCGGCTCCAGAATCGACGATTTCCGTCGAGTAACGATTATTAGATTATTTTATTTTGATTCCGTCATTGCACAGTGAATATTCCATTCTGATTTCTTGTCCATCAATTTTCTAAAGTGGCGTCTTATAAGTTGTATGGCGCGATCAAATGTTAAAAAAGTATAACTTAATAAATTCTAAAATCTCTCCCACTTGTCTGGAAAGAATGTTACGCAATTTGCTAGGAGTAATGCTGTATACCGGTACGACGTGTATAAATAATAATAGTGGTGACCGGTAATTAATAAAAAAAAAATGATCATTGGCGACGGCTAACTGTCTGGGGACACCGTCGCTAATCACTTATTACAGAAGAGCCGGTCATGCCGCTCTAAGAACGAACGTGCACAAAAAACGCACTAAGCAGTAAATGGATGAATACTTGACGATAAGTGTTCTTAGAATCAGCGATAGGAAACGGATGGTAAGTGAAGTATTATTATTTTATGAATTTAACAACCCAACTTGCAAATCGTATACATATTCATATATCATCTGATTCTCCTTTTGCACGGGTTTGAAATAACACGGTTCAAATTAATGGTTCACTGAATCTTTTTTTACACGGTTATATGGTGAGTTGCGTTATGAATATTTGAAATGCACCCTGTAAATTCTCATATTTGAAGATACGGGACTATACGTAGGGGGTGTCCATATAATAGTGGCTTACATCAAGTGGCCGGGTCAGAATTTTTAAACGTAAAACAAATGTAAAATGATGTTTCCGTTCCAAAAAGTTAATGGTTAATTTATTTTTTTAATTAACATCGTTTGGCCGAGATCTGCTCAGTCTGTCGTCTTTGAAATGAGATCAAATCATTAACTCATTTTCGTATTTTTGAGGGTTACATCAATTGGCCAAAACACAGTCGATATAATTGTATGATTGAACCATAGACTACGATACTAGACGACGCAATTATGACAAGGTAATGACATCGCGTAAACTACCATTAAATTATTTTCAGATATGAATAATGACTGTCATCGACACTTCTTTATATATTTAACTTTATTTATTTTATAAAATTGATTGGAAAATTAAGAAAAACACGACAAAAAAGGTTGAAACCTTCATCACGTGAGGAGTATCACGAGGAGTGGAAAAATAATAATATGTACGCGGGAGCTGTTGTGTCATTGATTTGCCAGGCGGCCTCCCTTTGGCCACCGCGCGGCACAGCGGGGTTGGTGTGCGGTGTGCGGCGTGTTAGCGAGGCGGGGCAATTATAAATAATGCCCGTTTGATGCATTAAACATCTCCACGAGGGCGCCTGGCGGAGAGGGGCGCCCATTTGCAATCGCGAGAACATCTCCTCTATTAATTAAATGCTGCCGTATTAAACTATTCGAAAGAGACGTATTTGTTTAGGATTCTAAATTACATTATTTCGATGGACTCGGCTAACATTATGACAATCTTAATAACATAGTATTCAGTTCTACAAAATTTTATTAGTTAGTTGATACTTCATAGCAATTTCAGCTTAACGCCATCGTTCTGCCATAGTTCTGGCGATGGCGTTAAGCCAAAATAGCTATCAACTAGATATATAGATCGGCATAGATCATTTTAATTAGCTGTCCTTTTTGTAAACTAATTTATTATTGGAAAATTATTTAACTAAAAGATCTCCTATTTTATTATGGTTCATACTGAGCGTTAATTGGATAAACACATGTTATATTGGGCGTATCTGCTAACAAATCAGCTTAAAGCGTTTTAAAATGATTTTCAAGAGTGTTTTGTAACTCAAGAATTATTTAATATCGTTTAAAGTGTGGTTAAAAGTTTATATTAATTTACATATAACCAGTGGCGACTCGTGGATAAGATATCTGGGGGTGCTGCGGTTGATTAAAAATAAAAAAAATGTTTATTCGGATTATATTTTACTATTAATAAAAAAATAATTATTACATGTATTTTTATTTCATTATAAAATTGATCCTTCTGTCTTTTTTTCTTGAAAAATATCACTTTTATTTAGACAGATGTCGCGCGCGTGGACAGACCCCTGCACCGCACCCGCACGCAGAACACGAAATACTGTGAAATGGCAGTTCAGATCAAGCTTCTAGCTGCGAGTTCCCCCACCCCGAGGCACTCCTTCGCCCATTCGAAATTTCATCGAAAACCGTACTATACAAAATCATGAAGATGCCTCACTTTCTGATATTAATACGGCGGTGTATGATAATGATTGGATTATCGATGCGCGAGCGAGCTTAATATGGGATTAAATAATAGTAATATTTTCATATAACACCCATACATACATTTACGTACATTATGATATTACATTTTTCTCAACTTGCTTGGGGGTGTTGCAGTTCCACAGTGCGTATTGACCAACCGTGCTTGCATATAACATAATCGAGTTTCGTTAGACGCCTCAAAGTTACTAAATTGAACAAGTTGTGTCTGTTCAATCCTTACCTTCATTAGTTTATCTCCGGAAATTTCCAGAGGATGTGATCAGCGTCTTGTTCTCAATTGCTCCCTATCAACCTGTCTAATTAGCTATACATGGATTGATGAAACTGTCTTGTGTTTCTAAAATTGGTAAATTTGAGAAAATATATATATTTTCAACACGTTTATTAAAGAAACGAATTATGTTATATGTATATGTTACCTGGAATAATTTTGTAATCAACAAAATGGTCTAAGTTGAATTTTCAACGGAAAATCGTTCAACTGGAAAATTTGTCCATTGACCGTCTAATGCGATGCCATGCATAACAATCCTAGAGCAATTTTTTTATATCTCAAACTGTCCGTAAACTGTAGTGAAATGATTTTACGTTGAAAAGTTAACGTAGATTTTTTTGTTGATTACAACCGTTTCAAGTGAATAATACAATTATCTTGTCAAATAATAAAATAAATCAGACAGTTGAGTAAACAGGTAGAGTTTGTTCAATTTGTTAAGATTCTTAAAATAAGCGAGTGTTTTCTTCTACGTGCGTTTTATATAGAAATTTAGAATAATAAAATCGATGGTAATTATTATTGGTATACATACGCAGTTTTCGTTATTGTTTATTTTATTGACAACGTAGTAATCAGCACTAAGAGAAGAGACACGATAGAGAATCGTGTAACGACAGCTGGTTTTATCAAACGCGTAATTATTAAATATTATAATATAAAGAATGTGTTCGGGGATTTATTATGTAACATAAATTAGATAATCAATAATTCATCTTCTTAAGTGGCATCATGATTCATAATCATGATTCCCAATTACTCGCCAAATCTTTTCTTTCATCGAAATATATATGATGTTAACAGCATTTTCTCGCCAAAATATTCAAAACATGTAAGCAAAATTTATTAGAATTGAAGTACTTAAAATCATAAAAATAGAACAATATGTGGCAAGGCAAGCCGTATAACTTTGCACTTTTACTACACTGATACGCTTTCTGTATACTACACAAAGCGTTTCAGTGTATTTATCAGTACAGATCCCAGAGCCGTGTATGGATCCTGTGATCCTACCTTCTAGAGCCGGACCACAGTGCCGGAGTGCACAGTTATACGACGTGTACTCTACTTTTCGCTTCGGGTGTTCAAAGTATCAAGCGTGAGCATGCCTAAGAGAAAGTCAGTTGGATAAAACCATGGGTATCATTTAATAGAGAAGTCTCAAAAGTGTCTTCTGAACCTTCTCTACTATGAGGCAATGTCCGGAGAGTGTGTGCAGAAACTCAATTTACTGATATTATTCATATCTTCGGAATACTAGTGGGGTTCGAATAGACTTATCTCAACGACTGTTCTACATGAACAAACAGAATTTATCCTGACTCCTACTGCTACATGATCCCTGCAAATTTTTACAAATTGCAGCAACTCTAGTCTTACCCTGGCTGCAGTAAATTGTATCGATAAAATCTATCAGATGATCTTATAACTATACACCGACTCTAGAATCCAGACATTGTATGAGAGGTGAACTCGGAATATATGTCGCAAAATTGCATACATATAAATATTTAATCGGCCTCTCCTCTATGCGAGGTAATTTATGGTGGTGGCATTTTTTACATTTTTATTGCATTTAATTTGTCGTGATTGGCGACGCAGTGACTTCCAGACGACTCGCCACTAGCTACATGCCTCACAACGGCTTTGTTTATAATAGTCGGTCTATGAAGTCCTCCAGTGACGTACGTTTGACACGCACGAATAAAAAAAAAACTTTACTATTATATTACAGCTTATACAGATGTTGTACGAAATTGTCAAAGTTGTTTCTATAATGACCGTCATTGATTGTCATAATATCTAAGATTGCAGAAATGACGTGTAATGTAATGTCAAAAAATTTTTGTTCTACAATAAGTGCATGTTACTTAGTTGCTTAACCTCTCCTTTTCGAAGTGAGTAGTGATAGAAGGATAGGGCTAGGGCAGGGGTGGCGAACCCTTTCCTGTCCGAAAGCCGGATTCATTTATCATAAATCAAATAAGGCAGCATTTAAAAAACGTGCATAAAATATAAGTACGTACATTATTTTGTACATAACGGAAAAGAATGAAATTTATTTTCAAATTTTTAAATTTCGACAATTTGGATTCAGACAAAAGGCAACATTTGATACCCTAAAAGGGCTCAGGTTAGTCACTCCTGGGCTACGGCATGACTAGTTTTTAGCTAATCGCACTCGCTACTCCCCATTTTTAGGATTGGAAGGGAGTTTTAGACCTCAGAGCTCACAGACATTCATGAATTCCATCACAAATCCATAAATCGATTAAAAACCAATTTATGAAACTTTCTGTACTGGGATTTCGAGCCCGTGAGCACCGCAATCGAAGCCAATGACGTCGACCACTCGACCACCGATTAGACTTAACATAACACATTTAAATAAATCTTCATCGGTTCTCCTAAAGTTCATATGACCGTATAATTAGACTCTAATTATAATTTACCTATGACTGCTCCTGACGTACTTCACTTGCTTAATTATTTGTCACCCCGTGGTCTAGTCATGATAGTTTTTTCTAAGGATACGGCGGTAACATTGTAGAAGTTCATTTTTAATATAAAATTAAAATTGATAACTTAGTGATAAACCAAGTGGAATGAGTATCAGTCTGAAGATGTTTGTTAAAGAGGCGAAACGCGTTATCAATTTTAATGTGATCTGGTGTGTCTGGGTTCCCGGCAAAGTAATATCAAATTTAAATTTCAATTTAGGATATTGAACGTTTCTAATGGATGAAGCCAAGGACGCCTAGGACAGAAAGTGGTCGTCTCTCAGTGCATAACCACAACGCTTAATAAGTTTAAATTCAATTATATTTAACATTTAGATTTTGCTGACTTTTCAATACCGGTGTTTTACATTTTTAAAATCGTTATTGAAAAATAGCCGAAATATCGGTATTGCGATCTCTACTTCTAACGGCAGTATTAGTTTTAATTATAGGATGAAATAAAAGTTCTGCGCGCCGCTGGCGATATCACATATCCACTCATTGATTTATCTTCTTATTCAATTGGATTATAGTTTGCAGTTGCTACATTATTCATCAGAGCGGGCGGATCACTTTGCTATGGAAAAGATCGCTTTTTAATTACCCATTTACTCTATAATTTAATATGTAAGACATTTAAACGTTTACAGCTGAACTGACGTGTTTATAAAGTAGTCACAGAAACGTGATTATTTTATGTTAACCCGATATTAAAAACGTATTAAAATTGAGGAGTGTTTTCTGTTCCCAAAATTCGATAGTTTTTTCAACCGTGTTCTCTCTCAATGTAGAACATGTGGAAAAACAGTTTGTTATTCGTTTAAAATTGATAGCTTTGTTATTCCACTGGCTGTGTTACTAAATGTGACACGTGTTTAGCTTCTTTAACCCTACAGCGCGAGCCGTTTTCGCACGAATTTTTTTTCAGTCAATTGATTTGTTAAAACGCTCACTATGGCTAAAATAAATCAATATTAACAGTAAAAATGGATAATTATGTGAAGTACATAATAGTTATTCCAAATACATCAAGAAATAAACTAAACTCGTCGAATTCTCGCTAAAATAAATCGAAGCAAATGAAAAAGCTGAAAAAAATTTAATCTACAACTTTGCAAGCAAAAGGGCTGCGGTCAGTCTTCATATACATCGCCAACACGCACACAAGCAAGTGCGTAGCTGCATAAGTATGTGCAATACATAGGGCTTACGAATAATGCTGCGTACCAGCAGTTAAAAATTCTAAAGACTGAATATGAAGAGCTCTTTTCAAAAATATATTTCCTTGTGTTCTACTTGACATTTTCATGATATGTTGCCTAATTCCTCTACCTAAAGGCTTAAACTATTTTTTAAAGCATATATCCACAAGTGCTTCCTTCTAGTTAGACCGGAAATACGAGATAAAGTCTGGGACATGTAAACATATTCAGCGCACGGACAGCGCGTTCATTGGTTTAAGAACACTCAGACTATATCGCAAGGATATTATGTATTTCTAATGTGAACAATTCTAATTCACAACTAAAAAATGAAGGGTGAGGTAAGATTATTTCCTTCAACTTGGCGTTGGAGAAGGGGTACGACACAGAGGAACGGTGGCTCACCAATATTAAATTTGTTTCCCTCGATTTTCATCTCCAAACTCCAAAACCACAGCCAGCGGAATAACAAAGTCATGAACTTTAATTTTATATTAGAAATGAATTTCCACAAATTAACCGCAGAATCCATCGAAAATAGTTCACTCAACGAAAAGATTGAAAAAAACCAAAATTTGATATTGGCCATTACGGGACTCGTAACCAGACCCATCTGATCATTATGGTACGGCTCTTACCATTATGCAACATAGTAAGCTATTAATTAGTTTAGGTATTAACAACAACAAAATAACTTATAAGGAATAAAAGTATGCACAAGGTAACGGTAATGAATCTATAAAGCGCAAATCGAATCCAAGTCAATTGATATTTCAGATTCGTATCACTGCGTAACGAAAACAAATGATGCGCGGTCTAATGTTAGGTCGAGTTTCTTCTCATTCTATCTGTAATAGACGATGAGTATATTAGAGTGGGAAAACAATAGAAAATTGTATAATTTTGAAAGTAAAAGTGAGGATTGTGAAATAAAAATGACATAATTCTGATTTTGAAGTTATTAATAAATTCATTCGAAACCGGTATTTGAATTTTTCGTATTGATTCAAAAATGCTGTTCAAACATATTTAGACAACACCGTAAGCAACGTGTGTTTTTGAGCAACAAAACAGCCCTTCGGAATGGCGTCCTTGTTTTAAAATAATAATTGTCAAAATATGTGGATATAATTAATGTTTAAGTATGTATATTACGTTTTAACCATGCTGTAACTTACCGTGTCCTTTGCGAGGAGGTCTCCGAGGACCCTTTCTGCGGACGCTCAGGTCCACAGGCTCCTGCTGCTCGGGCGGACCGCTCGCCTGAAAGACGGCAACCATAAGTACAACTGAATCGACCACAAAGCAAACAACACGCACATGGATGATCACATTCACCGGCACATCTTGCACCAATGCATGGCACATCTTCACTGAACGCTCTACTAGAATATATGCCACTTTGTTTGCGACAAATATTATTGTCACGGTCGCTGTTGTCCCCGTCAAAACCCGTGTTGACCAAGTCGTGGGCCGAAAACTATAAGATTGTAAGTGTAGATCTTTGGCAAAACTAAAGTAACAATAATTGCAAGTACTAAGAGACTACTAAGGAAGACTACCTCATTGTTACTTTTGGCTTGTTGAAAATACACACTTAGGACCTTGCAGTTCTCGGGTCATAAAGTGTTGACAATCATTATTTATAGACAGAGAAATAATGGGCGGTTTCATGAATTTGAAAAGAATCTAAAATATTATGTGACAAATTAGAGCAATAATTACTAAGCTATGTATCAAATTTGGTAGATTATTAAATGAGCTAGTATAGTTTTTTAATGTCATAGTGTTTTAAAATTATTTTAGTGTACTAAAAACATTATTATTTTAACACGTTTCCTGTTTTTAGGTAAAGTATGACGTCGTTGTTGCAGCAAATGAACGATATGTAAAACTGATATCAACATGGCAGTACATTCGGTCGAGCTAAATGAAGCGATCCATAATATTATCAAAAAATATCTATATAATATGGGTATGCAATGAAATAATATCAGAAATAGAAATAAGAATTAAAAATATAGTAGGAAGTGATACAAAAATAAATTTGTAAGTATAAATTTAAAAGTACCTCTCTTGTAGAGGGTAGCATGGCGCTGCCACCAGTCCCTCGCCCGAACTCGCACCCATCCTGCAAAAAACAAGAAACATGAATTAAATGAAAAATTTTGATTTCCCAATATATTGTTAGTAAATTTCAATTGTCACAATTAATTGTTTCGGGAACTATTTCTGTATGAAATTCTGATAACTGGAAAATTCTCGCGGCTTTCTCAAAAATATCGCCAATGCTAAGCAGGCTTTTTGTTAAGACTCCAAAAGTTTCTAAATATAATTTAAGACATCGACTGAGGGTGCTTGATGGAATTTCAATATCAAATTTGGATTATTGAGATTTTGTACACTTCCTGGTACAAATACATGGAAGTGTACAAAATCTCAATAATCCAAGTTTCTAAATATACTCTTATTGTGGAGAAGGGCCAGAGAATTTTTTTAAGACTTCTTTATTTAAGGGTGTACTGATTTACTGGCATACTTTTCATGTTCGGGCATCGTCAGTGTAATGCTTAATGAAACTTTCTTAGGTTACATCGAGAGTATACTGACAGAAGGCATTAAGTCATAAAAACAAGTATTCTCTCTAACAAGTACAAAAATTGTTTATTTTTTTAAAAGATTTTTTGTACATTATAAAGAATAATCTTTTTGTCATATAAATCATAAGATTTGGTATCAATGAGTTATAGCTATATCATGCTTTTTATCAGAATAAAAAATAACTATATTACTTATTAAAGTTTTTTTTTTCAAAGTCATTATATCTTATGACTGAATGCGTTCTACCAGTGTTAAATTGCATATAATTTGACATGTAAATCAGAAAATCATTTAAAGCTGACAATGCGTACTGTCATATTCTACCATAGAAGAGATTGATAACACTATATCAACTAATTTAGTCTGATGTGTTCAGTTTGATGAAAGCATGATATCAAGTTGTTCTACTTAAAAATTAAAATAGATTATCATATAAATATAACTGCACAAGTGGAAGGTGGGTATTTTCAAAATATTAAGCTGTCAGCATGGCCTTTCTGTTAGTCTATTAATATATTAGAAAGACGAATAAAACAGGAAAATAAATCCCTCATATTATGCATACGACAGAAATTATCCTCCATCTGCTCTAATTTTTAGATTATTTATTTTGGTTATGGAAAGGTGAAAAATATTTTGCGCGATGTTTCACATTAAAAACGAAACCTTTTCTCATTTCGTAATTTTAGAGTACAGGTGGTTCTCGACTTACGACGGTTTGACATACGACGATTCGCACGATCAAAAATTAAAAAAAAAAATCTTTTTTTATTGCACACGAGCGGAAATATTGCTGGGTATAAATTAAAACCATTAATTATCCATCACTCGTTAATTTCGCATCACATTATTGTCTCAACAAAAAAGGATGGATGACGCAATTTATTTTTTGAATTTATTTATTCCTGAAGTAAGACAATGTTGTAATCAGAACGGAATTTTAACGCAATTCTTGCGGGCGTAACCTTATTTCCTCCACTTGCATTAAAGCACATTTAAATTTTCAGCACAACTCTTCCAGCCAAACCTTATTCCAACAACTTGTTTTCCAAAGAAAATAGTAAAATTGTGTTCACCACGTTTTATTCTCTGTTTTATTTATTAAAAACAGAGGATCGGCGGGCCAATTTGCTGTACTATTGTGATCGTCGTTTGACAGCTACAATATAAGATTTGAAAAGCACGCTCTGATGTGTTAAAATGTATCCGTACCATTTTTGGTTGCATTTGCTTTATTTCTACAAATGAAATTTCTACAAAAACTTACTTAAACCGAACAATATTTAATTTTAATATTTTGTATGGTATTAGACTTACGACTAAAGTTCAGGAACATATCTCGGTCGTAAGTCGAGGACAACCTGTACTAAGTAAACAATTGTTCATTTTACTATTGCGCGCATACGTGTAAGGTATATGTATTTCAACGCTTAACACGACTACTAGAAAGCACGTTGGTAGCCGGTTACCGCGTTACAATTACCGATAGCTGAATTTGCATAAAAAGGTTAAAAATCCCTTACGCGAGTGTTGTCTTTGAATCTGTAAGGAGTTGGAAGTACAGTGTGCACCCATTAATACAACAAGGTGTCTAAATAAAAATGCCATCAGCACGATCTGAGGGAGACAAACGTGCACACAGCGAAAGACTATTCCCACACACGCATACGCAACACGTCATGGATGAAGCAAACTCACGCTTTCGGTCGTGACTGGTCGGATCGGATCGGATAGGATCGCGTATAAATCGATTAGCGGACGAGCGTTGAGATCTATTCGATGAGAAACTTCGACACTCGAGCCGAATGTTATTTTTTCCAAACATGTCCGTTTCTAATGTAACATCTCATCTCAAGTCGTTTTATGTGTTGTTATTCAGTCGCTAAACCTGTCTTTTTTTAAGGGACTAGCAGTTTGCTAACCACATCTTGATACCATTACTTTTAAGGTCGTCCGTGGTGCAGTTGGTAGCGTCGTGGGCTACGGCTACGGATGTCTCGGGTTCAATTCCCGGTGTGGACGGTTTTCATAAATTGATATTTCAATCGATTTATGGATTGCTGTTCGTAGTCGAGTGTTTGTGTTGTCTAAAACTCCTTCCTCACCCACCCATCCCATCCTCACGGGGTGTAGAGAGAGCGATTAGCTAACCGCTAGTCCTGTCCTAGCCCTATCCTTCTATCCCTACTATCTTCGATAAAGAGAGGTTGAGCAACCGAGTAACGGTTCTCATAGAAAAAAATCTTTTGAGATACCTCCATTAGGAGACCATATGCTCCACATTGGGAACGGACATGGAAAAAAAACTTTTAAGGTGTTAGCTGTCAATTCTTGGTGGAAAGGCATTATATTTTAAAATTCAGTTGATAATGCTCGTGATGAACGAAACCGGTCCTGATCATTATAAACATGTGGAAGTATTACAAACCACCCTATTAGTCAAATCTGACTCTAAATTTAATAATCTAAATTTCACAAACATTACGCTTTTTAACACAAATTCATAAATCGATTGAAAAATCAAATTTTGAAAATATCTAAATGGGATTGGGACCATTGACCGCTGACTTGCAGTGTTGTTACTCAGTCACGGAGATATGCAAGTTCTTTCATATTAGGTTGTAGGTTGTTATGATATGAAGTAGGAAACGTAGTGAGTAAACATGACTATTGAATTAATGGGCATTTAATTGGTACTTGGTAGAACTCCAATAAAATACGATTGAATAATAGCAGTCACTTTTAAGGTGTCAATTTTACTGTTAATTCTTGGTGGAAAGTTACTATATTTGAAAAATAAAACACACGTTTGCTTGTACTACTTCCACATTTGTATAAGGATCGCGAGCATTATCAACTGATCAGTTGTTTGTGATCAAAATTGTGTTTAATTTTTAAAATAGAATAGCAAAGTTTGAACTTCCACAATAATCGTGTAATCCACAATTTTAAATAGCTAAACACATTTCATTGTTTTACATCATTTTTGATTATATTAGAAAAAAACCACTTATGGTTTCACATATTCAAAATGAAAGAATCTTGTTTATGTGGTGGTAGGAATTCACAATTTATTTCGAGAATACTTAATGGATATAGTGCAACCCTCGCATATCATTCCAATGTCTGATTTCGTGATCTAGCTCCCTTGAATTTATTCTTGTGCAACTAATACATAACTATTTGAGAAGACCCGGATCGACGAGAGGCGAATGGCTGGTTATCGAACGTCCTGGAAGGGCTGGGATCTCAAACAAACACCATTTCAAATCCGGTTCAACACTTATTTATTTTTAATCGAAGATGCAGTGGTTTGCAATATACAAATATAATCTTAACACCTAAAATTGATTCTACATTTACTTAACACATGAATTTGCTTTAAGTTATAATGCAAGTGACACGACAAAAACGATTATAAATTACGTCCAATTCAAAACAAACACAAACAATTTACAACGTAACCGGCGCCAGCCACGGCCGGCGGCTAGCCCGGCTCGACAGATCGTAATCGACTAACAACACATAAAATCATAAAGGACTTCCGCATCGTCTGAGCCACCCCTTTCCGTCAAAAATGCACTCGTCCAGCGAATGTGCCCGCCGGCTATTGAACGAGCACCCTTCGCGGCAAGAGTCGGGCCGATTTCTCCGAATCATTTTCGTTACCGCTGGACGATTTCAGTTATGGACCCTAATGAAACTTAAACTTAACAAAAAAAAACCAGGGTGTGTCATATTCTTTCAATATTATACTTAAGTATTAAGCAAATATTATTGGTGGTACACAGTGGTGCCGATATTTTGCAATCGAAATAAGTCGCTTCGAATGCAATTCAGAAATGCAAATTCGATAAAAGGTTAGCGGCAGCTGGTGGGCAGCACGTTTTTCGCCGCGCATCGCACGGCCATTTCAAAACTAGAGTGTGGGAACCAAACGCGATCGCTCGATCCAATATATAAATATATAGACGCTGAATAATATAGAGCAATGCGAATAAACATTATTTCTATGGCACCGAATAAGAGTGGCTGTGTAGCATGGCCCTTTGCGAGATACTTATCGAGTATGCACTGTGACCGCTCGCTTTCGAGATATACATCGAAAATTTACAACGATCGATTGAATTAGACTGTAAACTTGAAAAGATATAATCTGCGTATACAGTAAATCTTCGATTTACGCGATCAATTCGTTCTGAAAGCTTTTTCGTAAGTCGAATATATCGAGGGTCTATTGACAGAAGGCATTAACCAGATGGCTGCCAATAGCGTCTTAAGACGCGCAACTTTCCGTGAACGGTACGCCGCTCATACAAAAGTGACGTCTTTGGACGTTCCGCTGTAAACGGGATTTTACTAACGTAAACCAACTATTTAAAACGTACAAATATGTTGGACACACAACGAGATTACGACAACACAATAACGATAAAGCTAAAGCAATGAAGAGATGTGTGGTGTGTTCATCGAAAAAATTTCGCGGCGTGCAAAGTACCGCCATACGGTTAAGTCATAAAAACGAGTTCTGATATAGTCGCATTTAAAGCGTATTTTTTTATTCAAAATACTCTCTCTTCCAAGTACGGTTGTTGTTTGTTTTTTAAAAAGATTATTCGTTCATTAAAAGAATATTTTTTTTGAAATACAAATCAAAAGATTTGGTATCAATGAGTTATAGTTTGACACCGCCCAATCTTTCAGGTGAACCCTAGGTTTCAAAACAGCCATCGGCCAACTTCATCCAACCGGACCGAAGTGGCGTTTGTATTGAGATCTTCCCTTTATCCTGGATGCTGATTTATTGAAACATTGATTGAATTGGTAGATCTCTATTATAATAACGTAAAAATATCTATACATAGAATTTTATCAGTTTATTGATAGATATTTCGTTCCGACGACGGCGTGAAGCCGAAATAGCTATCAATAAATGGACAAAAAAATTGTGGAACTAAATGTTTTGTTATTTTAACATTTTCGATTGAATAAAGTCTAAATACGATTTTAATCAAAATAATTCCTGCTACAGAACTAAGCCATATCCAAAAATTTTGACAGGTTCAACAGCCACCTGGTAATTTTGGATTATCCACATTTTACTAACAACACTTAGTTGTCATTCCATTCTCACTATCAGAACAGTTCAATACTCTGCCATAAGTATCAATTTATTTAAATCTTCTCGTTTCTTCAAAAATGCCACCTGCTTCTCTTCTCATCAAAATTGATGATTCTTGAATGCTTTTAATAATCCAGCAGCCTTTTGGTTTTGTCTGGTTTTTTGATAGCACATTAAAGATTGAGGTTAACTAGTTTCGAACATTAAAAGAATCACTTATTAATTGTTCAGCAAAATTAATTATCGTATTTGCATATTGAAACACTTATCAGAAGCTTTGCGTTGTATCGCTGAGAGTCAAATTATAGAGTTCTTTGTAAAGCACATCACAATACCTCCCATGTGTCAAAATTGAAATTGTTTAAGAGTAACGTAAAATATCTTTACAGTTGATACATGGGGCGCTGAGTCGCTAAACACGTTCCCGAAGATTTTTAGAGTTATGAGTAAATCACGAAAAACTATTATGGGCAGTACGACAGTTTTAAGTATAATTTAAATTATTTTGTGTCTTCCAGTGTGTAGCAAAAGTTAAAATATTCTTTTACAATGTCGTTTTTTCGGAGCGCGTCAATCGTGTAAAACAAGGAGCGAGATTGTGTAAAAAAACGACATTTCTAATTTTGGAAAAATTTTTAATTTTGAACAGGGGACGAAATAGAAAGAAATTTTAAACTTGCAACTGGAAAAATTGACAGATCTGCCGATAAAGCACATACGTATATTAAAAACGTATTTTGTGAAAAATCGCCAGGAACGTGTTTAGCGACTCATATAGAAATAGTTCTTGCAGTGAAATAATAAGAGTTACTTTACTGGATATATGTTTGATACTCAGGTGAATTCAAATTGATAATTAGTACTAACATTGATAATACCTTACATGCACAATGCACAATGACTTTGAGATACCGAATCCTAATTTTTTTTTCGCATTCAATAAATATTTTTGTCGTAATAAGTAATGCAAACATCTGCGTTTCGGGGTCGTCGATATTCACGTGCCAGAAGTTTAAAGATGGTCTACATATAAACAAATGTTTTAAAAACTGACGTACGAAAAAAAATATTTATTTTTTATGTAATTTTTATAGTTTTAATCCTTTAACTTTAAATTTGAATTATTGAGATTGTGTACATTTCCATGTATTTTGTCATTAACGACCCGGGTTTCACCTTTCGGTATCTTCAGGTATTCGAGCACACGAGTGAACTTAAACAGACAGTTTATAACAATTATATACAAAATAAAATACGACAAATGTTATCGAAGTGTCTAAGAAATTAACATCTGGATTAGTGACCACCTTACGACTGAACAGAGGGGGGGAGGGGTTAAATGCAATTATAAGAAAAACCCAATTTCAAGGTATGGTGACCATGGACCGATGTATTAATATGATGGAAATGTACAAAATCTCAATAAATCAAATTTGATATTGAAATTCCATCAAGGACCCTCAGTCAATGTCTTAAACTTTACCTTCAACTTTAATTTAATGTGACATAAATTGTGAAAAATAGTGAATAAAGCTTTTATAAAATTGAAAAAATCTTTTTACTTTACCCAAATAAGTTGATAAGTTTTAGAGATATAGTTATTTCAATGACAGCTTAGGGTCACGCAATAATTGCGGAAAAAAATGCTCGGGCGGATAAAGGATAATGCATCTGATATTCTAAATATCCTTAAAAACTTTCAATAGAACACCAATTGTTATCTTCTTAATTATTATTATGTTATTCACTGGATTTGTTTTCTTTCTCGGCCATACATACGTCACGATGGAATACGAATATTCAATTACAGATTACTGTTTTATTCTTTATTAGATCTAATAAGTCACATTTTTCAATGGTAAAAATTGCTGTTTTTTAATAAACGCGAATCAATGATTCTTCTCTCAATCCAACGTTTTTATTGACATTGTTTTGTAAGTGACTTTATACGATGCGGAAGATCACATTTCATCCGCAATTCAAAATTATCAAAAGTGTGGTGGAGAGTGGTGGAGAGTGGAAGAAGAATCAGGAACATCAATACGAGGATGTACTACCTGGCTTGAGATGTACCACAGGAGGTTTCAGTAGCTTATTTTGAAGAACGAGGAAAGAATATCGATTGCCTAGTTCCATAGTGATACAACTAGAAATTGGGTTTTTTGAGATATGGCCGATCAAAGTCTTGACTGACATCTAAACTGACTCGAAAAAAGTGATGGCTTATTATTTGTGCTACTTTTTTTATACAAATAAGTGGTCAATAGTTTCACAAAAATATATTTCCACAATACGATATTTCAATATGTATGTATATGAAACTGAGAAATTATTTAATTTTGCTAATTTCCATATGCAAATATCTACCTTTCGAGAGAAAACCTTTACATTATACAAACTGTAATTTATGGAACTGTAGAAGAGCAGTGTTTAAATATAATGACTAACAACTCAAAACATCAAATTTTGGACATATCGTCCTACGGAACTGAGACATCGATATGTACGCATAACTTGGGCAATTATTTGGTAAAGGAAAATCAACAAACAGATCATTATAGCAAAATTAATGAAAAAAATGGCTTAATACTATCATTGGACATTTAAAGCTTGCAATAATTGTCGAAACAGTAATCAAATGAAGCTTTGTTAAATTTAAAAAAATATCTTCGTGAATTAGGCCAGAATTCAGTAGTTAATTCCTGTAGTTGTTAAGACTTTTATAATTTTGAAATATTTTTTATTTACGTTGTTATTAAACTTGCAATATAAAATTGAACGCCCAATATGACAATCGCTTTTTTGCTTGCGAATGCCATTTTGTATTTCGATATACTATAATAATTCCTTGATGATAATTTGGTAGCGCCCCTAATATTAAATCTTTATAATTATTAAATTGGCAAAAATTAAATAAACTATGTATTTACATTAAAGGACGCCGCACGATAATAACATATTATGTCGTCCAGTTTAAATTTTCATTTAACTATTATATGGTAAAGTGCAATTTACCGCCATCAAATAATAATTCAGATATTGAGAGTAGGCAAAAGGAGACTGTCGCCTGGGGGGCTAGTGGGGAAGGGGCGGTGGCATCAATTAAATTCAATATTCACTCGGATTTACGACCGCCACCTTGCGAAACTAACCGTTAATTCAGCGCAGTCCGAATTCGACACACACGTGACGGCGGTTCTCAAGCCGAGTTATTCACATAAATAGCATTTTTCACTATTAATTATTATACAAACACATGAGCACTAAAAGTGTGTATCATATTGCCGCATTTAAATTGTGGAATAACTGCTAAACGGCCGTGGTGCATTGGTCAACGTCGTTGGCTACAGTTACGGATGCCACGGATTCATCTTCCGGTACGGACACTTTAATAGATAGAAATTTCAATCGATTTATGGATTTCTGTTCGTAGGCATTGATGTTTTGTGATATCTAAAATTCAATCCCACCTATCCGATTCAAAAAACGTGACATAGCGAGAGCGATTATCTAACGACTATTTCTGTCTCAGGCTTATATTTCTATCCCTACTCCCTTCGAAAAAGAGAGGTTGAGCAAATGAGGAACAAGCAGTTCTCGTATAAAACGTCTGTAGAGATACCTCCATTAGGAGGTCATATGCTCCACATTGAAGGCGGACATGGTAAAAAACCTAACCGGCCAACCTGGACGAGCTCGACAACGAAGTGACCATGTCCAGTTACGAATTGGCCGACTTGGTTGCACCTAGGGAAAATTACAATACATTCAAAACGTTCATGGAGAGCGAGTGGACCGGTATCGAAATTATATTTGACTTCAGTGCATGCATATTGATACAAAAAGCAATAATGCTATTACGCCCAGTAAGAAGGGTGTTAAACCGTAACAGGTGGCGGTGCGTACAATATAGAATACCCTAGAGAATGTACTAATATAGTGTTTTAACAGAAGGTATTTTCAATGAGATAGCATTCATCTTTTTCAGAGAGAGAATATATAAAAATGCCCGTTCGGGGGTTCGAACCTTTGTTGACGTTCCGCAATCAAAGAACAGCAACATTCCATCGATTACGTTAACTCTATTGCAACTAGCCTTTTTTTCCCTAATACATTCCATTTTAAATGCTCTACACTTAAATTTCGAAACCTCATTACACGTTAATCTTCTTCAAATTTAAAAAAAAAACAAAAGTAGGCACATGCCTTATTCGGCACTAGTTTATTTTGTACAATAAATCGGGGATCTTTAATTCACACGGCTTTGCGTTTAAATTACCGATACCACAACAGGCATCGGTTATGTGTATTCACTTTATTCTAAGAAAAAAATCCTATATTCGATATTAATATGCGACCCACAGTTTGGCATTTGAATCGAGACAGCATCACGCATACTTTCAAAGAGTCCTCGTGCATCCAGTCGCACAAGCCTCGAGCTGTACTTGGCCGATTGAAGATATTGCAGCTAAGTTTGTTAGTGAGTACCTATTCATCTGCTTGGATGTACATACTATGTATTTTAATTTGAATTACAGTATACTACAAGTCTATAAATAAATGTTAATGCAACACATTTACGCAAAAATGTTTTAAATGTATATCTATTCTACGCTTGGTTGATGCAAAAATAATGACAATAATAATTGTAAGCAGTGTACAGGTATTTATGTATTATAATATAGTAGCCAGTTTTGAATTATAGATATTATCACAGTGTGTTTTATCAAAAAAGTCTTTCTGTGGTACGTAGTGCAATTCACACTATCACAATTATGATATTATATTTTGATTTAAATATAAAACATTTACATTTGCATAACATGCAGTATATCGACGGTGTGTTGGCCAATTGATGTAACTCTCAAAATTGAAATTGTTCAGGAGAGAGTAAAAACGGTTTTTACCGAAAACATTATATGGTGAATTGCGTTACGAAACTTTCAAATGCATTTCTGTAAATTCTCATGTTTGCAAATACGGGATTATACGTACGAAGTGTCAATATAATAGTGGCTTACAACAAGAGGACGGGTCAGATTTTTTAAATCATAAAACAAATGTAAAATGTTTCCCTTCCAAAAAGTGGTCAAATTACTTTTCTAATTTACATCATTGGGCCGAGACCGGCTATGTAGTCTTTACTTTTCCTTTTCTGTGATGTGTATCTAGTGCACATAGCTTCAAATAATTAAAATATCTCTATACATATGATAAATACTGGGTTTAGATTTTAGATATTCCTCCGTGGTAGATTTACGCATTCAATAACATAATAAACACAAGAATAACATGCCATTGGGCGTAGCGGGGGTATTTTATCGAAAGTCCGGGATAAATTTACAATCAATACAATCATACGTGTGCGAGTGTGTTATGTACATATTCTGAGTTGTGCAAGTGGATACAACGGCCAGCGGTGAACAACGAACATTTTTCACATTAGCTCACACATGAATGACAACGCGCGAGACAGAGAGGCCCAGTCGCGTCGTTTCTTTCAAGATTGCGCTCGACTAAAAGTGTCGAACGAAAGCCAGTAGCTTTCGAGCCTCCGTTTGAAGTAGTCTACCAAGCCGTTTGTCGTCGGCAGATGTTTTTTCATGTTTTCAGGGATGTAATTTTAATTATTACTTCATGTCGACTATGTCGTCTTAAAATTGAATACATTTAAGCGATTTCTGTGAATATTCTTATTTTTCCGGCTATCAATCACTTATTATCAGTCATAAATGCATGATGTGTAGTAAATACACTCCAACGTACCGCGCAGATTTATTTTACATAGTATGGGAAAGGTTAAAATGAGATCCAATCATTAACTGATTTTCGTATTTTTTGAGGTTTACATTAATTGCCCAAAACACCGTCGTAGATAGGAATATTTTCAAAATCATATGAATTGACCTTTTAGTTGCCAATGGTATGAAATATTATAAATATGACGTTTTCCGCTGAAGAACATAAACAACTAGAATGTTGCCATCTGAAATTATACATAAATAAATGAATTCTCGCATTTTAACGGTATAATTAAACCACAGACGAAATGCATGACCTATATATTCCTAATTATTGTTCTGTTTGGCATAATCTTACAAGGTAAATAATAAGTACCATATTTGGCTGATGCAGCGTCAGGCAATCTGAACATTAATGGCGAGGCAGGCAGTGCTCGGCCGTCAGCGGGTAGAATGTAATTTATGTGGGAATCTCCCGCGAGTCGAGCGGAGAGCCACCGATTTGTTGCAAAATAAACACAAACGCAATTCCACAGTTAAGTGCAGTTTTAGTGCTAATGCTAATCTGGAGCATTGTCTATCCATCGATATGCCATAGATAATAAATTGAATCGAAGAGCATGGGAATCGGAGGCGAATTGGGCAATCAACTTGTCTAATCAGAAGGGCTAATAAATCTATAAGGGGTAAATTGATGTATTATTTCACGGATATATATTAGAGCATAATTATTTTTATTTCGGAGTGAATGTACAAATCAGAAATATTAGAAAATTACAACTTTCGTGTATCGTACTAGAATATTGAATGCATAAGAAATAAAATATACAAGGTAAATAAGTTTTTCAAATATTGTTGAAAACTGCTTTCTAACAAAAGCTGCCGTTTTTCTTTATGATATTCATGAAAACAGTTAAATAGGTCGATTTAAAGAAAATATTAATTATTATAAAAGGGAGCTGAGCTGGCCCGAATATAAGAACTTTAATGTAACGGTTTGCAAATATGGCTTCGACGGTAGTGCATCTATACATTAATGTCAATTTATGTATGGGAGAAATTTAGGACAAATTCTTCGAAAGGCAAGAACCAACCTGCTGGGCTCTAACCTACAAGCAAGCATTTTGCAGAAAACATCCAACTCGCATGAATTTTTCGATAATATTTTATGTTTGGAAATAATTTCAATACGAAAAATCTGAAAGCGTCTAGCCCACTTGATGGTTTTGTAGGTTAGAAAACATGTCTCTAAAAAGTATTGTATCAAACTTTGGCATGGATATCCACAGCAAATTGTAATATCTCCATTGATAGTGAAGAATTCATTCAAAAATAAAATTTTGCATTTTGTGGGTGGGATGGTTGAATGGTTCCTGCATAACATGCTCCAATTGTCATTGCCGCTAGCTTTAAAATACACTAACTGAAAAATTGAAAATCAAATGCTTTGTCTTGGAGGTCTATCAGACTGCCAAGCACCCACCCCTACCCATACCATGGGTGTTTTTTAGAAATAATACCATTCAATATTATCATTAAAGATCAGTTATACAAATTATAAAAAAATACAATTGGCAAAAATAGGTCCCGGTGACATATGTGATGATTCAAATTGTTAAGGGTATTTGTTTGAACTCACTCACGTCCAGGGGGAATATGTCGATATCCGAAACAACATCGTTGAAGAATATTAAAGCGCTTCCCGATGACATCACCATTGGCAGATTGGGACAAAATTTTTTAAAAAGAAGAATACATGACCATAGTTCAGATAAAACACAATATTTTTTGTATCAATTCCACATTCTTTCCAGTTGATAATGCTCGTAAATTAATACAAACGTAACAAAAAACGTGTTGTGTTTATTAATACCTTTTCACTATTCTTAAGAATGAGAGCAATCTGATTTTGGTTTCGTATAAGCCGAAATAAATAGCACCCATTTTATGCCAGTTTATGCCATACTATAATTTAAGTCCGTAACCGTAGCCAGCGACGCTACCAACTGCGCCACGGACACCGCGGGTGCGGACGGTTTTCATGGATTGATCTTTCAATCGATTTATGGATTTCTGTTCGTAGTCTGAGTCCTCCCTCCCACCCATCCCAATCCTTACGGGGCGTAGCGAGAGCGACTAGCTTACGACTAGCTCTGTCCTAATCCTATCCTTCTATCCCTACTCTCTTCGAAAAAAGAGAGATTGAACAACTGATTAACAAGCAGTTCTCGTAGAAAAATTCTGTTAAGATACCTCCGTTAGGAGACCGTATGCTCCACATTGGGAGCGGACAGGGAAAAAAAATTAAGTCAAATAACAATTACGTCATAATTTTCAAGTACGTATTGATTTTGTTTAAATTTGATATTTATTATCTATTTATTAAGTCTACAAATATCTGTGAGAAATATAAATTATAGATTTTCGATACGATAAAAATGATTAGTTAACCATTTGTCAATACGTATTAATAATTGACTGGTGTCAGGTTGGCACCTTCTAATCATACGTTTTAAACGGCCATACATTTTACTAAATTACAAAGTTATTCAATCGGCAAGGTTGGTAGCATCGAGCATGCAAATATAGCTTCACATTAAATGTTTAGCTATTAATAAAACCTAAGGCTATATCTAAATTGAAGAAATTACCATTTGCAATTAATTCACCTGTGCACAACAGCTTCATTGACTGTCAGAAAACAAAGATCAACCGGATCTTTTTTAATTGCCAGTGGTAAAAAATAATTAATTAAAATATATGTAAATATATTTCTGTCTCAAACACATTCACCTTATCATAATAGCTGTGAATAGATAGCAAATATGAATGTCGAAATCTTTTTATGGGAAAATTCGCATGTAGGGATTGCAATCCCGGTATTTAGGCTGTTTTTCAATACCGGTATTTTGGTATAGCATTGTATTAAGGTATAAATATTAAAGGGTTATAAATCATTGCACTTTGTGTTAGATAGTATTCACTTGGTACACTTGAACCTTTATTTCGATAGTTTGCACTTTGGATTAGATAGTATTAACTTAGTACACTCAAACTTTGATTTTAATAGTTTCCACTTAGTCACGGATTCTTTTAACAAAGTGAGTTAAGTTGTAGCAGGTTATGTAAGGGTTGGTTTGGTTTGTGTAATGTATTCTAATGCGTGGAGCAAAGACAATATAGGCGGCCTAATATAGGGTACAAGAATAAGTGACGTTTCATTACAGCTTCGTGCAACTTTCGATTTCAAAGTGTGAGTATTTATATTGAGTTAAAACTATTTTATTGTGTGAAAATATAATTTATTTTGTGGGATCACTTTATTTTTAGTGAAAGAAATTTGTTTTTTGTGGAATGTGTTTGTTATAAGTGAAAACTATTTTTATGAAAGTGAATATGATCTAAACAAAAGTGCACTTAATTCTAAGCCATTATTAAATTACTGTCCGTCCAACAACCGTTAATTTTGAGAGTTAATATTGGCGTTGATTTATTTGTCCGATATCGCGGTCCCAAATAGTCGAAATATTCGTTATTGCTCATTTATATCTATTTGCCACACTTGGATTAGTTATTACATATGAAATGAAATGTAAGCCTCATCCAAGGCTTTCGATACAATTACCAAGGCAATGTCAGGTTCCCTATGCCCCCTTTCTGTTCCAGGTATTTTTCAGATTACGTCGGTGGTCATCTAAAACAAGCAAACTGATACTTCAGGTAATGCTCTAAGAAAAAGTTAAGAATAGATTGTGCACGCAACCTATTAGTAGATGGTCCATGCTGTCGCCTTTGACCGTCTCTCAAAAGTCAATTAAGTTAAAATAAACTCTTTATTTATTCCTGATAATTTAACATTTTTGTATACTAAACATCTAAAATCATTATTGGTAAAGGTGTTTTCTTAATAGTTTTGCTCATGCAAAGCCTTCAGCTGAAAGAATCTTTATTAATACAGCATTTAGCTAGAATACATGCGGTAAAAGAATATAAAGACTAAAATTCTGAACCCACACAAGAATTTTTTTAAATGCCAGGAAACGGAGAGCCCACTACATTAATACATAGTATAGGTATTGATGCAATCGTCTGGTATTGCAATCCCTATTTGTATACTCCGGCTAATTGTTTGAATCCCGTTTTCAGTGAGCAGGTCCCGATGAAGTTCATCCATTGACTCAAAGAGATTTTCGATATCATTAAATATTGTAAATGTTTTGATCAACTCGTGTCCTTTCTCTTTTTACAAATCACGTCACCAATTTTTATCAGTTTTTCCAGTCTCATCGCCTGTCAGTTATGTGGCAGAAGAACCGAAGAGTAAGCTATTGGCCATAGATATGTAACATCAAAAAGTTTCTTTTAAAAGGCTCCGGTATAATTTACACGAATAAATGGTCACAAGTACATATACAAGTATAAAAAGTTAGAAAAAATCATTGAAGATGCAAAATACTGTACAGAAATACAATTTAAAACATCGTTATGTATTCAAAATTAAATGACATGACAATTATTTCACTTCATCGGGAAGAATTTTCACGTGAAATTAGTCGTATTGTTAAAAAATATGGCGCAGGTATTGATTCTAATCCGCTGAATACAATTTACTGGTATAGAGATATGGAATATTTTTATTTCGGAAAACAGATTTGTCTTTTATCCACTAAGATCAATAAACTTCAATTAGATTCATGTAAATATGTGTATGCATTATTTTGTAAATAGATTACAACAATGAAATGAACAATTTGGATTCAGTCAAAAGGTCGCAGGTTTTTTCATGTCTGTACTACAAATCAATCGTGGCGTAGATTACTGTTAACACAAGCTGAAAAAATAGTCGAAAAAAGGCTGAAAGCATAATATTATTTAGAGAGAGTGTTAGTGAAGTTTTCAATAAACTCTTATTGCTTATTCCTATATTCAAACGTAACATGACACAATTTGCAGGCAAGTCTTTTCGGTAGATTCTCAAAAATATAAAACAATATGCAAATCAAAAGTTTCTATTAATTTTAGAGGCCTCGCTCTATTATCAGACGACTTTGTTTTCAATACACAAAAAAATCAATTTAAAAACATCGCTAGTCGTAAAATTTAAGAGTTTACTTCTTTAGGCAATCAGGCCCTCGAATTACTCGGGCACCCCGTAGGCCACATTTAAATGGTGCAGGTATCCTCGAGATGATTGACTTTCCTATACGGTAAAATACGAATAATTATTTCGATACATATTTAATACGATCCGGCTATGAGATGTGGATCAACTTTTTTATGATCGTAATTATAACGAATCGATTATGTGGAATGCAAAACAGATGTTACACATAAACAGCCAGCATTGATTGGCCACACTTATCTATCATATATATTTCTCTGCAACAGACGCCGAGCGTGTGAAATGTTAGTTCTTTTTTTGTGCATTGCAGGTTTCGTTGTGAATTATTATGATCTACGGCTATTCAAATTAGCCGAAAACTATGCGGAAGATAATGAAACGGCGAACAGCAGTGCGATTAGGGGAAGGCGAAGTAAAATCTGATAGCTAACGAAGAAAACTTACAACTTAACGGTGGAGGAACTGGCTATGGGAACTTTTTTGGGTTGGAAGGTCGGATTAATTAAACTGCATCAATTAACTTTAAAATATCTAACTAATAGCTACACAAGTTTGACAAAAATTACTCTTTTGTATTTTAATACTATTGATATATGATTTTAATAATAAAAGACGAAAAAAACGCGGATGAATATAATTATTAAAAATAAAATAAAATTTTGTGTACTTATTCCACAAATAAGCGTTATGATAAGGACCGGTCTCGCTCCATGAGTGAGCATTTTCTTTTAGACTTCATATTTCTATGAATAGAATATAGTTTTTCACTCATCTATACGAGTAAAGATTTATAACAGTAATCTAACTCTGAGATGAAAACCTTACCAGATCAACTAAATGAATGTTTTATTTATTACAATAAAACGAAAAACAAAAAGGATGCCATACTATTGTGTTAAGAAATTAACAGAGGGTGATACATGATTACGCTTACATGATCATTTTTATTAAATAGAATTCCAGTACAGCGTATAGATCCAGAATGCAGACAGGTCCAAAGAAGATTATAATTGGTATTTTATGAACTGTTATAGATATGATAGGCGAATGTTTGAGTAGTTCAAAAAAATGATTTTTCAGGAGAGTAAAAACCACGTTAAATTTTAACGTCATTTTGTGAGAAATAATGATTACACTCTCCATAAGGTTATCATTTTTACTATTCTTATCAGCAGTCTTTAGATTTATAAAAAAATGCTATTAAAACAAGAATTAATGGACCTGCATTTCTAGAATCATACAAATATTTATTTAACGAGCAAACGCATACTATTGGAAGCAGAAAATAATGATAATTACATCACATATATTTGAGATACAAGTTATTGTAATAAACACATAAATTTATTGTAATTTTTGTAGAGCATATGCGACGTATGCTGTTAGCCCGACTGAAGCTTTCTTATATTTGGAATGTTTTTTCGCACTTATCGTAAAATTACCAAAAAATTAGTTATACTCAAGGTCCGCCCATCGTATATTTCATGTGCAGTTTTTATTTTAATCGTGAATACATAATTACTACGCAATCATGACAAATAAATAATAAAAGTGAGTCAAATTTACCATGTCGAAGTAATAGATATTCTACCTAGTTCATATTCAATTTTAAGATTGCAACGCCTTCTAGATGCAATATTAACGCATTAATGCTAATAGTTTATCTGCATATGTAATTAAGAAAATATTACCAACATACGGTTTACCCGGTTATGCGATTTATAGTGCTTTTTTCCTGTTTATGAATGCACGTAATATTATCAAAATATGGAGAGAAAAAACACCTACATATGCAAGTGGTATTTAATAGTTTTGTCAGACATTTCGTTGCGTTAATAATATTACAGGTAGTATTAGCAATGTTATTTATTATTTTGTTATACCTAGGGTTGCCAACATAAAAACAAACACAAAAAATCTCTCCAATGTCCTCCTAGTATTGATAGATAGACATTTGCCAAAACATAAATTGGACAGTCAGAGATTTAATTTTTGTAATATTTTTTGAGTCTATTTATTAGCGAGATAATCAAATCCTTTTTCGTGAATCTGAATACAAATAAAATACTTGGAGTCATGCAAAATGGAAGAAAACGCTAAATCGAAAAATGACATATTGAGTTAGCTTTACCAAATGGTTCCTTATATTGATCTCTACCATATGGGAAAACACACGTATTTTCATAGATTATACTTCTACGTATAAACGATTTTGTATAAACAAACTAATTGAAAAAGGTATAACATTATAATCACTTGACAAACTTTAAAGTACAATTACTCAAAACCAGTATTTTTCAGTTAATGTCTTCTTCCAGAACAACGACGATATGAACAGACTCCCCGACAACACGGTAGATATCTATCTCGTAGCGGACCATACTCATACAAAATCAGATAATATGCATGCGGCACAGTATTTTAACGTTCATTTAAGGAGGAGTCGCAAATTTAAATGAAAACCGACCTGTCGGGGTTGTCTACTGTAACTGTATCTTTGTTAACGTTTTTTTTTCGAAATGAAATCATAGTTAGTTTTAAGACTTATGTGGAATCAGAATGGAGCTATCTCAACAAAAGTTTTTCTACTAGAACTTGTTACTCAGGCGGTAAACTTCACTATTTTTGGGAGAAAGTAATGATATAATGATAGGGCTACGACAAGCATAGTGGCAAGCTAATCGCTTTCGCTAAGGCACGTTTTATTAGGAACGGATGGGTGGGAGGGAATTTAGACATCAAAGAAGTATATTTCGTCCAACATTAATCCATAAATCGATTGAATAGACTATAAAACTGTCCTTATTGGAATTCGAGTCCGTGAATTCCGCAACCGAAGCAAACGACGTTGACCACTTGGATATGGCGAATAAAAAGTGATAGCCGTGTTTTCAATCAATTGATCCATTCATCCTGACCATAAACAAACTAAATCTTGCACCGCCGACAACAAAAACAATCAATCATACTCCAAGGAACTGAATGAGGTAAAATGTCGATATAACAATGCCCTACAACAGTGCTGTACAGACCAATCATAGGCTATCTGAGGGCCACATTGTAAAAAAAGAAAATATGACGGCCGCATCCAGAATACAAAATACAACCGATGTAAAAGTTTAACTGGTATCCGTTATACCGAATGCCCGTTAATAAATAATGTAGGTATAATTCGTCAGCTTTTTCATTTATTGACACAATAAAAGATAAGATACATATATACACAAAGCCACGTTCAGCCAATGATCGGCCATTGAAACGTTCGGACCCGTGTGATCACAGGTTTATCATAAGCAGAACACGTTTACGGGCTGTGCGTTATGGTTTTAAATATGCAAACGAATAGCAGGATGATTTCAATATTTTAAATTGTTTATGTATTTACTCTTTTGCATCGAGTCTAATTTGCGCATGAAAATCAAAAGCCCTAACTTACAGCGCCGCAGGACGAGTTTTGGACAGCCTTGTCCTACTATATTTAAGATTACGTGAGAAAAACGAATGTGTATATTTTGAAGAAGAAACAGGAAGTCTTAATGAATATAAAATAAAGGAAACGAAATTGCTTTGGGCGATTTGCGAAAATTTAATTAACTTGGTTTGGAAGAATTCGTGATTGGGCCTTCAAACTGTAGGTAACAAATATTTCTGTCCGATGAATCTATCTGCTAGATCGGCGACGTTATTATATTGGTTTTATTGAACGCAAAGGACTGTTATGGTCCTCTTGATGAGTGTGCTGACAATTCAGATTACTCAGCGTTATAATCCAGTCCAATTATATCGAAGACCCAACGTTGTTTTTGAATAGAGGTGTTGTTATTATCTATTGATAATGTAAGATCTTTGTTCTCAAATGGATAAGTAGTATGCCAGGCTAATAATTATATGTTCAGGATTTGTTGACGGTTCAGATTTATAGACTGTTTTTATTAAATTTCAATAAAATACAAAATCTACAATGTAACTCTAGTGTCATAGACAAAATTATAGGCAGTGATGTAACGAGTAATATCGACCAGTTAAATATGAAATTGTCTTAGTTATATATGGGGCACTGAGTCGCTAAACACGCTCCCGATGGTTTTTAGGGTTTTGAATAAATCACGAAAAATAATTTAAGTATAATTTAAGTTATTTTGTGTTTTCTGGTGAGTAACGAAAAGTAAAATAATTTAAGATATCGACTGAGGGTGCTTGATGGAATTTCAATGTTCAATTAAAATTGTTGAGATTTTGTACATTTTCAGTACGTGAATGCCTGAAGACGCCGAAAGGCGAAACCCGGGTCGTTATAATACATGGAAATGTACAAAATCTCAACAATTCAAATTTGAAAAATAAAATATTCTTTTACCCTGTCGTTTTCTCGGAACGCGAAAACCGTGTAAAACGAAGATCAAAATCGTGTAAAAAAAGACATTTTTAAGTTTGGAAAAATTTTGAATTTCGAACGGGGGACGAAATAGGAAGAAATTTTAAACTTGCAACTGGAAAAATTGATAGATCTGTCGATAGAGCAGATACGTACATTAAAAACTTATTTTGTGAAAAATCCTTCCAATTAAACAAATTCTACATTCTCAAAATGAGTAACAGTTCCCTCGAAAGGTGCATACCGAGACGTCGTGGTAAAAAACCTATTATTTTGTCGTCATCTCGGCAAAAAACGTTAAGTCGGAAATACTAGTTTTGTATATAAGTATGCTCATCACATAAGATTAAGCAGTTAAAATGTCGTAATTATAATAACTGTGAGCTATGGCTGCATGTGAATGAAGATTATCATTATTGTTGCATGTTTCATCAGATATTTATTTTCAATTTGTGAAATGAATGATTTTGTGTCCACAAAACTTGAAAAAAGAGCCATTTTAGTATAAGCAACTCAACTAATGAAAATATAAAAATTTACTATCTGAATAAGCCCGTAGATAAACATACGATGTGTCAGTCTATCCGCAGCGGAGCGCTTTAAACCAATCAAGACCACCGTTCCGCTAAACGTTTCGGCGCCGCGCGACATAATTACAGGCGATCCGCTCTCCCATCACACTAATGCACTAACTCGGAGTGTGCAATAATAATTAATAACAAAGTAGCGGTCGCCGTGGGGAGGTAAATTAATTGCTATTTGCAACGCGACCAGGTGACAGGCGAGAGTTTCAGATTATTTTTAATTAGTGCAACAGTAAGTAGCGATACTCTAAAATGAATTACATACAAACGTTTATTAATTATCTACGTACATTCACATTTTAATGGAAATCTAATATATGATGAATAGAATCGGCCACCGTATCTACGTTCTTTTAGAGTGTTCCTCAAACGGTGTTCCGCAATTTTAATCCAGGTATTGATTACAATTATATACGGTGTTTTTTGAAATTTTTTTTTGCAACTAACGTTTTCTTTCTTCTTTAAGCCAGAGTTTAAATCTTCGAATGGACATAGCATTGTTTCCTAATGTGGAGCATATGGACTCTTTTGGTGAGAGTAGGGAAATAACTAATCATTCGCTTTACCTTCAGGTTTGAAAAGGTGTGCGTGTGACAGAATGTAAACATCACATACTTGGATCCAATGGATAATTCGATAGAAAAATCTATATTTTGTGCAAGCAATGTATGTGTTCACCTTAAAGTGGTACCCGGTCTAGACCTTAATTACCAATACATATGAAGGGTAAGTGGTGTTTAAAGGCTAGGTCTGTTGTGGTAGTGTGATGTGCTTTTTTATGGTAGTAACACTGATCGGTGAGCCAATTATCTCGAGTTTATTGTTTTGAGAGTTGGGCTAGTATATATTCGATTTTCTACTAATAAATATAGGTATATTGGTCTCCATGTTTTTTTACGTTTTGTAAGTTTACATAAGAGCGATTGATCGCGTGAACCGAAATCCGTACAGCATTTTCCACTCTATACAGCAGAGTTAGGAAATTAAATCGACTGTGCTTTGGCCAATTGATGTAACCCTCAAAAAATACGAAAATGATGACAGAGCAGGTCTCGTCCAAATTATGTAAATTGAAAAAATACATTGACTACTTTTTGGAAGGGAAACATCAATTAACATTTGTTTTAGATTTAAAAATTCTGACCCCCCCACTTGATGTAAACCACTATTATATCGACACTCTCTACGTATAAGCCTATATCTGCAAACATGAGAACTTACAAGAGTGCATTTCAAAGATTCATAACACCATATGTTTCCGATAAAAAACAGTTTTTACTCTCTCCTGAACAATTTCAATTTTGAGGGTCACATCAATTGGCCATAACACCGTCGATATACTGTATGCTATGCCAATATGTAAATGTTTTTTTTTTATTATTACATATATGTTATACTCTCTGAAAAGAAATATTTAACTACTGACTTACAAAAAGCCTTCGTTATCATTCTACTATTGACATTATTCTACTAAGAGTAACTGTGTAAGTATGTATAAGCAAAGATAAAATTATAATTATGATTTTATGTTTGTATTATATTAATTATAATCTTGTGACATTTTTTGATATTTCCAACTACAGTGAGGCGGTGTGAAAACTCGAGAAAATGATACGAGGCGTATATTTATCTTTATCGTGTCAAATCATTATACTTATATTTCAATGATGTATCGAAAAAATGACTATAAAATTAAATCTGTAGTACGTAGACTCCGATAACACGGTAGATAAAAGGTGAGCTATCTGGAAGCGGGTTATTGAGACTACCATACTCATGCAAAATCAGAGGATACGCATGCGGCGCAGGAGTATTTTAACGTGTAATCAAGAAGCAGTCGCAAATTTTAATAAAAATCGAGTTGTCGGGAGTCTACTGTACCAATATTAACTAACCATTTTGTCTATATTATTATAGTCGTTTTAAAAATGTTTAGAATAACTGGTATAGGGATCGCATTACGGACGGTATAGGGATTGATAGAACTTAGCCTCAAATTTTGTATGTAACGTAGTGTTTCTATAGTATAGTCCCATACGCTATAGGGGGTCGACTAATAGCAATGGAAACCTGATCCTTTCTAATATTTGATTCCTGGATAACGAAATATATACAGCTTTTCATAAACTAAAACACTTTTAAAATTACAGGCATAAAGCGGCTTGGAAAATGTCCTATGGAACACCACCGGACAGATATTATTTTAGGAAAACTGTTGAATTTTTAATACAACCTGGACAATTAAAAATCATAGTTTAAAAATCATTTTTACTATATTTTATGTTACAAGCAAAGTATTATATTGTGAATTACAAATAAATATAATTAATTATGTATTTTTCTGTGATAATTCACTAAAATATCAGTCATCTTGAAAGACCGTGACTTTGCTGGATGGACGGAGTGTCAAAGGACTTACGAGTTCTGGATCCAGCGGTTGACGTAGGCAGACCGAGTGGCGTGGAGGAGACTAATTGAGGCGGCCAGGATTCCGCCTGGACTATGACGCCAGAAAAGAAAAATAATTTGAAGCTAAAGTAGTAAGCTAACCAAAATCTCTACACTATCTTTTTGATGATCATATAAAATAGATCGTTAGAACTATATAGAACGACAAGTCGAATTTTAAATATACGATAGTAAATATTCCGAGTAATTTACGATTTCTTTGTCTACAGAAGGGACGATCGAAAAATAATAAATGTCCTCACATGTCAGGTCGGTAATAATCACTCTGTCACGGAGTCGATTTCGGATCAAAAGAATGTACCTGTCTCCGAATGACCCTGTGCACATATGGGCGCTGTGATTTCGATCGATGCAGGTACACACATACATATTAAAATAACAAAGCATCCGGAATCACTGGATGAAAAAAAACCCGTACTAATAACAACACATTATTTTTTTGCTGAACACTATGGACATGCCCGGAGGCTGTCAATCATACACATTGAAAACGAGAATACTTGGCTTATGTTTATGGTATTAAATTCAATTAACTTTTAAAGAATTGAACAATTCTTTCGCCATAGACAATTTATTTGTAGCCCGAAATTATGTTTTTCAAGAGATCGAGAAATTAATCGTGCGAAAATGTAGATTATTTTCACGTATTTTATAAAAAAAAACCCTGCATTATGATTTGCCTCATGTTTTTGAAAACTCTTTCAATGATATGAAACGGTTTCAATTCGGATTCACCCTGTTGAACGGATGATGCAAGTAATATGCATTTGTAGGCCGTCGTGGTTAACATGATTGAAATGTAGAAAATAAATAAATAACGTGTGAGCCGAAACGCAAAATGACGACATAGGAAATTTACAATTACAAACTTTTCAATTTCAAGATTTATTAAAGCAACGAACCTGGTTTATTTGTATAGCATTATAAAAAATACGCGAAACATTCGTTTACATGGAAGCAATGTTTCCCTTAAGATGAAAGGTTCTCTGCGCGGGAAATGCAAATGATGAGCAGACCAAACCAATAAATACGCGGTATAATGTATACTTTTGTAAACATCAATATGTCATATTTGAAAATTTGTCATAAAAATAAGTGTTTGTAACTAGCTTTATTTAATTTAAATTATTATTAAATAAACTATAAGTTTAAACACATCACATAGGACCTTTAATCAAAAATAAATTCATTAATACAGTTTGTATTTGAGTGCGCGCCAACCCGAAACGAGTGCGCGGGTGTTCTAAAACTGCGCAGTATACAATAACTAACATTTTTGCAAAATTTGCTCTGGTGCTTTTGTGTATGATGAAATATGATATTTGTATTAAGTATAATCCCTTCCGATATATAAAGCCTACCCTGAAAAGCCAAATACCACTAACTACCCCACCGGTCGTATTATTTTGTATCAGTGCAAAATAGTCCGACATTGCTCATGAAGAGTAACCGTACATTTGAGGAAAGCTTTTCCACAGATAGGCGAACAACGTGCAAAAGCTTTTACGCGGTGCAGAAACTTCCAAAGCTTCTATAAATCATGCTCTATCTACTCAACCCATCATAAAATGTGGCAGTTTATACTACCTTGTTAAGGAAAGATATGTGGTTTCCACTAAGGAAGTAATTGTTACGAATCTCCGACAACTTGCCTGTTACATCTTACGCTCTACAACGAAAAAAACACTCATTCAGTTAAAAAATTACGGTGTTATCTGTCAATTCTTGGTGGAAAGGCATTGTATTTATAAAAATAAAGCACAATCTGTTGAAAATGTCTTGACTATTTTCGAAGTGTTTTTTGCCTCGCGATTCGTATTCAAAAAATTAATATTTTTGGCAGATTCCGTAATTTGGAAAGTGTTAATAACAACCAGACGATTCGAAACTTTTCTGGGCTTTTATTCACGTGGGCTGTAATAGAAAAATGTTATTTTCTCATTGTTATAATGCAAGAAACATTAAAAATATATATATATTATATTTGAGACATACAAAAAAAAATGCACGAGGCAATAAATTTGCGATGATAGATATGACTAAAAACACAGTCCTGATAAAAGATGGATCTATTGATTATACAGTTTTTTTTGAATTGTCACGAAGAGAATGATATTGTATGTTGTAATGTATATATAAATTAAAAGTATTTACTACCTATATTCTAGGTTTCTTTTTTTATTTTCAAATAAATTATAAAATTCAAGTTATAACATTGTTATTCCACTGGCTGTGCAACGAAATACTAATAATTGATTCTTGTAATGGTTGTATTAATTTCTAAAAAGTCTAAACTACTAAATTTAATTCTTTATTAACTCAATGGAGTATTTCTACACTACTGTTTTTGTTAAAATTAATTCCCGTGGAATAATAAAGTTATCAACTTAAATTTAAAATTAAAAATGAATTTAAAGCCGAATTCATCGAAACAATTTCAAAAAGGTTTAACGACAGTAAAACAGTTTTGTTGAAGTCAAAAATTATCATCTTTCTACGTCAGCATTATAATTATTTTTTTTACAAATTATATGCCGATATTTGGTGTGTTAACAAAGCCTCGCGGATTATTTAATTATACCACAGTGGTCACATTTTATTTGGTAGATAATGAACAAGTGCCTATCAGTCAATTCTATAAAAATAACAAGTGTATCACGGATCTCGGATTTCGTTAATAATTTATTTAAGAACGAGATTGTGGATATATTTAATTTGCCGGTAGCAGTTAAACAAAATATTTTATACTAAGCCTCAAATTTTTTTTGTAGTAGTGGAAATATCTATACAGAGGGGTTTGTCTCGCTGGTGATGATTTGCAACGACGAGGCCAGACGTTATATAAAATTCCACATTACAAAACCATAAAATAAATTATTTATGAGAATATATATTAGGTAAATACTGTGTTTGCAGTTTTTTTTTTAAATTAGGGTGGAGTTAAAAATGTGAGAAACGGAGTATGTATGTTTTTACAGAAGGTGACAAAAGTACGTACGTAGTGCAGTGGTTAATGTCGTTCGTTTTGGTTGGAATTGATTTCTCCTCGTAGGCATGGATGTTTGTGATGAATCAAATTACCTCCCACCCACCCGATTCTAAAAACGTGGCGTAGTAAGAGCGAGCCTGTCCTAGTCCTATTCTTATATCCCTACTATCTTCGAAAAAGAGAGGTTGAGCAACTGAGTAACAAGCCGTTCTCGTAGAATAACTTATGTTGAAATACTTCCATTCGGAGTCTATATACTTCACATTGGGAGCAGACATTGTACAAAAGTGACAACACGAGGAGAGAGGATCAAACATACATTAAAACGTTATTATTTTACATTGTTAATCAACAAATCATTTCCCTCCAACAAAAATAGCATAGGTTTTTAAAACCATATTAAATATTACGTTAATACTTATAACACCTTTTATTTTATTTTTGTATATTGTTTTTTGCATTGAAATCTGTTACAGCATAATCTTCGGAGATGCTGTGACGCTGAAAAAGCTATGGATAATATTTGTCAATCGTTATGTAACCTAATACATTGCTATTTTTAAAATAAGATCTTCAAGATTCAATAAAAAAATCCACTTAAAACATTGTTTTATTAAATTTTATACGATACATTATTAAGATTAAAAAAAACCTAACCCACAATTATATTTAAATACAACTACATAATTAATCGGAAATGGCCGACACAAAAATAAGACGTTATGCTTTATTATAAAATAATTCGTGAATATTAAAAACAGAATTTAACTAAGTAATTTATTGCCAATATAACCCGGACGAGATATCGATAATTAATTAGTCGGCTTTAAAAAAGTATGTTTTTTTCATGGGAGCACGAAAAAATTAATCTTTTGTTTTGTTCGATACGTCTTGTTAGACGAACATTAAAAAAAACGCGGATATTGGTTAGCAAGATCAGTAGGTGTTTAATAATTGATATTATGTAATTTAACAATGATATATGACTGCTGAATTATAAACGTGTAAAGTTTATTATTATCATCAGATAATATATTATTTTACAAGGTAGCACTTGTATTAATTAGTATTTTGCAATAGTTATTCATATATTATATATTTCATTTTCAGATAAGTCTTTTCAATATACGTACAGGTAATCCTCGACTTACGACGGGTCGCACTTACGGCCAAAAATTAAAATCATTGCCAACGGTAAGAAAATCAGTAACAGCATTTTCAGATTTGGATATTTATTTATATAAATATACATATGTACCACTGGCGTACGGTGGGTTTATCTCTATCTCTATCACACAACCTAACTTGTGTATTAGCAAGCTTAACTGATATTTTAAACATTACGTTACATTACCGCTCAAACAAAAAAGGGTGAATGACAAAATTTATTTTCGAAGACTGGTTTTTGAATTTATTTTTTCCTGGAGTAAAACAATATTGTAACCAGAAAGGAATTCCAACGCAATTCTTGCAGGAATAACTTAATTTCAGCCACTTGTTTTACATGTCAGATTTTAATTTTTAACGTAATTCTTGCAGCCAAAACTTATTCCAACCACTTGTTTTACATGGTAAATAATAAAATTGTGTTAACGACGTTTTATTCATTAAAAACATAGGATCGGTGGGCCAATTTGTGATTATGTTGTGATTGTCGTTTGACAGTTACAATATAAGCGCGAAAAATTTGAAAAGCGCGATCTGATGTGTTAAAATGTATCCTTGCCATTTTTGGTTGCAGCTGCATTATTTCGGCAAATGAAAGAGTCACCACTAAAACTTACCTGAAGCGAATGATATTTAATTTTAATATTTTGTATGGAGTTCGACTAACGACCAAAGTTATGGAACGTACCTCGGTCGTAAGTCGAGGACAGTATTATGTAGTCACAATGTGCAGCATATGCTATATGACAAGTACTAATCGTTGTTTATAATGAATAGATGGGCTAGTCTATTTCTTCGAGCCGTTATGTCCCTCGATGAGTTATGCTATTTCAGGGTCTCCACAGGGTTGATTCTTAGATCGTTTGCTTTTTATTAAGATGATAAAATCTATAGACTTCTGCTACTTAACTATAATTAGTAATCCAAGTCAGGCTAATTACTATTAGGATTGTGTTCAGGAGAATGCAGGTAATATTTGTAGAATTACAATATCAAGTTCGAATTGTTGAGATTTCCATGTATTACGTGACTAACGATCCGGGATTCGCCTTTCGGAATTCGAGCACACGAATGAACTCGAATTGACTGTCAGTCATATAGAAATATAGAATAAATCAATTTACGAATTTGTCCGTACCGGGACGTGAACCCGAGACATACGTAACGGTAGCCAACGACGTTAACCACTGCACCACGGACCCGACCAATATTTTTACCGTCATAATATGAACTAATGTAATATATGTGGATATGTGAGTGATTTTGACCAACACAATTATTATTGTCCTATGAAAAGGTCATTATATTGGTAAATAATAGGTTATTATTTTTCATGGTGTGAATTAGAATAATTTAAAAATTAGTCAGGAAAAGAGGAAATAATCTTCGATATCACATCACAATAAATCTGAGCGTCCATCATCCATCCGTTCACCACTAAAACTGATTATAATGACGCTTAACGTGTTCTTTCTTACATCTGATAAAATTGGAAGATAGACATTGTAAAAAGCTGATAGGCATCAGCACCGCTACGGATTCTAGATTGCGCTGTCCATATCCGGTATCTTTCGGCAAGGGCATCATCAAGAGTTTACGGATAGTTGTGCAGTCGTTTTGTATACTTAGCTGGCTAGGTATAACCGTCACGCTGCGACCTGAATCGACTTTTAAACGTGGGAAGCTGGTTCGACACTCCGTTTCGACTTCGATGTATTACGTATTACACATCTCCGCGTTATAAGGATGTCTTATATCAGAGGTCGGCAAGGCAGTGCCCGCGGGCTGGTAATCATTAGGCAATTAGCGATCTTCTGGCATGCAGAATGTGTATCACGAAGCATGCAGATATCATTAAGTTGTTATCAAAAAACTGACTTTAACATTTGCTCAAAACGATTTTCGGCAGTTTCGCAAATCGTGTCGTGTTTTAACAGTTACATACAAATCGGATTAACGGGAATTAATCGTTAAAAAAATATAATATACATGCATTGAGACTTTGAATAAGTTTTGTTACGTGAACACAGCATGCTATTATTTGTGATTTATTTCAAAACATCGGATGAAAATGATTTCCACGAATAATAAAACAGTGTTCCCCAAAATTAAATTTTTAACTAAGTGGCTGAGCAAGTCATATTTTATTTTCTATTTCTCTCTATCTCTTCATTTCTTAAGCACAATAGTGCGTGGTTAAAATATCGGCCCAGTGCAGCTCTGCATCGGGCCAAGAACATGAGGAGTAAATTAGTTTCTTTTCTTGTGATCTTTTTGATAACTTTTCACTTTTGAGCGTGTCAGTGTATTAATACGTATGGATCCCGTGATCCTAAATAATGTAATTATATTAGTTGATCCATACATAGGGTTGCCAGATTTCTCGCAACACAAAACGGGATACCCCCCCCCCCCCCCGAGAAAGATAAAAAAAATCAAGAAAACTTTTCCTTCCTTCGACATATTGGTATAACATGTAGCCTACATTCATTTAATTTTCAATTGATGTTTAGAAAATGAGAAATTTTAACATATATTTAATTATACACATTACTAATAAAAAGAACAATAAAAATAGAATCGCCAAATTTTTAAAAGTAATTTTACAAATATTTGTCATTTGATTTAGCCTTTTGCAAAACTTCTTTATCTTTCTTCAATTTCATAACAATCTAGCGGCAATACGAGATGTCTCTCTCTCTCTTTCTTTTAACATTCCTTGTGTCATACAAGTTGTGTGAGAGCGAGTTAGAAACGACCTCTCTATTGACGCTTCAGATTCTTTGATGGAGTTGAACGTAAAGGTCTGACGTTTAATAACTTCTCGTCCAATATGGCTGCCGTGCGAGTGCTACCACCCGCAATAGTCACGGGTGAATTCTGCTTATTGAATGGGAGAAAATGCTTCTAAAAAATTAAGACTGAAAAAAATGCAAACGCGACATCTGGGTGTCCTGTAAACCTTGTTCGGGACACTGGGGCATAAAGCTTAAAAACGGTGACAGTCCCGGTTAATGGGGACGTCTGGCAACCCTTTCCACACATATCAAGTATTCAACAAAATCTCCGTGATTAATGAATCAGTCCGAATCAACTTTATTGTAACTTTTAAGTCTTCATGACGGTGTAGTGATTTTTAAATCTGGATCACACAGCAGATCTATAATTAAATAAATAAAGTTGAAAGTCACTCGGTATACGGCACTCCATCAAACTAATATGAATAGAGCAGTTAACAGTGATAAATACATAGTTGGCACAAAAATAAGTTTGCCAGTTTGTAGGGCACTTACTGTTCGCTTTTCTTGTTCAATGTTAACTTGCAAACCATTTTAATAATTACTTATTGCGTATGTGATAACTCCATTTTAATTCCTACCAAATTTCAATATCTAATCAACAACACACTTATTATAAGCCTAAAGCGAAATACTGTATATCATAATTACTCGCCACACGTTATAAGGTCTAATTAAACGAGACGACGCCATCTTTGTACCTGAACGAATTTATCGAAATAGTATCACCAGCATGATCGAAAGTTCATCGAAAATCAAGTAGATAAACACAAATTAATTCAAATAACAATTCGCTGTCTGTCGATTTTGGGTATAGAAAATACCTGATCATAAAAATCCTTTGTCTGAGAAAAGTAAAAATATATGTGAAGGAACTTACCATAAAAACCATGAAGTGTGGTTGTGTCGCAATTTAACTTCAGGTGTCGCTGTACACGGCAGCTGCGTTGACCCTTCTCTCCAATACCATATTTCACCAACTCTGAAGTGGACAAACGGAAGCTATTAATTATAAGAAATTAAAAAAGACGCCACAAGAACCTGTGACGAGGTCTCAAATATCACATTGAAAAAGACCATTTGGTATTGATTAGGGATTCCAACTCGAATATTCAATATCCGAAATAATCGTTATTTTTAAACTATTCGATATTCGAACATTTGGGCAACTTTTAAAATACTGTCGTAATAATTTTTAATGAGCTATTTTACAAAACCGACAAAGGATCACATCACAATTTCTCCATATTTCAAGAACAATAATGATTGAGGTAGTGGTTTTTTTTGGTCTTCATCCAACTCGGGCGCTTTCGGTATCTTACATAAATCATAATAATTGAAATTGACGAATAACTCGAGGCTAAAAAAACCCCTTAAATAAACCGTAATTTTAGTAATCGAAAAAAATAAATATAGTTGGAGTAATCCGACGCAGCTGCAAATTATAAATATTGTAATACAATGGAACGGTATCAAATCGATTTTTTGATATTATTTTCAGTCATATCAGTTTTACTATTGGATATCCGAATGGTCGGAATCCCTAAATACAATGTGGTACATCAATATGTACCTAAAATCTGAACCTTCTCATTCTTGTAGAGCTTCCACTTCTAGGCCACAGATACCGACAACTTATAAACAATATATATATAACAGACAATGAAGGAAAATTAGCTATATTAATGTTTAATCAGCCTTAGATAACCAAAGAGAAAAAGATTATCAAAAGAGAGTGCTATTCAAAATAGCTGTCGCTACGGACTGTTAGATCCCTTAATGAAATTGAAATATAATCTATGTAGTCCAATGCCTTCGAAAGTCCGAATATTGTTTTTGATAGCTGTTGTAATGCCATCTGTTAAGAAATAGAGGTCGGCAGACCATTATTCTAAACTATAGTAACCTTGCCAGGATTTCGTTTGAAGGTTTTCACTTAATGTAGATTAATAATTCAATTTTAAGTTAAACAAAAGTAGAAATATAAAGTTCGTGTGTTACTCTTTACATGTGGACACGTAAAGTGATATCAGATAATTTTTGGACGACGGTTTTATGTAACCAATTTGGGTGTGGTTTGTTTATGATAACAAATACCTATTTGCTCTCTTGAGGGAATATAGAGTTCATAGGGTTAATGACTCGTATAACTATAACAAACCTAATTAGATGCACCGTCCCTTTTTAACACAGATTGTGATTTGTAAACATGCATTTAAAAGAAGGTTTATTGACATGGGTGACAATAGTATAATTGAAGGTTGAACCTGTAAGGCGTAACAGTACCTTCTGTTAGACCATCTAAAACTAGTCATATTAACATTAATATACTTAACTTAGGCTACATATTTTATGATGACAAATTGATTGTTACAGCAGTATTGCGTAAAACCTGTGGACAATTTTTCATTAATTTTATAATGTTTTCTAATAGTACTTACAAACTGTTAATTCGTCTTCACGATTGTTTTTTAATTAATAAAATTGGTTGAAGATACCATAAAGGAAATTCACACTAGATTTAACATTAGTTCAAAATAATATATTGAAAATGGAACCAAGTGATTGTATAAACGAAAGAAATGTAGCATTAGTGAATCATTCGTTGAGTCATATATTTCCAGTGGGATGTCCTAATATATTTTATGTTTTTTACAAAAAAATGACAATTAAGAATAACGACAAAATGCAGGGAATGTCAAATTTATCTTAACGATTTATTTAAAGCAAAATAGCAGACATATCTGAGTAAACAATTAACATAATTTTTAAATACCTGGTTACATTATTAATAATAATTAAAATGTTTTTACCTATTTGAGTTTTCTTCTTTGATGCCGATGCATACATACACAAAATGAAACGTTTTTTATCTCACTTTTTAAAGAATATAATAATTATAATTAAATATTATTCGTTAATAGAAACACAACACGAATACTTTTAGCACATTATTTAATTTATTATTTTTATAAACTGACACGTCAGGTAGGTGGGTAATTATTTTTAAAATTATGTTATTATTTATATATACATAGATAATTATTAATCTTATAGAATAAACAGCAACATAATACACTTTATCTAATTATTATTAAATATAAAAACTATTACTGGCCACGAACACATTCTTTATGGTTGATATTCACATCATTAATGTCACAGTCTACTTTTTGTTTACTTCTATGGTTAATGTTTTGTTTTAATTGGCTACTCACTCATGATTTTTTACATCTATGGAAAGTTTCTTTTACTGGCATACTTAAAACACATCCATGGTGATGAATGTCGTTGGGTTTATAACACATAACGATGGCGCTATATTTTATTAAGTTGTAGCGATTTGTAGGGACATCAATTTCACGCATTTCTTTCGTAAATTAAGCGGTGGTTTTTGGTTGGCACTATTACTGTAAAAAACATTGATTAACTGTTTCAAGTATACCCATTTGTTTAAAAATTGAATGGCAGAAGGTATAGGCATAACTGTATTTTTTTTTACTTTGCTTATTTGTGGATATTTAGGATTATACAAGTTTAAAGAGAAATTATAACCGAGGAACAGTTACAGGCGATATTTCGTACCGCAGGTAAGTGGCACAAGAAGATTAAAGGTAGCTGAATAAATATGTATAATACAATGTGCGATCAAGTCTGCGTATATATAATAGCAAGTGTTTCCGAAACACGAACGGAAAAATAATTAAAAGCCGAAGAATAAACCTATAGCACACAGATGAATATTTATTATTTTTCGTTATTGTAGGGCGACGAGATTACTCAATGTTTAAGAAGATTGAGTCACATTGTTGATTGGTTGAACGATTGCGAAAAAATTAATGTTAATATGACAAATTCCAAATTGCGTAGTTACTTGTGCCGGATAGTTACTGGTTACTGGGATTTGTTAGGTAAAACAACAGTTTGACACAACCCTCTGAAAGGGCTAGTGGCGCCCTTTTCGTTTAAATGAATTTGTTAAAGGATCGTAATGAAATTGATACATTTATACAATTTTGTACTTCATTACAATTTTAATATTGATAAGTATGTCAAATAAAAAGAATTTGTGTTGATGTTCGACCAGAGTAATAAAAAAATGGGTCAGTTTAAAATCCTGATGTAAAAATGACTCAGGGTTCAAGTTTTACTAGATTCACCCCAAGTCATTTGTTCATTTGTTTCTCATTCTGTTTTCTATAGACAAAACAGTGCTAAAGTGGGAGAGTAAGTGATTCGGGATGATTATAATATTTTCATAGAGGTGAGCCACTTGACTTGATGATTATCTAGTCTCAACCTTTACTAATATCAATCTCGAAGATGTCCATGACTTTTTGCATCGCTATTGAATAAACATTTGAGTAAATTTAGCGTAGACGGTTTGGAAAGCCGAGGCGAGTCGCCAACTGGTTTCGGAGTGTTTCGCAGCTTCAAGATAACTGTTCCGAGCGCATCTTCGCGCCGGACAACTTAAAAAAACCATCAACGATACAATATGTATACGTAATAAATAAATAAACACGTATCTATCGACTTACATTGCGGATATTCGAGAATAATATGGCGCCAGACGGTTTTAACGACAGTGGAGTGGGTGCTCGAGAGGGCATTGAATTAATAAAATGAAACGACAATGTAAACACCACACTTCTTCGGAAAAAAGTTTGTATATTACAATTGTTTGGAACATTACAGGAAATCAATGATGTGACATCCGCAGAAATTTATTTAAACAATAATCTTAAATTATAAATAAATTTATATTTAAATAAGCGTCGAATTCATTGAAAAAATGACATCACTGTTGTTTTAAAAGTCATCGTTTTTCCGAATTCAAATCCTGAAAATGGAGAGAAGAAAGAGCGATCAGCATGCACCTATTAAGATCCTAACCGCACTATTTAAGCCGAAGACTCTTAAAAAGGGGAGATTTGGAGACTGACTTATCCTTGAAAGACATCGTAAAGAAAGATATTTTGAAATATACCATTTGCAGTCAAGAACGTGGTTTAAAAAGTAATCAAGAGGCACTCATTCCGATTAATGTCGATTTGACTTTGGGTAATCCGACAATGATGTTTGGGGCATTCGAAAGTCAGTTCATACTAAGGATACGAGAAAATTCGTTCTATGATATTCCACGTAACTATTGTAAGAAGAGGACGTATAGATTTTGCGAATGCAATAGCGGTCGATTGTCAACGGTTATGAAGTGAAAAATTCAACACGTATCTAAATGGCACGATGCATAAATACAACCATTACGTGGAATAATATAACACCCTTTGTATAGATAGCGAGAACTCTAACGTTATTTTGAACTGAGTAAGTTACCCTTAAACAAGGTTGCAAAGAATAACGCCGATAACACTTAAATTACATGAATTAGTTGCGTTGACAAATTAATATCGAAGTAATCATAGCAAAGATTTCACATTTTTCAAATATATATTCAAAATTTGTGTTATGTTCAGTGAAAGTAATGGATCATACGTAACATATTTAAAATATTGTTTCTATAAGTAAAGCTAGTCGTTCGCTTGAGTATATTATATATGTTTTTAAATCTCGATAACATTCGGCGCTAAAAGAAAAACAGTCACAGAGTAGATTGATGGCAAATATGGACGTGGAAAATATTACATACAATTAATTTTATTTCAATAATTTAGAAACAGGGGAACAGATCAAGCAGTTTTCGGATACGTGACAACATGTGTTGATGGAATTAGCGTACTTGTCAGATATGCCTTGCGAAGCCCTCAACCTAGTCTTTTATTTAGACATGTGGGATTTCGGTATTTTGCAATGTCGTCAAATAATGTTCACGTGATGACTATTCGCCAGGATAAAAAGATGGCTACATAATCTGGAAGAAACAGATTCGACTGTAGAAGATTTTTTCAGGAAGTTTTCACCAGTATACTTTTATTGTATATTTTATGATTTCATAATAAATTTGGATTATTGAGGATTTTGTCACTAACGACCCGGGTCATTCAGGCATTCGAGCGGACAAACGGACTCGAACTGACAGACAGTAAACAGTGTCTAACGTTTATACAGAAGATACAAATACGACAAATATTATTTACGAGATAAAATATTATACGTCTAGGATCCACACTGATACCTGAGTTAAAATTTCGAGAATCGCCTTAATCCTTATTTTGTAAACAACACATTAACGGAGTGGCGAATTGCCGCTTTCCAACTACTATTAGAATGACCAGTGATTTTACAATTATAATAGCATTGTGGGTTTCGACGGGATGCAATTCGACGAAAGGATAACTATATACAATCATTCCACATTTAGTGACATCTGTTAGGTGTTTCAACGTATAGGATACAGCAACGGGGAGTTTGGAAGGTTCAGCTGTACAAAATCTCAATAATCCAAATTTGATTTTTGAAATTCCATCAAGCACCCTCATTAGATGTCTTAAATTATAATTTCATAATAGTTATGAGTATCGCTCGATTAGAGTGAGCGAAACTTGTTTTATTGAACTAAAATAGTTGTTTAGGTATAAATAAATTTTCGATTTACGGAAGGTTAGTTGGCATAATTGCCCAGTTATTGAATCTCATACAATTTGTAATTTTGATATTTTATTGAATTCTTTTGTTTTTCTTGATGTAGGTAAGTTAAAAAACTAACACTATGTCTGTTAGATTTCCGAAGAATATGTATTTTTGATTTGTCGAGTCGCACAACAAGCCACTGGCATTAGGCATATAGATGTACTAACGAACACGAATATTTCTTTATTAAATTTAAGTTAAAAAGAAAATTGTCGAGAGTTGATATCAAAAATGCATCAGTGGATATCTCCTACTTGCCAGACATGTGAATACAGTAACGGTGTCTAACATGACGGTATATTTCTAGACCAGCGGTCACCAAACCACCGTTCGCTCGCTACCAATTTGAAGTACCTAATGCCAGATAATTTAACAAAATGTGGAGGAAAGTGAATTTGAATTATTAATTTGTAATACTATCCAAATAAATATACACCATACTATATAATTGATTATAATTAGATAAACAATATCAAAGTATTTATTTACAAACGAATTATTTTACACATTTGGTAAACGACGTTTTTCTGTTTAAATTATTAGTTTTATGGATAGTTTATTTTTTCCATCGTGTTGTATTTCAAATTAAGAACATTATGAATATTTTTATTAGCCAGTCAACCGCTAATTACAATAAATGTAAGCGAAATAAATATTAACGTATTGGTTTCTGCGTAAGGTTTCAGTAGCATGCGGAAGGGTTTAAACATTATTTTGGAAATGACTTATAGTATAGGAAATTGAAGTTCATAACTTATATATATATATATATATATATAAATGAATTTCCACAAAGTTACCGCCGAATTTATCGACTAGTAACATATTTATGTACGTATTTTTTTGTTAGATTTTAAGAAAATGTGGACTGGATTTATCCGGTTTAGACACCTCGAATGATCTTCACCCAACGTTTATCTTAGTGTGGCAATTGTTGAATACACAACTATTAGCGAAATGGTGATCGTGGCTTTCAAGCTACTATTATGTCACTTATTTATAAAATATTCCCCTTTCATTAAATTAATGAAAAATCATCCGTGTTAGATTGGGAGAAGCGCCAGAAACTCCAATAGTTTCCTCCTTAAATGTCCTTCAAACAAATGTTTAAAACAATGAATAAAACATCCGGCGGACAAATGACGGTACATATATCAACTAAATGCATATTTTTATTCCTCTTGCAATGTCCAAGAATAGCAAACATATTATTTTATTTACTAGGTGTGCTTTCTCGGTACTCCAATGCCTCGATAAATTCAGCGAAATAGCGGACAAAAAATAGCAAACTCTCGGTTCATTAAATAAAGTGAGTAAACATCTATTTCACGATTTAATTTGAACACCGAAGTACAATTTATCTGCGGTTAATATACGCATTATTGATTATTAAATTATGTATGGACCTTTTTTATGGTTTCAATCTTTCAACAGTAAATAAGCTTTCAGGTAATAAAACAATCATGATAGATACACAATACACTGTAACTCTGGATTGCTGAAAATGGCGGGAGAAAATTCATAACGGAAACGGAAATTACCAAGAAAATTAGTGTTTGGCTTGGCTGGCATGACAACCGCCATGCTATTGAAAATATTTTAAGCATAGAGGATTCTAAATTAGAATTTATCCATAGATAATTTATGATTGTCTTGTTATCTTTTATTATCAATGATTATTCTATGGGAAAACTATGACTATCTCAACTAAATAGATTATTAATCAATCTATTTAGTTGAGTTCCACTTATTACAGTGGATACTTGAAGGGTACCAAGAAATTCAACACAAAAAATACTTTTGCATTTCTGTACAGGTATTAAAGACCGCTAATATTGTTAATATTTTATATTATATTCATACTGAGTAATATTTTTTTTGGTTAAATCTTTGTGTGCTTTCAAACCTTTCAAGTTATTAGCACTACATTGTTTATTTGTGGCTAAATTGTAATTATGTTAAGAAAAAGTAATGTAAAATTACAAAAAATTAAATTGTGCTCATTGAATTGTCAGAAAAAAATGAAAAGGGATTTAGAGATCGATTATGGTTGGTTGGCAAACCAGCGAGATTTTTTAATTTTTTTGATTCAACAACTTGAAAAATTGAGGTGTCTACAGAAGTTTACGTGGGACAAATCTTGACGATTTATGGTATTGTGTAAACAACTTACGTGTTTGTATCCATTTACCTGTCGATACAAAGTTCCATTTTCCATGTATAATCAAGGTGTTTACATGGAGCAGTGTGTACACAACGAAAGAGAAAACATTGCAAAAAATATAATAAACCACACCTAACCGAGCGCAGGCAAAGGCAAATATGTCACAGTTTCTAACCATGGAATGATCAGATATTCCATTCCCTCACGACACATTTTTTATTCACATTTATTTTCACTGTTAAATGACAACGCAGCACACGCACTCTAAAACTTCGATTATTCTTTTAAACATAACGATACGGACTAAAGAAAATGACAAATTGTCACTAACTTAAAGTTACGAATCTTCCAAGGGCGTGTTGGTTTTACTACTTGGAAGTTGCCTTCAAAAACTCTAAAATATCTCCAAGCAAGCAAACAAATAACACAAATATATAAACTAACGCATTTATGTATTAGAAGAGATTGATAGAACTGATATAAACGTCGTTTTTGATAATTTAAAGGTTGTAAAACGCCACATATCGCAAATAAATTGCCGTCATTAAAATGTTTACGTCGCCCTAAGAAATACACACAAAGAATAATACACTGATAACTGATGTATAGAAACATGGATTACATTTTCAAAAACTGACAAACATTTTTAAGCAAATGACACCACTGTTATTATATTATTTTATCGAATTTTCGTAATGTTTACGAAAACAAGAAGTGACAAAAGAAAGTTTCTTGCCGTACGAAACAGCTGTCAACTTTACTATAGAGTAAGTAATAGAGTATTGTAAGGTTAGGTTTTACTCTATGGTCCATAGAGCGTTCGCAGAAAAATATTCACGGACTACATTATATTAATTTTGTACTAACCATTTCATTTAACGCTGTAAGTACCTACTATAAAATGCAATAATTATGCTTTTTTTTTTCACTGCTTGATAAACAATTAACAGAACAACATCAGTATTATATAACTACTTTAATTATTGCAATAAACAGTATTGAATTTAAAATTATTTAAATTTGGATTATTGAGATTTTGTACACTTCCATGTATTTTGTCACTTACGACCCGGGTCTCGCCTTTTGGCATCTTCAAGCATTCGAGCACACGAATGGACTCGAACTGACAGACAGTAAACAGTGTCTAACGTTTATATAGAAGATATAAATACGACAAATATTATTTATGAGGTATCCCGTCGAAACCCACAATGCTATTGTAATTGTAAAATCACTGGAAATTCCAAAAGAAGTTGGAAAGCGGCAATTCGCTACTCTGTTAATGTGGTGTTTACAAAATAAGGATTACGGCGATTCTCGAAATTTTAGCTCAGGTATCAGTGTGGCTCTCAGACGTATAATATCTTACCTCGTAAATAATATTTGTCGTATTTGTATCTTCTATATAAACGTTAGACATTGTTTACTGTCTGTCAGTTCGAGTCCATTCGTGTGCTCGAATGCCTGCTGATGCCGAAAGGCTAAACCCGGGTCGTTAGTGACAAAATACATGGAAGTGTACAAAATCTCAATAATCCAAATTTGATATTGAAATTCCATCAAGCACCCTCAGTCGATGTCTTAAATTATACTTAAATTATATAAAATTATTTATTATTTCAAGTAGGTATGTACATAGCCCGTATGGGTTTGAAGCTCCAACTCCAATGGCCAGAAACTAAAGAAAGATTTGTAGGTACTATTTTAGAAAATCTATATTTTTCCAATATTTTGAAGTAAAACGGAGGATAAATATGATAGATTAAAGATAAAGATTTTATACATAGATATGTATATTTTATAGATAGATAGATAAAGAAGCGATTATTTTTAATTCTTATTTATTACATAAATTAATATAGATTGCCAAAAGACTTTTTCTCACGATCTCACGGGCATAACTTAGAGGCCCCTTACAAAATATTGAACGACATCACATTCACAGATGATAAACGTTTATTAATAATATATTGATCCATTAGTTCCGATTAACAGATAATATTAAAGATATATTAAACAAATGTCTGAAATATTGTTGTAAATTTATAAATTTACTACTTTAGTGCCAATTACTTTTTGGGAATTTTTTTAAACTCTCAAGAGTTTTTCTAAAAATTAGGAAATAGGTACTCATACTGTATGTACCTATGTACTTGTTTTATTTTTATTAATTTAATTGGATTGAATTCAAAACACTTAGTGTGAATTTTCCCCTTTTAGCTGTGCGTATTCAACACAGCGTGCAAAAAAGAAAAACACCTATTCAAATTTAATCTTGTACAGGGGTTCCAAAACTTTAGATTTATATTGCTTTAGGCCCCTCAAGCGAATACGCATTTATTTTTTTGTAAGAATACACGTGCTTCTCTTATTTTAAATAATTCCAGCTTAAATATTGGAAAATCATATAGCATGTTAAATATTTTGTAAAGTTGTGCATAACTTGAAAAGCCCGAATGTCATTTAAATATGGTTTACTCAGGGCTTTTTTTGCCACGTAGAACGGCGTTCCGGCTACTTTTTTCGTGATATTTTTAATTTAAGAAATTAGATTCGTCGTCAAAATCAACTTTAGATTTCTAAAAATAAAATATTTTTTTATGTGCTACGTGGCATAGAAAAAGCTGCTTTAAATGTTATTTGAATGCGATTTTCTTCAGTAAAAAGTTTGACAAGAATTGAGTTCCGGCACCCTTTTTTCTAAAAAAAAGCACTGGGTATACTTATTAATATACCACTGGATAAATAAAATTACACAGGTAAGACTTGCGGATTTAAGTTCACCGATTATGAATCTGATAAAAGATAAAAGCAGGTCCAAATCCTAAGTCTCATCAAGTCAGTGCGTTTATGAAAATAGTTAATAATTTCTTAAATTAATATCTAAATAAAATTAGTTTAAAAAGCTTGACATGTGGAAGTTATTAAATCCAATATCCTTTGCAATTTACATTGATTCTAGTTCTTAGCTTGGAATGAGACAATGAAGAGTGGATTTTTATGTCTATTGGGTGCGAGGTGGGATTAGGTTAGGTTAGGTTTGGCTGTGAAAAAGGGAATATAAGTGATTGAATAACAACCAATTCTTCTACAACAGCATTTGTGATATGTTCTATTAGGACTCCATATTATGTTCCACACGTGGTTGAAAAAAATATTTAAATCTTAAAATACCAAAACCATCACTTACTTCTTTTTGGCTTATCAAAGCACTTTATCCCACCCTTTAAAAGTCAAACTACACCAATGCGTAAAACAAAATACCGTGTGTGATTCAAGTTTATCGTTTAGTTTCGCCGCTATAATACGGGGTCGTGGCCCAGTTGCCGTGGCGTTTTACAACTCTACTAACGATGATAGTTACGGCGAATATAATAATAATATTATTATTTTCTTACGGTTAAGTTTTATCCCACTTTTTAAAAAACTACCAAGTTATCTTACCTGACCAACATATTATTCGACCCAGGCGGTCAACAGATTCCATATTTTTTTGAGCATTGAATAGAAAGAAAATGAATTCTAAAATAAAAGCGTTTCTCAACTATATTTCGTCGGAACCATTTTATACAGTTAACAACAAGAAGCATCTGACATATTTCAAGTGTATCAAATAAATAAACGGATTGCTGGTAAAAAAATTCTTGTATGAATCGTTTTCTAATGAAAGGTTACGTTCTATTTCTTGTTCCCTAAATAAATGCAGTCGTAAGCTTTCGTATAGCAGCAAATTTTCTTCAATCCCAAAATCCTCATGTCCAAATTTATATGTTCGTATATTACTCGTCCCTAGGTATAATCGTATCTACAAAATATTATGGTTTAATCTACTAGCTTTCTATCTATCTTTAAACTAGATCGAACAACTTACATTACAAAAAGTGTAGAAAACTTTTTCTAAACGAAAGGAGTACGATATATTAAAATAACAAAAGTATTGTTTTTATGTTTGATTGTTATAAGTAGATAGTTGCATTATATTTTTTTTAAAATAATCGTAAAATTTTATTTAAAGCCGTAATCACGAAATTTTTTGTGCTTGCGAGTTTAATGATACAATAACAAAACTCTACAAATGTATGTATCTATAAAATAAGCCTCAAAATGACATTTAAATCTATTTTACCTATAGTTAGAGCTCGAATGCAACCCTTCGTTGCCATAATTCATAAAACAAAATATTTTAATAAAGCTTTTTAAGATATATCCTGATGATTTTTTTTGTTTTTTAATATTAACTGATTATGATGCATAACATATTGATGAGCCTTAAAGTAGGAATGTGTTTATCGATGACTGCTTATTAGTCGATCGATAAACCCTTTTAAGCAGGGCATGAATAAAAATTATAGAGAAAGAAAAGGGTTATATGCAGGCCTTTTTTTAGAAAAAAAAGGTACCGGAACTCACTTCATGTCAAGCTTTTTGCTAAAGAAAATTATTTGCAAATATCATTTAAATAAAATTTAAGGCAGCTTTTCCTATGCCACAAAGCACATAAAAAACATATTTTTTTGTTTTAGAAATGTAAAGTTAATTTTGACGATGAATTATATGTAAGCGGGAAAACTGTTTCGTCTAACTTCTTAAATTAAAAATATCGTGAAAAAAGGTGCCGGAACGCCGTTCCACCGCGTTACATGGCAAAAAAGCCCTGGTTATATGTAAGCAAATCGGTCTCAAAACCATGTGTTTCAGAATTGAGAATGGGAGGAAAGGATGAAAACATTATGGTACTTATTCATTGTAAACGAGGTGATAAATAAATCTATTGAAAAATCAATATTATAATTATAACGTACGTTATCGTGGATATCGAATAATACATTCATAGAAAACAATATTTTTTCCTTTATGACGAAGTTCTACCAAATAAATGCTGATGAAATCAACCAAGTATTTTTATTGAATTATTATAATTTGGGTAGGAGCCGCGCTGTTGTATGTTTCATATGAGAATGTAACTGGCAATCATTTCTAAATGTCGGACAATTGTCATCAATCCAGCAAGGTGTATTGTATTCCCTTGTTATTTTGTTTTTCTTGTACTTTCTTTTCAGATTGTCTCAAAACACATCATTATAATATATTCCATCGATTCTAGTAGGTACTAAAGTTTTCACAAAAACATTATTGAATTTCACAGTTACAAAAATTCCTCTTAATGTGGCAGGAAAAGCTTAAATTATAAATAGTCAGTTATAAGTTCTTCAATGGGGAAAAAATCATATTCTCCATCCATAACCAATTGACTGAAGAGTTAATAGTCACTATCTTGTAAATAAATAGGAATCGCTTGAAAAATAAATTTATGAAACTGTTCGTATTGGGATTCGAACCCGTGAGATCCGTAACCGAAGCCAACGACGTTGACCACTGCAGCACGGAACCGAAATTATTATAATATAATATCTAGTGAACTAAAAAAAATTAAATGAATAAAACTAACGTTAGGAATTAATTTAAATACGTAGAGTGACATGGTATATCTAGTCAGGTAAAATTAAATACATAAATGTAATGCATTTTCATATTTAGATATAAGGTATAGCGTGTGGCCATGAATATTTAGTTTGTCCAATTCTAATATTATTAAAAAAAATGTTGTCTTTTTAACATAGTCATCATTATAATTACATCCAAACAGCCTTCACTCAGCAAAAAAAGTAACACTTTATGATTATTATTTATGGAAAAAATATTGTAATGGTCACTGGCACAAAAAGAAACATTCACCGCTGTTTATATTTAAAAAAAGAACAATAGTTTATATCCGCGTCTTCTATTTCAAATTTAAGCGGCAAAATTTGACAGATGGTTCCCGATCAAACGAACAGACGCAATCCCGCGTTGTTCACGCTATATCATAAACACAGCTGAATAATTTTATTTGTGAAAAGTACATAATATGTACGAAAATTTGAAGCGAGTTTGCGCGCCAAACGCGGCACAGCGACTGATAGAAAATCTTACGGTGATTTTACACTTCGCTAAAATCATGATACGTGAATATTACGAACGGTTGTACATCCATTTCACTTGATCCATTAGCGCTAGAGAAAAATAAGATTTTCTCATTCATATCCGAATCCTACTTTCAAGAGAAAATAAAAATATATTACCGGAATCAATACGAGATCCCATTTTTAACATACATTGCATTGATTAATTTGATTTAAGTATACATTTTATAGATCTGTATTTATTAATTAAGAACAGGTGTTACATTTAAAAACGATAAACGAATTCCCTTATTAAAACTACAATGAATTTAAAAATTTACTATTAGAACAAATACAATATATTAGAAATGTTCTTCAAGGGAATCATTTCTCTCGTGTTGATGATAAAAAATATTTTTTAATAACTAAAATCGTTAACAATATCACAAAAAATTTCACGTGGCAATTAAATAATAAGAAAACGGACCACATCCAAATCTAATTGATGTTTTTTTTAATGAAAGGCACTATATGCCACCTCGTAAAACTTGTGAGTTGGAAAATAAAATGTACATCTGTACGGAAAAGCAAACAAGGTTCGAACCCGTCAATGTTCGCTTTTGACGCAAATTAGCTTTCTGCCAATAGGTAACATATTTTAAGCCGTGACAAACTCACACAAAATATCTATGCATAATTATTCACTTCTTTAACCACTGAATTAAAAATAGTTTACTAAACAAACCGTTAATTTGATAAACAATTTGAACTTAATAATAACATTTCAGTAAATAGCATAAATAAGTTTCCACACGGAGAGGTTGGCAACCTACGCGACCAAGTGACATTTCCCGTGTAAACGTTCATCGCTGATAACAGGTAGGTAATCTCATGTATTAGAGAGGCGCATTGCAATTATTTCATATTCGGTAGACCACAGAAAGATTTATTGAACAAAGAAATAGATTTTCTTTAATCTATAATACCACTGACATTTTAAAATTAAATTTATTCAAAAACATATTTAATGAAATTGGAACAATTGAAAAGCTGTCCGGTATAACCAATATTTTCAGCTATATGGTGTTCATTATATTTAAATCACTGATATTACGTTAAATAATTGTAGTGTGTATTAAAAGTAATCGAGATAATGAAAAATATTTAACATCGAAATCATTTCTTATTATTTTAATGTTGAACAATTAAATACCTACATGGTTATATGAACTTGGATATATAATAATAATAATGTTACAATTGATGAAAAAGCCTTTTTTGCTTGGATGAAAGTGTAATTTAACCTTCTTCCAAATGAACGTATCAGACATCTTACAATTTCAAAAATCTGTCATTGTGGCAATAGATAAAAGGTCTTCGTATATATTTTTTTTTTTTTTTTTTTTGAAAATGGACAAAGGTGTGAAGAGCTGTGTAGGATCTCATCCATAATAATCATCACAACGGTATTTTTTAAAATAAATAAATGACATATTTGATGTTTTTAACAAATATATTCTTAGTTTGTAATATTGTATGATTCTTAACCTTCCCGTTTTCATGCTAAAAAAATCCCTTAGGATCTTATGCAGTCACATTTCGTTACCGCGTGAGTGTTGTCATATAAACGCATTTATAAAGCGAAACGACAATTTCAAAAAGTGAAATATGATTTTATGTAGTATTAAGTATGTAACTATTGTATTTCATATTTGACGAAGTTTACAAATTATGATTAATTATACAAAGAACAAATAAACTATAATGTATTTTTAATTTTCAATTATATGTAGAACTATTTTATTTACAAATAGCAAAATTTTCCATTTTTTTGTATCACCTATTTCACAGATAATTTAAAGGTTTATAGGCCGAGGTAACGCGTTGTTACACTATGACTACGGAAGGGTTAATTTTACCACTTAAACACGAGTGAACTTGATCTCGACTGAAAAAAATGGCACTAAAAACTTTGACCATATTTACTCAAAACATCTATTTAATTTTGTAATATAACTGCTTCATCCAATTGCAATAATTACAGTATCTCATTTCTCCTTGGTGTAAAATACATGATACGGTTTTCAATATTTAATGCCTCCCTTCCCTCATTGCCACATTTCATCAAAAAAATCTTTTATCCCTTAATATCCCCTTTTATACCGTCTTAAATACACCACATTTTAACTGCATCTCCTTGTTTTGTATATGCAATTCTTAAATTGTTACAGGAAAAAAGCATTGACAATAAATTCATATACTATATGTTGGATTAGTGACGATACATTTAAGACCCCCCCCCTCAAACCCGTCATCGCTACCTTATCAATATATTTACATCATACATACACACTCTAATAAAGTTTTTACACTCTAATAGAATGTTGCATTTTGTGATGTTACGAGCTTTGCACTCATGGATAACGATGTCTATCCGTTTATAAATATTTATACTTTCGGTTTATATTATTAGAAGCTCGTGAACCGCACTTGGTGCACTTCTGGTGTACATATTGTACAGGACCGTAATCTACTGGACATTCGCCAGTCTTCGCGTCTTGGCCGCTGATTTAGCCAGAAGGCAAACGATGAAACTCGTGTGTAAAGCTTGCCGATGAAAGACGCAACAATATTTCAATAATATCGATGCTGCCATTGAAGATTGAAGTATTCGACAACGGTTGATTTACAAAGTTTTTTAACGTGACAAAATGCATTAATTTTTTTGTGATCTATAAGAAACACCGCCAAGGAACAAAGATTATACGAGTCAAACGCATAGACAAACGTTGGACGCTGCTATTCTTCTTGGCGTATGAGAATAGCCAAAGACTTAATTCCAAATCAGAGGTTTAATTCATTAAAACCTACGGTATTTTCGCTGCTAAGCCCTTTGAGCTTGGCTTTATTATGAATACGATATGGCACTACAAAGCAAGATGCTGAAAATATTATTTAGCGTCATTTAGTGCATTCAGAAACGAAATAACGGAATCATATAACCATATGGGGAGTGAATAGACTATTTCTATTTGTAGACCTTTCCATAGAAAAATTGATTTTCTGCACAACTAATTGCAAGTTTTGGGTAGATGACTTTGAGAGATTTCACAAAATAGCTTCCTTTCAAAAATCTTTTTTATATAGTTGAGCCCTTAAAATGACTTGTAAAGCATAATTATTATTTAAGCTGCCATTTCTACCCACAGTTCTCTGGTATTGCCTGGGTATACCAATATAATAATTATATTAATTAAGTCAATTACAATTGGTTCAATAATATATTAGGTATTTTAAAACGTTTGAGGTTATGTAAACTTACAAAATTTGTTGTTCCTATAACTTACGACTAGGAATGTAATAGTGTTGCATTGGATTTAGATAGAGTAGGCTAATCAATTTTTAATACAAAACGCGAATTCGTATTTATTTGAGTATGTTATATAATATTAATAAAACATTGCCAGCGTCTGGAACTATCTTTTCTCGTCTCTTATGGAGTGACCTCGGATAAATAAAATATATCGAAATTAACGACTCACATCGACATAAGTATTACTTTACTTTCGATTTCAGCATAGATCTCACCTGACTCCCACAGTCTCGCAGGACTACGAACCTAGTGGCGGCCCGCGATATTATTTTAAAGGGGTTGCACCTGAAAATACAATTAGAAGAAATTAAATTATTTAGACACCAAGTAATGAATGGGTCTATTTAATCGCTCTTAAGATGTTAACTGTCAATTCTTGGTGAAGGCATTATTTTTTTAAATAAAACACGATTTGTTTGTACGACTTCCGCATGTTTATAATGTTCAGAACTGAGTTCGCTCATCACGAGCATTATCAACTGATGATAGGTCCTGATCATTATAAACATGTGGAAGTAGTACAAACAAATTGTGTTTTATTTTTTTGAGTTAATTAAATAAAGAAGTTGAAGTGAAAACAGAATACACGCGGGTTTAATTAGCTAGAAGATTATCTATCTTAGCATTTTGTGGTGGATTTTTAGAGTTATCCGAGTACTAAATCAGATAAAGCGCAAGATTTTACATATTAATTTATAACTGCATATTGAACTCAATTTTTTTTTGAATTGTCTGATTTATGAACTGGACGATAAATATATTACGCATAAATGAGTGGAAACCTCCAAAACTTTTTTACTTCTGAGAGACGACAGGGCGCTGAAAGTGGATGGGGTGTCACAAGCGTGGGGGTAGGAAAGCGGAGGGCCGAGTGGAGTGGAGGAGACTAACAAATCGACGAACAATCGTCAAAAACAAATTTGTTCAGTGCAGTATTTAAAGAGAATAGCATTTTTCATTTTGGATACGCCTATGCTATCCAGCAGCAAACTAGGTCGCAACGTAACATCTTTGCAGCGAGAAATCAGCATTCAAAAAATATTAAACTGACGCCATTAAATTATCGGAAAACATAAATTATTAATTCTAGCTTTTCATTGTATTCGAAATTGTTAAATCAACTTGCTGCTCTAAATGTGTAGCGTTACTTCGATTATTTATGTGCGGTGTCATTTTACAATAAGGACCCAATTTATTTGATAAACGCATGAGAAAACTGTTATTAAACAAGTTACAAAAACAACCGTAGAATCGTTTTACAGAGCAAGCATATAAAATCATTGTGCAATATCCTGAGGACTCCAAAGATGTTTGCATAGCTAATAGCAGTGGCGTCAACGGGAAGTGAATATTTATTATATTTATGTACCCATTGCGTGGGAAGTAAAATCCATCGAAATTGAAATTATTTTTTCCTATTAATTGGTACGAGATCGAGTAAAGTTTGAAAGTAGCGGTACTTTTGCACAGGCTGAATGAACACAGGACAAGGTGCAACAATTATAAGTTCAGAAGCGCACGCCTAGATTTTGATTGAATTGGAGTTAACTTGACAGAACTCCGTTATTTTATATGTATACTTAATTTTTTCTAGTCTCGGCTAAACACGCATAAGAACAATGTTAAATAATCCTGCATTCATTATTCTCTGATTTATCGGTTTAATATTACGATTCCGTCACAAATATTAACGCAATTGATTGTTTTTTTGTCGAACATTTGTCATCCGCTCAGAGGTACGCCCGACTTCGTTCGGCCGCTAATGCTGTTTCGTCACAAATTTTATCACGATATATTTTTCTATAATTTAAGACATCGACTGAGGGTGCTTGATGAAATTTCAATATCAAATTTGAATTATTGAGATTTTGTACACTTCCGTGTATTTTGTCACTAACGACCCGAGTTTCGCCTTTCGGCATCTTCAGGCATTCGAGCGCACGAATGCACTCGGAACTGATTTTATGATCCCCCATGTTTTGATGCAACAATGTAACCCCATCATCCGCATTCAACGTTGAATCGTTCGAATGCCTGAAGATGCCGAAAGGCGAAACCCGGGTCATTAGTGACAGAATACATGGAAGTGTACAAAATCCCAATAATTCAAATTTTAAGTTATATATTTTTTTGTTGAACATTTGTCATCCCGCTCATAAGCACGTACGATCCCATTCAACCACTATCGTAACAAATTCCGAGCCCGCAAGTGTCGTCTTGTTATTATAACGACAGCTCAAAATGTTTCCGCTGATGACTCAACTACAGACAACTTAAGTATTGTTCAGTCGTCTCGCCGAATCGGTCAGTATTCATTTTTGCCTAGTGAATTATTCTGACTTGCAACTAAAATGCTCCCCATGAAGAAAGTTAGGACTCTAGCTGAGAGACTGAAAATAATTATTCAAAATTTTCCCGCATTTATCATATTTTTTCACGGTCCGTTGAAAAACGAAGATTTGGATATCCACTGTGACGTATATTTCGCCGGTTTAACTAACAAACTGCTTATTACATTTCAGCAAAATGTTCAGGTGAGTTTAAAAACTCAAAAAATCCAGATTCAACCTATGTTATTTCTGAATTTCACATAACATAATATGTGAAATTTATACGACATTGGTGAAAAATGGATTTATTGAGTTTTTAAACTCACCTGAACATTTTGCTGAAACGTAGATAAGCAGTTTGCTAGTTAAACCGACGATATAGCCATGTACGTTCCCAATGTAGACTAAAATATATGAACTCCCAATAATTGAGCTTATCTCAAAAGAACTCAACTTTTTCTACGAGAACTGCTTGTTATTCGGTCACTCATGAAGAGTAATAAATTAAGGATATGGCTAGAACCTTGCTACAATGACTTTTTAGGATCAGAAGGATGAAAGCCAATTAGACATCACAAACATCCAATCCTTCGAACACCATAAATTGATTTTTCAACCAATCTATAAAATGGTTTTTGACCTCAACTGCTTTCCAATAATTACATAAAAATGGTTACTCAGGCGTCATCACTTCCATATTCATTCACAATACATTTCCACCTGTGTCCTAAGATTTTTTGTATTCCTATGTTAGTTTGATTATAATAATTATTTTGACATAGTAGTACCAACATTGCCACTAAATTTTGAACTAAAATTCTCAGTATAGGATAAATTTACCCAATTGCTATTTTATGCAAAATAAATATCTTTAGAAAATTCATGTATACTTTTGATAACCATTGCTAAAATATTGCGTAAGTGTACTAAAATATCAATTATAATTGATTTTTGCAGAATTATTATTTTAACGTAATGATAGTGTTGTACTATAAAAAAATTCTTTTTCTTGTCGATTTGTAAATATTACTGTTTGGTGACGTGCATTTAGAACAGTTTTATCCTAGGTTGAAACTATTCCTTAGCAACTACTGTCAAACACAAGTGTATGTATGTTAACAAACAGTTTTGTTATTCAAATACAGAGGAAATGAGTGGGCATGGCATGTTAAATAGTTCAAAATGAATCTGCAGGAAAGCCCGGGAAATTATATGTAAACTTTTTCAGTTCAACAAACGTAAAAATCGAATACATAATCAATAATTTCCATCAGATACAACTGCCGCCATTACAGAACAATCAAATTTGTAGTATTGCCAAGTTACTCTTTATTACATACTTCTGTATTTTTTATAAAGACTTTTTGTAGATTTTTTTAAATATTCTATAGATACGGCCTTTACTTTGTGGAAAATCATTTTCAATATAAAATTAAAATTGATAACGTTGTAATTGCATTTTTTTTACACAATTTTTATGAAAGTATATACAAATATATTGAAGGCAGTATTTAAAATTGTATTTCCATTTAATTAAAAGTTTTTATGTTTTAATAAATAGACATTCAAATTTTCATTTATATCTTTAAAATTTTTTAATAAACAAATAATTTTGGTCAAATATGGCAACATGCCTAACGCGACGGTGGCACCCTCACCAGCGGTCAAATTTAATTGGTACATCTATAGTATCCTTTTATCCAACAAGTCATTAGTATTGCAATATTGAAAAAGAGTGAGAAGTAAAAATAAATTTGAATCTTTTGGATTTTTGAAATACCTTGGCTATGTAATATAAATATGATATAATATAAATACTTTTTAAAAATACATATTTAAGATTGTAGAGTTTATGAACCTGATAATTAAGAAAAAAAATATTCTTGATCTTCTCCAAGTTTACTTATGTACATTGTCAATTTTGTGGGGAAAATAAAACTGCAAATTTTATCGGTAGGTGTATGTTATGTTATCTAGATAAAATTGTGATTTTTTTACAAAACTACAATGGAATCAAACAAAGTGATTTTATTTATTATTTTAATTTTACATGATTAATTTCTAAAGAAATTTCTACAATGTCTTGAAACTTCTCTACTGTCTTTTAGGTACAATAAAAAATTCTGGGTATTTTTCTGATACAATTTTGCAAATATTCAAACCATAATAGTAGCTCAAAAAATATTCATGATGACGAATTTATATCTTTATGAGGAAGAAAATATTATTAAAAAAATAAATGCATATGAAAGTATTCATCAAAAGAAGTCAAAAATAAATGTGTTTTTAAAATGTCAACTAATTTTTTTATACAATTGTTTATGATGGTGGATAATGAAAATAATTCGTTTTAAATTGTAAAAAAGTGAGTTTTCTTGCGGTGGCAACATTTTTGCTTATTTGGTGATATTCAATTAACTTTAAGCTGAATGATTGCTAACGTTTCTTGTAAATATTTGTAAGACTGTCTCAGAAATATCTATTACTATACGCTAAGGACTCGAAAATATTCTATGTCGTTTAAAATCTAAAAATATATTATTAAATTTTATATTTATAATTTAGGTGCATTTTGAGAATAAAACAAATGCAGAATCAACAAATAAAAGTACAGGTACGATAAATATCTTAAAATAATAATCTAAAACCTAATTTGTAAAATAATATTACCTATCAGTAAACAATTTTGGAATGTAATGTTAAAAATGGCTTTTTGCAAAAAAAAACCCTCCTCTTTTAAAAAAGGCACTGTATACTGGAAGTTGCCATTTTGTTCAAATATAGCCCTTTTGGGTATATTAACATATATCACTTGAATATTTGATAAAAGAATTTATGAAATACAATTAAAAATACAGTAAACCCAAACACATTAAAAGAAATAGTTTTAAAATCAATTTCACTTGTTTTAAATTAGGTAACTGGTATTTTAGTATTATTTCCAGATATTTAAACAAACGGTCTTTTTGATTCTTCTAAAACACACATAGACAATATTTGTGTTCTAAATATTTGAGTGCATTATTTATAGACAGGTGTTTCATAAAAATTAAAATGGATACATCAATTATTCGATATTACAAAATGAATATCGGTTTGTTTTATTCTAGATCTAATCTTTTATATAGGGCCAATAAAGTAATATCACATAAAAACCTAAGTTGATATATTTTTTGTAAATATAAACTATTTTAGAACATTCAGAAAAAGGCAAAATAAAATGTATTTTAAATTTACAATATTTGAAAGAGTAAGGGAAAAAATCAGATGATTTAGGGCTTCAGATATATTATCAGATACCAAGCTGTGTATAAGTATTTCTTTTACATTATTCATTTTGTTGAGGCCGAATGTTTAATACTAATTAAAACAGTGTTTAGAAAATATATTTGCATATTATGATACTTTGACGACCCTATAACTGTAAGAATAATGACAATATTTCGAGTTTGTGTTCGTCTAGGAAATCTACGATCAATTCTAATTCTAGAAAAAAATTACATTAAAACATGGTGTTCATGGTTTCAGAGTATTACACAAAGAAAAGGAGATTGCTGTATTACGAGCATTATCTACTTTACTGGTGATATGTAACATTAGAAAAACTGATATTATATATTCATTCAACAAAATAAAAAGAAACATTGTTTATTTTCAAAATACTACAAAAAGTCCAACAAACTTTTGACAGATAAGTGGTTGAGATCAAATATAATATGTCAGAAAGGGTTTAGAAAACTTTACAAACATTATTTTTATGTAGTAAATTGAGGAGTAATTGGATTAATGTTTAGGCTGTATTTTAATTGAAGTGTGGTTTACCATCACCAGAATACACGGAGAAATTTATGTTTGGTAATGTTTGTCGATTTATAATATAAAATGTAATATATTACGGCCCAATATATTTATAATGCTAAATATCAATGTGAGTGTCACTATATAAAAAAAATCTATTTTTTACGACTAACCTAATTGTAATGTCTTATAAGAAAATATATAAATTTTCACAATTTTAATTCATGCAGCACACAATATAATGACTAACAATATCGTATATTTTATAAGGATATAAAATCAATCAATTTGATCAGATTACCTACATTGTTATTATTATAGAAAAAAAGGATTGTGTTTTATAAGAATTTCCTACTAATTATAGTTTTACGAAAAATCTAATTGTTTGAAACTTATAACGTATCGAAAATAATTTTTTTATTATCTATTTCCCTATGATATCGATTGTTATTAATTACAATTTAAAAATAATGAATAGTTATACGTTTTACCAAATTTTATCTTTCCAGATGCAGAAAGGATACAATTTTTAAAGTGATATTAATTATTGCGGAAAACTCGTCAGTTGGATGCGTTATATTTTTGATAGAATATATACATTCAAGTTCGGATGTCAAAAATTTCTTAATATAATGGGTTGGTAAAGTGAGTAGATTCTATAATTATAAATATCTCTTCTATAAATCTGATAAATAATTACAATGAATTGTTCATACTGTTGTATCATTTTAAGGATCTAAGAACCTGTTGAGTATTGCCAACGCCAAAACATTTGAGGCGAGTAATAAAATATGTTACATATTTGAAAAGACTTAATTGTAATATTCTAAAAAAAATTGAATTTCACAGGCACCATTTTATGTACAAGATATAATATAATCAAACATTTCATTACTCTCAGTAAAAATTCAAATAAGAATCTATTAAATTTAAACATTTAGTTTATTTCTTATTTACATTAAATTAATATCGAATCAATGATAGTATAGTTTGATTATGCTACGATTATGGAATTATTATAGTATAACTTATACATAATAGTATAAATTTATATGTATCTTAAAAATATACAAAAAACAGGACGGACATTTTTGATTACTTGGAATGGGTAATAATTAAAACTATTTTTGCCAATAGGTATTTATAAATATACGTATTCATAAACCATTGAAAACGGTAGCAATTTGTAAAATTAGCTACAACAATTCATGGATTATAAATTGAATAGGTATACTTCACTATTTTATGTGACAAACAAATTCAAAGTATCTCTTTCTATCTATTATACACTAATAAATAGGATATAAAATAGTAATGACAATAAGTATAAAATCACAAAATAATTGTGTGCCAAATACCATATTTTGCGATAGGGTTAATGTGTCTTTAAATGGTTGCTCGTGTTTTATCGCCTTAAAATACAAGTTGCATAGTTAAAAGCATTATTTGTTGTTTTAATTTTACTTTTAGAGGAGTAAATTGTGAATTGATTCTGCATTGCCTTAATGCATGAAACATGACATATTATACCTAGACCTGGGCGAATTTAGTGGTGTAGCCTTTCAATTAGATATGGAAAGATAGCATATTTATACTTTATTTATACACTAAGCAATGATTCATTCATTTTTTTGTATCTCGAGTGTGAAAACATGAAGCGTGGCGATTTGGAGAACTAAAATCGTGTCTAGTCTAGCAACACACATTTAAGTTTTCGCACTTTAATATTGTTCTCTGAATAAAATTTATAAGCATTGAGTAGCAATTGTGAAAAAGAGAAAGAACTCATTTGGTACTTCTTGTTAATTGAAATGCAAGTTAAATAGTTAATTTCTACATTTATGCAAAATTATTTATATCCATTCTTAATATGAGATACAGTTATAATAATATGTCAGTTGTAATTTCATCAGATTGTTCACCTTTCAAATTTGAGATTCTGTAAAACGAGTATTATTTGTGTTGAGTATATTTTAAAACTATACTTAGTTTGTTATTGCTACACATGGACGGACATGGTCAAGACTTAATCACAGGTTGCGCATACAGTGTGATGACAAAGCTGCAAATGATATTTGTAAACAATGAATATTAAATAAAGAATATCCACCATAATAAGGTATTCCAAGCATGCATATAAAAAAGACAGGTGTCAAAATTCTATTTCATTTTTCAAAACAATGCATCAAGTACAACATTAGTTTTGTTAATAATATTTTAAACTAATAGTGTTGTGTCAAAGTATTGTTTTTAAATATACTGTCATAATTATAAAACATTCTATAGGTAGATATTTTTTATAGTAATTTCAAAAATGTATAAAACAGTATTTCACATCTAAAAGATAATATTTGTTACATAGGTAGGTAAATAATTGATAAATATATTAATGATATCAATTATTCAAATATATATTACTCTAAATTTATCAGAGATATAATAACCAAATTATTGGAAAATATTTGCTCGTTCATTTCAGCTTACGTTATCATAAATTAACTTAATATCATATATTTACACTTGTAAAATATACCTGTTGTCTATTTCATGAATAAAATAATTACCATAACCAAATATCTTATCCCTAAAAATATTACAAATATAATAATTTTGTTACTGGCAACTTTATAATTAACATAATTCGAATTGAGAACTTTGTCCATGCTATCTGTGATTTTGTTACTGTCATTGATTTGTTTAAATACATAATATCATAAATTATAGACATTATATTATAGACAGACAAAACAGAATTTTGTTCACAGAGATATAAAGTCCTAATAACATTTTCCATTCTGTAATATTAATTTAAGCTGAAGAATTTATTTGTTGCCCTTTTTGATAGTATGCAATTTGTGCAGAAATATCTTTAATGATAAATATTTACTCTAATATACAATTACATAGAAAATTATCATTACTATAGACAGATTTCAACTCACATGGACCTTACGATTCTCTTCATTTTGACATCTCAAATGATGTAGTAGACATTTTAGTGACTGATGAGACAGACTAATACCATCCTTGAAAAGATATGTGGCAATACTCACATATTTAAAAACATAAGTATTGAATGCCTAATATTATTCCTCAAGGGATTCTCCAAAATATCAATTGTAATTGCTTTATAGCTGCACATCAATAAATTGTAGAGGATTGTTCAACCATCACACTCTCTGTACAGACGAATAGTGAACTCCAAAAAGTCGTTCGCTTTTTTGTCTACAATGTTGCAAACATCCTGAAATAAAGAAAGTATTTTTACCATATACAACAATATTCAAATAAGTGCTTGTCTTTTAATTCAGTCCATATATTATACAAGTTTTAAAAATTTGAATACACATAATCAAATACCGTATGTATTCGATTATAAGACCCATTTTATTAACTATTATGTTTTCTCAGACTTCTGAGGGCAACTAATAACTAATGATTTCTAATGTAATTCACAGTCAAAAATGCATAAGAAAATATATGTCGACGGTGTTTTGGTCAATTCAAGTAACCCTCAAAATTGAAATTGTTCAGGACAGAGTAAAAACTGTTTTTATAAAAATCATTATGCGGTGAGTTGCGTTATGAATCTTTGAAATGCACTCCTGTGAATGCTCATGTTTGAAGATACGGGATTATACGTAGGGAGTGTCAATAGAATAGTGGCTTACATCAAGTAGCCGGGTCAGAATTTTTCAACTTCAAACCAATGTAAAATGACGTTTCCCTTCAAAAAAGTAGTCAGTTTATTTTTCTAATTTACATTATTTGACTGAGACCTGCTCTGTCGTCTTTAAAATGAGATCCAATCATTAACAAATTTTCGTATTTTTTTAGGGTTACATCAATTGGCCAAACACAGTGATTATATAGTATGCCTACTTTAAATGTTATACATTCTTTGTTAAAATAAAGTTTTGCAATGTTTTTATTTTTGTTAATTAAAAGAAAGGTCTTATAATCGTCTTATAATCGATGGCGATAATCAAGGAATTAGTGTAAATAAAAATCAAATATTTGTTGCATTTAAAAATACAAAGTTTTTATAAAGGGTTGTTATTTTCAACGAGAGAATATGATCTATCTGGTTGAAAACTGGCAAACATATGTATTGGTGGTATATGTAAAGAAACTTATTTTATATGGAAGGTTCACCTCATTATTACTCAGCAGTGAAGCTCTGAACGTCATCTTTTTTGACTTGACTCCATTTACATTGATGTCAAAACTAGATCCATTTGTTCCGCTGGAAACTGCCTTTGAATAACCATCCAAGACGTGTTCGGAATCATTAGAATGACAGCCCGTCTCTTGGGTGTAAACAGTTTGATTGTTGAAACAATTAATAAAACTTTTCAGGTTTGGGGAACTAAAAAAGAATTAAGAATGAGATATTAACTATTTTCAAATAACTGCACCTTTAAAATGATAATTACAGATATCTCTATTTAACTATGTTATAAAATGAACTATGTATACAAAGGGAGAAGTTGCTACATATCGCACCCACTCTCTCATTATCAATTTCCGTCATGTAGAAAAATTCTAGAATAAGCATCAATACATTACCTTGTAGATGAAAATATTATTATGCTTCCCCGAGAAGTGAAACACATGTCACATCTGGTTATATAACCAGTAAAATGACAAATCTTTTTTTTTAAATACAACAAGGTATTACAGCCAAAAATAGTGAAGGTGGCAGGTATTTAAATTTTTTAAAAATCATATGAGATAAACTCAAGCTCTTAAGCTTTCACCATATGACCACAGATGCCAACTAATTTTAATTTTATATAGAAGATGAATTTTATAAAGTCACCGCTGAATCCATTGAAGAAAAAGGTTATATTGTTATCATCGGGCCAAGAATGATATTTAGATAATTCTTTCAATAATACAGGCAGTGTACCGTACCTGAAGCAAATTTCTCTAGGACATTTGGGTATCATCTAATTTCGCTTTGATTATAATAGGTTGGAATAATAAATAATTTGTACTTACAAAAATGTCAATATAAGCATTCTGTCGGGCATGTATTTGGATAGTGGCACATTGTATGTAACATTCAGGTAAGTGACATCGTTATAGCAGAACTTGTCTACTCCGAGAGTTTCATTGAAAGCTGCACCGCTTATCGACACTCCGACTTGTTCACAAGTTGCTGGAAGAATAAACAAAAGTTCTCTATCGTTTCAAATTCAATTGCAATTTAGAATCTCAGATGAGGTTTTAAGTTCAAATGAACCTTTTAGATACTGGAAGGTATTCTAATGTATAGTAATATTTCAGTTATATTTACATTATAAGAGACATTATTGTGGGCTTAATATTTAAGATCATTCAAAACAATCAATCCTGACTGGTAAAACAAGCATAAAGTTGAGCGTAAGCCAGTGTTTTCGAACCGGGAAAGCGCGAACTAACGCCAAAAGAGGCGCCACGATTTTGTAATTAAAAAATAATTTTCATACCATAATCTACAAATAAATGAAACTTCATATTGTAACGTGAGGCGTTGTAGCATAAAAGTTGGAAACCACTGGCGTAAATAAAAACTATGATTCAGTAAAGCAAGGGTTTTTTTGATATTTACCATCTGGAAATATGTCATCCTCCTCAGTTTCAGCCGGAATCGCAGCAACAACTTGTCTCTTAGCACGCCTTTCAGTGTCAGCTGTTCGATTCTCTCCGCTGTCTACATATTTACTGGCACTCTTCTTATTTGCGCCGTCCACCAGAGAATGGCTCTGCGGTCCCTTTGAGGCATTCGGGGCAAACTTTTTAGCTCCATTTTCATACAAAGAAGTAAAGTTCGACTTTGGCACGAGATTTTTTATTAGTTCAAGTTCTAAATTCTCCTTATTGAGTTCTTTGACAATCACTAAATCGTCAACTATAACGGGATTCGATGAATTCACAGCAGAGGTTATTCTGCTTGTCACATTAACGTGGCGATCTGGTGTGATTGGAACAGGTACTACTTTAGTTTTCTTAACGATTCTCTCTTCAGGGTTAACACTAGGTAAAACGTTATTCGTATCTTTTGAGTCGTTAATGATGCCTTCGAATTGGAGTTCTCCCTGATCCGGACCAATGTATTCGTACTTTGGAATATTTTTAATGTTTTTGGGTGTCTCTGGACTATGCCTTTGTATGTTCTTCAGTTGCACATCTTTTGTTTTTTTGGGCAATAATTCACTTTTGACAGCTACTGGCCTCGTTTCCGTTATGTTTTCGGCGGCTATGTTTGAATTAGGAGGTGATTCTAGGTCATCTATTACCGGGTCTGTATCTTCAGCACTCGCTTGTTTAGGAATATCCGAGATATCAACACAACAGAATACCTGCAAAAAATCAAGATTTATTTCATCCGGTAGATTAAATATTTAACACAGAAAATGACATTATTATATTTAAATAGACACAGAATCGTTACCTGTCCATTAGGCAATATCCAAATGTTGCAATCCTTAAACTATAGTAAGCATGAAACAAGTGAGAGGTAAATGTTCAAATATCATGTTTCAAATACAACTTGAGGTACAGGTAGGTTTCTTTTATTGCAGTTTTAAATTTAAGTGGACCATAAAATATTTCAGGGTTTCCCCTCTGTATATTTGTGATAGTGTTGGAGCAAGACAATAATGTTGACCACTTGGCAAAGTAAGTATACATAGGTAATTTTTTTTAAGAGATAAAATAAATGTTACAAACCATCATAGATTAGATGAAATGCTCTACTTCTTAAATAGAAGTTATCATATTGAAACGAGATAATATAAACTACATTAGATGAAAAAAAAAACAATTAATTCAATGTAAACTATGAGTATATATTTAAAACAATAATAAATAATATTGATCATCATCAAACTGATGAAAACAAACCTCGCATACTTGAATAGCGCCGGCAACACCATCTCCATGATTGAACTCAGTAGCATGGCAATTTACAGGTCGACCGATGGGGCTCATCGTCTTGAAGATGGCACCATTCTCCATCATGGAATACTCTGAATTCGGCATCAAACTGTTTTGGATATCCAACAGTTCTCCATTGCGTGTTGTTTGTGATTTCAAATAATCTATAATCATAAATGTATATAAAAAGAGGCCTTTAGACCATAATAAACCATAATTATATCAATGGAATTATCATTATAAAGAATGCGTATAAAAACGATATTGACATATATAAGTATGAGTCTATAAATGATGGCACTACTTAGGAGAGAAAGGGGGTCTGTAAATGATGATTTGTGATGAGAAGAATATGAGATGTAAAGAAACATACAAAATGTACACCGATCATATTGAACAAAATCCGTCTCGCGGAATATGTAATTCATTGTACATAGGACATACAAGAAGATGTATTTTAACTTGATTTAGAGAAAATATTTATTTATTTAATAATCAAGAAAATATTTGTTTGGTATTACAAAAAATATCTAATAATACACTGAATACCGTGTTTGCCAATCATCCCATATCAGATTAGCAAAACATAAGTTCTAATTCAGCACCCGAGTACATTTTTGCAACAAATTAAAATTCACTAAAAATAAATAAAATATGCACACCTAAAACTGATTTCAGTTTACTAGGCACCGTTGTATGCAACGAATGCTCTAAATCATTATCGTTGCTCAGAACAGGAATATGGGACTGTGTAGTTTTTGTTGATTCTGAAAATGAAAAAATAAGTTAAGTAAATTGATAAATTGCTAAAAGGGATTGGATAATAATATCAATAGGCCGTAACTCGTAACTCATTTCTCTCTGCATGATGATTAATACAACAAGAAACATATTCCCGATAAATGGTAATACAATATTTTTTTTTGTATTTGTTCCTCGATAATTTAACTCAAAGATTAAAAAAAAAGACAATCAATACTAGAAATGAAATCAAAAAGATTCAAGATTATGATATAGTTGCTAGAACGATTTTATCAGAGAGGCTTGGATAAGATAAAGGATGCCCTTAATCAACGGTAATGTATACATCAAAAACTGACAGACTAGAAATCTAAACTTAGATTAATGACAACATTATTAGTATCACAATGGAAGCAAGATTTGAAAGTGAATTAGAAGTTTGTGGTAAGTTAATTCTTCTTGAAGTGATGAGGTGAAGAATATATTAATAGCTACCTTTGTATGTTGTGGCTTCTGTAGTTGGAATATCCTTAGTAGACCAGGTCATGCTCTTAACTGTGTAGGGCAATTTAGACGGCACTTTTGTGATCTGAAATGACAGGTTGTATTGTTATGGATCATTTTCGATCATTCATATGATTCAGGGAAAAATCAATAAAACATTTTACCTCCGCATTTGGATTCGCAGAACTCTTACTACTGTCAATAAAATTGGACATTTCAGTGGTTATAAATGGATTTCTGTGCGGGGAATCGTTAGAGCGAGTCGGTCCACCATCTTGTTTCATAGATATGTGCCGGATGCCATCTTGAGCTTCCTCGTAACGGTTAGGCATCTGATAATCAGACTTTCGGTCTGGCGGTTCTTTCGACTGGTTTGCCTTCGGTTCGTGATAGTTTTGGTTGTCGTGGTTATGTGAGTTGCCAGATTTCTCTCGATAATTAAGAACCCCTTTATGGGGGAGTATATTTTCTAGATTAACTCTGTTGTTTTGATGGTGTTCTATGAAATATAGAGTTGAAATAGCTGCCAAACTAAAAGAAACGACAAAAAAAACTAATTATAAATAATCAATATTTATACATATGAAGAAAAGCATTTAACATAGTATAAATGTCATTTGCAGTTTTTTCATTTTATTAAAAATATAACAAAAACCTGCAGATTGTCGTAGTCAAGTGCCAACAATCTAGGGCTTCCACCCTAACCTTTTTCGAACCAAGCATTCAAATCCCTAATTGTAGATTAAAAAAATATTACCCACCAAAAAGCCATGATGAGTACAAGTATTCCAATGACAACTTGAATAAATTTATTTGAGAAGGGTACTTCTCGTCTATAAAATCTTCTCTCACTTCTTGTCAAATTACCACAGCAAACCGAGGACGGTCCTCTGCAAATGTTACCACCGTTATTAACCTCACCGCAGCAGATATCATCTCTCGACCAATCGCAGCTGCCCAATGACGAAGCGGAACACTTTTCGTCGTCTTTCATAATGGTCATCATAGAAACGGAACAATCTTTTGGGTATTTTTTATCTTCTTGTCTATTGGTATTATTCCCCGTGCTTTTGAACGGCAAGAAAAATGAACTGTTCTTTTTGCCGCAATCAATAGTGACTCTTTCATTTGTGTGATTTTGTTGTCGCTTTGCACAATGCACTGGAGAATGTTTAGAAACGTGTTCACAATGATGATTTTTATGGTGATCGTATATTTCTTTAGTCAAGCTGTGATGTTTTGCAGTGTAATATTTGACGCAGGCATTCATTTTGTTGGTGTGATAGAAGTTGCCATATTTGGACGAATGGTTTTTATGGTGTTTTTCATTGGCTGCACAGTATGGGGCATTTTTTATTTTTGTTGGACTGTGTTTGGCGTGGCGCTGGCAACATTGTGGCGGATGTCTGCGGTATGGCACAGGAATGTTGGCAATGTCGCAGAAGTGGCCGATTGAGATGTTGCCCTCGCTGTGATTTGATTTTCCCGAAATCGAGTTGTTTGTCGATGTCGAAAAGCGTGATGCAACTGCAAACGTAATTTTAACTATAATAAATAATAACGTCAATTAATATGGGAAGGAATCAATAAAAAGTAGGAATAGGATGACATACCGGTGCTGGTGCTTTCTCTGCGCTGCAGGGAACTGATTTTGCAAAGTTTTCTGTTGATTTGTTCTAATTGGTCAATTCTGTTTTCCAAATGATTTGTTACTTTGCTTAATTCTTTTACTGCACCTACATTTTCCATGAAAATGCGGTCCTGAAATCAAATGAAAAACTTTGATCAATTTGTTAATTGGAAAAAGACCGATGCCTATGTAACAAAATTTGGTTGGTTCTCCAGTTCATATGTACATTGATTAGAAGCTGTTTATTATTCCTTTTAAGTATTTTCCTTTCCAAACATTCATTTTTTAATTTTTATCACCACGAAAATGTTATTGCTATATCTCTGGGTTCACTGTAGCCATGCATACAATGTGGGTTTTGCATAGTACATTTATTTCATTGTGGTAAAGCTGATTTAATAATACACGTGTCAGGGACGTTATAAGGCTTGAGTTGATTATTCTGCAGCACATTAATAACAAACCTCATTAACTTGCAGTGAAATAGTGTTGAGATTAACCAACAGTTGAATAATATCAAGAATATTATAAATTTTTCATATTTACCTTATTAACAACTAAGAATTTATCAATAGTCTCTCCATTAGGTAACACCACATCGCCAGCTTCTTTGACAGCTTCCGGTAAAACCTTTTTAACTTCCTGAGCTATCACTCCGGTGTCAGTATGAATTGCGTCCATGTCATTAGCTGTACCTAGGCCGGAGTGTAGGGCAAATTGAGGGTTGTAGCTATACCTGAAATAAGATGTTAATGTTTAACTATTAAAAACAATGAAGCTGTTTATTAAAAAGTGCTAGTTTTTTAGACATCCTTGCGTAAATATAACACTACTCATAGATGAACTACTCAGGAAATGGTTATTGACAATAATAATAAAATGAACAATGAAAGTTGTACCATAATGGAAAGTTTACGATGTGTTATCTTCATTATTAATATCTTCGGTATTAAAAAAATCTTTTGAATTAATCATATGAGTGCCATTCTTTTTTCCATATTATATCATAATAGCCACCAATATTTTGATAAAAACTAAGATGTACAAAAAAATTCATGACTTTCTAAAATGGAAAGCAATTATTATTATTTATGTCACATTTTAATAAAAGCATAACTGAATTAAGAGATTGGGTGAAGATTTGTATCAAAAACAATCAAGAACATCTTCAAGTAGATTTCTTCAATTTCACAAATGGAACTGTCATTGAATTCAGTTTCAAGATTATTCTGATCAATATTCTAGCAAATTCTTCAGGGATCGATCCCATTTTGTTATTTTTTATGGGCTATGAAAAGTAATTATTTTTTCCAACATTTTTGATGCATTTGAACAATGTATACATCAATAGCTGAATAAGTTTATAAACTAAAACATGTGTAGAGCGTGAGAGCTGTTAAACGACACTGACGTAATTCCTATTCGATTGAGCTCCTTGGCGCACAAATAGTTTGTTGCATTCTTACCTCACAACCCTGATGTTCTGTACATTTCTCAACTGCTGTGCAGTATCACACTCTTGTATATTCTGCTTGGCTCGGGCATCACTAGGTTGAACGATATGCCCTGTTATCTTTAGGTTACCTGTGATAAAATGACAAAGTTGTAAAAGAAAAGTACAAAAACAAAGGCGAACTATGCATCTAGCACTGAAGTCATAATCTAGAAACAATAACAGAGACTTGAGAACTTTAAGACATCTGATTTAGCTTGGTGGGTGGCTGGAAGTAGCCCAGGTAAACTATATGTGAGCCAGTTAAAGTCTTTTCATGTGAAACTATACAAAGTCAACTCAAATTAAGTCATACTGTCACAGTGCTGTCAACAGAATGCAGCACAAATTTGGAAAAAAATAAGTGAAATGGGATTCTAATAAAACTCGTTGTTTCTCAAAATGTGACTTACACCACTACAACTTTGGCCTTTAATGCATGTAATAATAATTAGAATTCCTTAAACAGTATTATGTTGATATAACAATTACCGTGTATAACACAAGTTTCATCAGGTCTGTCTGTATTAACACCGACTCGTCCTGCATGGAAGATACTATCCGGAGTCACTCCTCGTTGCCAGCACAGGTCCACATCTGATTCAAATTGTCCAGGGTTTGAAGCCTACGAAATACACAAAATATATCATTGTAGATATAGAATGGAAATAAAAAACATCTGCCAGAATTAATCCCTAAATATTTTAGATTCTACATAATGTAGAAGGCGCATTCTCACATGAAATTTAATGATTCACTGACACATATTATTCATCTTTCCAAAACGAATAAAAATAACAAGGAGGTCGTGACAGAAACCTGACTACGCCAATGAGAAATAAGAATCTCAGATCAAAACGAATATCCTACGAAGATATGGTAAATTTCTTTCACTTAGAATCTATAGACTGTACTATCGCAATAAACTTACCCTAACAATAATCCTTTCACTGGCCTGACTGGCGACGGGGTAATGTTGATCATGCGTGTGTGCATGGAGTCCTACAACCAACTGGAAGTGCCTCTGATCAGGGTTTGGTTTTCCCTTCTTTCGCATATTATTGCAAGTCGTCTCAGAGAAGTGTAGTCGGCCCACTGTCACTTTGGTCACCTGGCCGTTTTGTAGGTCAACCCTGGAATTAAAGCTGCGATTTATAAAATAAAGTCTTTACTAACGATCATTCAACAGCGACTTAGAATATAACATAATAAAATTCGTTTTATTGTATCCTGACATTACCTATCTTCATTAAAAATTAATATAATGGCTTGTATAGCTTATTTTATAAGAATAGTAAGATAAATTCATAATAAACTCACAGAACAGGATGGAAAGGTTTCTTGGATCTGTCTGACTGACTTTGTTCCACTTTGATGGTTTGGTTTGGAGCTTCGACCTGAAGAAAAATAAAGGTTTATTAATTTAAGACACCAATTATAATTTAAATGCTTTCCATAGTCTTTTCACATGACTGCAGTTGATGATTTATTTAGGCAAATAAAATATTTGTTTTTAATTTCTTTACCTTGACTCCATAAAAGTGCAAATGGAAGCTTGTGATTTTCTTGAATCCTTCAGGTGTCTTCACAAATTGTGCATCGCCTCGTAATTGTGCGTGACAAGTCACTTGGAAATGATTCTTCTTCTGACAGACAAAAGCCTCATCCGAGTTTGAGAAGTTGAATCCTTTATCCGCATCTACACGGTAATGTGGAGCAGGCCTGGAAATAAATAAATGTAAAGGTTAATTAATACAATGTGTAAATACCGTAGTCTCAGATAAGTCAAATTTGGTCACTGCTTGTAAACCTGTAAAAAAAGCTACTTCTAAATTGATTTTGCCGAAGGGTGAGTAGTCTGTCATGAAATAATAACCTATTTTTCCAACACGGTATTCAATACAAAAATAAGCAATAGCAGAGAAATAGCATGATTTATGGCTACTAGATTTTAACCAAGATGGTGTTGCTTATGACAAAAGGCATTATATTTTAATATTGCTGTATGAGGGAGCAGGAAGCTTAAACAAAATTTAAAAACATTTATTAATCAAGATTTCATGTTGTTCTGGATTATTAAAAAGCTTATGTTAGTATAATTTAAGACAGTTCAGACATTGTCAGTTCGAGTCCATTCGTGTGTTCGAATGCCTGAAGATGCCGAAACGCGAAACCCGGGTCGTTGGTGACAAAATACATGGAAGTGTACAAAATCTCAATAATCCAAATTTGCTTATGTTAGTGGTCGGCAATCTAAATATGTATTCCAGGCACCCAATTTGCCAACCAATACTTTGGTTTCATATCCAAAAATGTTGATTTGAAGCTAACAATATCATCTTCCATCTTAAGCAAATGGTACACTATTATTACTTTTAATAATGTACGTGGATACGTCTTTAAAATGTCATAGGGTGTCCGATTTCTTACGATCGAGATAAAATATAATTAAGAATATCAGAATAAAATGTTGACTCACAAATGCTTGAGCGATTGATCACAGAGAGTGTGCCAAGCGGTCTGCTGAAACGGTTGAAACCGGATGCACTGGTATGCCGGGTCGCCATTCTGATCTTGCGGATCACCAGCAGGTAATGCTCCTCCGAGTGTGACCAACACGTGGGGAGCTGGTTGATGACTGCGAGGAGCTGTCTCTTCAGGAATGGCTGAAAGAAATTCAAATGTTAGATTTTTTATGCTTGAAATATTATTGAGGCTATTATGAATATGGTGTTTTAATAAAAATTATACAGAATTGAACACTTGTTTATTGAACATTTATTGTCAGTATTTGTAAGGGGAATTACTCAATTTTTTTTCGAAGCAAACCTTCCCGCTAGTAGAATATTTTGGTGGACAGTACTAAGCTAGAATATGTCTGAGAAAGTTTTCAACAAAATAAAAACGAATTGATAGTCAATGTACAAAAAAGATTGCATACCTGGCTCACATTTAACTCCAAGAGATCCCTGTGATACAATCCCGTCAACAGAAAGCTTTCTCTTCTTAGATTGTTGTGGAACTCCATTACCGATAATACTTCCTTGATAACCCACACCTCCACCAACGATTCCATCGCTTCCCATCTCCACACGGATCATATCCTGTCCCCCCATAGCACCGATTTCCATCAAATTTTGCCTGCTCTCCGCGTCCAGACTGTGCTGGTGACTCAAATGCTCGTGATGATGCAACTGGACGAATCCGTCATTGAGTAATGGCATCATGTGTTGCGCCATTAGGTGCTGGGGCATGGGGGAGGTTTTCAATTCGGCGTATACTTGCTGCTGGGGTGCATTCATTACGATTGTTGGGGGGCTCATACCGATCTGCGAATTATTGTTGTTATTGGTGTTGTTACTATTGTGGGATGGGGATATAGGTGGGGGCGCCATTATGGATTGGTGTAAGTTCGCTTGGGACTCGGCTGGGCTGTATGGGTGCTCTGACCCTGAGTCTGGTGGGCTTTCTGGCAGATGATGACTGAAAGTAAAAAATATACATAAAAACCAATGTCAAATAAGTATTTCAGCAGTAAGTTTTTACCAATAAATTAAAATTGATAACTCTGTTGACAGTTGGACAAAGTTTGTCAGCTTCTGTGATTTAGTGGTCTGGGTTCATGATTCGAAAAATTCAATTTCAAATTATCATTATTTCAATAAAATATTTGAGATCATGAGCATGGGTGTTTTATTCTTTATTTTATATCCTTTTTTTCTTGCTTCATTTCTTTTATTGTTAAAGCAATTAAATTTTGTTGATAGATTATTTACCCAGGTGTAGCACTCGCTTGCTGATCATCTGACGCAGCTAAGGTGGCTGCAAAGTATGCTCCAGGAACTGCTCCTGCGATGAAAGCTTCCAGCTGACTGAAGTCAAGAGCTTCATTATCGATACCACCCACAAAGTCTGAACGCCCTGAAAAGATAGAGAAATACAAATTAATTTAAATGTTTTTTTGCATTACATACAAAAAAGAGTTGACCACTATTATATTTTTATATGCGCATGCAGCATGTGTGAAACATTTGTCATTTAACTGTAATATATCTTCAATTACTAAAGAAAATAAACTCGCAATTAATACTGCTTTTGTATAATTATGAAGATACTTACCTATCCTCTTATTTTGTATGGGTGTTTTAATATTTTTTTTCTGTGGCTTCATTTACACATTTTATCGTGCACATTTTATCTACAGAAAATATTTTTTGACAATTTCAAACATGAAAGCCTGGCTTTTTTTCAATTCCGGGATCCCGGGATAGAAAAAAAGCCAATCCCAAAATCTCAGAAAAGGGGTCCGGGATTGGATACCCTAATGTCAAGTTATGCTTTCATATGACATGTGTTTCTTACATGGCAAAGGTGGCCAACTACAATATCGATAAGCATATCTATACCTCAGTTCCAAAGTGTAACAACTCAATTAGGAAACAAGATGCTTCAGGATATTCTCCATTCAGGAAAAAAAGAAATAAAAATATTGAGGACGCAAGTCTATAACATCATTTTCTAGTCAGCTAGGGAATGGGCAAGTCAAAATCAACTTGTCAAGTTTAAAATCGCACAATAAACTCTTCTTTTTAATAACTGGCCACCCATAATCATTATTCGTAAGGGTTGTTCTTATTTGTTTTGCCCATTCAAAGCATTCAGCTGACTGAATTTTTGGTAGTGCTTAGCAAGTATACATGCGGGAATGTGATCATAGATAATATACTAATAAATGCGATAGGGTCATTTCGCGAGTGGTCGGCCAGTTAAGCGAAAGGTGAACTTTCAAAGGGGATTTTGAGTTAATGAATGATAAATACATATTTTTTGCTGTTGTTCCAAATAGGGATTAAGTAATGTAAACAACTAAAAAAAAAAAATAGTTAATATTGTACCAAGCATAAAATAATAGAAGTTTACAAAAAAATGCCAATTCTCCCAGTGGTCGGTCCCCAAAATCCAATGGTCGGCCTTTCGTTATCCATCACTATGAAACTTCATAAATATCGCGAACAAATTTACTGAGGGTAGACAGAACAATAAAAAACATAATGCTGCAAAGCATGACCATATAAAGTATATTTTGTTAGCGATCCCCATACAACATGAATTTTTCGAAACTTGCGAAGTAAAAATGTGCTTTTTTTAATTGTGTATTGCATCATATAGGTCTGTATAGTGCAGATATACATTGGCAAGTGGCAAGACTACCTACACGAAATAAAAAAATCTGTTTTTTAAATGTATCCACTATTATTTAAGTTTTAAGATCAAAAGGCCGACCACTGGCGACGGTTGACTTTAGGAACACTCGCCCTATAAAGACTAAGCCTAGGAATAATAATAGCAGAGAAACATCCGCATGGCTTCAGAAGGTATATATTTAAAGGTTATGAAGAAAACCCAACCAAAAATGAATAAGTCCGAGCTATGTTCACAAGTATCGGTGGATAGTGATTATTTAAATTTACATAATATTTACGATAAACCGCGAATCTAAAAAAAGCCGAAAATAATTTACGACGTAATTGTTTGAAAGGTTAAACGCTAGATTGCAATAAAAATAATATATATTAAGGGAAAACCGAAACATAATAAATTATCAAGCGATGTCACAAAATTAACGGTAATAAATTTATAAAGCTAGCGGTCGCGAAACTTTACCTTGACAGGGATTCTCAAACATTTAATAATATATGAGAAGACCCCGGATCGAAGAGAGGCGAGCGGCTGGTTATCCGGAGTCCTGGAAGGGCTGATCTCAGACAAACACCATTTCAGATCCGGTTAAAAACTTATTTATTTTCTATTCAAGATGCAGTGGTTTAGTATTACACAAATATATAAATCTTAACACATAAAATTGATTCTACATTTACATTTACTTAGCAACTGAATTTACTTTAAGTTATAATACAAATAACACAACGAATTTAAATTTAATCCAACGCAAATCAAAACACAAAAACAAACAGTTCACATGTCACCTCCGCTGCCACGAGACCGCAGCTCGTCTCGCTCGGCGGATCGTAATCGACTGTCTACAAAAATTCAAAAAAACTCCGTGCAAAGTTGGAGCTACCCTTTTCCGTAAAAATGGACTCGTCCAGCGGCCGAAGCCCGGGGGCTCTTTTAAAGCCTGACAACAAGAAGGAGCGTATTCTGCGAAATATTGCTGTTTGCCGCAGGCCGATTTCAGTTCAGGACACTAATGACACTTATACTTAAGAAAAACCAGGGTGTGTCATATAATATGTCGTCGGCGCCTTAAGTTAACACACACGTAGGTTAATAATTTATATCTAATATAAAAAATCTTGTATCAAAGCTGTAAATAAACGACTGTTTTTTATATTCACCGTACAAAGGTTTAAGGTTCAAGTTAAGGACTTTTCAGTCGATTTAAGAATTTGTCCCAATATGCGTGAATCTTTGTGGTGTTTTCATCCCTTCCAACTCACGTTAATTAAACTAGACAACGGTTTGCAGTGTAAACGATCAGTTGGCAATTAGCCCTTTCCTAACTCTACCCCTTTATCTGTATACAACCTGAAAAGGGCGGGTATAAAATTCATTTTTTTTAAATGCTCAATTAGGAGTTCTATGCCCCATAATGCGGCATAATTTAAAAAAATGCGGCGCCAGTAGACCTCAGCTCGTAAGTGCAATACCTTTACTTAGAGGAGTTTCTTTTCCGGACTGAAAACACTCCCGCTAAAAAACTATATATATATATATATATCGTTATCGGGTCGTAAGTGACAAAATACATGGAAGTGTACAAAATCTCAATAATCCAAATTTTATATATATATCGATGGTGTTTTGGCCAGTTGATGTAACCCTCAAAATTGTTCAGGAGAGAGTAAAAACTATGTTTTATCGAACACATTATATGGTGAGTTGCGTTATAGGTCTTTTAAATTCACTCCTGTAAATTCTCATGTTTGCAGATACGGGATTATGCGAAGGGATTTTTGATATAATAGTGGCTTACATCAAGTGGCCAGGTCAGAAATTTTAAGCCTAAAACCAATGTAAAATGACGTTTCCCTTCTAAAAAGTGGTCAATTTATTTTTCTAATTTACATCATTTGGCCGAGACCTGCTCTGTCGTCTTTAAAATGAGATCCAATCATTAACTCATTTTCGTATTTTTTGAGGGTTACGTCGAATTATAATGTTTATCGTTTTTACTCAGCTAGTTAACAACTTATAAAATCAAAGATGGAATGCAGTGGTGTAAAATTAATCAAGGCAATAATACAGTGGCGTAGCAATGCATTAAATTAAATTTAGGAGGCCCCCGTAGTTTGAAGTATGTAGCGTAATACTATATGAATCAGAATTATCTAAAAAAAACTGACACTAAAAATATTTGTGATTTGGCAAATTAGCCGTGATAATGCGACGCATTTAATCAAAAATGTGATATTTTTTTTTTTGTTATCTTCAACGTCATTGATATTATGTGCGGCGCCATCGTGACATTGACCCGGCAACTTATCGAAACTTTTGACCTGATGTGTGACCTATCTATTTTTTTCAATCGCCAATATTATAAAACCAAACGCGTCCCCGAACAAGAACCATGTGCTCAATAGCACGGACGCCACTGGGCGAATGTTCGACGGATTCGGTGGATAATCCAAGGAAAATAATTAAAACTCTTAACAAAAAAATTGGTATTCAACTTGTTTGTAAATAAGTCTATGTGATACGTTGGAAATCATCTTCAGATTAAATGTGTCGACATAAAAAAAACATTTATGACGTTAAGTAACATATCGTTGCTGCACATTTGATTTGTCGTATGTCACTAAAAGTACTTTTCGAAATAATCAAAAAACAGGTAGCAATTTTCAATAAATATAATATAAATATTTTATTTATGATTTCTTTTACCATGTCCGCTCCCAACGTGGAGCATATGGCCTCCTAATGGAGGTATCTCAACGTCTCTTTTTCGTCCGTAACCGTAGCCGATGACGTTATTTTTTGCGCTAAGTACATATTCTATGCATTGAATTTCAAATTAAAACTGGATCAATCTTATATTTAATGTGACAATGTTGAGATATTGTGAGTATAGGACTTATTATTGTGCCTAATTTTGTAGAGTTCATATTTAATTTCTGCATAATTTATGTATTTATCCATTATTTTCAAATGGCACATATTCTAGAATGTGAAGAAAAAAATTACGCTTCGAGCTACATTTATAGCTCATTGTCACTAAAAACCTCGCAAAGGCCAGATTAAATGCGCAGCGACGATAATATAAGGGTAGTGGGAGAAATGAGAATACACTTATGCCTAGTATAACACGGTTTTGACATAATACGGTAAATGAATTGCGACATATTTTTCTACAACACGCTTTATATAACACGGCTTCAGCATTTTTTATAGACACAATCCTATAATGGAAAGAAATTTGAGGTTCAAGAGGGATTTACAACAGATCTTGGCTCCTTATCACGAAATATGTAAAAAAATATACGCTAAAAGCACACAATCTCTTATTACAGAATTTTAAAGCCTAAATTCAAAAATACTCCAGAGTCCTCCGATAATGAAAACTCACAACCGAGCTCGAAAAAGAGTCGAACATATAGAATTGTAAGTGATAGCGATGATGAATGAATCTATTAAATGTTGTTAATTTTTTTTCAATAAATACGTAAATGTGTATATTTTTTCGATTGTTTATTGAAAAGAATAAAGGATATTAATAATATTCGATATTTTTTTGAAGCGCATACCATAATTTTGTATGAACTTTAAACCTCGTATAAAACGGGTTTGTATTACACGACGTATTATACGAGGCCCAAGTGTAATTGGTAGCGTTCATAAACTCGATCAAAAGTAGATACCTCATTTGTGCTTGGTATGGCGCTATAACTAAAGATATTAATGACAACATTTTGATATCTGGATGTTAAATAACAATAATTGAATTTCAAAAAATATTGAGAGACGCTGTGTTGGATATATTAAATTACGAATAACGATTTTTAAGAATATGAATATTATATTATGAGAAATAATAGCAACGTTGTTTTAGAAGCGAATCCAAAATATCGCGTGATTGACTTCGCTTGACGCACCCTTATCGAAATGTTTCCAGGGGTTCGGAACATTTCCAACACAAATTATTCGAAAATTACAACAAAAACATAAAAAATTACATCGTGGCCGGCAGCCGAATTCTGAACCAAAGCAATCAATATAGGGTGAGAAAGTAGGAACGAAAAACGTCTCACCGCTTGAGGGAGGAAGGTGGAGAGCGGGGAAAAGCGGGGCGTCAACACACTGACGATCGCTTCCGGCGAAGGACAAAGGACAATTCAACGGTTTCTTCGTCTCCCATTAAAACTCGGTCGTATTCAGTATACTCTTTCTCGTTTATTGCAGTTAGTTTATATAATTTCCTTGAAGACAGTTACACAAACAGATTTACACATTTTTACAAGACTCTGTAAGTGGTTTTACTAGCAAGCGGTGGACTAAGCGCCGCTTCCCGGCGGACGACTCCCTCTGGGAAAGGCCGAGAGGCGACTGAAGGGCTTGCAGGATTGCAAGCCCTTTGCCCACTTCTAACTGTAAACCAACAACAGCAACCAAACAAATATGGCACTACTCTTAAACGCCTCAGGAGGGGTATTACATTTTAAATTTGCATTAATAGAAAGAGTCTGCAGATTGGTTTTGAAGACCCTGTCCGCCCCATAAGTACGGGGCGGTGTCAAGGGCTACTGCCGTCTTTTTCCGAAAATAAGACATCCTCCGAAAATAAGCCCAAGCGTGATTTTCAGGATTTTTTGGAATATAAGCCGTCTGTCGCGAAAAATGCCGAAAATATCGAAAACATATCGTTACCGGATTACAGACGAAACGAAACAAAATGAATTAGAACAAATAATATATATATAATGAGCAACGAAAAATATTTTTTATAATTTTTAAATAATGAAATGTTTGTTTACACAGCAATCAGAGGTTGTTTTATTGCTAAGAATACACATTTCGCCATTGGCAATCTTTTTTTACGGAGACAATATTTTATATAACTATACTTGGCAGTAGAATACCATTTCTATAATAAATTAGTGTACGTATTTACTTTTTATAAGTTCTGAAAACTATAATAGTTGTAAACCCCTATTATTGTAAACAGAGTTCTATTAACGCCCGCATTGCGGATTTGTTTCTTGGCCAATGACGCTATGTAGGTCAAGCTTCACTTTAATGCCACAAAAGATGGTCCAGTATACTTTTTTATAGTCCTAAGAGGGGTTTAGCACGGTCGTATGTGTACGTCATATAAATTTGATAATATACGATCATATTTTGATGGTCAAATATCTCATGCAATTGTATAATGCATTTTTTATAAAATAAAAATGAAAAATTGTATGCACTCCTTATTCTAGAATTTGGTTTCGGTTAGCGAGTTTAATCTGAAATGTTGCTTTTAATCCAAATGGGCACTTTCATCTGTTGATTTTTCCATCGATTTATAGATTTTTATCTACAGGTAGGCAAGGACATTATTTTTATACGCTTTTAATTGTGTTTCTAACTTATATTATTACAGAGATTTAATTTAAGAATAGAGCGATCGTACCACGGTCGACGGCTCGTGAGAAAGTATCTGTTTCCGCTGACGGTAATGCGCGTTTTGCCTTATCTATGCTTCTATTTCAGCATTGCCATCTCGTCTGGGTTGCCATCCGTATTGATTCGTCCCCCTCACACCTTGCTACACTAGCTTGCACATATAGACGAAGCAAAAAATTAACATGGTGGCAACCCTGGGTATTGTCTATGATGTTTTCGTTTATTTTCAAACATAATATTCGATCATGAAAACAAGAATAACGGCGATAAACTTTGATTTTTAATTCTATCTGTAGAATTGTAAAGGTCGCCTCCGTAGTGGAGTTGGTAACGTCATTGGCTACGGACGTCTCGGGTTCAATTCCCGGTTCGGACAGTTACATAAATTGATCTGTCAATCGATTTATGGATTTCTGGTCGTAGTCTGTGTGTTGGTGATGTCTAAAGCTCCCTTCCACCCATCCGATCCTTAAAAACTGAGAGTAGCGAGAGCGATTAGCTAACCACTAGTCCTGCCCTAGCCCTATCCTTCTATCCCTACTCTCTTCGAAAAAAGAGAGGTTGAGCAACTGAGTAACAAGCAGTTCTCATAGAAAAATTCTGTTGAGATACCTTATATAGTGTCTTAATAGGGTGTGGAACTCTATATGTGCAAGGGTTATGATTGTAATGTTAATTGTTATTTTTTCTTTTTCACTATCGACAGGCGGTGAGGAAATTTATGGGTGGGAGGGAATTTTAGACATGCTCGAGGCCATGTGCTCAGCGTTGGGAGCGGACATGTAAAAATGTTTTAGGTAAAGGATTTTATTTATTGGAATGTTTGATATGACACCATAAATGGAAATGGTTAAAAAAGGTATGATTACAACATATAAAAAAATACCCTATACCTTTAATGTCAAAATAAAAATGACATAGGGTGACTGCTATAGTAATTGGACGGCGATAGTTATTGGACACTTCAACTTTAAACTCCAAAATAAGAGTAGCTAAGCATTCTTGTTGGTGTGAAGGAGACAAATTTATCTAGTATTTCTATCTCTATGTTACTGCAGTTTTAACTATCCACTACTAGATGAAAATACTGATAAAATTTCATTCGTATGTGATGTCAGGTCAAAATCGTGAAAGAACGTGTTTGTGTTAGTAGACCCTTTAAGAAACAGTGACATTTTAGTGACATTTACTTTATAAAAGTTTCGTGAATTTCGTAACGAAACGTCTCAGGAAAGCGTGAGAGAATACAAGCTGTCAATATTCATTGAGGTTTAAATAGTGGTGCAACAACTAACCTAAAAAGTAAACGTGTTCAATGTTTTTCCATATTTTTCAGTCTAATACAAATATCTTAAAAAAACCTTTTGTTTTTATTACTGTTGTGTTCATTTCCTTGAAGCTCATTAAATTCCTCATCTCTATATATCTTACATGTTTTTTACATTATTTTTTTTTACTTATACACTGTTAAAAGAAAGTATTTCCTTAAGTGTCCAATTACTATAGCAGTCACCCTATCTGAATCTACGAAGCTAGTGCGTGTTTGTAAAAAAAAATGTTGAAGTAGTTTACATAAAAATTAAACGGCTGCTATCTATTTAACAATTTGTATATTGTTATCCATAAGGGTAGACGTATTCAAATTAGCTTTCGGTTTATTGAACAAACTTTAGACCCCATGAATCAACCATTCAATGGCCAGACGATTAAGCAAATTAGTATTTCAAACATGAAAATGCGAATGTAAATATAACTCATATAACAAGTGCTGGGGTTTAACTGGTTAATATAAATACATATATTTTTTACCATGTCTTATATTACACAATATTTATAATTGTTGTGTAATAGAGAAAAATCGTTTTTATCGGCTGCCAGTGTGGAGCATATGGCCTCCTAATGGATGTATCTCAACAGAAGTTTTGTACGGCTCTTGTTACTCAGTTGGACAACTTTTATTTTTAGAAGCGAGTAGGGATAGATGGATAGGGCTAGGACAAGAATAGTGGTTAGTTAATTGCATTCGCTACGCTCCGTTTTGAGGATTTGATGGGTGAAGGGAATTTAAGACATCACAAACATACATGCCTACAAACATCGATTGAAAAAACAATTATCACTGCACCACGGACCCGACAAATCGTAATTTAATGAAATAAAAATATTGTAAATAGCAAAGAATCATAATATAATAATACGAGTTGGTTAATCCTCTACCTTACGCCAATACGTCAAATGTTCAAAGCCGCCATTTTAACATTCGCTTTTCATAACGCATTAAATATACACTACAATTTTACTCAGTCTTCATATAATAATGATTGGCTCTAGCTTCACGGGAGACTTGAGAGAGATACTTCAGTGTACACAATTAACAGAAAATATACAACGAAAGAAAGTGTTATGACTGATAAACACGTGAAATTTTCTACGACGGGAAATTCACAGAAGCACAAATAAGTCAAAGTAGAGAGAGGATTTACAGTAAATTGTCTACGCGCAAGTCATTTTTGGATTTCAAATCGCTTATGAACAGGGATTCCAATCGAATATTCGATGTTTGTATATATTCGAATATTTGACCAATTATTCGTTCACAGCATTAATGTATATTCGACCACTGGGTTAACAATAAATGTTATTCGGCGTTACATTATTTCTTGATATAATTTATTTCGTTTATTTGAACACCATTTATATTCAGCCACGTGCTGGCAACCAATATGTGTTAATAATTAATACGTATCGCCAAAAAATTAATTCATTATAATCGACGGTGTTTGGCCAACTGATTTAACCTTCAAAATTGAAATTGTTCTGGAGAGAATAAAAACTGTTTGTATCGAAAAAATTATATGGTGAGTTTCGTTATGAATCTTTGAAATGCACTCCTATAAATTCTCATGTTTGAAGATACGGGATTATACGTAGGGAGTGTCAATATAATAGTGGCTTACATCAAGTAGCCGGGTAGAATTTTTAAACCTACAACCAATGTAAAATGATGTTTCCGTTCCAAAAAGTGGTAAATTTATATTTCATCATTTGGCCGAGACCTGCTCTGTCGTCTTTAAAATGAGATCCAATCATTAACTCATTTTCGTATTTTTGAGAGTTACGTCAACTGGCCAAAACACAATCAACACCCCCTTCCCACGTCCAGTAGAAGAAAACAAACCCACCCTACGAGAATAAGAATCATTATTCAACTTAGAAATAAATAGCCTTGCGATATAGTTAGTCTCAAGGTCTTCTTAAAGAAGTGAAACACGTGTTACATTTAGTAACACAGTCAGTGTAATAACTAAGTTAACAAATTTAATTTTATACTTTTACATGCTTACATAAAAAAACTCACCAGTTATGACATATAAATAACCAGCGTTAAATAGTGAATATCTTTATGAATAGACGTGTCTTCATTTCTTTGTGGAGTATTTTTTTATAATAAATCACGTATAAAAGTGAAATTAATAAATTGGAGGTATACTTAATTATTATTAAGTGCAGCTGAGAAACACTGACTACAAATTAATTGTATGCATGCTTAGAGTCAGTAGCACTAGGCAACGAGGGATAGAAGTTATGAAAAAACATTAGCACGCCACTTTCATGATGTGATCAATGACCATGTAATTTGCCATCATTATGCTCTGAGGGTATGTTGAATTCAGTATTTTTAATTTCAGTTCATCGTCCAATATCAAATGCATTGACGTGTTTTTTTTTTATAATACTAAAATAAAAACACTATTCAAATGAACAGTTAATTTAAAAAGCATTCGTACGATGGCATCTTTATCAATTAATGAGGAATTTTGGATTTAAGTAATTAATAACTATGCGATTTTTTTGTCGATTGTGTAAATGCGTATGAGCCGATTTGTGAAATTGCAAGATGCAGGAGAAAAACAGTGTCTATTTAAAAAAAAAACCCAGCACTAAATTATTTGGACAGTGCTACGGCAAACTCTTCCTTGTTATACATAATATAAGCGAAAACAATGATGAAATAGACGCTTCGAAATAAATTGAGCCAAAGAGTATGCTGGCAATGATGGTAGATGACAGGTTCATTCAACACTATGGTAAAATTACTTAGCGATAATCATGTTAAACCATGACTATATATAGAACTTGCTGTTCGCCAGATCTTGATTCAAAGACAAGCATTCTAGAAAGGGGTTTTTCTTAAGTGTTTTTCCCACACAAAGCCTCCAGCTGACAGAATCTTTTCAGATAGCAGTACTTAGCTGGCTTACATGCGGGAAAGGGATATAAAGACTTAGTCTGTACTCACCCTAGCGTTGACTTTAGCCAAGAAAGTAGGTAGTTTCACATGATGGATTCATTAAGACAATAAAGGAAGGAAAAAAGCAGGATCTATGGCTATGAATTAATCATCGAATTAGTTTAGACACAATGCAGAAACTGTATTTAAAATTTCTGTGAAGTGGTATTTTGAGGTGAGCAAAATACAGTGTTGCAAAATACTGTTTAAATTGCAGTTATTTTATTGAATGCTTTAATTTTATATAGGCATATTTTTAAAAGCTTTTTTTCTTGATAGTATATAGTGTGTTCATTATCTTTGATGTAGATGTATCTATTTCGCTTAATTTATTATTTCGATGATTGCATTAATTGTTTTCGGCTGTGGCGCAAGGTACCATGCAACATTTTATAAACAATAAAATGTCCACACTCGATGTGGATTATATTGACTCGTAATGGTTATTTTCAAGAGAAGGTGTTTAATTTATTGTCAGTCAATCGCATTACATTTTTTTTTAGATTTTTTAGGTTAAAAATACTTGTAGTAGTTACCTAATTGCTTTGTGTATGCCTCGGATAGGGCAGGGGTCGGCAACCTCTTGGACCATAAGAGCCAAATGCGAGTAGCAAAACGGTTTAGAATTATTTTAGGAGTCAAAATGTATTTTTATAATGGGTTATTTTAATTAATTAATTGCATTTTATTATGTATTTATTAAGTGAAAAAGATTTACTGAATAAAAATGAAGTAAATATTTAAAAGTTTTCTTTTGAATCTTATTTTAAATCTTGGAATCTCCGCATAAAAGATTAGTTCATATTTATTATTGATGTCCTAAAATAGTCAGTGATAATGATGGCATTGTTTTTTTGCGATATTTATTCCTCAGAAATGAATCAAGGATCCTTTCTCTAAGTCTATATAGACGGCGAAACTAACCCAACCGACCTAAAAATTCATATGTAAATAATAAAAATGTAAAATTTGCAATTTTTTTGTAAGAATGGTGAATTGCGAATTTGCCCAAGAAAAATCCACAGGAATTGCTAAAAGAGTCACAGGTTGTCGACCCCTGGGAAACGGGGTGAGCAGGTGAATACATAACCGATGTCTTTATCTTTTAATTGAATAATAAATATATGATAGTGTTATACGCATATTGGAACCTTTGGCCCCGCGCAACCAAGTAGGACAAGCGCCTTATAGCGTTTCCATACGGCCAAAAAACCGGCATGCTAATAATATAAAGTAAAAGTAAAATAGAGCTCGTGATTATTGACAAATAACGATTGAAGATGTTCATTTATCGTCAATATAAAATACTTGAGTTTAACTTCTACACATCAATTACAATCGTATTATATCTTGCGTAGAATTTATCATTTTCATCTTTCCAGTTTCTTATTTCAATTATTATGTTGCCCTAGCTGTCTAGTTGCGATAATAAGTGAAAATGAATGCATCGTTTATTCACTATCACGTGACAAATATAAAAGGGAAATGTGAGGAACCTAATTATTGAGCTCTCACGTCTAAGTCAGGTAAAATATAAAAAAAATATACTCTAAAACAAGTCTCTCCCAACTATGCAACTAATTTTCAAACCGGTAACGTTATTTAAATAAAAACTGTGAAATTGTTTTGTTTCCATTGTACCGTTAAAAGAGTTTCCAATAAGGATTGACAGGAAACATTGTTAACCATTTCTGCTCATTAGTGTAATGCATATGGACTCCTAATGCAGTTTATCCCAGCATAAGTTTTTCTATGACAACTGCTTGTTACTCAGTTTCTCAACCTCTATTTTTCGAAAAGAGTAAGGATATAACGTTAGGGTTAGGACAGGACTAGTGGTTAGGTAATCGCTCTCGTTACGCCCCGTTTTACGGATCGGAATTTTAGACATCACAGACATCCATGCCTTCCAACTTCTTTATTCATTAACAATGTCCGCTCCCTATTTGGAGCATATGGCCATCACACGGTTCCAAGATTTTCTGCCTCCCAGGTCATCCCAGCGTCCCGTAACTCCGCCGGAGTACATCATATGGATGGTCATCAGCGGCCTTCCAGGGCGACGGAATCCATCCGGTCGGTATAAGAGACAGCCAGGATTCAGGCATCCTAGGTCCATCGTCACTTTTTTATTTTAGACGAAATAAGGGGCTGGTTCCTTCCTTCCCGATGCATTCCAACAGAAACCGATAAATCGATTGAAAAATCAATTTTTGAAACTGACCGTACTGGGATTTAAAACCGTGAGCACAGCAACCAAAGTCATCGAACTTGATCACCCAACCACGAACTACCCCCTACATACACAGTTTTGCATTACTTATATTATATTTTCGAGACTATTCGTTTTAATGTGCTAAAATCGATGATTGTAACAAATCACTGATTTTTAGACAATACTACTAAGTCAAGTCTACACAAAGAATAGATCGAAAAATGTAAATTATAAGGAAGAAAAGATGCCAAAAGTAGAATGCCAACGGATATTATTAATTACAGGTTTTTCAAGGATATAAAAAAACGAAAACTTGACTGGTATTTTATCCTGGAAACTTATAGATAAATAGGTACACTCGATTTGATTCTTTTACATTTAAAAAATACAGCAGACTACGAAAAAAATGCATACGAAATGCGGTTTCTAAACAATGTTTCTTCTTTTGTGAAATACGATAAAATTTACAGCCGCGCTAACAATAATAGACAAGCTCACATAAATTCCTAACCGTTTCATATATTTAATTATTTTTTGATTGTCTATGGTGATTTATTGTTATATGTTGAGTGTAAAGTAATAGAAGAGCATGCACGCATTGAATTTCACGCGCTGACGATTTTAGAATTGAAAGTGTAAGTATTCTTCTGAGAACAAATCGCAAAATAATAATGTAATTAGTAAAAAGTATGTTGCTTTTCATATCTACTGATAGATGGCTATTTATTTATTGTTTTGGACTAAAAAATAAGATAAATCGCCCGTTATGTAGTAGAAACAAAAATGGCGTAGTATGTTAGAACTCATATCTTTCAGTAGAGGTAGAATAAAAAAATATGTAAATCAAGTTTTGGAATTATAAGGTGAATTATACGTTTGAGAAACGAGAATTTTTCGAATGCTCAATAAAATGGCTAGATCGGACCAAAACTTGATTTGCACGATTGTTTTGATTTTAGCACTTACTACCAAATAACAAAGATATCGATAGTCTTATATGGACACCTTGTAACAGAGATTTCATTGCGGTTCGTTAAAATAAAACAAAAATCAGGGAAAACAGTAAAATAAAAAACAGTAAAACAAGTAGAGTGCCTTAAAAGGGATTGTATTATTACAGAGTGGGAAATTTCGCATAGGTTTTCATAGTATAAAGTTATATATAAATATATCAGACGACAGCCGAGAATAAAAAATGACAACACGAGTTATTAATGTTAGACTATCGATATAAAAGTGTTTATGTGTTGTTTTAACAAATATTCTTTTTAAAATTCATGAGGGTAGTATTTTTGATAGAAGAAAAAGTACGTGCGTCAGGATTATTTTTCAGGAAGGTGGTTTGTATAATATGAGAGAGTAGGTACACGAACAACAACATCTGTGTCGCTCGCCGCTACTCGAGGGAGGACGGTGTAGGAGTGGGGAGAAGCGGGGTGCGGGCTTCAACACACTTCAAGGCCCGCGTCCTGGGACAAGGACAAACAAAGGAGAAAACAACGGTTCCTTCGTCTTCCATTAAAACCCCGGTCGTTTATCCGTATACTCTTCTGGTTTATTGCAATTAGTTACAGTTTCACAAGACATTAGACACAACAGAATTACATACTTTTAATTTAAACTGTGTAAGTGGTTTTATAGTAATCGATATTTCTTCCCCGGAACGGTCGGTTTGGATCGCATTCCCCCAAAACTGCAAATCAACAACATCAACCAACAAATACGACCCCACCCTTAACGCCTCAGGAGGGGTATTACATTCTTAAATTTTCATTAATAGGAAGAGTCTGCAGATTGGTTTTGAAGACCCTGTCCGCCCCATAAGTACGGGGCGGTGTCAAATATTATATGAACGAAAGATTTTAAAATATGCTTATTTTAGGGATTTTATATATATATCGACACTCCCTATAATCCCGTATCCAGAAGGATACGACTTCACAGGAGAGCATCATCTCAAAGATTCATAATGCAATTGCAAAGAGACGACTTCATGTAACCTCTTCAAAAGTTGTTGTTCTGTTGTTTGATGTCTACCCATAGAACTGAGTGCGTAGACAATGAAAATGTAAAATACATATAATCACATATTTTGCACTTACGTGATTATACGTAAGGAGTGTCGATATGATTTGTGAGAAGGCAGCACAACGAACAGTTTGGGGCCATATTAATTGCACCAGGAAGGATGAATATTCAAATATGAATTTGTGTGGTTGAGATCGTTTCCTCTATATACCACCTAAAGGATTTTTAGCAATGGTCACCGAGAAAGCCTAACTCGACCATTTTGATTTAAAATGTCAATCATCCTATCATAGTAACTATAAAATATAAATTACTCGTATAATTACGTTAGCTATACAACAACTCTTAATTTGAGAAACTGTCAGTTATTTTGCTGTACAAATCCGGACGAAAGTGACTATTTTTTCCAGCTCGCTACAGCTTTTACTTTCCGAGTAAAATCATAATCTAAATTCTGGCCGAATTTCATGTAATATATTATGCATCATATAAAAATGACCATGTAACACCCCGCTTGGGTGAATTTATTGAAACATAATAACTCATCTTTCGTGATATATTTTCAGTGGCACAATGGTAAGAGCGTGCTGCAATGTAGACGGTGTTGTTCGTTGGAGAAGGGACGTGCTGCGGTTCGATTCCCACCAAGCGCGTGTTAAAGACACTGATTCTTTGGACACCCATTATCGTTAAAAAGACGTATCATTGATCAAACATGCATATAAGGTAAACGATACAATTACTGCCCCAGTAATTCTAATAATATGAAAATACTTTCATTGTTTTTAGCGCTATACTGCGAAAATATGAAAGGCGAAATAAATGTATTATAATTAACTCGTTACACGACATACCTAACATATCTCTTTGCATTGCGTATCATGATAAATATTTAGCATTATTTTGAGGTCGAATGTAGCAAATTACTTTACAAAAATTGATATATAGCCCACTCGCGGAGCTTATCTCTACAGAAGTTTTATTTCGAAAACTACTTGTTACTCAGTTGCTCAACCTCTCTTTTTCCCAAAATAATAAAGGTAGGATGAGGCTAATGGTTGGCTAATCACTCTCGCTACGCCCCGTTTTTAGGATCGGATGGGTGGCACGGAATTTTAGAGATCACGCTCATCTATGTCATCGAACAGAAAACAATATATGAAACTGGCCGTACTGGGACTCAAACAAGGAGATCCGTAACCGAAGCCAATGGCGTCGACCCCTGCACGACGCTCATGAGTATGTTAGATTGAAATTGAGTTTCAAGGTATGGATGTTTTAATTCTCTCCCACGTATCCGATCCTATCCTAGAAAAGGAACACAGCTAGAATGATAAGATAGCTGCCAATCTTGTCCAATCCTCTTCCTTCTGCGTTTACTCTCTCAAAAAGGAAAGGTTAAGTGAATAGTGGAGACTAGAAGTACGCCAAAGATAAATCAATAACGGCAGACGCTCCAAAATGGTACAGTCTTCTGTTTTCAAGAGAGGTAAAAGAGCAAATACTACGACAAAGTCATAAAATATATATTGATTTTCATACACATGAGATGATGATTGTCCTTAACTCAAACAACAAAATAAGAATATGTCGATCCTGCCACTAATAAAGACTATGAAAATGTGGTTGAATCTAGTGGCCTTATTAGTATTGCTAAATGTAGTAAAAATCATACTATAGCAGAAATTTTTATTTCTCCTTTGTATAAATCAGCCCGCTTTTTTACAAATCTTCACGAAGCAGAGCCTATTGCGTTTGCCCTGCTCGAACGCGCCTTACCACACCGATGCTATGTATTCACCTTAACTACGCATTTTAAAAATAATAGAAAATACACATATTTTTGATATATTAGGTGTACGATTTAGCGAAATGGACTGCCAAGGGGTACGCAAGTCAAAAAACGTCCGTCTATTATATCGAGGCTTAACTGTTTAATATACAATGTATATCATATAAACTTAACGAGAGGTAATTGTAAATGAGTTTAAATATTTTGAAAAAAATGAACGAAATCATTAATAGTCTAAATACCTGCGTATCTAAACATACAATGTGCATCGTATAACCTAATTGGATCAATTTTTTTTCTTCTTCATAAATGCAACAGAAATTTTGCAATAAATAGACAATTGTAATATGCAGTAAAGTAGGGCTTGCGATGATGATAGAATTGTAATTATTTCTCAGTGGCCCGACCGGTTTCGAACCAGTTTCGATGCATGCCGCCGACCGATCTGACCCACTGCGCCAACAAAGGATGGTGAAATTCGTGATGAGTATGTTTTTTGTGAATTTTCCAAGCAAAATTAAATAATGATACATTTTAAATTGAATTAATATACGTGCAGTATTTTGCACGAGTCATTCTTTAGATTGCTGATAACATAAAAAATATCTTCTTTTTCATCCAGGATTTGCTTATGAAAATTCCCATGTCAAACATAAAAATCTCGTGTTTTTTCTGTGGAGATACAGCTGCCGTTTTGTGGATTTACATTTACAATATATAAAATTAATATTCGAAACATTGTAACGTCATTTGTTAAAGAATGAAGAATGTGTAATGCGCGTTTCGCTTCTTTGACATGCATTTAGAGATTTAATGTATAATAAAAAGTATCTAGTATATAGTATATTATAATATGTAAAGTGTTAATTCTCATCGCTCAATTAATAATAATGCTAGTGCCTGAAGGCATATACAAACTATTTGACCGAAAAACCAAATTAAAACTTCAAAAGAAATGCAAGAAGACTGCTAGTATTATTAAATATTATTTAAATATATCGTCGACGTCCGTGGCGCAGTTGGTTTCGTTGCTGGCTACGGTTACGGATGTCTCGGGTTCAATTCTCGGTGCGGACGGTTTTCATAGATTGATCTTTCAATCGATTTATGAATTTCTGTTCGTAGTCTAAGTCCTCCCTCCCACCAATCCCATCCTCACGGGGCGTAACGAGAGCGATTAGCTAACCACTAGTCCTGTCATAGCCCTATCCTTCTATCCCTACTCTCTTCGAAAAAGAAAAGAGAGGTTGAGCAACTGAGTGACAAGCAGTTCTCGTAGAAAAAATTCTGTCAAGATACCTCCATTAGGAGACCATATGCTCCATATTGGGAGCGGACATGGAAGAAAAAAATATATATATCGACACACCCTACGTGTAATCCCGTATCTGCAAACATTACATTTTACAGGGAGCGTCTCAATGATTCAAAACGTAGTTGAAAAATAACGGTTGCATCTATCTCCTTCAAAATTGGGATACTGCTATTATTTTAAATTAAGTTTCTTATATAATGTAAAGTTTTGATCATGTTTATAGAATTTAAGATACTACAGATACGACATTGTATTTTGGATTTTAGGTAAAGATCTTGCTAGTTACGTGTTTATACTTTACGAAAAAACGGTGATGTAGGTAGTTTTCCCAATGTTGTTTGATGCCTACATATAGAACTGAGTGCGTAGTCAACAAACACAAGACGTATAATCGCGTATGTGGCACTTACGTGGTTATGCGTGGGGAAGGTTGATATATTATACATTATTATCGTGAATGAGGAATTGCAACATAAAAAATAAGCTATTCTCTATTAAGAAGCAATTTATTGACCGAATAGTGAGCCTTACACGTTGGGACGTAGTTTGTACACGCCTATTTCAGATTCTTAATTTAGATAAAGACTTTAGCATTATAATTTGATTATCATGCATACGAATGAATAATGTGGAAAGAAATCAAAGCCAGAGAAAAACATCCTATTCCGCCAAGACGAAAGTTTCCTTGAATGAATTAATTATTTCGCGAATGTCTTCGGGTAAAATATAAACGTAAATATTGGCCCTATTACTAAGTCAACCGAAGCAAACCGCTCACTATAGAAGATGGATGATACTTTTTTTTAAGTCGCGAATTAATTGAGCCCTTGATCTTGTTCTAAAGGTTATTCAACATCAATTAATTCTACTATTCAATACATTTTATTCTGCAAAGTAGGCAATTTTGATTGACTGCATCAAATCGACACTGTGGACAAGAAATACTGATGCTATTTGAAAATTATTATTCAATTTTAAATTATATGTCAAGCCTCGCAGCCTAAATTTTTACCTGTACTCAATTGTTGGTTATATAATGAATTTCCGAAAAAGAAGTCAAACGACTCTTTTATTTTTTTCTGAATAAAAAAATATAGCAATATAAATATAATATAACCATGACCATATTTTTTTGTAATATTTCATTTAATCGACATATTTTTTTAGACAAAAATAAATAATATCAGTATTTATAAAATAGGGATAAAATATATATCTATCGTTTTTTTATGTATATCAATTTGGTTTTTACATGTTATAATTCAAGGGTGGGGAACTTTTTAATGACGGAATGACAAATTTTTGCATTCAAGAAACTTAAAAATGGTTGCAAATAATACAATTTATAAAAATGTATTCACTCAAAAAGTCGCACGTGAGAACTTAGAAGACCGTAGTTTCCCCACCCTTAACCAAATTCATTTTTTATAAAAACATTATTTTTATTAAATGTTTGAATAGCATTTTGAAACTGCGTTTATGCTGTGTTGTCATTATGGGATTACATTACCAATACAAAATATTATTAACTGTTAGAAAAGTCGATATCGTACTGTCCGCATAAAATTTAAATTGTGTTCAGATTCAGTGTATTTATCCAGTTCGGTAAAAATCAGAAATAGTTTTACTTTACCAACCATCTTGAAACATATATTATAGAGGGATTAATATGTTATTAGTTTGGTTACACTCTGCACCTATATTCCTCAGTAAAATAAAATAACGTAAAACAAGGCTGTATTGAGCTGGTCGGCTAAGTTACGCTCTGATTGGTTGTGCAAAAAACGCGGGAATGATATACGACGAAAAAATGCGACAAAAACGCGGCAAACCCAATGTTAAGCAGAAGATTGTCATTTTTAAATGGCCGAGCAGCCATTACGTGGCCATTTATTATTTGATTTAAATATGTATATTATTATGAATTTTAATATAGTTTAAATACCTTACTAACATAGTATTATATTTACACATGTTGGTGGAAAAGTTGATCAATTCAAAATTATCAAAACGAACTATTTTTAAAGTATGCTGTCTTAGGTTATATCATATACGCTATGAGTTCCTAACTAGCGGGGAATTGCTGCCGTTTAGAGTTAAAGATTTTCATTTTAAGATAAATGTATATTTAAAGTACTTTTCGAGTTAAAGTTTGATTATCTTGGGAAACGGGAATTATATTCTGAATATTGGTGAAAGGGGTGAATGGAGCAACGAAGGTTGGGACACCCTGATATAAACGATGTTGATTTACAAAATCTCAACAATTCAAAACTGTTTTCTAAGATTATTAAGTAATTTTGTCCGAACTTACTAGGCTTGTGGAATTAAACTATTTTCTAAAACAGGACATTCTGACTTATAGATAAGAAGAAACTCTTTTTATATCTTATTAATGGAATTACAATTATATTGCATTCTTGTCACAGTCTTTATTTATAGGATAGAATGAAGGATTCCAACAATTCGTCATTATCAACTATTCGAATAATTCGAATAGTTTCTGAAGTATGAAAATAATATTGTAATTTTGATTTGAATAATTAATAACATATTATATAATTACACGTTCCAAAACCGTTCCATCGTACTACAATCTTTAAGGTTTGAAGCTGCGTTGGATTACTACAGCAGTATTACTTCAATTCTTAAAATTACGGCATGTTTAAGGTGTTCTTTAAGCCACGAGTCATTCGTCAAACTCAAGTATTGAAAGCGCCCGAGTTGGGTGAAAGCAAAAGAAAACATTACCTGGGGTGTTCATTATTGTTCTTGAAATCTGGAGAAATTGTGATGTGATCTTTCGGCGATTTCGTAAAATATTTCATTAAAATTTATTGCGAATAGTTACCCAAATATTCGAATATCGAATAGTTAAAAAAGGGCCGAATATATTCGGATATTAAATATTCGAATTAGAACCCCTGGTTAAAATTCATTCATGCTCAAACTGAAATATTTCATTTTTAATTTGAAAGACATTATGTGCATTATAAAATAAGATCAGAAAAGGCACTGATTACAAAGCAACTGTATATTGTTTACCTTGCATATTTCCCCTGCCTTGAGCTCTGGGCCCAAGGGGCGCCTGTGCCCCCGCGTCTGCTAACTGCCAGGAATACTCCATTTGCGACACTGCACTTGGGTACATCTAGCCGATATGATTATTTCCACTTCAGCCAACTTGGGCACCTAGTACCAGCAGCGATTGTTTTAGGTCACACCAATTAACCAAATACATTTTTGTCTGTGTTTTCTGGATTTTACATTATTATTTATGTATTTAAATGATCGATTTTATTAAGATTCTTTATTCAGATGAATTGATTTTTTAAATTAAATTGTTTCTGCGACGCACACTTTATTAAAATTACATATTATAGTCTTTTAAGAAGAGATTGTAAATAATTTATTTTAATATATATTCACAATAGTGTGTTTAAACTGAAGCATTAATCACTTTGAAATTAATATTTGAGGAATCCTAAATATAAACCATCTTAGTCAGAAAATTAACAGAGTGTTTGACTAAACTATTCAATATATAATTTAAGACATCGACTGAGGGTGCTTGATGGAATTTCAATATCAAATTTGGATTATTGAGATTTTGTACAGTTCGCACACGAATGGACTCGAACTGACTCGAGTCCATTCGTGTGCTCGAATGCCTGAAGATGCCGAAAGGCGAAACCCGGGTCGTTAGTGACAAAATACATGGAAGTGTACAAAATCTCAATAATCCAAATTTGATATTCAATATATTTTAAGAGCTACTTGTGTATCAAGCAGACTTAATTTAATATTTTCCGCTGTGGTATTTAAGTAAATTAAAAAAATGCATGAAATTTGATTGTATCTTAGATTTCGATTTTATATAAATTTAATCTTCTTGTCAAAAACAATAACTTTAAATAGCACAAAACCGAACAACCTTGCTTGAATAACAGACTATTAACAGTTATTTTTTCTGACGCCAAAATTAGACCAATTAAAAAATATGTCGCATTGGCAAAAATTTGAGCCACTAACCGACCGTAGACAATTTTGAAGTTAAGAAAAAACTATGGTACTTATTTCGTTAGTCATACTTAGGGATATTTGAATATCAAAATAGGTTTTGTGAAATCAGCCAAGAAAAAACTAGTGTTGCAAATTTGTATGAAAATAGAATTCTCTTTTCAAAATTTCAATTGTATTTTCGAGGAAAAAAATTACACTTAATACCCATACCTAATGGTTTCATGAAAGTTTACTTATTTGGAAACGTGCGCGTTCTGAATTTAAAAATTTCAGAGCAAAGAAAACGCGAAGATTACGTATATTTCACATATTGTTGAAAACATTGGTTCATTCGATTTGACTAGCTGTCATTTTTTTGTTTAAAACCAAAATATCTGACGCTCACGGGACAATGTCATGGCTTTTTCGATTGGTTTTGTGCTACTTATGTAATAACAAACGAAATTATGCAGTGTGGCCGTCATAATTTTGGCATTTCAGTCACTTCACGAGCCAGTGAATTTTCGAACAGGCAGATATAAATCGAATAAGTATATTCACAGGTCGTTGATATTGTATTTGTATACCTACATATCAAACCAGTAACGCAAACAATTTGCGCGTCTATTATATGTCGTGAAACCATGTTGCCATCTAATTAGCTAAAATTTTAGTACAATAAGACGCATATGTATTTGGTTTCTGATGTTTTAATAAAGCAGTTTCAGAATAATGAAAGATGCGAGGTATTTATAACATAGCTGAAGGCAGAATTTCATGGTTCACTTTACAAATTAATAACTATCTGAAATAATATATTGTTACCATTTTAGGCAAATAATATTCGGTATAAAAAGACGTGTGTTGAGTATTTATAGCAAAATGATTCTTTTCTATACTGTTTTCATAAACAATAATTGAAATTGAAATTTTCTTTACAAACACATATCATATAAGAAGCAAAATTTGAATCTAATGCATATTTCAATTGTGTGTGAATGACAAAAATATTCAAAAACATCGATTTACTTAATATAGTAACAGCAGAAAAATGTTTTTTTTTTTGCCAGAAAGACGATTTAATTTTATATTAACATTTGAGTAAATTTCTGATGAAAGAATCTATACTGAATGTAATTGTTTCTACTTAACGCATTTCACTGAAGTTAGAATAGTAGGTAGTTTGAGAATTGATTTTCAGTTGACAATGCTCGCAACGACCATTATAAGCATGTTGAAGTTGTATCAAACAAATTGTGTTTTATTTTTAAAATAAAATGATTTTCCAACAAGAATTAACAGTAGTCAGTTGTCACCTTAAAAGTGAGAATTGATTCAATTCAAAAAACTTTACGGTGTAAAATTCAGCTGAATGGAGCTTGGGCAGAATTTTATTCATCTCTTAAACATTGGGTTCAATTTAAGCCACGTGAAATGTCAAGAAACATGCTTTCGATTTTCCTAATAGTTACAAGAAAATACTTAGCTGTAATAACAATTCAACGTAACTTAAAAACTGCGTATGTGCATTTGTGAAAATGTTAAGGATTGAAATATAATTAAATTGATTTCATTTAATACAATTAAGGCACGTCAAACCAATGACGGCATTGATAAGAATCAACACAGGGGGAAGCAAAACACGTGTCATACTTACTTACAGAATAAGAAAAGTAACAAAGTTATCAATTTTTTTACACAGTCTTATTCATTCAACCACTTTTGTTCGAATTTTGTCAGATTATTTGTCATTTTGCTTGCAAAAATGCTAATAAAAAAACACTCATCACTTCGAAAGATTAAAATCTGAAAGAATACTGCTTAGCAGACGTTAATTGATACAATCTCAATTTATGTTGGATATTATTTATTAGGACGGTAGCAATAAAAGCTAAATGTTCTAATATTAGAGCACTGTACAAAAAATTGTTTAAGAATGGAAAAAAAATTTGGACATTTTTAAATTCTTAATTCGATCGAAATATATATTTTTGATAAATTCATTGTTTAAAAATGGCCATTTCAAATTCTATTGCATCGCGTCGAAGAAATTTCTCCCGTACCTTATTTCACAACTGTATGTTTTTGGCTGCAAGCAAAGTCGGCGACGTGTTAAACGTAAATGTAACAATAATCTTTTTGTAGTCAAATAATACCTACTCGATATAAATACTTTAAATGGATTGTAGAAACATTACACAATATTTAAATGACGCCTACGTATTGATATCTTCCAGTCTTATTATAAAAAATGTCAGTTATCATTTAATTTATCTACAAGCAAAACTATTTTGTTTTTATTCAACAATAAATATGAATAAATTCTAGGACTCTAAAACTCTTATGTAAGTTGAATAAAAATAACAGCTACTAATCAATTGGCGAATAATTACGTGTAGATAAATTGCTGTAAAAATATATCAGCGACACACATAATTTGAAGTTTCAAATTCACGCGTTGATGTCACTTTACCGGAATAATTAATCACAAAAATTGAAAAATTGTATTTATATTGGAATTATCTTTACCGTCACATATAAGTTATTACGTAATATAATTTGAGTAAATTAAAACAATTGTTTTTTAGCACACACTATTTATTATTCGGCTATTTGCACTTTTCAATTTGTTATGTTATATTTAATGGTTTATATTGAATTATGTTTATTTTTTGTTGTTTATGAAGAGGGAGGGTGATGTTTACCGCGCGGTGGTGTACGTGGTAATAACACAGGCATTGGAAATGTGTAGAAAACGATTTTTCGGCCTGCTATTGGTAGACAGGGGCGGAAAAGCGCATTACCGCAGTCTATGAAATATTGTTGCGGATAAATATTAGCGCAACGTTTCAAAAATGTATTTAAGAAAAAATGATAAACAAAAATATGTCATAAAATAAAAGAAATTTTTGTAAAATATTCAAGTAGTGCGTTGATAGACCTGGCTTGGACATGTGCCTGTCTCTTATACCAACCGGATGAATTCCGTCGCCTTGGAAGACGCCGATGACCATCCATAGGTTGTACCCGTCGTATAAACGGTACTTGGGAGGAAGCAAAGAGGTTTGTGGGGGACAGAGCATCTTGGAGGCACGTGTGATGGTCATATGATCGGAGTAAGAAGCGGAAATAGTCAAAAATTTAAGCATACTCGCAATAAATTTGTAACAATACGTTGGAATGATCACTCATATTGGTTTTTAGTACCGAAGAAAGCTGTCAAACTACTATAACGTGTCTATAAATATAATTTATAGTTACGTTGACAACTTATGATTGATTTCATGTATACATTAAAGTACAAAATTCATATTTAAATGATAATGGCAACCTCTCAAACATAAATATGTATTTATATGTTTTTTTCTTCTGCAACAAATAATACAAGTAGATAACACTACATACGAATACATGCCTGGGCAAACTAGCCAGCGGGGCATGTGCGGTCCGATGTGAATTTTTGTGTGGCTTATTCTTCTCATAAAATTATTGGTCATTTGAGAATCCCTTATTTATTTTAGGATGAAATTTCTTCTTCGTGATAATAATAAATTCATATCAAAAAATAGCATTTTAATTGCGGTCCGCCATTCTTACTGAATTTCTTATCAGGCCCATATTTGCCTATGCCTACACTAACCTAACTATATGTGAAAGTTTCGTGCTATATCGTGCTATATGGCCAACGCTGTTTGTGCGTTTATTCTATTCAATTGCTGTGTAAGGGGCTTGAATTCCAGAACGAATACTTTCACACGTTGATTTTTTAATGGATTTATGAATTTGTCTCGTTTGATTCATCACTTCTCACCTATTTCATATCCGATACTAAAAACGAGGTATATATATAGTGATAGGCTAACTGTTGGTCGGTTCCTAGTTCGATCATTCAATGCCCCCTCCGAAAAAATGTTGAGATACTGAATTACAACCAGTTCTTGAAAAATATTTTCCGTCCAGATGTTCTATTATAAGTCCATATGCCCCACGTTAGGGACGGACATAGTTTAAACAAATTTATGATACTGAGACACCGTACAAGATTATTTCATATTCGAACACTGTTGTAAAAATCAATAAATATACCTCGAAATTTAGAGCTTTGGTTTTGGTTTTCATTTTATGAGACCACTTTAGTGTAACAAGCATAGTTAGTAAGAGTTTGCGCATTACAAGAAAAACATGAAAAAGATATGTTTGGCTTCAATGTATGCTATATAGGTTGAAAAAACTTGAACGACCCTCGGTTTACTACAACTATATTCAGCAAGTGTATCACCATACAGGTGTACAGCGGGCGCGCAACAAAAACGAAAGGAGATAGGTAAAAAGAGATGCAAACATTAATATTTTATACATTAACGTCATCTTTATAGAATGCAGCGAACGAGACGGGATGATAATATACAATGAAAAGAAATAAAGAAGAGCGAGAGAGAGAGTGAAAAGAAACAGAAATTATTGTTTTTCTATTCGCTGAAACTGTAACACGGTTGATGGCCGCAGAGAGAGAAAAAAAACTCGCCATCGTAACTGATAATTGATCAATTTTATTAGATTTGAAAACTGAGATAAAGTATGAAATACGCGTAAAGTGGTTGACTGTTTTACATACACGTAGAAAGTTGGCTTTGTATGTGTTAAATCTATTTATAGTGAAGGAGAAAAGTAGAAAATGAAAACTAAATTTCTATGTAGCTTGTACGTGTAAAATCGAAAATGGATCATTGTTAACAGTGTGACCAGCGTTAGTTGATTTACGTGAAAAGAGTGGGACAAAATACCGCATAATATAGGATTGAATATACGATGAAGATTTCTATTTTAATCCTGCTCTTTTTCGCTAGTCATACTTTTAATAAAACTGTTGGCAAACTCTACGCAATAAACTTTTCTTTATGAAAGACCGATTCTTCAGCGATTAGCTTAAATTATTTTTGTAGGCATGTATGCTCTCTTAGTGTTGAGAATAAGATGTATATTTTACGGAGCGCTTTAAGAGTAGATGATGAATGAGGGCTGATTGATAAGTGAAAGACTTCGGTTTCTTATTATTAATGTTACTAAGAGCATTCCTTCCCACACTATGAGAAATTAGTGACAGTAAATATAACGAGAAACATAGTATCGATAGAATGTTATAGATAATTATGCAGTACATTAAGATGATTTATGTATTATACTTATGTGGAAAATAAAATATTTTGCGCGCAAATTTTTTTCAATGCATGAATCTTACTGACTCCTTATACAGCTTATCTCAATACAGGTTTTTCTACTAGAAACTGCTTGTTAGTCAGTTGCTAAACCTCTCTTTTTCGAAGAGAGTAAAGATAAGGGCAGGACTAATGTTTAGTTAATATTTTATTAGTTTTGGATGGGTGGAAGGGAATTATAGACATCACATACATATATTTCGTTCGTATTGAGATTTGAACCCACGAACACCGTAACCTAAGCCAACGACGTTGACTACTAGGTATAAGGTTCGGTATATGTATTATATCAAAAGGACAAACACCATTTTTTGGTATATTTTAAATGGACAAAAAGACGATATCATAAATAGTTGGGAACGCTCGTTTTGGTAATGATTCATTTTCTATTGTATCTAGATGCCAAATATCAGCCGTATCTAGCCGTAGAGTATTTTTAGCAAGGTCTAAAACAGATATCATTTCTTTGCCGATAATTTTATTTGGATGGGCTAGGTCAGCGATACTTCGTAAAGGAGAATATTTCATAATTTGGTCAAAATAATGGTTCAATGTGCAACTATGCAATTGTGCATCGAATCAAACACTTGAAAGTGCAAGATTAAGTATGTATTAATTGGTAAAGAAATAATGTATGGCTTCAGAACTGATGATATTGCAGTATGCATTGGAAAAATGTAATATTTCAACGATACATATTGATAAGCTCGAGTATTGCTGAATATATCAATCTCGCTGGGCAATTCGTTCTATAGCGTTTGCAACTGGTGTCGCAAATGATGACCGAAGTAAAGGCATAATTTTAAAGCAAAAACGATCATGCTCCTCAAATACTAACGGCCGCGAAAGCCACTGTATACTTATAATGTATAGTGGTGGGAAAATCAGCATGCGTATTTACAAAAGAGCTTTTGATTTCATTTCACATTTACACATAATATATAATATGAATTATTACATAAATAGATGTTAAAATGAGTGGATTTTTTCCCCACGTTTATAGTCTAGCTCAAAATCATCAAGTTAACATGTTCTGTGATTGGCTACAGCCGTTCTAAAAACAGGCGTCAGTTTTCCAGGACACGCCTACGAGCTACGACCTCTACGCAGCGCCGGCGTCGACGAGCGAAATTTGGCGTATCACTGAAAAATCTACGTAGACTAAGATAATGATATTATTTCTTTATTTTTCAATATTATAAATAAATATTATACAATCACACACAACTTCTTCTATGACGTTTTTGATTAACAATATAATGATTTAGTTTAATGAGAAATATTTAATGTTTTAATTTTTTAACGATTTATGAATGCTATTAGAATCCATATCAAGTGGAACATTTAAACAGTTTTTAAACTATATCCGTTCCCTATCTGACGGATGATTTCAACAGTATGTGTTTAACAAAAACTGGTTGTAATTTTGTCATTCACATTTTATTAAGAGAGAGAGTATGGTTAAAATAATAAGATAAGGTTAGTTTGTATTATTTCTTATTGTTGGAAGTACACTTCAATAATCAATATCGCTAATAAGCGAATTTTTGGTATATAAAATCCCTATCAATGCTAAACATTATTATAGGTCTTTGTGGTCATGCGTTTGATTATATATTGAAATATATGTATTTGCGAAAATAATGCAGCAAGTTTTGAAAATGCAAGGCCCTCGTGAAACGTACCAACGAAGAAAAAAAACGTGATATAAAAAATAATGTTGATAATTTTGATTCCATAGGCTTGTGGCTAAGGGGGTTTGATGCACTGTAAGATTTTCAGTATGTCTACATACAATTAAATTTTTTATATCAAAAGTAAATTTGCACCATAAAAACGAAAGGCCTTTAGCCGATTTGTCAACGGCGTTGGCTTCGGATACGGTACTGACTGACTCAAATTCCGGGACAACTTCATAAATTGATTTTCAATCGATTTATGGATTTGTATTCAAAGGAATGAATGTCTGTGGTGTTTAAAACTCCTTTTCACCCATTCAATCGTAAACAAAGGGGCGTAGATTGAGCGATTAACAAACAACTAGTCTTCCTTATCTTTACTCTCTTCGCAAAGAGAGATTGAGCAAGTGAAATCTCTTGAGCTCCATTAGGAGTCAGTTTGCTTCTCCAAAAAGCCGCCAAATTCATTAAGAAATATACTTAATGAATCATATTCGAGGATAGAGCTTGAAATTTTTATTTATAAAAATGCAAATATGCTATTCGTCTTGATTTTATATATAACCAAAGAAGTAAGGGACTGAATACGCAAGTAGCATATTACGGCATATTATGCATGCGTCACGATTCGATAATAAGGTTTCACGATTAATGCATAAAACATATACTTAAGTATCAAGTAATTATTTTGGGATGTCATAATGTAAATGTTTTATTCTCAATGGCGGTACTGCCTCATTGTTTTAGAATGTTTTATTCTAAAACAATGAGGAAAGGAATCAAAACCACGGTGTTTTAAACATAATAAACATAATCTGAAAGCATAAAAACTCAAATATACTGCATGTTCATATCCACAGCAATCCCTTGCATATGAGATTTTAAAAATATATTTTTGTGCATAAATATTACTCAATATTTGTCATTTAGTGGTACACGGTTTCCACCCTCGTTTTGATTTTGTTTGCGCTTCTTAATCGCTGAATTAAATTACTTAGTCTACATTTTGTTCCCTTTCTTTGTTTTGATATCGACGAAGCGGTTTCTGGGCTAGTCCATGTTGTTCGTCCAACCTTAACGCTGTTTGTGAGAGGTGACGTATTTCCAAGGAATCCGAAGAATAAATTAATGTATCTTTATAATAATACTAATATTTTTCACCCGCTTCGCTCAAGGTGGAGAACTCTTATAAAAGGTTATTAGACGTTGGTTAGCTAATGTTGAAATTACAATTTTGCCGCCTGCACTCTTGCTATGACGCCGCAGAACTTCCAGATAGACAGCTTGTTGATCTGCTTTTAATAATGGTTCCTACGGCGCTACAAAATAAACGAGTCGTACGCTATTTTTTTATGATGATTCAAGATGCACACCGAGTTGTACGAATTTACCACTCACTTTCTACCAAATCACAAAACATGAAACTCAATAGTTAACACAAACATATACGTTCGCGGTACTATCTCAACTGTCACTTACAGAATTTATTAGTATTGAGCTGTTGCTAGTCGACTATTATTATTACCTTATTCATCTCGCATTGAAACGTCAAAAATATCGCGTTTTTAGTTTTAGGTTAAAAGTTAAATGCTGAGAGTTGAAAGTTGAAAATTGCACAGTTGATCTAACAATTTTAGCCAGAATGACGTGTAAAAATTTCATGTCGCGAGTATACACCTTTTGAGAGGACATACAAACATACATATTCCTAAATGTATTTTGTGTTATATAGTAGAGATACAGTATAAACAAAGGTCTATATCCAAATTTTCGCATTAGCCAATTCATAATTGTTTTTCTGACAAGCTCTTTCAGCTTGGCTGGATGAATATACGCTATATTTTAAATGTGGCAGTGCATAAAAGGATCACATCCTCTGGTAATGTTCTGAGATGAATTATGATATGGAATAATTGATTGAGTAGATTATTACGAATGATATTCCAATATTTGGACAACTATTCGAATATCATACGTAATAATTTTTAATGAAATATTTCAAAAAATCGACGAAAGATAACATCACAATTTCTCCAGATTTAAAGAACAATAAGAGTACAAGAATACCCCAGTAGTGTTTTTTTTGCCTTCATCCAACTCGGACACTTTCAGTATCTTATCAAATACTTGATATAGTTTAAGACATCGACTGAGGGTGCTTGATGAAATTTCAATATCAAATTTGAATTATTGAAATTTTGTACACTTCCATGTATTTTGTCACTAACGACCCGGGTCTCGCCTTTCGGCATCTTCAGGCATTCGAGCGCACGAATGAATATCAGTTAGAGTTTATTCGTGCGCTCGAATGCCTGAAGATGCCGAAAGGCGAAACCCGGGTAGTTAGTGACAATATACATGGAAGTGTACAAAATCTCAATAATCCAAATTTGAGCTTATTGAGTGAAAGTCATAGGCTTGCTCTTTCAAATAGTTTATTTTACGCTTCATCATTGCATGTTTGGAAAGAATACCTACTTGAAGTGTAAGTATATCGCGTTGCTATATTTACTGTTTGGTCGATATGCAAACTGAATTCGACTGAAGGCTTTGCCGAGGCTGAAAACTCTTCAAGAGTTCCCACGACAAATAAAATGCGATCAAAAAACTTTCACGTCTGGAGATCGAGTCACAATTTACAAGTAACACAAATAATCGAAGTTTTTTTTTATATTAGAAAGATAATATGAATGTATGTAGATAATTAATATTTTGTAGCAGAACAGGTAAACGGTATTGGGCATTCGTACGATATAGTTGCAGTGCCCATGCGTTCGAAACACCGTACGGACAATTTCATAAATAAATTTAATTTAAATAAATCATTTTAAGGAGTGTCGTTCAAAACTATGGAAGTATTTGATATTTAAATTTCTTCACACCTATTCGATCCTGACAACAAGACGTAGGGAGAGCTATTAGCTCATAGATATACGTCGACCCCCCTATAGCGTAGAGATTAGGACTACGCTATCCGAAAACTACGTTACAGGGGACTAAGCACTAATACAAAATTTAAGGCTAGGTTCTTTCAATAGTATTTTGTGAATTGTATGAAATCAGCAATTAAAACATGTACCTATTGTTTGTATTAAAAATACGCTAAGGTATAGGGGAGTTTACTGTACATGCGTTCGATACGATTGAAAAACCAATTTATGAAACTGTCCGTACTGAAATTTGAACGCGTGAGCATCGTAATCGAAGCCAACGACGTTGACCACTCAGCCCGGCTTTGTAATTAGGTAAAAAATACAAACTATTTAATTTACAAGAATTATAAAATAAAATTGATAACGATTTTGGCATCACTCCATCGTAGGAACAATCAAAAAATGGTACAGTTCAAAGTGTAATAAGTCACAAATTTGCAGTTTTGAGTATGAAAAAATGCTTGGAATACGGGTATCTACCAGGTCTAAAATAACGTAATAAATGGTAGTCAGTGGTAATTTTAGAAGAACAATGGTTACTGTTCCATTATATCCAAACTGTTACAACTACGAAAATGCTGTGAAAACCTCTGAAAACTCATATTATTAATATTAGAAAAAAATAAAATTATGTTTATAATAAAATAAATATTTTTGTATATAATCCTGGATTTTCAATAAAATTTACAAAGAATAGATGTTCAGTAGAAGATTAAACCTTCTCAAAATCTTATTTCACTATACTTTTTGAACGGTTACACTTTAGAACAGAGGTATCGATATAGCTTTAGCTCTGATGATGGCGAGAGGCCAAAATTGCATCATCTATATCTTATAATTATTTGACACCACCCCGTACTTACGGGGCGGACAGGGGTATGCAGGCCATTCAAAAGCCGTCTGCAGACTCTTCTAAGTAAGCTAAATATCATAGATGGGATGGTTTTTAACAGCACTGAGAAATTCTTAATAGTAAAATCGCAGCAATTATTAAAAGAAAGAGCTCGCGGTGGAGACGCTCGAAATTTCGGCCGGGTGCCGATATTTCAAAATTCCAGTAGACGGAATCTGCGGTTGTTAGTATCCGAGGAGCAAGTGTGTTGCTTGTCTCCCGAAACCCCCCCCAGGGTCTGTGTGTCTCCCGTCTAACTTCGTATTAAGTGGAGATTTGTGAGCGAAGGAAGGAGGTCGCCGAACGACGCGGTGGTTTTTTTAAGGTGGAGAGGTGGAGTACCTTGTATTCCATGCCTAAAATGCAATAAAAACAAATAAATGCGAGTGAGAGAAAATAACAGAATGTCTCATTGAAGTGTCTTAGCCTCCAAAACCTGTGCTTTTCCTTTTCACTCCGTATTATATTATAGAACTGAATACTTAGATATTGTTCCCTTATTATTTAACTTTATTGCAATGGAGTTTTACCAAGTAAATCAATACGATTCCTTTCTCAGTTACATCTTTTATAATGTATTTACCCTCTCCGAAAAACGAAGACTAATGACACGTAATTATAAACATGTCTCGTAAAAATGTTTTTCCTAATGAGCATAGAAAGATTTAGTTAATGTGTCATATAACAATAAAATTACAAATTGCGTAAGTTGAGTCAAGAATATCATAACGAAAGAGGAACGTTTCTACGTAGATCGAGGTATTTTCATATTAGGTATGCATGGATACGTACACCCCGATGTTGATAGGTTGGCGTGGTTGTTTGGTCGATAAAAATATTCGTAGATTTCTATTTTTCGAGAACTTAAAAATCAAAGGAAAGTCACGACGAAGTTAGGTTCACATCAATCAATCAAGATCATTTTGGTTAGCTAGACAAAAAAAACACAAGTATCTACGTACAGTAGCAATGAAAAAAATATGAACTCTTTTATACAGCGGTGATGGTTTTTTTAACACTTATTTTCATAAAATGAACCAACACTTTTGTCGATTAAAATACATTATTTACGTCAATGTATTTTCGAAGTGACTGTAAGCAAAAACCTGCAAAAAACCTGGCGCTCAAAAGCTCTTTCAAGAAATGGTCAGAATAGAAAAATAGAGAAGACTGGTTGTTGGTCAGGCAGTCTATTATATTTAGTTTTTTTCGCTAGTGGGTAATGTATTAAAGTTGCAAACATCATTTACTGGGTCAGTAACTTATTCAGTTTTTAGTCAGTAAGAAATAATAAATGGTCAGTTAATAAAACAAACGGTCAGATATTTATATAAAAAGGTAAGTTTTTTAATTAAACCTAACCTAACCTTAATTTATTTGGCAATTATTTACTGACGAAACATAATTATTAACTGACCATTTATGGAATCAGTTACTAACCAAATAATTACTTGCTATATAAATCAACCATTCCCTTATACGTCATTTTTTATAAATGTTTCTATTAAAATTAATCAATAATAAACCACGGTACATTAGAACTTAAAAGAAAAATAAAAACGGTTTTATTAAACCAGTGGCAGCAGTAAATATAGCTCTGACGACGAATACTGGTTTTATGAAGTGATTATAAAAATATAGATTGAATTGATATTTATTTGGTAAATCTCTACTATAATAAAAAAGGGAAAGAATAGCAATGTTTCATGTTCGGGAAGAACTATGTCATACAGTTGACAACGATTTTAGCATCATGCCATTAGGTAAAATTTGAACCGTTCAAATTTTGTTAGTAACGACCGGGTTTCGCCTTTCGGCATATTAGAGCATTTGAGAACGCAGGTGGACACGAGTTCAAAGTTGATATTGAAATTCTGCCAATCACCGTCAGCCGATATCTTAAATTATTCAACTTAGGTAGCTTGATTTTCAATGTTTTTGATATGGCTTTTGGAAATGATTTTCAATACTTTATTCTTTTTCTACTGAAGCTAAATTTATGCAAGTCAGAAAAAATATAAGACAGTTGTTTCCATAATATTTTGACGTACTTGGTTCTAGTATTTTGTAATAAAGGAAATAAATAATAGCTATCTCAAAAACATTGAAAATCAAGTTAACTAATTGTCAAGGTAACTATTTGAAAGTACATATTTTCTTTTTTCCGTGTTTGCTTTACATTTGTTTTGTATAATTCATTTAAAAAAAAAGTTTTGCATCAATGTGACAAAGCTGGTGATTGGATCTGACGTAGAATGCGTAATGTGACGTTTTTCCAGTCGACTGCCTCTCAAACTGCGCTTCCAATCAGCAGAATAAATACATATAAAAAATGGACTCTGCTCAAAACAAATCGACGCGGGGTTTGAACAATATTATCAGCGATTCATTTTTTATTCACCAGGGGTGAGCGGTTGGCTATTAAAATGGTGATATATTGTTTTAGCCTATGGTTTTAAATAAATTCTACATTTAAATCTTCTATACATATAAAAATGAATGTTTGTTTGTCCTCTATGCGTTCCTTTACGATTTCCGATTTTGATGAAACTTTGGTGAGTTGTTGTGCGTACACCCGTAAAGGTTTCTGAATAAAAAAATTTAAACCTAAAAAATAAAGATTTAAAAAAAGAATCAAATGCGTACAAACAGTGACATCTCGGAAAAATATTCTGGTTTATTCGTGTACGCACTAGACGGACAGAAAAAAATGTGTATCCAAAAGCAATTCAATTAACAGAATTAAAACACAAACCCTTCCTTTCTTTGAGTGGCATTGCAACGCATGCTGGGTACCCACTAGTTTACAATAAAAAAACTCAAATAATTAAACACACTTAGTATTTCAACGATGTTAACCATAAGAGCATATTATCTTACAAATAGATTAATTTCAAGTAATGCAAGTTATGATTGAATTGTTATTTACTTGGTAGAACTCTATTAATGTAGGGAAATTTTTTTTTAAAGTCAAACATATTTGATAGCTATTTCGGCATCGCTCCACAGTTCTGACGAAATGCGGGATGACGAAATAGCCATTGAATATATTTTATTTCTCTTGATGAAACTAAATATTCTTTTTTGTCATATCGTAATAACAATAATAAAGTTTTTATCTAAATGTCAAATTTAAGATTTCGGACAAGTACAAACATATAATTATTTTTCGTTAACCAGAATTTGTTGTGATTTAATAACGATTTCAATCTTAAGAAAGTCAAAAGTTAGTATAATAAGGAATATGGCTAAGCCTATGTATGGAGCTGTTTCACGCCAACATGGTAGAGAAAATGTTTTTAAAGAGATAATCAATCTTTAAAGCACAAAACAATATTACATAAGTCGTACGCACCGGTTTATATCCCAGTACTGGACACTTTTGTAAATTATTTTTTCTTGTCGGTGTTCTATTTATTTAACATTATTAATTTAACGAATAATTCAGTAAAACTGTTTGTCCGATCCTTATATATTTACTCTGTCAAAGAGGTTATGCGGATAAATGATGAGCAGTTTTAGTAGAGCGACTTCCGTTGAGATGTTTCATTAAGAGTCCATATGTTTCACATTGTGATCAGACATGGTTAGAATTTTATGCTAGAGGAGAAAGAGAGCTAAAGGGCCTACGTTTCATGTACATTCAATACTTTCAATTAATAATGAAATAATTTTGAATACAATAAAAAGCAGCAGGTGTAACACGAAATATTATGTCACAGTTAATTGTCAATTCGTAATAATTATATATATATGTATTTCATTGACCGCTATAAATATTTTGTATACGTTTTATGTAAATTAACTGTATTGAATGCAATATCAACCCCCTTGTATGAATGTTAAACGAAAACAATAATCGTACCACCCCTCTTTTTGACAAATTGTTCGAGCAATCAGTCAAAACGTAATTGCAATGGGTAATGGGGAACTATTAGCCGAGTGTGTGCGCGCCACTGTGTGAAATATGGACGCCCTACTATCGACAAGTAATATATAAATGCACATAACTAAAAATGTGTTGTTTGCGCAGGGTACTCAAAAAAAACAACTAATAAATTTAACCATGTCGACTCTTAATGAAATATGAAGTAACCTCTTTTTATGGAGACGTTATGGATAGAATAATTGAGACTTAACAACTATTTAGTAGTGATATTTTAGATGGATTCGGCAGTAACTTTGTAGAAATTCATTTTTATAATAAAATTTATCCATCTATCTACACACTGTTTTTACGATCGGTGGAAATGAATGAAAACATTACAGATATCCACGTCGTTGGATATAAAGCGATTGATAAATCAGCTGTCTAGCAATTAGCTAAACACTAGTGCTGTAATAGTCCAATCCTTCTACGAAAGTATCCGGTTGAGTGACTGAATAATAATCAATTTTCGTAAAATAACTTTTGTCAAGATTACGTATCGATGGGCGTTTTGGCTAATTGATTTAACCTTAAAAAATACGAAAATGAGTTAATGATTGCATCTCATTTTAAAGACGACAGAGCAGGTCTCGGCCAAATGATGTAAATTAGAAAAATAAATTGACCAATTTTTTGAAGGAAAACATCATTTTACATTGGTTTTAGGTTTAAAAATTCTAACCCGGCCACTTGATGTAGGCCTTTATTATGCAGACATGAGACAGAGATTTCCCTATCTTCACAGGAGTGCATTTTAAACACTCATAATGCAACTGACCATATAATGTTTTCGATAAAAATAGTTTTCAATCTCTCCTGGACAATTTCAATTTTGAGGGTTACATAAATTGGCCAAAACACCGTCGATATTATATTATATGCTTCTCAATGGGAGTGGTCATGGTTCGAAAAAATATATTTAAAATTTCAACAATTCAATTCAATTTGATATTGAAGTTCCATAGAGCAGTATCAAGCACTTTTATTTTAAATATAATTAAAAGTTACCTCAATCTTCTTACAATTCACATTCAGGCTTATATAATTAAAGGAATGCGAATTGTCACTGAATATATTTAGGATTTTTTTAAATGTAAATTAAAATAATGAAACCATTCATAATAAGATACCCATATATTATATCTAAATCCAGTTTGTACGTAGCGTAAGTAACGACTTTGAATATTCAAGCCACAGCAAGAATTAATAAAAATTCAACCCTTGCGCGACAAAAAGAGTATATTGTATTCAAGGCATTACTAATGCATACTAAACAATACAAATCGAACCGATGACGCCGCAGTATAAGCCCTGCCACCGTGACCAGTGATCCACGACGGCACCTGGAGGACCAGTCAAGCGGATAAAGGGTCCTGGACTCGAATCCCATCAAAGCGCACGGTAATTTACAAATTAGATGCAAGCACCTTGCGTTATCATTTGGGTGAATATTTTTCAATGGCACATGAAAATGAAAACATGGTTATTCGATCGACTTGGTGAACTTCTATATTTTTATCGAGAAATAAAAGAAATCGACATACATTGAGGGTTGCATGTACTGGCGATTTGGAATCGGTAAAAGGCGAAAGAATTGAATGGTATTGAAAGGATATTTTTTATTTATATACTTTTGATCTGTTTGCGTAAACTGCGATTCATATTATATTAAAAAACCAATTGTTTTATAATAATATACCACCTGATTATTAATAATTAATTCATACAAATGGCATTTTTCGTTGATTGAAAATACTCATTAGTTTAATCATATTATAAAATTAACCATTCATAAAGTTGTGTAATATGTAATAATTTAATTAATCATTATATAAAATTGAATAATAATATTACGATTTATTTTTATTATGTTTAGAATGATATGGCCCATCCCAATTAAGACGGAGATAAATTTACTGTAAATTGAATTGAAAAAAAAAATAGTGAATGATATTTCCATTAAGAGTTCAAGGCAATTGGATGACCAAACGCAGGGTCCACTGGTTACTCAGATATTTTAGAAATAACTGTAAATATATCATAAAACATGCTGTTTATAAGTGTTATTCTAAGGAAATCAATATCATTCCAGTGTCGTATCTTAATGTAAATAAACAAGCGAATTGAAGGTTGAATTTCTAAAATTCGATAAAGAAAGAATAACATAAAAATGGAAGAGAGAAAAATTGTACAGTAAGCGTAGGAAATAATAGTTAACAGTGAAATTTACATCGTAGCACCATGTCACCTACGGCGTAATATTTTATTTGTGCAACGAAAAAGCTCTCAGTCGAAAACGTGCAGGTTTTCTTTGAGTGGTGCCTGAGAATACCGAGTCGTCAAAAACGTGTTACACTGTTGGAACTGTTGGAATTATGTGGAGTCGGCGAAGCGGGCTCCTAGTTTCCTGGCTAAAGTCAGTGCTAGGGTGGGTACAGACAAAGTCTTTATATCCCTTTCCCGCATGTAAACTAGCTACGTACTGCTATCTAAAAAGATTCTGTCAGCTGAAGGCTTTGTGTGGGGAAAACACTTAAGAAAAAACCCCATACGAGAATGATTGTCTTTGAATCATTAACAAAAGTTCAATTCTTACCAAGAATCGCTCGTAATGTTGGCGTAAGTTTGAAGAACTTACTTAGCTTATTTTTAGACGTGCCCAGTTCCTAACTGAATATACGAGTCTGGCTCCTTAAATTTAAGATTTATCTCTTAGGGCGATTAAATGAAGGCTGGCTTGAGGGTCAGCCTCTACCGGCTTCCGCCTCCACTAAAGAAGAATTTTCTGTAAGAGAGGGGGAGCGGGAGCATAAGGATTTTGACATCATCTTGACGAGGTTCTTGGAGACTTTGAGTTGTTGACGAGATGAAAAAATTTCCATTGTATGTAGTTTCTTTATCAACCTGTGTAAGACGATTAGTTAAATAACAGTCTTATCTTAGACTAATTATTCTACACTTACAGATTCGGAAAAGTAGAGGTTGAGCGATTGAACACAGTTTTTGGAAGCACGTGTTCTGTTTCAATTCTTCATTACGCGTCACACTGGGAGTGAACGTGATGGTAAATTTGACGAAAAAAAATATAATATGGAAATCATGTTTGTACAAAAGAATTATGCATGTACGAGTAAAGTGTAAAGTAACAATTATTTACTACATTTATTAGAACGTAAAGGACGATTTTATCCCTAAAACTGCCTGAATATATCGACGGTGTTTTGGCCAATTGATATGGCGAGTTGCGTTATGAATCTTTGAAATGCACTCCTGTATATTCTCATGTATGCAGATACGGGATTGTCGATATAATAGTGACTTACATCAAGTGGCCGGGTCAGAATTTTTAAACCTAAAACCAATGTAAAATGATGTTTTCCTTCCAAAAATTGTTCAATTTATTTTTATAATTTACATCGTTTGGCCGAGACTTCCTCTGTTGTCTTTAAAATGAGATCCAATCATTAACTTATTTTTGTATTTTTTGAGGGTTACCATTATCAATTTGCCAAAACACCATCGATTTAAAATACATTATTATGAAAAACAAATTTAAAAATATGCAAATTATACTTAAGTATTTTATCGCTTTGCATTTGAAAAACAAACTTTATATTCCATTATTAATAGCGTCGTAAACGATTTTTTTATAATCTTGATTAATTTCTGTCCGGAAATCGGCATTACTTTATGTACCTTATTTATTATATTTACATATTTTAGGGGTTGAAAGCATTTACCGATTCCCGCAAATGGAAATGGCGTAATAACGCGGGTAACATTTAAGACAGATAATACCTAAATCGAATGAAAGGCATGGAAATCTTAGGTAGATTGCGTGACAAATCCTTCGGCCATTTATTGAATACTACGCTTTGCACGTGCCGTATAGGAATGTCCATTTGACTATTTGTTGTATTTCGGTAAAGTAACGAGAAGACAAATACCTCAGTAATCGAGTATGTATAAAGAATATTACTTTGGCCGTTACATTTTAAGAAAACTGAATATTAAAGAATTTCAAAGAAGTGAACGTTTACATATTACATATTTTTTGTAATTTGTTTAAATCTAGTCCATATCTTCGTTGTTTTGGAAGAAAGCACAAAATTGAAAAATGAAATATTGACTTAGATATACCAAAATGTTCCGTATTTTAAACTCTACCGCATGAAAGAACATATTTATTTTTATAAATTATACGTTTACTTAAAAACAGTTTTGTACAAACAAACAAAATGAAAAAGGAATGACATTTCAAGCATTTGACAAACTTCAAAGTCCAATTACTCAAAACTAGTATTTTTCAGTTAGTGTCTTACAGAACAACGACGATATTAGGGACATATTATTGCAACCGCAAGGTGCATCCGTCTTGTTTCCAGCTTGGCCTCGTAGTGATCGACAGCCTTCCAGCACGACGGAATTCAGGGCTATCCTGCGACAGCCGCAGTACTTGCGCAAGCCAGGTCTATCATCGCGTCATCATTTTTCAAGTCACCACGGGCAGCATATCCCGCTCTCTTCTTTCAGAGTTCAGAGAGAATAAAAAATAATATAATGCAAAGATAAAAATCAAAGTACGTTCGTCCAAAATCTATTCTTAGAGGTAGTAATGAGACCTATATTTAATTCATCTATGTTTACTTTACCTACCTTTTGTAATACGGTTTCATTTTTACACGGTGATTCCTGAAACGTATCTCCCGTGCAAAAAGGGATTCGGGTGTATATATAGTAGTTTAAGAATTAAAATATGTAAATGCAAAATTGGAAATTCGGAAGTTGTGTAGTTTTACTACTCAACGACATCAGTCGGATATGTAAGTACACTCAATAGGTTCTTTGACCAGCTAAGTATTGGTTTAAAAAATACTCGATATTGAAGAATATGACATCTCTACTGCCCTCTGCTTTCTTGCTAGCTTCATATTTCTCAACAAATCATCCATTTTTTTGTATGACAAGCAATGTGTAGGGTTATCAAAAATACGAAAATACTTAAACGAAATGTGTGGAATAATTTACAAAATTAATTGTATACGTATTACAGTCAATCTGGGTAAATTTGGCCCAGTTCTGAAGCTTTTTGTATTTTTATGGTTCAACATTGAATTTATGTGGTGTATTGTTCTACATAGAAATGAACTAATGTCTTAAGATGAAATTTAATTAACATAAATAGATTTATTGTTATAATTGGTATGTAAATATAGATAAAACAAGGTGGACAAAATTTTCATCCAATTCGGGTAAGTTGGCCCACGATACAAATAATCTTTGTAATTACTATAAACTCAGGGATTTTAAAGTCTTTGCAACTTTTCTTTATGCTTATCACATATTCTGTACATAATTGAGATGGGAAAAAATATACAGTATTTGGTTTACAGATTAGTAATACAAATTGAAAATATGGCTAATCCAATTTATTTCAACAAAAATTTTTAAATTGTGTTTTATCATTTCAAGTTGACAGCTTACAAATTCAACAATAAAACAAAATATGTTGAACATTAATTCATATATTTGAGTTTTTTTGAATAATATTCATTTGAATAAGATATAGATGAAATCAACAGCTAGAATCCAGCTTTATTGCATAACAAGAATGAATAAAACCTTATTAGAAAAACTTTAAACTTAAAAAATCGGTTAATATGAATGTTTTTACAAACGTGTTTCCTCCTTTAACGTGCGGAAAAGATTTATCACGTAAAAACATAAGCAGCTATTGAATTATTAATTTATAAGCCATAATGGGTTTAAAAACCACTTTTTATTGCTATTCATAAAATGTCGTCTTACAGATACATTTTTTTAATTCTAAAGATCGTGTAATATGTGTTAATGTCACTGACAATGATGTTAAGGGATATTCGCGTTTAATGTGCATATTAAAAATAACCAAAATAGTAAAGTATTGATGGAAAGGTGAGTTATTTCAGTCCAATTGTCTATGAGGGGATTTTTTGTTAATGATAATAAAGAATTGTAATTGTTTTAAATTCATTGTTTTATATAATGACCTGGGTGATCTACTGATTAGAAACTCCGACAGATTTTTTAGTTCGGCAACCCGTCTAAAACTAAACTACAGAAATTATTAAGAAATTTTAAAATTTTTGTATAGTATGCGGGGCTGCAGTGTTAGAGTGATAAAAATCTCCCCGGACATATTATATTAATACATAATCTTTAGCAAGACATACGTGTGTGAGACAACGGTAAATAGCCTTGAAAGAAATAGTCTACAAGTCTACATTTAAAATTGAATAACATCACTATTAAGTCAAAGAATACAGCACTTGGAAAAAATATGTACTTTCTATTTTGAATATGTTGGCAATCAAAACATCGATGAGCATTTTTGTTAAATTATTGTAACTGTTTCCGTTCAGCGATTTTCAGTACAGTAAAAACATCGACGTGGCAAGCAGGTGTGTCGCAACCCTGAATTTGGCATTATTCGGACGTAGAATAACCATAGCAACAAAAGTCCATTTCGATTTGTTTGATCAATCCTCAGCACATTAAATTGGATTCACCTTACTTTTGGTCATGATAAACTTAGATATTACATAAAGCTGTATATTTATAATGAAGCATCATATACAAATATTCTGATATGTTTTATAAATGATAAGTGAAATCAAAGGAAATATTATATATTACTTTTTTAAAAATAAAACACAATTCATGATGAGCGAAGCTGGTCCTGATCATTATAAATATGTGGAAGCAGTAAAAATGAATTGTGTTTTATTTTTAAAATATAATGTCTTTCCACCAAGAATTGACAGTTAACACCTTAAACGTGATTATATATTACAACTGATTCGGTAGGAAGTCATTGTTATGAATTATGTTAAAGATATTCCACGTTTTATATATAGCTTGTATCCGTAGAAAATAACCACCGTCATATACTGAGCAACGGAATATAATAAATCAATACCATGAACATCGATTATGTGAATCAAATATATATGTCTAAGGTGTGTCAACTCTCCCTATTTACCCCTGTTACGATCCTGAAAATGATGAATAGAGATAACGATTAACTAACTAATAGTTCTTTAATTACACTATCCTTCTTTTATCGCGTCTTTCCGTCGAGATTGGGCGACTTATTGACGACCCGCTCTCGTTAAAGCAGCGTATGTACAGATGCTATATTTAGAGTGTATTTTTAATGCTTTATATCAGTTTATAAAAAGATATCATAAGAATTAAATTATGTATAATTAAAATAGATAACTTTGTTGTTACGACCAAGAAGTATCCTGAGGCTAAATGTATCGTAAATATAATATATATCGTGCGGTTTGATTGACTGATTCTAATCCATTAATAATTATTGAGCGTACAGATGGTGAATGGTTATTTTAAGATTGTAATTAACAAATAATGCTGAAATAGCTATGAACTATACAGCACAATATCGCCGGTCCTGTAACCGGGTTGTCAATCTTGAGCGTTCGTAATATTCGGTTGCGGTGTTTGTGTGTTCGAAGCCCCGGAAAATTTCATAAATTGATATTTCAGTCTATTATAAAAGCATGTATTTCTGTCGTTTATATTCCCTCCCACTTCCCACTCATCCGATTCTAAAGTGGTAAGCTGAATACTAAGTAGTCCTTTCCTAAGACCATCTTTCTATTCTTATCTTCTCCAAAAAAGAAAGAACAACTGTATTGAGCTCTCGCTAAACAACTTACTATGAGATGTTCCATTAGGAGTCCAAATGCTTAACAATTTAAACGGACGTAATTCATGCTTTATCTTACCTTTATATTGATCGATGTTTTGGCCAATTGATGTAACCCTCAAAATTGAGATTGTTCAGGAGAGAAGAGAGTAAAAACTGTTTTCGAAAATTATGGTGAGTTGCGTTATAAATCTTTGAAATGCACTTCTGCATATTCTCATGTTTGGAGATACGGGATTATATGTAGATAGTGTCGATATAATAGTGGCTTACATCGAGTGTTCGGGTTAGAATTTGTAAACCTAAAAATAATGTAAAATGATTTTACCCTTCCAAAAAGTAGTCAATTTATTTTTCTAATTTACATCATTTGGCCGAGACCTTCTCTGTCGTATTTAAAATGAGATCCAATCATCAACTAATTTTCGTATTTTTTGAGTGTTCTACCAACTACATGTCTTTATTTTGTGTATTTCTATTAGTCCCATTAAATACAATAACTAGAAAAACAACAGTGATTGTAATAATTTACTCAGGATGATGATGACCTACAATTACATAATATTTATATCTGGGTCAAATTTTGATAATGTTTATAAGTCAGGCACGCCGATCAGTTCAATAAAAATATCAGTCATCAAAACAATAATATTAAAATAATCAAAATGTAAATGATAACAATATAATTAATACAAACAGTGGAAATAGTTGAAGTCTGCACGTATTACAATTTACTATACAAAACAACCCGGTCCGGCTTCTTCAGAGCCAATCCCAAGACTTACTATAAAATTTGTTATCCGAACCCGAACCTGCATCAACCTGCATTTTTTTCTTTATTTAAACGAAGTGCGCCATTAAATTTATTTATAAATATAATTATATTTGTTTTAATCATTCCCATTCCAGTTGTGGAGTATACGGACATTCATTCCGAAAATTTTAGCAAAAAAGCTGGTCAGTTCATTTTTTTTCAGAGAAAGTAATTATACAAGGATGAAGTTAGGATAAGATGAGTTGTTAGTTACTTTCTCGGGAAAAATACCAATAACTGTAGGTATGGTCCCCCTTACAATATATGTATATAGTTCTTGCTTCCGTTGAGAACCCGGGTCATAGAGCCAGTTTAACAATATATTTTACATCACAGTAATATGAAAATTAAAATAAATAAGTCAGCAAATATTGAAAGTTTACAATGAATAAAAAAAAGCGATTGAATATTATTACTTTTTTTTTATTCCATGTCCGCTCCCAATGTGGGGCATATGGTCTACTAATAAAAAGACTTTTTTTACGAGAACTGCTTGTTATTCAGTTGCTCAACCTCTCTTTTTTTTCGAAGAGAGTAGGGATAGAAGGATAGGGCTAGGACAGGACTAGTGGTTACCTAATCGCTCTCGCTACGCTCCGTGATGATGAGATGAATGGGAGGGAGGACTCAGGTTACGAACAGAAATCCATAAATCGATTGAAAGATCAATCTATGAAAACCTTCCGCACCGGGAATTGAACCCGAGACATCCGTAACCGTAACCAGCGACGCTACCAACTGTGCCACGGACGCCGACATATTTAAGGTAAAAAAATGAACTATGTATAATGTTCTACAGAGAATAAAGTAATATATTGATAAATGTTATATGCATTAGAGAGACAACTGCGAATAACTGATTTTTGCAGTTACATATATTTTGTTATGCTCTATCTGATTCAGTACTCAGATAAATAATTCGAAATACTTTTCTGGAACAAAAACCCCCTGCATCACTACTCAACCGAACCCACTACTTGGGTTGGGTCGGGCCGGTTAGAGGCCCGCGGGCCAAGCTCGGGCCCGTGCACACCCCTAGGGCATAAGCATTCCTGAGGTGATAAAATTGATAAAATATTATGAATACGTACGCCTCGGTAATAGGTATGACACGGCTCTGGCGCCATCGGAGTACCGAGAGTATAGAAACGTGTATAACATTTGAAGACCGTGTAGCTATCAAATACATTTCAATGATAAATAATATAACATATTATTATCATAAATTACTCTCTAACTTACCGACAGTGAAAATCATTTAAAGAAGTGATCCCCAAAGTGGTTCATATAGATCCCAGAGGTCCGTGAGACCGCTGAGGGGGTCTGTGGCAAATTAAAAATAATTTGGGGTTGGACAATGTTGGGGAGTCCGCGAGAGGTCAAATATAAAAAAATATATGTGACACATTTTAATTACTATGAAAGTTGAAATAAATAGCAATAAATAAATTGGTAGCCGTTTGTTGGATGTTGGACACTTTTGCAAGCATACCCACAAACTTAGATGTATCCGTACGGGAGCAATTTGTTGAATAATCCACAAATGAGGAACGGAAACCATGGTCTGAACAAGATAACAATTATATATCCTGGATTATGGGTCACTGTACAGAGGCTGTTGGCTGCTTTCCCGTCTTTCTATTTAGTAGATCGTGGATTTAGTGCAGTTATGAACCTCCAGTTTTATTAGAATTTTATTTTTAAAATCACCATTTACCATTTAAGACACAAATTTAAATTAATGTTTTTTTATTATGTAGTTACGTAGACTTATTTTACTTAGGTGGTTCATGGTCAGGGTTTTTCTTTCAGAAGGGGTCCATGGGCATAATAAGTTTGGGAACCACTGATCTAAAGTGAAATTATGCACAGAAGTATTTTTTTTACGTTAATAGAAGTATACCAAAAACTAGCTTCACTACATAGTGCCCGACCCGACACTAAAATACACACAGTAATATGTTATATTTAATATACAAATATGCGTCAAGTGGTATCCTTGAAAATAATAAATTGTCGAAATAGCAATACAAAACTAAATTTTTCAGACGTAAAGTCAGAACTTGACTGCGAAGCCGCATCGTGTATAATGTTTTGTTTGAGATGAGAAATGTTTAGAAGACAATATTGGATGAAATAATTTATGGTTTTTAAAATATTTGGTATTTACGCTAATAATATCCAAAGCGGCAGATATTTTGAAATTTTCAAGTCACATGAGATCAACTCAGTGAGAATTTTTTAAGCCACTCGAGTTGAAAAGATAACCATGCCCAATATCGTACGTATTAGATTGAATGTACAAAATCTCAAGGATAGATTCTCGGCCGTTTATACAAGACGGTTTTTTGACCACATCGCCGACAAGCCTACCGACAATCTTGAGAGCCTCGTCGTCACAGGAATAATGCAAAAAGTATGACGCCAATGGTTTCTCCAGACGATTTCAGAGTGGAATGCCAGGTTGAAATATGGCCAAAGTCCAAAGGTTTATTATTGCGATATGGTCATGACCCTCACCAGTGAGGAAAACGACAAAAGAAGAAAAAGATTGAATGTGCAGTATTATCAACATTACTTGGCCGCCGCCGAATTTCGAACTAGAATTTACAGTCTAGAATAAATTTCCCGAATAACTATTAAACATCTTGCGAAAATCCATGTCTACTTTTTAATAGCCGCCGCGAAAATAATTTTGGATGTATGTAAATTTTCACTCTGGTTGCCATTTCCATATTTCTCACTTGAGACAAGTTATTGAATAATGTTTAACTGATTTTGAATATTATGGACTTTAAATAAACAAAATAGATGATATTGACACTGGATACAGAGGCCGATCTAATGTCACTTTATGAAATTAATCGGTTTTTATTGCATATAGTTTCAGTCATTTAGCATAATACTGTAAAATATGTAATTTAAGACATCGACTGAGGGTGCTTGATGGAATTTCAATATCAAATTTAGATTATAGAGATTTTGTACACTTCCATGTATTTTGTCACTAACGACCCGGGTTTCGCCTTTCGTCAGTTCGAGTCCATTCGTGTGCTCGAATGCCTGAAGATGCCGAAAGGCGAAACCCGTGTCGTTAGTGACAAAAATGTAAAATATGTATTTTGTCAGATTGTTTTGTACTTTACTTTCTGATATAATGTAGTATGTCCAATGTGTTTCCAGACGATTTCAAGTGGAATAGCCACTGTTGAAATATTCCACAAGCCCACGTGTTTATTATTGGAAATGGTTATGTAGTGTGACACAAGCGGCTGCAATTACTTAGGGATTCCAAATATTCGTTGAAAACGAATATTCGAATAATAAAACCGTATAGTATTCGTATATTAGAATAATGTATGTATGTATTTATTCATTGCCTTTCCATATTTCTGTTGAGACGTATTGAATAATGTTTAACTGTTTTGAATATTATGGTGTTTAAATAAACAAAATAGATGATATTAAGATAGTATGCGACGCCTAATGTCACTTTATGTATATTAATACAGTGGTTTAGTATAATTATTGAATGAATGAATAATATTTAATTATGAATATAAAACAAGCCGAATATATGTGAATATTCGACGGGAAACCTATCTGCAACTATGCCAGATGACGAAGGGTTAAATAATTTACGACAAACTAATAACCAAAAAAAAGTAAAAAATAATTATTTCTTATTTCCGTCTAATTGTCTATCATGGGACGTTTTGTTAATGATAATAAAAGAATTGTATTTGTTTTAATTTGATTGTTTGATGTACTGACCCGGCTGACCTACTGATTAGAAGCGCCGACAGATTTTTTAGTCTAGCAACACGACTTGAACTAAATTATTATGTATTTTAAAATGTTTCTATTGTACGTAAGGTTCGAGTCGGATTTATCAAAATCTCCTGCGACTCATCTATTTATTATCTTCTGTTTTAATTAATACATCAACTTTGCCAAGACGTGTGATTCAACGGCTTGTAACCTTGAATGAAATAGTATATAATTCTATATTCAAAATTAGAGAGCACCACCGTTAAAAAAATATATATGACAGAACTTAAATTACTGTACAAAATACGATTGCAATGTGGCCGAAAACAAGTATTATGACCATCAAAACAACTCAGATTGTTTCAGGCACTCTCGCAAAAGCCTAAAACAGTACGTAAAAAAAACTACACATTGTAAAAGTCTTATTTCTTTTTGTGTAAACAATATGACTTCTCAATTGAAAATACTGTGGAAATAGTTTTTAATTACACGAGTATATTCATTATGTCACGTGGCAATAATGTAAAAAAATGCTTGAATAACATACTAATGAATGCGAAAAATCATTTATTTATAAATTCAAATAAAAAAAACACATCGTCGCTTTGAATGGATAAAAGATTTTTTACCAAATTATAATTTCAAACAGTTACTTATGTGTATAATATAATATATTACGATCATGATAAAATAAATTAATTTACATTACATACACAGTGTGTATATTAAAAAAGGTTTTTTACTCTTGCTTCGTAGCGGAGCATTTATGGAATATTATTGTATAAATGAGAGCGGATTGTTATGTCTTTTTCGCTGAATAGTTGACGCAACATTCGATGAAGCTGTACTCGGGTAATCATCGATTCAAGAATTCTGCGTTACGTCACCGAGTAGGCACATCCTATGGATGGTCCAGTCCAGCGACCTTCCAGGGCGACGGAATCGATCCGGCTGGTAGAAGAGACAGGCAGGATTCACGGGCCGTCTTACGTGGACGAAGTCTTCGCGAACGTGAGGCGACGCGGCGTAGCTCGAACATATCAATCGTTCTCCGCCAATGAGAGTGTCTTACGTGGTAGGCGCGCCGCTTCTGGGACGCGATCAGTTCATTTGATATTTTCACGCGAAGTGAGTGCGGCGTTATGTGTTTTGCATTAGCTAGCGCGGTGGCGCGCTTGCACGTAGGACAGCGTTGCCTCTTCGCCGCTTTTCATTATATTATATCGATTTAAATCGCACCGACATCGCCGCACACTGACATCGTCCAGGGAAGACACGGTTTCAGGCTCCTCTGAGGCAACCACAGCACATATCCAAACCGGGACATCATCCCTTTTTATTTTTGGACGTAATAAGGAGCTAATTTTCATGTTTTTTTAACCATTGCACTACTTTCGAATATTATTTGTACACATTTTCAGGAGTGAGGAACGCCTAAATAAACTATGATTAATTTTAACATAATTAACTCTTGCCAGTTGAACTGGTTTCGAAAGAGATTAATTGATTAATTATCCAGTCAATTATGTGATTAGCTCTACAATTAATAGTGTTGGTAGGTATAATAATAGTGATATGACGGAATTAAATAATGTTAATGACATCGCCACATCACTATCTGAAATTTCAATGTCATCGTGGCGTTCTGTCATACTGGGGTCACCATTATTTCGAACGTAATAAAATGTTAAGAGAATCAAATGTGAATCGTGTTTTGTACTCGTTTCGTTCTTAGGTTACTGAATTTCTATCTTTCAATTATACTCAATTTTGTATCCACCAACACTAGCTACATATTTACAACCCTTGGTGGGAGTATTCTATAACGCAAGGGCGTTAAGCGGTTTTAAATGATTGCCAGGAGTGCATTTATCAGTTGCACAAGACTTGGCTGCTTTAACTTAAGCTTTTAAGTATGCTGAAATAAAGACATTTTTTAATTGGAAAACGTTTATTTGTCAAGATCTACTCGCTCTCCGCATGGCGTCAAGTTATTAAATGCATTATAATGAGCTATTGTTCCAACCAAGTCGGCATATATGACTTGAGTAACTCTTCATTTTCATTGTTATCTCTGGACATTTCCATGGGATGTTATCAGCATCCTGTGGTATACCGCCACGATCTTAGACTAGAAGGATGACGTGGTAACAGATATATGATAAAACATTACGATATTCACACAAGAGAAGTCATACATTAGAATCGTCCGAAAATTAAGTAAAACTATTTTTGTTATTTTTTGGCAAACTTTCTCGGCTTTGTTACATTTCGTCAAAAGATATTTAAATATAATATAAATATTTTATTCTTAAAAAGCATGTTTTATTGGGTCTCTGAAGTCATTTTTTTTAAATCTTCAATTTACCCTACTTTAAAAAAACGTCACATATGAAACGCCCTTCTCCCTTAGGGCAAGATGTCATATATGAAAGGACTTATAGCGTTTAAGACTATTTATTTTTGTAATGTCTAGTGGTGCACGAATATCCAAGAATGCATTTGATAAAAAATCGTCGATCTCTGTAGTTCAGTGTTAGCAGCTTTACCATAGCGATAAAGTGAGTTCATGTCCCAGCAAGGTCAGTACAAAATTGAGATTTTTCCATTTAAATTTGAGTTCGAAATGGATGTTTGTGATTACTCTTTTCTTAAGGTGATTTAAAAATATTAATTTTTAATTTTAAATTAAACTGATTTTCAAATTTTGGTTTTGACGATATTTTTTATTTATTTTATAAAACAATACATAAAACTATTACAATTCAAATTTATGTACATTTGGCAGCGTAGACCAGCACTGATATCAGAAATTCAATAATAGCGGCAACAGAAAAAGTATTCATTTCCTGCCAAAAACTACAATCGCTTGGTGACCCTACCAATTCCTATGTATATGCATTTATCATTAGCCAGTATACGTTTGTAAACATGGCCGCTTTAGTTTGTGAACATAAAAATGTATCCTTCTACAACATTCAAAACCAAACATTTTGATTGAACACTAAATATTAGAATAACGTTCGATGTTATCACATTGTTTGTTTCATACGAATTCCTCACTTGTTGGACTATTAAGTGTTTGTGTAAATAATAAAAACAATGAAAAAATGGTAGCCGTCGTAAAATCCGGCTTTAAGGTAAAAATACAGCATTTATGTTAAAAATAAAAATGGATGTTCCTGACCGACAAGATACTTCATTCCCAATTTACCATGTGCTGTTAAGTGTTAATGTTGATTACTTATTTAATATATCATAAAGTATTGTTAATATTTCGTAAAATTTTCCCATTTGCTATGTCTTATTATTTCTTAACACATTATATTTTTCTTACTTTTCTATTTTTATTTTTTTGACTTTTAATGTGGTTTAATTTTTTATGCTATATTAGTAGTTATTGATATGTAAGAGGTTGAGAAATAGTAGAAAACAACACACTTTAAAACAAGACAATCAAAGAGAAAATAGTGTAATATTCATTGAAAACAAATATTCGAATATCGACTATTAAAACCTAGTAGTCGAATGGATTCGAATAATATGATAGAAGACTCTTTTCCCGTGTTTTAATAAACAAAATAGATTGTATCAAGATAATATTATACAATACGACGACGAATGACATTCATATCATATGCGATTAATATTCGAATAATTTATTAAATATTTAAATATGCGAATATTAAAAAAGAGCTGATTATATTCAAATATTCGATTGGAATTTGTGATTGCAACTAATCATGTCCCGGAAAATGCAGTTAACACATTGAGTCCCGGAACCGTCTTATTTGAGTCATCAAGCGATACGTATTACAACGGAATCCTGGTTTTAATTATAGTCAAGACTCAAAACTTTCCAAAACAGTCATCTAATTTGTGTTATTGCCAAAATAGGTTTTGATTTAATCGACTTAAAATCTCAATCGAATTTTAGTTCTTTAATATTCGCCCTTCTGGAGACGATATTAGGGTGACACCGAGTCTACTCTGAGCTAGAGTTTTGCAAGATCTACAAGACAGGTTGTCCGGGGATATGTCTAAGCACATATTGATACCGATACCGTCAACATAGAATAAAAAATAAACCCTGTAGAACATGCAAGGTGTGTACAAAGCACAAGAAAAGGAGTGAGACTCGGTACATGTGTAAACATTGTCGTGTGGCTCTGCACGAAGAGGAATGTTGGCAATTTTACAATATAAAAACACAATATTAAAATGTTTTAAACAATTTCAAAACGTTTCATTTGATTTTACTGACTATTTCCAAAGTTATAACACTTTTAGTAAACGCTTAATAAAAACGATATTTCTTCGAAAACGGGCCGGGCACAGTGGTTAGTTTTACCCGATGTTGGCCGGAGCTGTTAGAGTTAATATTAGCGGATCAGATTAAAGTTCTCTTTGATTCAACAATATCTTCAAAAAGTAGACGCTAACATTTATTTCATTTATTTTTTTCCCACGCCATCTGACTATTGTAACGGAATTTAAAGCTGAAGGTATTGTCTAATTATTGTGTCAACAATACTCTTAATTATCCACAAGTTTCTAAGTGTGTATTATACAAGTAATGAGAAAAATAATTAATAAGGCGGTTAGGAAATATATAATATCTAATTTTTATAATTATATCAACTAGCCCGACGAATAAAGCAGTAACTTTAGCGGAGAACGAAAAACAAGTTATTTACGAATAATTGATTTATATCTAAGTTGACATTCATTTCTAAGAATTTTAATCTAGTATTTCGTTCTTATACAAAATGGCCAAATGTCGACAGACGTTTTTAAACATGGGCCTGTCATAAATGTATTAAAATCGTAATTGGATAATTCGCGGTAGGCCTGCATTTGTTGGACCAGTAACTATTTAAGTTGTTGGTCATCAATTAATCGAATGGTCAGCATATACGTGGTCAGTTAATAAAATAAACTGTAAATAATTTATATAAAATATACAGTTATTAAATTAAACGGTCAGATATTTACATAAATAGGTCAGTTTTTTAATTAAACTTAATATTATCTGGCCATTTGGTAATTATTTGTTGACTAAATATAATCATTAACTGACCATTTATGGAATTAGTTACTGACCAAATAATTAGATGTAGCGTCACGCAGGTTTTTTCTTATTTTCTCTGTGAGGCATGGTCTGTTTTCAGTGTTTTTATTTTTAAATGATGGTTATTTTTGACTGCATGTTTTGAGTCGAGTTGCAAAAAGGTTTACGAAATTTAAGATTTTATTTTTTCGACATTTGTTTAATAGTTTATTTCGGGTTGTTATAACATATAGATGACAGATTATGTAACTTAAAGGCATATGCACTGCTATGGGTAATAGAAAGTTAATATTAATGTCTGGTGATCCCGTAGGGTGCAGTAACGGGTAGCTAGTAATATATTATTTGTCGGCCCCTGTGGTCTAGTGGTAAGAGCTTTGCCCAAGCGAACAGGTGGGTCTTGGTTAAAGTCCCAGCCACGTCAATACCAAAATTAGATTTTTTCAATTAAAATTTGTGATTTTGGAGATGAGTGACTAATAAAAATTCCCATCGAGTTAATCTCGTATGATTTTTCAATTTTCAAAATACTTGGCGCATTGGCTGTCAGCTGTAGTGCCAGATACCTAATAGGTGAGTAGTAGGGCTCTTATGCAAATAAAATTTACGTATGTACGAACCCCGAGTCGTATCCTTTAGTGCAGCGATTCCCAACGCGGGGTACGCACTTGTGGGTAGGGTACGCGAAAGATAAATCAATAATGGGGGACGTACTGTGCTTCTCAAAACACGACTAAAGATTGTGGCAAGCCGATGAAAAGGCACAAAGGTAAAAAAGAAAAAACTATGAGAAATTCATAAAAAAAAAGATTTTCACCACACCAATAGTATTTTCTTTACAGAAACTACAAATCAGAAAAAATATTTTTGTTATATAAGGAGTATACTTTAGCGAAATGGGTACGCAGGTCAAAAAGGGTTTGGGACCGATATTTTAGTGCAATACGGTCCAATAGTTCATCTTTTACTTCTAGATTATCTGTTACATAACGGACAGAGATAACGAGTTGTGGATTATCTTCAATGTCCGTGCATACGTTTAAGGCCATACTCAGCGCTGAGCAGTTCGTTAAATCCTGTTGCAAGTTGTTTATGACGTCATCGGATATTGCAGAAATTAGCCTTTTCGCAGTATGCCTGGATGCAGGTATTTGTTCAATCAATTTGAGCATTTTTTAAATATTCTGTACTTTCTTTTGACTCTCCTTCCGTGTAGGGGCACTTTGCCCGAGCAATATTGAAGGCCGTAATAGATCCGGCCTCTGTTATACATCTACCTCTTTAATAAAGATTGATTAACCTTGGTTTGGTTATTAAGTTTTTCTTTTAAAGACAATACATGTTTAAGTTCGTCTTAAACAGCAACCAGCCGGAAATTTTTGGCTGAAAGAACTGTTCATAATGTCGCTTAAGATTACTGGCTTTGAACTTACTTGACATAAAAGACATTGGTTTACCGTTATTCTCCACAAAAATAAATTCTTCTTCCAACTCCGGTTTTAATCTCCTGTTCCAGATAGCATGATTACTTACTGAGATTGGAATCTTGTAATTTTCCTTTTCTCACAAGTTCACTCACGGAATATAAAAAAGTACTTTTTTACCATTTCCACTACCAACGTGGAGCATATGGCCTCCTAATGGATGTATCTCAACAGAAGTTTTCTATGAGAACTGCTTGTTACTCAGTTGCTCAACCTCTCTTTTTTCGAAGAGAGTAGGGGCAGAAGGATAGGAATGGAAAGAACTAGTGGTTAGCTAATCGCTGTCGCTACGCCCCGTGAGGATTGGATGGGTGGAAGGGAGTTTTAGACATGACAAACACTCAGACTACGAACAGAAGTCCGTAAATCAATCGAAAAATCAATTTATGAAACTGTCCGCACCGGGAATTGAACCCGGGACATCCGTAGCCGTAGCAAATGAAGTTATCAACTGCGCCACGGACGCCAACGCACTTACTATATTATTAAGCTAACTTATAATTGTCTTTTTCAGACGAGAGTCTTTGAAATATTCCTTCCTGAAATTTGGCATCCAAAGGTAGTGTAGCTGGCCACACCTATTATGTAAGGATGGTTAAGGAAAGGAGTAGTGGTAAAGTAAGCTCATCGCCAGAACCAAATGCCACCAATTCAACCCACGCATTCTAACGGTGCTACTTTATTTACAGATGCGAGTCATTCACTAAAGCACTGTGTCACCTCACTAAAGCACTGGGTAACCGTATAATGTGCATCGAAAACAGATGCCTGCGGTAAATACTTGGGGTACGGTGGTTTGACTTTGTCAGGAATTGGAGGTAAGAGAGACGACGGACCAACCCCTTACTTAGTCCAAAATAAAAAAGCGACGATGGACCTGGCTTGGACATGTGCTGCGGATGTCCCAGGGTAGCCTGAATCCTGCATGTCTCTTCTATCAACTGGATGGATTCCGTCGCCCTGGAAGGTCGCTGATGACCATCCATAGGATGTACTCGGCGGAGCTACGGGACGCTGGGATTAAGCATGAAGACTGGCGGGAACAGAGAATCTATATGCTCCGAATAGGGGGCGTATATGGTTAAAAAAAAAGAAAGCTAATCCCTCTCTTTACGCTTCGTTTTTCTGGATATGATAAAGGAATAAAAATATCATAGACATGTGTGCCTTTGGATAAAAATTGTTTAAAAGCAATGTATGATGTTCGGGAATTCAATCGATGGACCGACCAAACGAGTAGGACAAAAGCCCAAAATCATTTACTACTTGGCTAAGGAACTGGTGCAATATATCTAATCACGAATTTGTGCGTTGTTTATCTTGAAGTCAAGAAGAGACGTATTATGATGTACATATTATGGATCTCAATAATACACATAAACAAGTAATACTTTAAAACCAAGAAGTGATAGATTTGAGCTTTTTTAAATATACTTATCTATTCAGGTTACTATGTTAACTTATTGACTAATCTTTTAATAAAGTGCTATACTTATAATTAACTTCATTATCTTATGATCCATGATATATACTTAGGGTATTTCATAGTATCGAATTGTGAAACAACTAGTAAAAGTAAATAATTAATTTTTTTATTATCTATCTCTATTTACTTATTTAAACTATGTGGAGTCTGCGATGCGGGCTCTTAGTTTCATGTCTAATTTATTCATAGGGTGGGTACAAAATATACTGATATTCATTTTTGAATTAAAATATAATCATAGGCAAGTGATTTTTTAAGAAGCTACAAATAACTTTCTCGAAATTGGCTAATCTTAACGTCACCTCTCGGTAAATTGACGGATATAAACTGACTCATCACAAAATTACCTAATCTTTTCACTAAGAGATAGTCGGTATAGCTTCAGAATGGTTAACGATGGATGCATGGGGTTAAGGAACAATTAATAGTAAGATACACAGCCATGCCTTTGGTCACAAATTCATAAATAAATGTACACATATTTCATACGTGGATTCAAATCTATAACTGCGCGACCGGATAGAACGAAAGTCGAAGAGCCTTAACCACTTCGCAATAGTTTTTACTCTATCTACACGTATGGAGCAAAGCAGTATCCTCGTGGAACACCATTTTGGTGCACTCAGCTGCAATAGTATGCATACTTGATGCGTGATGGTTTGCATTGCCAACAATCCACTTATTATGGGTAGGCAATCGCGTTTATCTTGATGATCCAGATTTGGACAATGAATATACTTAGTATTTTTTTTTAAATAATAACATGCTGAATCGCGTGTCACGCCAATCACGCTACACAGAGCAAACGATAGTGAAAATGGGTGATAGCGAACCGTTAAGAACAATAATATAGCAAAGCTAATGAATAAACATAATTAAAAAACAATCCAAGTGTAGTGTGTTTATAATAATTAAATTAATCTCGTTTGTTTATTTTGTATGTGGCTCTGCACACGCAAGAAGATTCAATTTGCAATTTTCTTGCAATTTGCGGGAGGATAATCAACTTAGTCATTTACTCTCACTTTAATAGTTATTTCGATTATAAAACCATTTGTCTACATTTAATTAAACCAATAAATCAGTCAACTTTGCTAGCGACGAGAGCTGAATAGATCTGGTTGCTTCCAGAAATACCAGAAGAGCTACTGCCACAAGGCCTGCATTTATTGGCTCAGAAACGATTTCAAATGTTGGTCTGTAATAAATAATACATGGTCAGTAACTAATTCGATAAATGGTCAGTATACACATGGTCAGTTAAACCATTGCCGACACCGCGCGACGCGCGTTTTTGGCATCGACTGTTACGTAACCGGTAAGGCATTAATATCTTAATTAGATCAGCAATGAATGAGTTAATAAATAAACGGTCAGATTTTTAATTAAACCTAAACTAACCTTTATTTGTTTGGCAATATTTACTGATCAAACATAATTATTATTAACCGACCATTTATTATTTCTTACTAATCATGAATCATTATTTAAATTTTCGAACAACCGAATTATACGAACGTGCAAGTGTTGATCAGTTGACTACAGGACCGGCAGACAAATATAGCAGGATCAAGTATTAGTATGAGAAGACAAATTGTCAATATTCTCTTATTCGCTATTCAGTATTATTCGTATAAGTCCAATGTTGATAATACAAAATGCCAACCAGCAAACTTGAATGCCTCCCAGAATTTATTTTGATAAGCTATGTAGTTTATCCACAATCAGCGATTCGCTTTGAACTCTATGGTACCGTTTGCGATAGCGATGATTCTGAATAATTATAATAAAACATAATAATGACATTTTCTGTTAATCGATGTTTAATGAGTAACAAATAATAGTATCCAATGATGCAACGATATGCATTGAGATTAGTGCTTCTTAAATGTTTTGCATTCGCGGCCCGCTAAATAATCTACAATATTTTGAAGGCACCTTATTTTCAGTAAAATCAAAATAATTTTAAATTATAAGCTCCATGAGGAGTCCAATGCATTGGGGAAATCGGTTCTGATTACTACATAAAAATGTGGAACAAGAACACAATATTGAATTGACATTTACTTGAAAGAACTCCATTCTAATGCGGTGAAAATATCAAAGTATTTATTTATACAAAGCTAGCCATAAAGTAACAACTTGCCGACGAAGCAGCATCGGGTATATTTTTTTGTTTGTGCTTGAGACATTTTTAGAAGAAAATAATTTAATAAGTTCTACAATTTTGCATTAGGATAAGGACCAGTTTGTTTCGATCACCGCAAGCGTTGCCAACAACATGTATGTTTCAAAAAATAATAAACAATCTCCTCGTTTTACTCATGTTCCTATAATGTAATTTAAGTAGAAAAAAACACATAGCAGGAAAATTAAGTAATTACAATGGAGAGTAACAGAACAAAAAAAACTCACTATAAATCAAACAACTGAAGGGTAAGAGGTTTTGTGTGACTGTTGTGGTAGGGGAACGCAGAATACGAAAACAGAAGTGGTAACGATACCAATTACATCAGTCAATCTCTATATCTTTCAAAAATATTACTTTTCACATTTTAAATAAATGAATTATGTATCATGATAACTTAAACATATTTATGTTAAATATAAATAAATGTACTGTAGGCCGCTCCAGAAAACTGCGGCCCCACGGTTTAGAATCACTGATCTAGATATGTTTATGTATGAGGCGTTTTACCATTGTGTCGATGACAAATCATAGACAAATTGAAAATTGAAAGGCACGTGTAAGTTTTAGTTATATGTACATAACAAATATATTTTTGTATAATACAAGACCAAAAAGAATGTTTCATTCTTGGAGTGTCAAATCTATTTTCCAGATGATTATTTGAGAAATCCTGGACATGATTTGTTTTTTCATCCACAGTGTAGAACAAGGCTGCCAATGGTGATGCCACTAAGAAAAGTTTTAGCATTATTCTAAGATATTTTAACCATTTTGTCGGATCTTGCTTGAATTTGTATTTTTATGCAAATGCACAACCAAGGTCGCATTGCAAAATAACTAAACTTATAATTTGTAATGTGTAAAATAACATCAATATATTTTAATTTAATATGACATGTAGTACTTTCGAAACATTTTTCTCTTTTAATTGATTAATTATAGTCTTAGTAATAATATCTTCTAACGAAGTGATCATAGTAGCAAGTTGAAAACTCTTGACGCATTTGCTTCCTATACGTCAGCGGTTTCCAACGTTTATGCCAAGCCTTCCTTTAAAAATATTTTTTTTCCGCGCCTCTTCACCTTTAATTTGTTTAATTGATGTTATAATAAAGACACGTTTTAAATAATAAAAACTTGAAAAATAAAACTGATAAATATTAATAATTAGAATAATAACAAGATTTTGTGGCGTAGCTAAGGGTTTTGCCGTCCCCCCACCATTTTTCCTCAAAAAATGATTTCATGTTTACAATTTTGTTGGATTAAGGATGTCTTCAAAATTACTTATTATTTATTTTAAATCTTAAGCCATCCGCCGCAAAATTTCTATGTTTAAGTATACTTTCTTGAAAAATATCTGTTATATTTTTACAATTTGTCATTTATAAATGTTATATTAATATTGTTAGTCCTGCAGGCTTGTTCTTGAAAAAAAATCTAGTCTTTAAAATATTTTTTATGTTCATTATTTACATAAAAAATAAAAAAAATATTGGTGTACATTAATATATTGTACATTAACACTGTAAATTAATTTACGACAAGATATTCAGTAGATTTTACTAACACAACATTAACTATTTGCAAAAAAAAAAAATATAACTAAGTTATTTTTTCTTGCTTTGCTGTCAGCAAAATCGTCAGCAATATTATCAAAAACCATGTTATCTGTCGGTAGGTGTTTAATTAAAAAAAAATTTAATCGCAAATTGCTCACTGTCGATGTTAAATAGTTTTTTTTATTAATTTCAAACACATAATGATAATTCAGCATCTTGTGACTGTTCACAACAATTTTTTCTTTCTGCCTCGACATTGAGGCTTCATGATTATCCTGAGATTTGTTCATTACCTACAAAATCTTCTGTTGAAAAATGCTGCTTCCAAGAGTATATTATTTTGTCAATAAGTAAAATAAACACTCATTCACTGAATTTTTACTGTTAAGTTACGATATGAAGTTTTATTTTTTTGTAGATATTATCGTATGAAAATTATTTTATAATTACAAAATTTTTACGTCTCCCCTGTTGGAAACCACTGCTATACGTACATGTATGAACATGAAGTTTTCACCTCCGCCATTGGATCCAAGTCCTTATACTATTAAAACGGTAATGTACCACCAACAATATATTATGCGAATGTGCTATGGCGGTTGGCTCAATTATTCAACCAATTAATGTATAATGTCGCAAAATGACAATAAATTATTGTCGAATAATAAACCTACGTATGATGTTCAATTTCTATGAATTATAAATATATGTAAAACTATCATTTCATTTGTTATTTTTTTGCAATAAACATATCTATATTTCAATTGAATAAGATGAAATTCTATTAGGTACATATTATTTATCGTAACAAATTGGCTAAGCAATGTTTTAGACTGTTATAAAAATAATTGTCCTGTATTGTCTCAAATAATCAAAAATGTTTCATGTTTATTATTTTTCAAAACATAAAACATTTTAATGTGACATTATCAATACATATTGACATATTTCTAAATAGATGTAACAGGATTTCCAAGGAAAAATAAATACACGATTATAATGAGAAAACGAGTTTTTAATGTTGCATGAAAATAACGTCGTGTTAATAACCGAAAAATCTTTCATTCTAGCTGGAGTCAATTTAGTGACGTCAAATTTGATACTTTGATGCATATAATAATACTATTTAAAATGATGCCTAATTGGGAGACTAGCAATGATAGGTATGTAATTGAATATTTTTCAAGGACACTTCTTTTTGCATGCGATTTTGTCGGTAGGTAAAATCTATACCTATAATCATAGAACATAGACTATTCATGCTGCGATAAGAATAGTTGTCTATTACGTAAGGTGAATTTGACGTTGTACGGTTTAATTGAAGTTATTATAATCTCTTCTGACGTAAATGTGAAGAAGCTTGCTAGTTTTGAGGGAATCCGGATGCAAACATCTAACAATGTTAATATATATTTGATTAATCCAGCATCCGGGTGGTATAAATTTAAAACAAATATGTAATATTAACACTCAGTCAATGAACGAAATTCGATTAGTATATTTATGTATTTATGACAAGCAGCATATTTAACAAAAGAACAATGCACGAATATAAAGTCGAAATGTATTTTTGTATGTATGTTTGGAGCTTAATTTTTTTCCGCTGTGTGTTCAGTGGCGTAGCTAGTGGATGCAGACAGAAATGACTTTTCTATAATTACAACATGTTCAGAAAACCATGGCTGTCCAAAAACAAAACATTACTATTGGTGACCGCTATCAAAATAATATTATATGACATGTGATGATTTCTAGGTATGTTTGAAAAAATGTCTGGAGCGCCGGTGCTACTGCAATGTCCATCTCATTGGTAAGAAAAACCTTATTGTAAGGATACTTACGCAAATGAAAACTAAATGAGAAATCCGGTTGCCGCAAATAACACATGGAAAGAAGAAGATTATTCTATGTGTTTTCTTGAGCAAAATTTTGAATTATCTGTTTTTCAAAACATAATACAATAGAAAGGAATCTTCACAGAGCTCTGATCTAATCTGCTATTTAGAATAAATAAGAATCAGCACACCTAATCTGCCTAACCTCAGCTTATATGTGTGGTGGTAAATCCGGAGGTCATTTATTTATCTTTCTCAGTAGGTATTAATTATTGGTATTTTTCTCATTCAACATAGTTATCCCTCTTCTAAATACCACTGCTTCCCATCCGCTCACTTATATGGCAGAATCTAGTGGCATAGCATTTAAGCGTATCTACAGTTGTTTCCGTACTAGGGATAGCCTCAGGAGCAACTGCTCTAGGCTTGGTGGTTGGCATTTGAGTGTGCAGAAAATCAATTCTTAGAGATAAGCGTAGAGCTTCTATGATATGAGATTTACTAGCTATCCATGTTTCGCCGTAATTTTTAAAATCATGATAGTTTGCCTTGTTAACCATCATTCGGCGTGGCTGTTAGTCCAATGGACGGCTGGATCGACTTGCGTGATTCAACATATCTATGAATCATTACTTTGACATTTAAAGTTGTGCAATAAACCTTATTGTGTATAAATTTACATTTAGTTTTAATTTTATAATTGGAGCTCTGAGTGGAGCCGGTAACTAAAATCTTCTACAACGATTGTTAAAATAAATATATTTTTTGGTTAGTACAGTTGGTGCAACAGACCTTTGATTTTGAATGCCATGTCTTTCTATATGCGGAATTTTAAGCACGTGAATAACGAGGGGCTCATGCACTTGTCACTTTGTTTTTAGAACAAGGAAAACTGCAGTCATGTCAAACGAATTTATTTATAGGTAGATTATGATTACACCATACGTTATGGAAATCAAAAATAGATAACAATAGATGATTAGGTAATTTACTAAAAACGTCTAGGATTACAAAACAATTTGAATGCATACGTACTGTGAGCATCCAAAATTAAAGCAAAAACATTCAGTTGACTAATTTATTACTTTACTTCCGCGTTAAATTCCCAGAACGTAAATCATCATCGAAAAGGTCACAGAGTTTATAGCCATAAAATTATTAAAAAAAAACATTTCTGCGTCAAAACGATTTCAAAATACTTACAGAATACTGCCAAATTATCTTGATCCACGTTCGCAGCATCCATTTTGATCTTCGGTCAAAACAAAAATAGCTCAATTACGCGTCATAGTTTCATCAGCACACATTGCACTGAACATTCCCTTATCTGGGTTAGAAATCCGATGATATCCGAGCCCAGATAATACACTAGTCGATTTATACATTAGAACTTTGTTTATTCACAATAATAAATACACAACACTGAAACAATATTGTTATTGAAGGCAATTAGTTTTAATGAAATATTTGATTTATCAAAGTTTATAGTATTATTGAACAAAATCGGCTATCTCCATAATATGTATGTACACGACAGTAAAAAATTGATAGGAATATTGACACATTTTATAAGCCATGTCTCTTCCAATGTAGAGCGTATGGAGAATTTGAATATAAGTTTTTTTTATGCAAACTGGTTGTTATTTAGTTGCTCAACCTCGAAGAATATACAAATGTTGGTAGGAAATGACTAGTAGCTTTTCACTCTCGCTACGTCCCATTTTTAGATTCGGACGGGTGGGGAAGGTTGTCAACAAATCAATAAATCGATTGAATAATCAATTTATGAAATTGTTCTTAGTAAGATTCGAAGCCATGTACATTGCAACTAGAGCATCCAATCCCGGACACCTTTTCTGATCCTGGGATTGAACAAAAGCCGGGGTTTAATGTTAGAAATCGTCAAAAAAATATTTGCTCCTGCGCCAACACGAGTCCGTTATTAAATTGTCTAAAATAAAATTCCGTCCGTCTTTGGTCCGTTCAAAAAGTCCGTTATTCGTTGGACAAAGCTCAGGTTTTCTTGTTTGAAATTGTCAAAAATGGGCCGGATAAGGAATTCAATATTCTAAAAATAAAATGTTTCAAATTGTGTTTAAAAAATTCATGTTTTAAATTGTAAAAAAAATATGTTTGATCCTGCGACACCCGGGCGTTCACGGGTCCGTCACACGGCGGGCCGAATAAGGAATTCAATTCAGAAAAAAAAATCGGACTATGTTCGGGTCATAAGTCAACATCTTACGAATCCCGAAATCCCGGTATTGAGTCAATCCCGAGATTACAGGATTGACTTATTGCTCGGGATCCCGGACCCCGGGATTGGAAGCCCTAATTGCAACCTAATAGGACGAACCTGCATCTATTTGCAATACTATTCCATCCAATTTTTGTTTATTGTGTACATGAAATAAAACGTGTGTATATTTTGGAATTGGTAATCCAACGTGCGCGCTAAGTGAGTACAAATGTGCTAATTTTTAATTATCTTTATGAGTGTAGGCATCGACACATCCTTAGCAAAATTAAATTAAATTTTTGTACGCGCCACGCTAATTTGGACACAGGATAAAAAGTGTATGAGATGCCACTGATTATTTATATACAGAGTAATTCTAGTTGCTTGTATGCTATATGGCCCAAATTAAAATAAAAATACTTGACCGATTAATAGGTATGATGACTGTTTACTATACACGATTAGACTTTAAACCATACCCGATCTTAATGTAGAGTATATGGACTCCTAATAGAGCATCTCAACGGAAGAGGTCGTTATAACAGTTACTCAACGTCTCTTTTTCGGAGAAGCTTAGGATATAAATGTGGGAAGCTAGCTAATCGTCTTCGGTACGTCCCGTTTTAAGTATCACATGGGTGGGAGGAAATGTAAAGTGCATTCGTGTATAATGTGCATTCTTGGTTTAGCCATAATGGTTCGAGAAACATTCGTAGTATAGACTTGATATTTTTATTTGAGTAGGAATAATATGCACATTTGTTTAAGTGAGCTAAGCTGATTATATGCATGTGGTACACGAGCTATAGATAATATATTATAAGTTTAATAAAATATTTATAGGGAATAGAAGACAACTAAAAAATAATATGGCAAGGTTGACATATTTAGTTACGCCACTGATGTAATATTTATATACCATATTCAATGTCTTGTTTCTTATTTTTAGTAAGTTTCTAAGATTTCACTCGTTTAATGCGCGGCTGAAGTAATTTACTCTCGTATAAGATAAAACCATAGCGATGCATACAGAATCACAGTATGTTTAAATCCCAGTAGCGTTAATTATTTCCCAGTGAACTATGCAGTAAATGAAGTTTGCCGATTTATTATTTTGGTACCTCGTATTAATTTTCTGCTAATTGTAAACCAATACACTTTTTGTTTGAATGCCCATGCAAATCACATGATAAACAGCGCACACTCGATATCGAAGCTACGAATCATCAACGTGACACTTTGATTTTCTAGCGAGATGAAATATGTCAATAACCGAGATGAAAATATTATGGATGACACCGTAGAAATTATCCACAAACCAATGATAATTCATAAAAAAACTGAATACTGTATTAAAACAAAAAATACGTTTCACATCACAACAATACTTATGATATAACACCGAAATCCCATGGCACAAAACATCTCATTAAAACTAGTTTTCAAAAACGTCATGTTTTAAAATCCCAATGTTTTTCCTTCTCCCGCGACGTCATTTCGGGCACATATCAGTTGTCATGTTTCCAGATAATTCAAAACCAACACTACAAAACTTTTTGATAAGTCGCTATTTTATTTGTTATAAATTTGTGAATATTTAAACAGATTTTAGCACTAATACACCGACATCAAAACATTCTAAAAGTTTACTTTGCCATACTTCAAAAAGTAGTCACTTCACTCTACTAATACGACAGCGACGGTAAACCTTCTGATTGTGCTCGGTTCCAATAACTTTACTTAAATAAAATGAATAAAAAATATATGGCGCTTTGTCTATTAGCTGTTTTTGCTAATATTATTTTTATTTTAAAATATTCTACTACTAAATTCAGCAATATTATTAATCAATCCATATAATATGTGGCGTACGGATGATTTGTGACGACAAGGGAGGGGCTGGTAGGAAATTTGATGTGATAAAACTAACGTAATACATATGCATTGAGAATAAAATCGAAAATTGTCTGAATGTTGGAAAATAATACTGAATTAAAACATAACCATTTAAAGAAATATAGATGGGTTTCAAAAATGTGTCATTTAAACAGGTTTTCAAAGTGACGATGAGTGAGGGGAGTAAAAAAATGGTAAAACCGTATAACGATTAACTTTATGACTTAATGTGAAATATAATAATATATTAACTAAAATTATATGTATCAGTGTTACTCATTGTGTTTATTAAGAATGACACCAAAATGATTTTTAATAAAATCCAAACAAATTATGATTGCAATAATTATTTTTTCCAAAAACACATTCATCACTTGGAAGTAACACGAAAGCATTAAAATCTGTTGAGTTTTATCAACACTAAAATAAAAACTTTAAAAAGGTTTAACTTCACATACGTTGCCAGTAGTAAAACAGGTTTTATTTTTTTTCTGACGTTTGTTGCCCACGTGACAGGCTGATGACACTACAAAATTACCACATGGAAATATAATTCTTCCTTTCTATTTATCAAGTTAGTAGAATACATAAATTATCTATTTATATTCTATCATATTCATAGCAAAAAAAATGACATTTTATTACTTAAGTAAAAAAGTTTGAGGTAAAAAAACTTACTGATAAAATTCAAAATCTTGCACAAAATATTTTTATAAACATAGGGTTAATTTTGAGTGATACTTTATCGTGCTTGGAAAATATTCACTTTGTACAACGTATAATTATTAAATCATGTGATAATGTTATTGACATAATGAATAATGTCATTGTATGGAATATATTTTATCCAGTTGTGGCAATACTAATTGTATTAATATTTTACTTTCATACTCGTATCACAGAGTGCGGTAACGGGAGACTGTAAATCTAATGTTCTGGGGCAAAAAACAGAGGCAAGTTTAATTTATCATAATATTATATTTTATTTTCGTCCATATAGCTCAACAATAGATCCATGTGTGAATATAACTATTTTATTATCATGCTATGAGTTTGCTGGCACTCGGTGAATTCACGTGTTTTGAATTTTTCAGTTCGTATTTCCATTCTTCTTATAAATACTATATGTCTGTTTAGATTATGATAAATCAATTTATCACAACGGTATTGATATTTTTCAATCCAAAGCGATGGATTGGGTTTACTATTTTATGAAGTTGTAATAATATTGAAGATATAAATGGCCATTTTATTCTTTTACTGTGTAGCAGTATTGTTACCATAGTGACATAGCTATCAACAATGTTTCTTTGTAAACCAAGACCAACAGTACACGGAAAACGTAAAATATGATTATTGAGAATTCTCAGAACACCTTTTATTAAGAATTTATTGATTACAGCTATTTTTCAAATCATAGCATCTTAATAGTTTTTATATACATATCGTAATGATGAATAATATTAAAATGATGCTACACTTTGACTTCATGACAATCTACGTTCATACAAAATATCGTCTATCAGAAAAACATTGATACTTTCAAAATTATTGTATTTACAGCATTAAATGAAAAGAAAAAGAATATTAATAATATTATACTTATATATAAATGTGACATTTTTTATAGGTGTTCAAAATTTTTTCGTACATCATCTGCCTTTGCCACCTTCATGTTTTCAAGAACATGGATGAACATTATTGTATCTATCAATCTCATTGACATAAAAAAGTTTCATTGATCAGATATGGATTAAAATATTTGATAAATATACACTAACTCTTTTCATTTGTTGTTGATATCCATTTATTTTTGCCAAGTGTTTTTTTTTATAAATTATTAATGTTTTCAAAATTTTGTTGTGAAATAATAACTCTAATAAAAAAATAAGTACAAGTTATCAATAAAATTTAAAAAAATCTTTATTAAATAGCGTTGTTTTGTTTCTTTTTAAAGTGAGATCAAACTTTTTGAAAATGCCACAAGTATCAGAGCCAATCTACTGCTCCCAGCAGATTATCATACCACCAACACTACCTCATATCCTGAAAGTTTACGCCAAAGGTATGCAAGAAATTCAAAAATAATTTTTATTTAAGTATTTTTTTAATAGTGGGACACCCATCATAGATGACGGTATTGAAATTGAAATGAAAGTCTAAAGTAGCTAGTAATAAATAAATGTATTGTTGTATGTTGTCTGTGTGCATTGCATAACATACCTACATGTGTTGTGATAATAATAAAACGCCTGCAGATCGGTTGGGGCTATTATATATAAGATTATTCTGGATTTTTTGTTTCTATTCACCGCATTGTTATGTCTGCGTTTGTACAAGAAGATGTCAGAAGAGTAACAAAGAATCGTAAATTAATCAGAATATTAACCAGAATAAGGTTGTTAAATAAGATTAATTTGTTTATTATCAATAAATTCTATACTATTAACGGTCTTTGAGTCAATTACCAATTAGCAATTCTTAAAATTCATATTTTTACACCATTCCTTAAAAATTAGTGATAATTCTTTATTTCTTCAAACAAAATGTTTTTCCACACCCTGCAAGTGATTAATAATACTTCATTTGCTCGCACCATGTGTTTTTGTTATGCTTTCAGCTGCCATCAAAACACAACCGTACGATTTGTTGACATGGTCTGCAGCTTACTTCAGAGCCAAGGCCGATGGTAAAATACCTCCTATGAAACTCAGGCTAGAGTACCCACTAGTCAGGACTGATGGCGGATTAACAGCGGGCTATCTCAGACTCATAATCAAACAGGTATCTATATACCTTTGTCAAATTTGGTGTCGAAGATTGTCACATTTCAGAAAATTTAAAATTCAATCACTTATGAGAACTAAATTTTGAAGAGATTATTCAGTTCTAATTCATCGTATTATTACAAAATTATATTTACAGTTTTCTGGTGATAACGAGATTGAACGAGAGGTATTGCAAAAGCGATGGCATGGAATATGTCTGAAAGACAATGAGCTGAGACAGATTTTGTGCACAGCTGGAGTCTACAAAGATGTTCAGTTTGCTCTGTACAAGTTTGTAGCGGTTGCTGCCGGCTTTTTGTGCAAGGTTAGTCTTTCAGTTATATCAATTTTTTTTCCATGTCTGCTCCCAACGTAGAGCATATAGCTTCCTAATGGAGGTATCTCAACAGAATTTCTCTATGAGAACTGCTTTTTACTCAGTTGCTCAACCTCTCTTTCTTCGAAGAGAGTAGGGGCAGAAGGATAGGACTAGGAAAGAACTAGTGGTTAGCTAATCGCTGTCGCTACGACCCGTGAGGTTTGGATGGGTGGGAGGGAGTTTTAGACATGACAAACACTCAGACTACGAACAGAAATCCGTAAATCGATTGAAAGATCAATTTATGAAACTGTCCGCACCTACACCGACAGTTATATGAATACCAATCAATTATCACTTCTACATCGTACTAGTAATACGCTGTTTGCTCATTTTTGTGCTGTGCGTTCTAAACGGGACAGACTATGGTGGATAATGAAAATGTGATAAAATGTATACACTATAAAAATATCACAAATTTACTATGTATTTTTGCATAATAATATTTTTGTATACAATTCAACTTCACAATGGCAGTAGGCAAACATAACCCTGTAGTTGAATGTCATACAACAAAGGAAGAGTAAATAGGAAATTATATACAGATAGCTCAGTAAATAGGACAGTTTTGATTATGTGTATTTTCTGTAGCGATGTTTAATGGTAATATAATATTTGTATTAATTTCATAATTACTTTAATCGTCTTTTCATGTGGACATTGTTGTTACCAAAGCCTGTCGCCTTCATTTTCCTGAGCAGTAATAAATTTCAGCATATTCAGTTATAGTTGGCATGTCTTTTACTTTAATTGAAAACTTCACTGCTAGATAAATAGCAGCCTGGCTTGTGAAAAATACGTGCCACTTTACTAGATTTTTCTGTCTATTACAATCTTGAACATCAAAGTATCAATGTGCATTTGTTTGCAGAGTCTCACTCAGACCATGATAATGCTGTGTGAGCTGTTCAGCGATGAACCGGAAGGAGGAAGCGGTGCCATTTCTGCTGACCTGTTTGTTGATCTTTATACGTTTCTTGCGGCTATTGATGCATCGAAAAAAATCAAGTATATTGACGGAATCCGGGAAGGTAATGAAAATATTCAGTAGCACGACAAAGAAATGGAGAAAGAACAGAAGAATTTAATGTATTATGATTCTTATGAGCAATTAAATTCTACATAGGAAAACAAAGCATTGTGTATTCAGATGTCCCTCGGTAGCGACTAAAGATGGATACAATGATTTTAAAGAATTCTGTACTGCATTCCTTAACGTCTGAGTTTATCCTTTGTTGCTCAATCTATCTACACCCAACATGTGATTGTATATTTTAATTATAGTTTCTTAAAAAATCCCAATTGTGGACATTTAAATTTTTTATATTTGATAATTTTACTGTATATTTAGGAAACTCCATTGTCTTGTAATGTTTTAATACCGTAATTATATGAACACTACACTACATATCAGATTCTGAAAACGGGATATAGAGACGAGCAAATAGTTAATTATTACTAGTCGTTTCTTCATGCTTCTTTTATTATTCTTTTCAAAAGGAGAAGTTGAGTGACTGATTTGAGATGCTTCCCTTGTGTGCCCGTTAGGTTCTAAGCATTCGGAGCGGACATGGTTTAAAAAATATCTTAATTACATTTTGAAAATAATTAAAGTAAAAATATTTTTTTTAGGCACAGTCCAAAATGCTGATGTTATTGATGATCCAAAGACAAACGAAAATAAAACCCCTATTCCTAACGATGCAACCAATACAATGACACCAAATATGGTAAGGAATATTTCGTATATTTATATAAGTAGCATCGGCATGCGGTGGATGTATCTCTATCTCTATCACACAACCTCACTTGTGTATAAGCAAGTAGGATAAAAGAGTAACCTCACTTGCACCCTTCATTTTACATGCGATTGAGCTAGAAAGAGATAAAATCACTTGCTAGCTTAGCATGCCAATCATCCTTATCTATCCTTTGCCATGATATTAAAAATCTCTTATAAAATTAATGTTAATGCTATGTTTCATATTCTCTAATATCCTACTTCCTCTATCCAGACATGGCTAAGCCGCAGGAGGGTTTCAGCCAAAATGTCGAATTCAGAAAACCTTGCTAAGAATGCAATCCTAGATGACATGGTGCCAGTTAATCATCCCAGGATATCAAGAAACCTTGTAGCCTTGTCGTCGTTTCCCAGGGAGATCTTGGTGTCACGTTTCATTCACCTGCCCACTTCATCCGAATCCAGTATTATCAATCCCTTTCTATTTATTTTTCATAGCTTTTTGTTTTGTTCTGTTACTTTTTAAAAGTATTTAAGTGTATTTTTTTATTAAATTTAACCAATACGATTAAATTAATTTATTCTTTTCCTATGTTTCTTACCCGCAGCTTTTTCATCACTTTCCTGCATGCAGACCTGCGGTGCATACTGTGTTAGTTGCCTTTTATATCTTTATTTAGCTATGCTTTTGATGATATTTTTTATTTTTTTGTTTTAGTTTATTGATATAGATTTTTTAAAGTATAATGAGCACCTATAATTAAGCACACAATTCCTTCGTGATGTCAATCAATGTTTGGATATGAATTTAAAAATCACTAAAATTTGTTTTTTTTGCCTGCAAAACTGAGTAAGATATGGGCCTGAACCGTAAAGTAACATAAAGAATTCGAAAAATTGATGGATAAGGATCGTTTGAAACCAGAGCATCATAAGTAGGGTAAAAATAGCTTAGAATTTTATAGTTGTAAGATAGTAGATCCTATACAATAATTTTATTGACCAATAATTCATTGTGAATTCGCCACGATAAGTATTTTCTTACACAGTTAAAGGCAAGTTTATGTCATAGGTATTTTTAAAAGAAATTGATCACATGCTGTACTTTCAGGATGACACAGTGATTATTGATGCCGAGCTTCCACTGCAAGAGCAATCTCCAGATGTTTCCTTGAAATCTCCTACAGATGATGTTAACGATAACAATGAAAATGCACCAGTAAAAGTTGAATGTGTGGACGAGTTAACTGAGACTATTCACAAGGATGTCAATGATAAAGAGAAATGTGAAAATGAGGAGTGTGTGGATGCCCCTAATGACGATCCAGGTGGTGAGTTATTTTTGATAGTGCTTAATTTTATTCAACAATCGAGATATTTGTACTGTCATCACTTGCACAGAACTATTGAGTTATTGTTTCAATTCATTCATGTTGTAAAGAGTTCTTTAATCGGTGTGTTTTGAATGATGCATGCCAAATTGGAAGTTACTATTGATGTTTGATGATATAATTTTACTAATAAAATGCTGAGAAAGAATTTGGAGGCAGATCATGATTGTATACACTATCAATAAGCAAACGGTAAATTTTCTATATAAGTGACTCTGAAGGACTTTGAATGGAATTTTAATTACTATATCGTGTAAATCTTTATGAAATTTTTGTTTAACATTAAGGTTTTATAAAGTAGAACCTTAACGATTATGGTGACAGCATTGTATATTTATAACACCTTTCATGATTATATTAATAAGCTTTGTATGCTATGACACATTTGAAGAATTTGTGGTTGATATTGTTTGAAAAATTCATACGTAAGAAAACATTATCACATTCATTACAATGAATATTGCCATACTAGTAGCAAATTACTTTAGGTCGGTTTCATTTAGAGTGTGCAATTTTAAATCTTGTCTTTACTATATTCACTAATCACAAGAGTGTTTTCCGCTTGCATCCTCATTGTGTTCTTCCACGCTTCTCCCACATACCAACTATTCTTCTCAGATGGAGCTGCCACTGAACAGAAAAAAGGCCGTGTGGTGACTTTGAGAGTTTTTTCAGAGGAGGGTGTCAACATTGATTCGCTCAGTGCCATGTCCATTCGGGAGCAGGAAGGTAAGGAGTGTGTGGTGTTGAATCGATGGTGTTCTTGTTATACATTTTTTATTATTTATATTTCAATATTGGTGAGGTCCAACATTTTTTTGCTGTTTTGCGATAAAATATAATGAGGAAGAGCTTAAAGAGAAAATCACAAAAATATTGTAATATACACAAAATAATGTCACCTGTCCTATCAGAGCTTCAGAAAGTTTAATAGAATGTGCTCATGTTTACATTGTAAATGTTTAAGTTTGAAATTGTGTCGAAAACAATGGCTTCAAACCAATACTCCCCATCAATGGTCGACAATCAGTGAAAACTGTCATTTTCTTCTTCCCGCAAACCAAATCTAAAATGAAAGATTGATTAATTGTTCAGTCCTTGCAATGAAAACTAAATCTATGAAAAACATTCTTAGCAGTAAAATAAGTGTTTTTGTGAGGTTGTGTTAAATTAGATTTTTTTTCCTAATCAATACAGCCCATGCACAATCACTTAATAAATCCATAGGACTAAGTAAACATGACAATATTTTTTTATTGTACATGATTATTGTTGAAGATAACATAAAATAGTTGAATTAATTTGTTTTAGGAAACATTCCACAGTTGTATGATGAGAATGGGGAACCGATATCATCAACAAGGACTGATATTACAGTAAAAGAAATGGAAGCTGTAATTGAACAGGTATGGCTCTTTCAATATACATTTATGTGACATTAAGATAATTGAATATTTTTTTAGCAAGCATCTGTCTTTCTTTTCTTTAAATATTTTTATTTATTGTCTTCTTCAATCAACATCACATGGATTATTAAAAATTCGCTATAAAACTATCGCTCTTCTCATACCTGTTGAGCTGGTCAGGGTTCAGTTTAAGTTTTGACAGGTGTAGGTGATGCAACACATTCGTTTTTCACACATTTTTATACCAATACAAGATGAGTTGGTTTGCAACCTGCAATTTGTATCCTTGATTTTCGTTAATGGACCTATCAAATATGTTGTCGCACACCTTTAGTGCTGTGCCTTGTATAGATGGAGTTTTACTTCCAAATCATGACATTGTAGATTATAAATAAAAAAATAAGCACTAACCCATCCATACCTGACCCTAAGTAAAAACTTTATTCAGTATTTTGTTTAATCAGTTCTTTCATCACGCCCATTATCTTTATGTAAAGGTTCGATAAAGATCACAATTGTTGGTGAAACCACATATACATCTAGTATTCTCCATCGACCATGAAATACAAATGCAATGGCACTTATGAAGCCGTAGCCCTCTTGTAGAAGATATTTTAATTTGTATAAAAGGTATACTAAGCTTTTCTGATTTGCATTTTGGGTTCCCTTATTTGTGCCAATACAGCTTGTGCCAAAATCTTTTCCTCGATGCTGCGAAAGGTAAAACCTTTATAATTGAATAAAATATATTTCAATAGAATAATTATTGTTCAACACTTTGTAAAGACATGATCCTGTATTTGTTTTGAAGTCATTATGTTACTCATTATTTTTTGTGCTACAGCTGCAGAGAAACAAAGATGAAAAAGTGAAAGATTTGGAGGCGACAATGGATTCCCTCGAAGACCTGGTGGAGAAGACCAAAATGATGACTAGTGATGTCGGTATGTTCAATTTTCGTAAATTTTCGATAATCAGCATGTCTTAATTTAAATATTCGGATTTCTAAACTGATTTATTTTGTAGATACTTTGAGCAGTCGCAGACTGTCGCGATCGACCAGCAAAGAATTTACAGAAGCAGAAAAGAAAAACGAACAATCTGATAAGAATGAGCAAAATAATATCTTTTCATTTGGATTTCGGAAAATTCCAGTAAGTTTATCAGAGATTATCGGATTGTTTTATTTATGCATGTTTACTTGATCTACAATCTAATTTACCGATTAAAAAAGACACAAAAATGAATATTTAGTGACATACTGTCATTACCTGATTGTTTTCCAACCTAAACACTTGTGTACTAGTGTCACACATTATTGTCTCATACTATTTGATGAAGTAAATCTTCAAACTGATATTAAGTGGAAGGAGTAACATTGAAACATGTATCTACATGATTGTGAAGTGTATTGATGAGAATTATTAATTATTGAAATTTACCAGTGTAATTATTTGAATTCCAACTCACTAGAATGTTAGCGAAGTTTCAGATGTTATTTTAAAGCTTCTTTTTTCTTTTGCTTTCTTTGGCATATTGCATAATTATAGTTATAGTACAAATGAACAGCTTCTCTAATAAAATAACTATTTTAGTCTTCTGAGTAAACTAATGTTTCTTAATTTTTTTAGGTAGATCCACATGCAAAAGGAGTCGTGAATCCAATCTTCAAAGGCCTCTTTGATAATGTTGCTGATAAAATGGGAGTCATAAAAACCATGCAAGAGGTTGTGGATGAGAGACAACCTGAAGTAAAATTGTTGTTCATATCTTTATTATTTAAAAGGGGTCACTTTACATATAAATCAGAATGGTATAATCGTATAAACCCGTCTTTTGTGGTTAGCAGAGACAATATTCTAATATATATACTGTATGTAACTAAGCTAAAATAAGTTAAGCATAGTTCTGATGGTGGCGTTAAGCCGTAATAGCTATCAACTAACCAATATAATTTTGTAGAACTAAATACTTTGTTATTTTATCCTACCTTCATATCTTTACTATATAGCAGAACATACATGTAATATATAAATTTGTCTGTCACAAGAACTCCTCCCTGCAATGTGAAATTTGCAAATGTCATTCTGGCTGCCCTTTCTAGGTCAACTGTACTTACTTTCAACTTTTAACATTATTTTTAATTGATGGACTATACTTTGTGAGTGCTACATGAGGTAAGATATTTGCAACATTAGCTTGCACCAAAATAATGCCGTAATAAGGCCAAAATTTAAATGTTAGCGCCCTCTATACCAGGCAAAGCTAGGTAATAAAAACTAGTTATATATAATTCCAATAATTTAGTAAAAAATATAAATACGATTATGAATGAGTTGAAACAGAAAATAAAATATTTTTATTAAAAATATTATTCAGTACTCGATGGGTTTATGGTCGAGGCAGTGTTTAATCATTATTTTTAAAACAAGATGACGAAAAATTGAAAAGTTTGGGAGAATGAGCCAGAAATAATTGTTGTATATAAATCAACTATAATGATTTCATGACATCTTTTTCAGGTGATTGTAGTGAATGCCATACCAGGAATCGGGCCAGTCGTGGATGAAGAAATTGTTGAAGAACTTCTGAAGTACATAAGGGAAACAGCGGCAGAACAGTGTGACATGTTTATGCCTCGAGACATCAGGCATTGTCTATGCCCACCTTTGGAGAAGATTTAACTTTATTTTATTGTTTACAACAAATTGAATAATCTGTATTTCATTTTTATGCTTTAGTGAATTAATTAGAATCAATAAAATCAAAAATACTAAAGTAGTACTGACTGTTCAGAATTAGAGGTGCAATTTATCTGTCTTACCATTAATAAATTATTAAAACGAAATATGAAATAATTAATTTAAAACTTTGTTACATATAACAAAAAATTAATGTTGTAATTTCAAATAAAGTTTCATTTCGATTATTTAAAAACAACTACAGTTTATGTTTGTAACAATAATAGTTCTTCAATGTTCATAGTTTTGTTAAAGTCAAAAATTGACTAGACTCAAATTTAAAAGTTTCGTATTCGAGTTTTTTCATAATAATATATGTTTATTTCTTCTATGTACAACTGTTCAGATGAATCTATGCCATATTATAATATAGTTATTTGTATTCACTGTGAAATTATTTATAAGTAAGTAGCATGGAAGTACAAGATTAATACATTTAATATTTCCCACTACCCCCCTTTTAAATCTCAATTACTATAAAATTCCAAAATATGTTTTAGACCTACCCGCTTTATCTATATAATATATATTAATTCCCTTTCTTTTTATTAAATCAAACTGTTGCAATTTTTCCAAGGGTACTCCACGTTGTTTCCACCACTGCTGTACGTCCCTTTTAGCACCCTTTTTTTCACCACAGTGCTAGATCATATGGCAAAGATTTTCATTACAAATACTGATGTACAGTGAAATTTCTATATTGGTTATTAATTTTTTCTTAAGGGGCTACCTAACGAATATGGAAACGGGGTTTCCATAAGAAAATCAATCATCGCTTACATTGCAAAATTGTAAATCTGCATGTGTTTTCGACCTTTAGGACTATTAATACTGCAAAAATATCCCTTAAGTGCATGAAAAATAACACAACTGACAATAATTATGATTTAGTATATTTATTCAATTTTAATTACATTAATGCATGTGTTTTTGTTTTAGTTCAATAGTCACTTTTAAATTGTTTTTATGCTACCCTGAAAAATTGAGATTTTGCAATTGAAACAACATAATTATTAATATTTTTTTGCTAAAACTCTTATCTTTTTTATGGTGGTAGAAACAGAAGAGTATGAAAGCTATTATTGCTTAGAAGCAGGGCCTGCACTGGCTTGTACATAATATGTTAAATATTATAATATGTACAGACAGAACGAATATGCGAAATATTAAAAAAAAATGTCATCAAAATGTGACGAATATCGAATCTAACGAATATAATAGGGACTGATGAGTACAGAGGTTCCAGTCTATGAAGCATTTTTCTTTTAATTAGGAATTCACTTGTCGGCTGATTGTGTCGCGTAGTGGCGAGCGAATGTCCAAGGCGCATTTGAGGAATGCATCAAAAATGTTTGCAGCCAGGTCAGAACCATTCATAACATTTTGCCAGTCGACGCCCATCTTGTCTCGGAAAACTCACCCGCGACCAATGACATTTGGTTTTCAAGATGGCGACGCGCCAACATTCGCATTTACATCATTTTAAACGCGCCAATCGTAATGAACCGCGCAAAAAAATCTTGCCGCACCGCCAAATTAACTTTGGAATAAATCCAAGACACCTGAATCGTAAACTGTTTGGACAAATACTTAAATTGAAAACACGTTCCATATTTCATTGATCAGAATAAGAAATAATTTACGGTCTGGTTTTTTTTTAACTTATGGTGGCAGAAGAATTTGAACATACTAAAAAGAAGAATCTATAGCCGAGTAGTCAACGTCGTGTTCTTTGGTTGCTGTGCTCGGATCATAGTACGAACACTTTTGTAAGATGATTTTTCGATCTATCTATGGATTTTTGTTTGGAGGCATGAGTGTCTGTGATGTGTAAAAAATTCCCTCCCACTTATCTGGACCTAAAAAAGGAAGGGTTGTAACAAGAGTGATTAATTATACCTGTTCGATATTGCCTCCATAGCCTCATCCTTATTTTTCTACTCTCCTAAAAATGAGGCCGAGCAACAGTGGAACAAGCAGATCTCTTAAGATAAGCTATACTGCATTACGAGTAGAAGCGGACATGATAAAAAAAGAGTTTTTTTAAATAATATTTTTTACTAGTTTATATGACGTTTTTATTTATTTAACATTGTTTTTAAAGCTTTCATTAATAACACTTTGGTAGTGGCAGTCTTTTAACTATACAATCTAAAAATACAGTTGAAAAAAAAATGAGATTAATTATTTATAAATAAATACGATTTAAATCTAAAACTGCTTCATACAAAATAAAATAAGTATTGCATTAATCCAGATATATTATTATTGTTTTACAGTAATTGGTACAAAGCAAACGCATTTTACTCTTAAAATTAGTACGTAGGTACATATTATAATATGTATTGTATACGTTTGTAACTTTTCAGGCTACGAAGGTAACTCTTCTTTTTGTCGTGAGCTTTTTCGATCATTTAAGCTCTCGACTATCATACTAAGGCAGTCCAAGCTTGATCCACCGGTAGATGAATATCCTGGAAAAGAAAACAACTTTAAAATAGGTGTATATATTATGACTTTATATTTAAAATGAGTTTATACCTTTATCGACATGACAAGAAAATATTAATATCTTAACAATACTTAAAAAACATCAATATAAAGAAGTAGCACAGGAAATGTTTGGTGTAAAGCCAAGCACCTCGTTAAAATTCTGCAGACATTCGAGCCGAATAATGTAATTATATTATAATTAAAATACTATTTAAATATAATAAATATGTACCTATCTATCGGTTAGAAAGCCAAAAGAAAAATACTCAACAATTAGTAATTTTACAGGAGAGCGGAATGACTAAAAATTGTTTGCATTGATATTAGTTTATTCATATACTGAAGATTTCGTGTACGTTAATTTACACAGCGACATTTTTGTGGTTGTCATTTGAGAAATGCATTTTATTCAAGATCGCCTAAGCCTTTTGTCTGTCCAATAGCATGCATTATTATTGAGTAAAAAATAAAATAAATTATTTGTTTTGTCTCAGAAACTGAATAATATAATTTAAGACATCGTCTCTGAGAGTGCTTGATGGAATTTTAACATCAAATATGAATTGTTGAAATTTTGGACATTTCCATGTATTTCGAGCTCATTCGTGTGCTCGAATTCCTGAAGATGCGGAAAAGCGAAACCTGGGTCGTTAGTGCTGAAGTATATGGAAATTTACAAAATTTAAACAATTCAAATTTGAATAATATATATTTATATAATCCATCCGCAAGTTTTTGTAATGTCTAATAGAAGTACACAATGCGCTAAAGATTATTACAGAAATTTGACATAATATGTAAACGAAATACATTACGTAGGCCTTAGTTTCCAAGAGTGTCATGTTTAAAGTGATATTATTTCTGTCTGGAAATGTAGGGCTCCAGTCTTACATGAACTATTATATTTGCATACTATTGAGTGTTAAATTAATTCATATTACGCATTTGAATGAAAAAAAACATGGGCGTTTCTATTTCTTATCTCTTGGGCTCATCACCTTTCCATTATATCCATTGTTGGATGTGCAGATATCTACATGACTATTAATTCCTCTCATGTTGCGCGAATTGTACAGCGACCAATCTAAATTATTTGTAAATCAAACGTAATAATTAATGAAAGTAAGTTTTTTTCACATCGAATTAATAAAAGTGTTACACATTTTTGTATTCATTATAATATTTAAATGAAATTGTCTTTTAGCCACGATACAGCACACGTAAAAATGATTCAAATCTATTGCAACCGATCAGAGATAACACGAAGTTTGGGAAATTACGCAGTTAACACCAGCATTAATTAATTCATTAAAATTATATATACGAGTACACCATTGTTAAATTTTTATCCACAATTATTATTCTCTTGATTTCAATTTACATTGCTTCATTTGATCTGGTCGGAAATTATTATCAAATAATCTTTATTCGTTCTAATATGAATCCTATATAGTTCTTCAGATATATTCTAAATATATCGATGGTGTTTTGGCCAATTTATGTAACCCTCAAAAAATACGAAAATAAGTTAATGATTGAATCTCATTTTAAAGACGACAAATAATATAAATTAGAAAAATAAATTGATCAATTTTTGGAAGGGAAATATCATTTATAATTGATTTTAGGTTTAAAAATTCTGACCCGGCCAATCGATGTACGCCACTATTATATCGACACTCCCTACATATAATCCCGTATCTGCAAACTTGAGCAAATTTACAGGAGTGTATTAAAAAGATTCATAGCGTAACTCACCACATAATGTTTTCGATAAAAAACAGCTTTTATAATTAAAATTTTGAAGGTTACATCAATTAGCCAAAACACCGTCGCATGATGTAGAAATAAAATATATTATATTAAACCGTAGTACGAACTTTAAATGCGCTTAGGAAACGAGCGAAAATAATTAAAAATAGTTATGTGAAAATTCACTACTTCGATATATATTATTTTGAAGAATTTCTTCCGTTTCATTCATCAATGTAATTTTAATGTGAAAACCCAACTGGAGGCAGGAGATTTATTAAGTTAAGCCCTATTCATTGGGACGCTGGTTCTCCGGGGACATCCCTGTTTGAAACGTATTTAGTACACCACTCCCTTTCGTTTAGGTACCGAATAATTTAAAATGGGCTCAAAGTGGTAATATGTCCCAAAGGAAAAAAAACTCTTACTTGCATACCTTCCCCATAAATGTTCAATCTCATTCAAACCATGATAACTGAACTCTGTTCATTTTATTTATCGATTTCAAATAATTGTGCGTAATCAAACAAAACATAAATGATTGAAAAAAATTTTTTTTTGCTCTCTGTTCAAAATTAAAGTTCCTGATGAGTAAAATGAAAGATAAAGGAGATTTTTCTACCGATTTGAGGTGAAAAATGATATCTATTACTCTTATGAAATAGAATGATTTTTTGTAAAATTTTGTTTCTTGTATTTTTTACTGATATTGATAATATAAAACTAAATTTGTTGTTCATTATTTCAGTTGCTGTTTCCATCTTCTACAATAAAATAATATTACGAAATTACTGTATTATATTATTACAATATTATGTGAGATATATTTATATTTCTGAACGTACAAAAAAATAGGTAAAAGCCTTTGAAATTTGATTTGAAACATTAAAACACATCTTATTATTTGAAAGATTTTACGGCAAATATACTTAATACATAACATTATCTAAAAATACTCCATTATAATAACTCATAATGATTTAAATTGATGAGATTTACTTCTTAGTGCGACATAATGGTAAGTTTATGAATATACATGTATTTTTTTGTCATTGCAACACCGAAAACAGATGAGACGGAGACAACCGGAAGTGGCTAACGTCAATTAGCCGCCGGACATGAAAGGCAGTTCCGCGCCATTTGTCGCGAACACCTCCTCGTCGGCCATTTTGTGGCAATTAAAATAATGAGCCGAGATGTAAAATTAACACCGCTCGGTAAAATTATTATTATCATTGACAGTGGTAACTGAATCGAGTGGGAGAAAATGTAAACGCAGTCCGAGGAGCAGATAATATTTTAAGTCAGTGAAGTAAATAAAAATTGGAAGACACTTTTTATTTCTTGATCAATCACTAAAATAGCACGGAGAATTTATAAGTGATGTAAACTTTGTTTTTATTTTCATATCAACGAAAGAGAAACTAACTAGAATATATAGTATTTGGCCGATCAACTATAGTTTACAATGATCAGGTATATCAATTTCATAATAATATAATTAACAAACATTTTAAGACACCAATGGGCAGATTGCAAATTCATATATAATGTAGTTTGCTCCAGCATATATAATACATTTTAAATGAGGATATAACAACACCTCAAATTGATGAATGTAAAGTGACCGACCAGGTAAGCGTCGTAAGAAAATGTAGGAGCATGTTTGAATAAAGGATTTGTCGCCTTTCGGCAAATATTAATTTCTTGTTTCAGATATCACCATCTAAATCGTCATAAACTATAACGCAGTTTTAATGAATTATAAACTGTGTTGAAAATCAAATTTTCACATAGATATAGTATTAAAATAAAACTAAATATGATAGATCGCCGGAAAACAAGTGCGCGTAAGTACTGCGCACATTGAAACCGAATAAAAAAGCCGACTCTACCGTAATTGATAGAAAATACTTTAGCCAACTTTATTAGTTACAACAGATTACCGTATTGCGACACATGTCTGTGAAAGATATTTTTGTTGAATAGAAACATTACATAGTATATCTTAATTTGGTTTAATTTTTGTACTTAAATTGTAAGTTTGATTTGTAAAATTTGATGCTTACTTTTATCTTGAATAGGCTGGAATTTATTGGATTCAGGAGAGTTCAATATCGGACGACGATCAGAACGTGAGCTTGAAGATCTCTCTTCCATTCCAGCTGCGTACGGTGGTGTATTTGAATCCCCCTGGAATTTTTTTATATTTTATTATATTTCATTACAAATAAGTAGAGTAAATCATCAGTTTTACAGTCTTGTGAGGATCACGGGTTTCGGCAACATTCGCCTCTAAGCTGGCAATATATTAGAAACTTAAACAGCAAATTTAATAACAATACTTAATGAGTGATAAATTATTATCTTAATACTTATTCAATTATTACCAAGAATTATGAATCGTGTAAACATATCAATGCAGTCCAATATTTAATATAATTACGAACAAGCACACTTGGTTAAATTATTTTTCTTTTATTTAGCTCGTGCTTATTCAAATTATTGTAATGAAAGTGAATAGTTTTATTGTTTATCGTTAAACGTAACTGAATTTAAATGTAAAGTTTCTGTAAAAAAGTAAACGTGATAAAAATAAAAGAATTTTTACAATAAAATTAGGAACAAACACCATGTTGTTCACAAGATCAGCTTCCGAATGGAAAGTATCTGAGATTGATCATTTTTAATATTTCATAATATAATGGAACTTTGTTTTCATTAAGCCACAAACTAGCCACAAGAATTTCTATACCGTAGATTGAATTTAAGTTGTTAATGATACTAGATGTAGTTATTCAATAAGGAATTTCTTAGTCGGTAGACAGCGTGGCGTAGTGTTGCACCTTATAAATAGATGATACATAATAATACTCAAGCCTAAACGCGATTCGCTAATATACACACATACTATCTGCTTTTGAATTGATCAAAAAGGAGAAAATTAAAATAATTTGTTGTACGCGAGGATGGATGGAGCAGGAACATTAATATTTTCGTATTCCTAACACGCTGGCCATCTTAATTTAGCACGATATTAAAAAACTCCCAGATTTAAAGAGCAATTGATAATGAATATTCACAACACATTATTATGTAAAAGCAGATAATGCAAATTTTGTAATGGTGGTCAAAATGTATCTCATTAATTACATAGTTGCGTTATCTTGTGCACAGTAAGTGAAATCTACAACATACGATATCGCATTTTACGAAACATGTATTATTTATTTTTTTCTCACTGCAGTAAGCAACGCGATATTTATTAAATTTTCATGCTTTCATGAAGGTGATATTATACTGCTGCAAACTGTGTCCGACATATTTAAATGACTGAGGTTTTTTTCCATTTCCGCTCCCAACGTGGAGCATATGGTCTCCTAATGGTGGTATCTCAACAGAATGTTCTATGAGAACGTTTTGTTATTTAGTAGCTTAACCTCTCTTTATCGAGGAGAGTAGGGATAGACGGATAGGGCTAGGACAGGACTAGTGGTTAGCTTATCGCTCTCGCTACACCCTGTGAGGATCGGATGGATGGGTGAGGAGGGAGTTTCTAGACAACAAACTCAAACTACGAACAGAAATCCATAAATCGATTGAAATATCAATTTACAAAAACTGTCCGCACCAGGAATTGAGCCCGAGACATCCATAGCCGTAGCCCACGACGCTACCAACTGCGCCACGGACGCCGTCAAATAAGAGATCCATGTAGCTCTGCTTTATGCCTTCATTCATAATCGTTCATATTTTTTTATGGAAACTAGATATTATTTATGCGACCCTCGTTTTATAAGTCTGGCTTAATAGCATTGTACTGAAACTTTAAATTTTCTCTGAGCTTTAATTTGGTATTTCAATATGTTGTGGTAGTTTAGGTCATGTCGATATAATACGATTCGGCGTTTTCCAATTCGTTAGAGAATAGTAAAATTACGATAAATGTCACCCCAAAAGACTTTTATGATTTATCTGCATAGCATCCACGTCCATCTTGTCCATATAGTCGCTCCTCATATTAACAGTATTATTATTCTATTAAATTCTTAATCTTATTCTCTTTGAACGTTTTCAAATAGGTTTGATACTGCAATTAAATTTCAAATGTCTAAGCGTATCAGCTAAGTATTTGGGACATCTGCCAAGTGCACTGGGTTCAAATTTACAAGCCCTTCTGCAAGTTGTGAATGCTATTCATTCTTTAAGTGATGTCCCTCTTGTCAGCATAATAAGCTGAATATTGTTTTTCAAATCAATACCTCTTGTAGAATAATGTCAATAGGTATCATAATAAATTGACAACTGAAGATTAACCGATGCGAAAATTTTTCAAAAAGACTGATATTATAATAATACGTAGTTGACAACTATTTTAGCTACCCGGTGGAATCATTATTTCATAGTATGTAAACTAAACATGATTGTAATAATGATATTCGTCATGGTCACCGAGAATATGCTGTAAAATTGAATATGCAGTGTAAACGCTGAATATTTTTTTATGTATTGTGGAGTGCTGCCAAATTCTACCCACGGTTGACTGACATCATTATTACAACCAGTTAGCTTTGTATTTCATCAAAGTAATTTAGTATCGTTATAACATTAAAATACATTTCATATTAATTAATACAATGAAGAAATTATCTGACGAAATAATATTATACGATAGCCTCTTAGAAAACCAGAAACGCATAGGAATACTGATTTCAGAAGTACAAAGCTAGAGAGAAACATAACGCTTCCGGTGTAGACTAGATGTTTAATTATGGAGCGATTCAATGGATGTTTTGAATGAAAACTAGATGTATCAAGCTTTTTCTTCGGAAAAAGTAAGAAAATTAAGATATATTTCGACGGTGGGGAGGTTAGAATCTATTACAGACACCCATACCTTTAGAGACAAATGAATGAAGGAAAAGTTATCAATCCGTAATTTGAGTTTTTGACTCCCCAATCGAGTGAACCAAAGCCCAACACAGCTGACCATTCGGTTTCAGAACGGTAATGGAATTATTAGAAAATGCCAAATTCCATTTTTTATTTCTGATTCATTACATTGTAAACATTTAGCAACGAGTATTTAGTAGTTAGCTAATAGTTCTCTCTATGAACCGTTTTTCACGACCCAGATGTGAGTATGTTACTATTTACCGGTCCCGTAGTCAAGCGATTAATGTACTGATGTCCATTCAAAGTCATGGATCTCTGTAAAGTTTTTATTTTTTCCCACTCAAACCCTTTCCGAAGAATAACAAGCCCTGTATAATTTTACATTTCGTTAGTTTTATTCCGTATCTTCTCAATCTGATATAGTATTTTCATGAAGAACAAAATACTATCATCGAGTGAAAACCTGCAATCGTTTTCAACATTCTAATCTTGTAACGGGAAAACAATTAGGGAACTATTTTACAATAAAGATAAAAACAACGATGAAATTCTAGCGTCTGGCATCCCCGAGAATAGTCTACAATTCGAAATGTTACAGAATCAGAAGGACATTATCAAATTCTTGAGATCTGCATCTTCTAGCTAGACGTCAAAAGAGGCATTTTAATGCCCGCCACAAAATGACAATAATTTATCTGTCAAATTTGAAAATAGAACCGGGCGTCGTTTCTTATTTACGCCGTTGGGAACAAAATAATAAATCAGCCAGTATCAGATTGGTGTTGCCAACAATGCGAAACTAAAAATCGTTAATACTCCTAACCCACTTGCGGTTAGATGCAATGAAATTAATGATGAATGTTTTCGTTGTAATTCTTTGATGATATAACTGCCTAATTAGATTCAGTAAATTGATAATGCATGCAAAATATTTGTTATTCCTACCAAGTTGAAATAAAAGCTGTCATATGTGAATAAATATTGATACCCACGTCGTTTATATCAATGGTTATCACAAAATTATAAAATTAATTTTCCTGACTATATCCGCTCCTAAACTGTAAACCTAACGGGATAGTTCAGTTTCAGGTTTCAGTGGGGAAAGAGTGGGAATGCATGAATGCTATTCAATACATCTACATTAAAGGTCTGCACGGGCCGAAATTTGATGAAATTACCCGCCCCGAGCCCGTTCGCCTCAGGCCCGACTCGGCCCGAGCCCGAGTCTTAATACCACACTTGTTACCCGAGCCCGACCCGAAACCTAAATTTATATATCTCGGCCCGAAAAAACCCGATTTAAAAAAAAATACAGTTGCATAAAATTAATTAACGTACAAACCCAACATTTTCACATCTAGAAAAATCTGTTATTTCACGGACTGATTTCCACACATCACCACAGTCACCACTTTTCAACTTTTTCTTTAAATGAATCTTTTGTATTTTTTATAATGAATTTTTCGGCACAAGGAGCAGTTGACTATCTAAAACGAATAGAAAGCAGATACTGAATAGTATCACACTTTACTCATTTACGAACTATTTAAACTTACTATTGGTGATGATTGAACAAAGCATTGTTTCACGGATCAATAACAATTTTATGAGCTCGGTTTCAGGTTACCAAAATATAAAATGATGTCTCCATACTTATCAAATAAAAGACTCTATTGTGGTCCAATGCTATTCGAAACGTAATAAATTATTTTATTTATTGCCTTTTTGTTATCAACAGTATTTAGTTATCAAGAGTACTTATGATCCGAACATAGTCCGAAATATTTTTCTGAAGAACAAATCCCTTACCCGGGCCCAACCCGAGCCCGAATATCAATTGTCTCTACCCACCCGAATCCGGCCCGTCTACATACATAATCTACATACATTTAAATTAGCATGCGCAAACTTTCATTCGAATATTCGAAGCTTTGATCGAGAAACGAAATTGTAGAGAAGCCTCAGTGTCTTACTATTTGACCATGGGGAGCTCCGAAAGCAAACGCTTATTTTTGTGATTTTTGTTACTCGCTTTTTTATTGTAATATTTTTAGAATATAAAAGAATATATCTTTAAAGAATGAGCTCGTAACGAGTCACGATAAACGTTGTATTGAATATACTCAAATTGTCTTTACGCCACTGTCTCTATCCATATATATTATATCCGCTATATCAAAATTGCGTTTAAATTAAGAATTCTCATCTACTCGCTCCGATCCTTGATACTATTTTATGTATATCTGAAATTTTCATTTGCCTCCTAACTGGCCTTCTTTTGAATTAAGAATTACGATGTCCAATTTTATTCGTTTGTGTGAATAGGATATCAAATTTTACGAATCATTTTGAGCAATCTTTTGCAACAGATCGCATACTATAATAACCTGACGTCATAGGTAAAAAAACAACTAAAGAAAAATGATCTTTACCGAGAAATGAAGTATCTACGATATCAACCTTTTATGTAATTTTTGTGAAATTTGATTGATTGATTTGATAGATTTGATGACAAATTAAAATAAGCAAGTTCCTTGATAAAAATACTACGGTCAACCATTTGATATTACAGGTATATTGCACGTGAAAATGGAAAATGACACTATCCAAAAAACATCACCTTTTCAGTATGACCATTTTAAGTATGTTTCATTTTATAAGTGAAAAATCATTATGAAACATAATTATTATGTGTGTGTGTGTACTGTATTGTTTTATTATTAATTTAATTACTTAACTTCAAAATTCTGTTAAGATCTTCAATATTTTATTTTTAGAACAATATTAAAAAATATTTAGTATAGTGACACTTTTCAACTTCATGACCATACGTCTCTAAAATTTTGACATTAGAGTTTTTAAACAATGACAGTCGGCGTCCGTGGCGCAGTTGGTAGCGTCGTTGGGGACGGCTACGAATGTCTCGGGTTCGATTCCCGGTGCGGACGGTTTTCATAAATTGATCTTTCAATCGATTTATAAATTTCTGTTCATAGTCTGAGTGTTTGTGATGTCTAAAACTCCTTCGCACCCATCCTATCCACACGGAGCGTAGCGAGAGGGATTAACTAACCAATAGCCCTGTCCTAGCCCTATCGTTCTATCTCTACTCTCTTCGAAAAAAGGGATGTTGAACAACTTAGTAACAAGCAGTTCTCATAGAAAAATTCTGTTCAGATAACTCTCTTAGGAGATCATATGCTCCACATTGGGAGCGAACATGGAAAAATATAAAAAAATAAACAATAACAGTAAAATAAAAATGGTATTATCTTGTTAAAAGAATTAACGTAAATTGTGTAAAAAGTTAAGTAAAAATGACACTCAACAAAAAAGGACGTTTTTCCAATGAATATTTAAATTTTTAAAAAGTATCTGGAATTACAGCTGACAGCCAATGCGCCAAATATTTTGAAATTTGGAAAATCATAAGAGATAAACTCGATGATAATTTTTTATAAGTCACTCATGTCATAGATCAGAAATTTAAATTGAAAAAATCAAAATTTGATATTGACCTTGCTGGGGCTTGAACTAGAACCCACCTGATCGCCAGGGCAAAGTTCTTACCACTTGATCACAGAGGCCGACATATATTTTATATGTATATATTAGTTGGTAGTCACCTACGAACATACTAGTAAAGCATTTTTGAATTCTTCTTTCTTGTGTTTAAAATACTTAAAGTTTTTGCATATTGCATAATTTCAAATTCCACATTAGATGTCATTCATAACTAAAAAATGATAAATTTCAATTTATATTAGGTATAGCTATTCTCTAAATTTCTTCTCAGTTTTCAGTGAGATTAAACTGTTTTTCCGTTTTCGAAATCCTAAACATGGAAAATTAACGTTGTCTATTAATCACCACATCAAAAAAACTAGTTCGATGTTGTCATGGCAACTAAAACTGTAATTAAAACTAAAAACAAATGAACATTCATCATTTAATTCAAATGTGTTCCATTCGATCGTTGCGCTGTCAATAATTATGATTTTATTTGCGATTAACAAGAGCAATAAATTTGTATACCTAATACTAAATTAATAGTATAATTTAAGACATCGACTGAGGGTGCTTGATGGAATTTCAATATCAAATTTGGATTATTGAGATTTTGTACACTTCCATGTATTTTGTCACTAACGACCCGGGTTTCGCCTTTCGGCATCTTCAGGCATTCGAGCACACGGATGGACTCGAACTGAGAGACAGTAAACAGTGTCTAACGTTTATATAGAAGATACAAATGCGACAAATATTATTTACGAGGTAAGATATTATACGTCTGAGAGCCACATTGATACCTGAGTTAAAATTTCGGGAATCTCCCTAATCCTTATTTTGTAAACACCATATTAACAGAGTGGCGAATTGCCGCTTTTCAACTTCTTTTAGAAATACCAGTGATTTTACAATTATAATAGTATTGTGGGTTTTGACGGGATGTAATTCGACGAATGGGTAAATATATACAATCATTCCACATTTAGTGACATCTGTTAGGTGTTTCAACGTATCGGATATAATAGCGGAGAATTAGGAAGGTTCAGCTGCTCATTCAAGATTGGCAAGGAGTTTAACTGATTTAACCGAAATTTTAACTCAGGTATCAGTGTGGATCGTAAATACTATTTGTCGCATTTGTATCTTCTATATAAACGTTAGACACTGTTTACTGTCTCTCAGTTCGAGTCCATCCGTGTGCTCGAATGCCTGAAGATGCCGAAAGGCGAAACCCGGGTCGTTAGTGACAAAATACATGGAAGTGTACAAAATCTCAATAATCCAAATTTAAAAAATCTAAATTAATAGTGTTTACAGGGAGTGAAATCGGGCCACTAGTAATAATATTAAACATAGATTATTTTTATCGGTCTCGCAATTTTGAAATGAAAAAATCTCAATGGAATAAAATTTTGTTTTTGTGTCGTTTATTTTTTATTTACGCTGTAGAAAAATCGAAAAAACTGGTGATATATTCTAGAGATGTCCTTTGATTAATGAGTTGTTTTGTCTCATGTCTAAATAATTTCAACGCGTGTCGTTGGGAAGCTTTATTGGCGTGGGCGGGGGACATCTTTTTTGACTAACGCAGTGATAACAGACGCATGCCTAATTTGAAAAAGAATGTTTGTATTATATTTATTTATCCACTTTATATCACATATTGTTAGATAGAATATTCAACAAATACACCTACACGCTTCAGCGAGATATCTATCATCTTACATATTTGCCGAGTAGTGGTTGTATTAATAAATGAATACATTATTAAAACACATTTAAATATAGTAAATTCCCCCCATGTATCTTTTTAAGCAGAAGAAAAATCCTACTTTTAATCTATATATATAAAAGTAAAGGATTGTAATCGAAGTTACGATAAAGTTTTTTTTTAAGACAGATTAAGCCTGAAGATGCGTCTTGAATACATGAAACACGTGTTATATATAATTAGACAACTAATTGAATAACAAATTTATCAATTTTATATCAGTGAACTTCCGATTATCCGGTATAGTGGCCGGTTTTGTGGCTATTCAATGCGTTTAGGCTTCTGTTCTAGCAGTACAAAACAAATTGTGCTTTATTTAAAAAATATAATGCATTTGCACCGAGAACTAACAGCTTACTAACGCATTAAAATTGATTTAATTACACCCTGATTAAGATATAGTTTGAGAAATTGGCTTATAACCAACTATCTTGAATAATTAAATTTATAATATAATGAACAAAATATGTATTGTTCATATCCTAAACACTTTATTTGAACAAAAAAGACGCGGAATATGTACTATACATAGTTGTGCCTTATAAAATAAATATTTAAATAGACAAATATTTTGTTAATGCATCGATCGTCTCACTAGAAAGGTTTGCGTCAACTGGAGTTCCACTTTTAGTTGGGAATAATAAAAAAATAGCCGTAGTGATATTATGCGATGGTCACTTTAATTTGCAATATTTCATCGTTTTTTATCGATTTTTTTCCTCGGCAGAAGCTACGAGTAAATTAATTTAAGTAATAAAATATGTTTTTTTAAAGATCGGCAGTTAACTGTGTTAAATATTTCACTCCCGTCTATTTTAAAAGATAGTTTACTATTATGAACCATTTCATATTATCATTAAAAATAGATTTATTGATCTGCATTTATTTGATTTAATTTTGCATTAGCCTAATTCTGTTGATTAATATTTTAATTCTACAGGATTTGGTGCAAAAATATAAGATATCAAACAATTTTAAATATTTTTATATTTAAATTGTATATGATTTAATGTTTCTTGGTGAATAGATAATATAATAAACAATTAAACAAACTACCTATCTTTCTTGAAATATTTAGCTTAGACGTAAATAATCAGACGGACACTGTTTTCTATATTTAAAAGAAGATTTTCTCGGATTTTTAAAATGTGTATTCATGTGCTTGTTTTATTTTCCATAGTCACATACGATAAATATTTTTAGATGCGAAATGGATGCAACGTTATTGAAAAATGTGATAAAAGATTTTGTGACGAAACGCAACAATATGGGAATACCCAAAATCATGTTATGATTTCTGAACGATCCCTTTGCACAATTTCACGTATTTTTTTGTTCCAATGAATAAAGTTGGTGAAGTTATACATATTTCATAAATGCAATATTTAATGTGTAATTTTCAAATTGGTTTTCAGTTGTCATTTATTACGAATTTAATATTCTGTCAGATTTAGAAATATTATCTTTCAAATTTTAAATATTTATTATGATCGTCAGTTAAAAATAATGCACGGAAATAAAGAATAAAAATGTAAATATTTCAATAAATCTTTTCAGTGGACGCCTAAATAAAGTTAAATAAATCAAATACATCCTCTTTTATTTGAGATTTATCTATAGTGCCACCCATCGAAATTGAAATGTATAAATAAATAAATCTAGTGTCGCGATATTGGCTGATTTATTTCCCCTGATGTAGCAACACTGAAAATTTGATTCGAATTCTAAGCTGTTTTAAATTCGAAACGCATTCTATGAAGAATTTAATGTTTAATGTTTCTGAGCTATATTTGGTTAGGTGGGTAGGTATATACTGTAAAATATGAAATTCAAATTCTTTTTACGCAATTCACGTTTCATGGTGTTGTCTTAGTAAAATATCTTATGATTCCCATAATAATGTATTTTAATAACGTTGAAAATTAATTTTGCTAAAAAGATAATATTTTCTTGCGCAAAATTTCATTCATGCTATGCTAACTTTATTATTGTACCACATTTATTTTTGAATTATGATGTAATAAATTTTTTGTATTCCTGATGTTTTTAACTTTTTTATTTCTTTTTTTTTACTATGTCCACTCCCAATGTGGAGCATGTGGACGTTGGACTGAAATATTCCAACATAAGCTCCCTCTTCGAGAAATGCTTATCATTCAATCGCTCAACCTCTCTTTTTTGGACCTAGTAAGGATATAAATATGGGGTTAAGATAAGACTAATGCTTAGCTAATCGCTCTCGCTATGGCTCGTTTTAAGGATCGGGTGGGTGAGAGGAAATTTTAGATATCAATGATTTCGAACATAATTCTATACATCGATTGAAAAAACTATTTATGAAAATGTACTTACAACTCAAACCCGTGAACACCGCAACTGAAAAAACGATGTTGATTCCTCGGTCACAGCTCAAGGTGAGCTATCAGCCCTCGTTACCTTTTCCATATATCCTATCTTCTCCGAAAACGATGAATCAGCCAACTAACAACTAGCCCATGCAAAATTAACTTACTGTTCAAATAATTTTCGGAGTCTCAATTCCATACACACTCAGAAAACGAACATAATAACTATAAGATATGAGATTGTAGGTATTCATGATCTTTTATCGGTAGAGATATTATTATGGGAAGACACCATATTATTAGTCCACAATTAATCCCAATATAATATATTTTTAAGTAATATATACCTAATTGATCATATAATTAATCTAAATTAAATCAATTAAATTGAAATGACGTCTAGGATTAAAAATACCTTTTGACAATCAAAAGTTCACTGCTAAATTCCTGCCAAGATTTAATATACATTTGCATTTTATTTGAGCTCTTTTTTATTTCAACTGATTTGAAATCAAACACTATTTGATTCGTTGGTGATAGCTGTAATGTCAAATAATTCCCATATATCTTAATTTAAGTTAAAAAAATTCACTACCTACTACACTATTTTTCCAACTACTAACGTCAAATAAATATCTGCGACAGAAGTGTTGTTATACGAAAATATAATTCTATATTTTAATATCATACAGATGTGATACAAAGAAAATTTTCAAGTTGGCATCACTGCCTGTCACAATAAGAGGAAAGATTTATCATAATAATTATTTAAAAATAGAAATATCTTGTAAAGAATGAGATTTGTAACACGAAGATATAAAATTGCCATGCTTTCCGTTATTCAGTTACAGCCCCACTAATTGGCTATAAAAAATCTTTTTTCGTTCCGCCATTCTGTTAGGGATACGGAAACATGTAAACCCGTTAAGTGCGAGGGTAGTAAATGTTGTCTTTCATTTAGTAATAACACTGATACATTTAAAATATTACCCATTACATTGTTAACCCCTTTGAGAAGCAATTCTAATTTACAATACATACTGTATTATCGACTTTTTAAGAAATCGGCACTTCTGCCGTTACTAAATGTGACCATTAATCTCAAGATGCTTCTTCAAGAAGCGAAAAACGTGTCACATTTATTAACACAGCCAGTGGAATAACTAAATTATCAATATTAATTTTATCTAATAATGAATTTCCATAAAATTACCACCGAACCCATAGGGAATATTAAAGACTTAAATTATATTAAAAAAACATATTTTAGTACAGCCTAGCTGCTTCTACTTTCTCAATGCATTAATTACACTTATTGTATTGCGAATGTTGCCACCTCTGTATTCATTTGTGTTGCAATATATTGCGGAATTTAGCGAATAATAATTTACTTAATTTAATCATAAAAACAATTATCAATTCGCATTTTTATTTCAACTGTTTTTTTTTCTAGAGTAAAAATATATTTCGGAATATTATTAAAGTGACGTCACGTATGGACCGATTATTTTTTTCCGAAAAGTTAAATAATCATTAAGTTTTAAGCTTTTTTTCAAGCAATGAAAATCTGATTGTGATAATATCGCATATTTTTTTCTACAACCAAGCAGCTCGATAAGTTGGGCTATGCGATCTGGGAGGAAGGGTTTTAGTTATTATATATTATATAAGCGTCCACTACGTAGTCACCAAGAAAAAGCTTCCTGGTTAGCTGATTGTGTGTTGAGAGTCATTGAAGGGCGCATTTCACAGCCCAACAATATTATTCGTATCTCAGTTGTTTGAAAAGAATAACTCAGGAAAAATAATCAAAATTTTTGACAATGAATTTCACTTGATTGAAAAAGTATTATTACAATCACCATGTAAGCATTCAATATGCAGTATTTCGACAGTATATATATGAGGTACGTGCCGCGGATTTCTCCTTTTCTCGTTCAATCACATGTAAAGTGAAGTGTGCGAGCGAGATACAAAGGCATGTGGGCGCATAAGCAATTTAGGTTGCGTAATAGGGATAGATATTAATCCACCGTACGCCGATGATATATGTATTTATTATTTCGACGAGATCAGTCTGTTACAAAGCGTTTACATCGGATCAGAAACATTAACCATGACTGCTGCTGGCTCTCAAAGTGTTTTGTTTTCATTATCAAGAGCTTGCAAAAATAGTCTTAATCACAACTACATTATGATGACGTTCTCTACGTAACGTCAAATATCTTTTCGCCTAAATGGCTTTGGAATCTTGAGATTATGCATCTTTAATGTGAAAACTGCGTCACCGAAAGCTGGATGTTGTGAAGATGAATATTTAATCTCTGAGTACCAGTAAAATTGGTAAAACGAGGCGTGTAATTTACCATATAAATGATATATGGCCGGGTTATTAGTTTCTAGAAGATTACTTTATTATTTATTTTCTGAGTAAGATAGCGAATTTTAGTTATTTGAAATAAAATGAGACGAAAAAAGTTTGTTCATTGTATATAAAGATTTGGAAAAAAGTATCAATTTGACCACCCTTAACCACAACTCAGGACGGAATTGTGTAGCGTTATTCGGCTGATATTATTAATTTGGTTTTAGTGTCAGAAACAATCAGTTTAAATTCTAAGCAACAGTTACACAAAACAGCCAAAAAATGTTGTCGTATTTTTTACTTTGATATAAATGAAAAGATTCAGTGAAACTTGTATGTTTTATTGATGGCTGTTTTCCGTGACACATAAATAGCACCCGTTTTGTAAGATGGGCAATTAAAGTTCGGCTGCGGCGCTGATGGAGAGATCGTAAAGGTTTTCACACTGTCTACGACTCTCGCAGACAACACGGAATCGCGTGTTTTTGACACATATCTCTATTTTTCGGGAAATTTCAAAGGAACCGATGGACGGCAGTAACTGATTTTAGTTGTATATCAAATCACAAATAGAATCTTTTGTTACGGATACTAAAAAAATTAGCCACGGATATTTGTTGTGTCTTGAAAGTTTTCTCGCTGTGAAACATTAAAGAGAAAGAAAGCTTTCAAATAAATGCTACGTCCAAAGTACCATTTTCCGGGATAACGTACTTTGATAACCTTAATTTAAATACTGAACTATTGACATTCAAGATTTTATATTCATGAGAGGTTCAATTTATAGTGTGATATTTTCCGAAATCATCTTCAAGCAATATAACTCAATAAAAAAACAAAGTGAATTAATATCAAATGATATAAAATTAAAATTAATAACTTAGTTATTCCACTGTCTATGTCACTAATGTAACGCGTTTCGCTTCTAGAAGCATTTTCAAGTTATTAATTTTAATTTTATATTAGGAATGAATTTCCAAAAAGAGTCCATCTAAATAAAAAGAATATCAAATGTTTTGCTTTTTCATAACTGTTTTGATTTGAGATCTTAGAAATGGCGCTTTAAATGTTTTTTCTTTATGTTTGATTACGAATAAATATGTTAAAATTCTCATTCAGTATATGTGTGATTTAAAAATATCTGTAGCATTGGCACCAAGCTGTAGCGTCCAATGTATATTTTTAATCCAAATTTAAATATAATCAAGCAATTATAATGATAACTCTCCTATATTTATAATAATAACACAATAAACTTACTATGTATTTATTTTCATTATCTGAAGATTTCGATTGAGAATGACTCTGTGCACCATGAAGCACCTCTTCCAGACTTTCAATGTATTCGATGGCATTTCTAAGGATTTCGACTTTTGGAAGACGCTGATTGGGATTCGAGCACGTCCTTTTCTTCAGCACCTCGAATGCTTCGTTGACCTGCAAATAAAGAAAATATGATTATTTATTACAGTAAAACCTAAAGACTGTATCGACCCAGTCATAACTATTTATACAAAGTGTTTTAAAATTACGTCCGTAAATTTGCGTTCAAAATAGTTGTATAATGTTTTATGTTTATCTAGTAAGACATTCCTGAAATGTAAAGCTAAAGCATATAGAAACTTGCGTTGATATCTCACATTACGAATTATGTAGTCCCTTAGGATTAGCCGAAGACATGTTTCGAATTTGAACAACTCGTTTCCGAATTTATTTATGGATTCCGAGTCGGCTTGTCAGATTGTCGGGTGTTCGCAAAAAGGTGGCTGTTATGTTTTTCTTATTATTGATTGATTTGATTAATGTTTCCGCTTTGAAATCATTATTTTCCTAATTTAATAAAGTTACAGAAATTCAATGTATTGTTTTATTATAAAAATGTTAAATATCAAACGCGTTGCAGGTGTTCATAGCCGACCCGTTAAACGAAATTTTCGCTACTCCTGTTTTAAATAATTACACTATTATCTGTATTTCATCTTGCTTGCTTAATAATCATAATACTGATTTTTAGCTTGGGATCACCGTGTGTTTAACGTACAATACGGGACCAGATGCAGAAGTTCGGTGATGAATGCGAAGTGACATCCTGGACATATTATCAGAATCATCAGGTCTGCGGAAGTTTCCGGGTGAATGATTTCCACAGCATTCGCTCTTAATCCGAGCAATCATTCTTGCTTAGCGTCCGTTTTGTTTAAAAACAAATCCTGGTGATTATATTTTTAGTCTATCTGTAATTTCCATCGCCCTTCTGACTGGCCTTCTTTTATATCAAAAGTTACGGCGTCTAAATGCATTCAGTGGATGAAATAGAAAATTTCACTAATCATCATGTCAAAACAAATGGTATTTTACATAATTGTAGTAATGGCGGTGATGAAAACTTTCATACATTTTGCAATCGATTTATTTTGATTCTTTTATTCAAAGTAAGGATGTCTTTATTCCTTCCCATATATCCCATTTGATCACATAAACCCAAGATTCAGAGAAAATCCTAGTATCATTTCCTTCAATCAAAGTTCATTCTCAAAAGATAGGTTGAGCGACTTCCAGCTAACTTTCGTTAACGTCTTGCACTGCGAATGTATTTTTAAGCAACAAACCTTTACTGGGGACATATTTCAACAGAAGTCCCTATTCTACTCATCGTCTAAAAAAATACTAAATGATAATGCTGTTGTTTGGTCTGCAATCAAAGAAACAAGTCAACGTATATGTGTTTGGCCTTTTCCTCCGCCAATCCTGCAAGATAACTCTCTTTTGCAAGAAAAAAGTATTAGACTCGACTTATTGTTTCCGTTATTTGAAAAAATCGATATGAATTAATAAATTTCGTTCACAGGTACTGAAAAATGTTGCAAACACAGTTACAAAAAGCTAAAATAACATTGCTATAAAAAAGAATTATTAATAATTAAATCGAATTCGTAAATGATTAACGAATCTCATAAAGCTTTTAGTTTGATAATTAAAGGTTAATGTATGTACATAGAAAAACTTAATTTATTTTATTAAAAGTCAATTATCTCACAACATGGTTTTTTGACGATATGTTATGTTCATACTGAATAAATAAAATATTCATACATGATCATTGAAATTTTATATTTGAGCAAAAAGGGGATAAACGACATAAATTGAACGCAGGGAGGCAATAAAATGTTTAAAGTAATGCCCTGTTGTGACTGCGGCATCCTGTCGCGACTCGAAAACACTTAGAAACGCTCACAAAATACATTAGATTTATTCAAAAAGGATATTCAAGGAAGATGTACCTAAATATATTTAAAGGACTAATTATAAATGTCATATATTTTGGCAACGGTCCTCAAACTATCAAATAGTGAAATAATATTATTCTTCGACATATTGATTCTATTGAATGAAGTATAAAGTTAAATGAAAACAATCATATTATTATATATATAGTATGTTTTGTTTATTTTTCTCCTACTCCACTTTTATTTATACTTAACTGTTTGTTAATAAGTCTTATATATTAATTAATTATTTAACCGTTATATTACCGTCATTAATTTTTAATTTATATCCTTTATTGAGTTAATAAATTCTACGTTTGTCCTATTCTGTCGCGGTGGCTACGGTTTTGAAATCTTCACTTATCAAACGATTTGTATATTTAGGCTCAAAAGGATGGGTGTCTATTGTTTATATCCGATATTTAAAACGGGATGTACAGAGAGCCATAAGCTAACTGAAAGTCATTTCAATCATAATACTTATCATAATTCCAATCGAAAATATGGATACTATTCGTGAGTAGATTACAGATGTTGGCATTACTCTAATGAAATGATATATCGTCGCTGTTCTGGAAGAAAACACTTAATCGAAAAAATGACAATTTGAGTTATTAATATCAAAATGTTCCTTATTTCGAACTCTACTGTATGGAGAAACAGACTCATTTTTTTAAGAAAACAAATGAAAAATGTATTGCATTTCAAAAATTTGAAAACTTTAATGCCCAATTAGTGAAAACTGTTATTTTTCTTTTATTGTCTTCATATAGAACAGTGGTTCCCAAAGTGTTTCCTACTGGCTTTCTGGAGTCCTTTGTGACCACTGAGGGGGTCTGTGGCAAATTAAAAATAACTTCGAGGTGCATTGACAAACATTTTCATTATTATGAATGTTGAAATAAATAGCAATAAATAAATTGATAGCGATTTGTTGGGTACTGGACTCTTTTGCAAGCAGACCCACAAACTCAGGTGACTAATGCAGGAGCAATTTATTGTTTTATCCACAAATGAGGAGCAAAAACCAATCTTTGAACAAGGATTCCAGAAATTCTAGTTACAAAAACATATACCAATTTTATATCCTGCATTATGGGTCACTGTACAGAGGCTGTTGATTGCTTTTCGGTTTTCCTACTTAGTAGAATGTGGAATTAGTGCAGTTATGAACCTCATCTTACATTAAATAACAAAATGTTTTATTTATATTTTATTTTTACGTCACTATTTACCAAGACACCAAAATATTTTTTTCTATTACGCAGTTCTTTAGAGTTATTTTACTTGGGGGGTTCATAGTAAAGTTTTTGCTTTAAGAAGGGGTCCATAGGCATAATAAATTTGGGAACCACTGTTATAGAACAAAGACGATATAATATATGAAGTATGATACACAACGCACGCGAGATAAATAATGAATATCCCCGGGGATGTAAAAAATGGCCAGCATAAATGCACACTTTATCAATAAACGTCAGAAAAGTGAAAAACTTCCCAGCGCTAATGGCGTTCTTTAAAAAATACACGATTCGTGAATTCCACGTCGCGGCATTTTGGGTAAAATGTTTACATTTGTGGCCACACGCCTTACTGACTAAATAAATGTCTTCTTTCGAGCCTGCACAGAGCCAAGGATGCATTCCCATGATATTAATAAATAAATAAAATATTATGCTTTGGTAAATATGTTATAAAGAGTTGGTTGAAAAAAACGCGGTTCACTTTGCAGCTAGAGGAATAAAGAATTTCAATAATATAGTTTACAATCAATTATGCATAATCACTTATAAGGTATAAACTGTCAATTATCGGTAAAAAGACATCAAGTACATTATAAAAAATACAAAATTTGTTTTGTACGACTTCCACATTTGTTTACAATGATCAGGAAAGATTTCACTCTTCGGGAAGATTATCAATTGATGAAATATGAATCTTAAAAACGCTATTTATATAAAATTGAATGATAATAACAAACGGGTATATAAAACGATTGGTTCAATAACTATGATAAGAAATTACAAATAACCATACAAATTACACATAAATTAAACTAAATAGCTTACAATTAAAATGCTAAGTACCTCTTATAAATAAATAACTACTCATCTGTAATCAAAAATGAAACCACATTGAAAGTCAATAATTATGCAAGAAAATATAATAATTAAAAAAAGTTCACAAATATTCAGTAATGAAATTACCAAATGGGAAAAATTTACAATAAAATTGATAACCACTTAAATAATTTTAATAATAAATAGTCAAATTTCGGGGGCGTATGTTCGCAGGGGTTGTCTTATGAAATATAATTTTTTGATAAACTTAAATGAAAATTTTGATGCCGTGGAATTTGGCAAGAAATCACATATTATTGGACTACCGTTTTGTTATTAAGTGTACGTTATTATAATTTAATCAAATTATTTAAAACACATATATTTAATAATTATTTATAGCCTGATATAAGTAAACTGGCATTTGTGTTTCTAACATTATATTTTCATTGTCAGATAGACGATAACAAAATGTCCAACCAAGTCTTGTAAATGGTTATGTATACAATATATATAATAATTGATAACGCTTTTTGCCAGTAAAGATATGATTATGGCGTTACCAAAACCTAGCTTAATTAATTAAATGAATTTTAGACGTTAGTTGATATAGGACTCTGTGATACTAGGCAAACTATATAAGAAATGTTTTTTTTCTTTAGTTACATATTCTACTGTAAACTTGGGCACATTTTTAAGCAAAGCATATGGTATCTGTAAAAAGTAGTTTCAATATGTTTTTAATGCAGGGGTTCTCAATCGTTTTTGCTCCATTCCCCTTTCAATAATGTTCAGAAAATAATTCTCTCCTTCCCAAGATACTCTTACTCTAATTGTGCTTTATTCCTCTACTGGTTGGGAACCCTTTCGGATTCGTTTTAGGTGTTTAGTGCAGTTGGAAAAAAGTAATATGAGACATTGAATATAAAATAGTCTAAGGGGCGTGTCATGTGAATAAAACTCATCATTGATTGTCTCTTGCACTTACTTTGAATGTACCATTATGGACAGAATACATGAGAGGAAGGGATTACAATATCAGTATTATTGATTCCGGTATTTTGGCTGTTTTATTAATACCCAAATACCGGTTTTGAAAATTTATCGAAACAGAAAAATGGTAAATATAATTGAGCTTTGATTCGACATAAAAAGTGTATAGAGCGCAGTTTTATGAACCGCCGGACGGCCAATTCCGATTTTAGTTGTCATTGACATAACATATCGTTATTGTCTTCTAAAGGAAGTGTATTGGGCCACGGGTCATTTATCATACAGAAGCATTGTTTCTTTTATGCCTTGCTTTCAGTCAGACATTGTTTCTAGTTAAAGTATCAATATTATCGAATTCGCGATCTTTTCGATTTCAATTGGCCTTACTTTCTATTACATCTATTTTGAAATACCGGTTTTCAATATTAAATACCGTTATACCGGTATTAATATTTCCGTCTGGTGTTGCAATCCCTACTTGCAGGGTACAAAAACATGAAAGTGCGTTGTAGAAGAGGCATATTGGAAACAAAATTTTTCTGTATGCCCACTATACAACGAGCTTAAATAAAATTACTGTTCCGTATAGTATTTTCCTATAACTTTGATTATATTTGTGACAAAAATTTCGCTCCTGGAAGATTTTTATTTACAAATGTAATTTTGATCAATGTAATAGTTTTCGCTCCCACACATCTATATAATATATATATAAATGAAGATTTGTTTGTTTGTTTGTCCTTGCATTTCTTTACCATTCATCCGATTTCGATCAAACTTTGGTGAGTTGTTGTGCGCAAACCCGTGAAGGCTTAATTAAAAATCTAAAAAAAAGATTCGTGAGCCGGGCTCTGGCGGGTAAAGACAATTCAGATTCGAGCTCGGGCCGGGTATTTCGTACTATGTTCGGGTCATGAGTCAGCCATAAGGAAATAGTTTTCATAAAATAAATAATTTATTTCACATGTGTTATGTATCGTTGGAAATATGGAAACAATAACATATATTGTTTGAAAAGTATAAATTAATTACTCGAAAAAAATCGTGTTTTCTTCGGGCTGAGAAAAATAAATCTGGGTTTCGGGTTGGGTACGGGTAACAAGTGTGATATTGAGACTCGGACTCGGGCCGAACCGGGTCTGAAGATGACGGGCTCGGACCGGGTAATTTTATGAAATTTTGACCCGTGCAGACTTTTAATCCAAAAGCACTTCAATAAACACAATTTAAACACAAACCCTTTCTTTCTTTGAGCGGCATTGTAATGCATGCCGGGTACTCGGGTCATAAAAATGGGGCGTAGCAAGAGCTAACTGCTAGTCCTGTCTTAGCCATATCCTTCTATCCCCACTATCTTTGAAAAAAACGACGTCGATCAACTGAGTAACAACTGAGAAATTCTCGTAAAAAAATTTCTGTTGAGATACTTTTACAAGGAGTCCATATTCTGTTGAAATTTCCACTGGGAGTGGACGAGGTTAAAAAAACTCATTTAAAATAACCGTAAACCTAAAAATATTTAGGTTATAACTATTATAGTTTTACCACCGTTGTTAACTTTTTATCTACAATTATTATTCTTGTTATTGTCGGCGTCCGTATCGCAGTTGGTAGCGTCGCTGGCTATGGTTACGGATGTCTCGGGTTCAATTCCCCGTGCGGACGGTTTTCATAGATTGATCTTTCAATCGATTTATGGATTACTGTTCGTAGTCTCCCTCCCACCAATCCCATCCTCACAGGGCGTAACGAGAGCGATTAGCTTACCACTAGTCCTGTCATAGCCCTATCCTTCTATCAATACGCTCTTCGAAAAAGAAAAGAGAGGTTGAGCAACTGAGTGACAAGCAGTTCTCGTAGAAAAAGTTCTGTCAAGATAACTCCATTAGGAGACCATATGCTCCACATTGGGAGCGGACATGGAAAAAAAATATTATTCTCTTGATTTCAATCTACATTGCTTCATTTGATCTTGTCCGAAATTATTATCTAACAATCTTTGTTCGTTCTAACATGAATCCTATATAATTCTTCATATATATTATAATATATCGATGGTGTTTTGGCCAATTTATGTAACCCTCAAAAAATACGAAAATTAGTTAATGATTGAATCTTATTTTAAAGACGAAACAGCAGGTCTCAGCCAAATGATTCAAATAAGAAAAATAAGTTGACCACTTTTAGGAAGGGAAACATCATTTTACATTGATTTTATATATATATATATATATATATATATATATATATATATATATATGAATATAAAATTCTGACCCGGCCACTTGATGTAAGCCACTACTATATCGATACACCCTACGTATAGTACAGCATCTGCAAACACGAGAACTTACAGGAGTGTATTTTAAATATTCATAAAGCAAATCACCATGTAATGTTTTCGATAAAAACACTTTTTATTCTCTCCTGAACAATTTCAATTTTGAGGGTTATATCAATTAGCTAAAATACCGTCAATATTACATATAAAATATGTTAATTTAAAACAGAATCTTATATTCGAAAAGATTTTCACTATAAAACGACGAATACTGAATAATGTGGAGAAAATACATTTTTAAAAGGGCGCTCGAAAACTTCAAAAGGTTGTACATCATAATGAAATTCTCTATAATCGTAAAAGAACGAAATGTACCAAGTTTAGGCAAGTTCGCATTCCGTTTTCAGTGAACGGAATTCCTTTGCCGGATTGTTTATTTTTTTTCCCGACACGTTTTTCGTAAACGGATGCTCTCTTTATGTCCTTCGGGAATTCCCAAATAATCCAGCGCATTCAAAACATGGTAAAATCCTAGACGGATTTATTGTAACTCAGTTTGAACAATTGTGGTCAACATATAAAGAGACAAACAAATGATTTAAGATTAAACTAAAACAGACCTGTTTATGAATGGTAAAATGATAGTTTAAGGAGATATTAAGAATTTAGTGAGTACATTATGATTATTGATTCTGAAATATGAAGATTTTGTGATATATTTGAAAATGGCTAATGCATAATATAGAAAATAGTATTGTTATTTTGATTGATTTGGTATTTACTTAAATATACGCCTTATAATTTATTTAAAGCAATTATTTAGTCAATTGTAATTTAGCTTACATACTTTCATTTACGATCAATCGTAGAAATAATTCCGAATATCTAAATAGATTCTAGATCTTGCCTCCTTGTTTGAACAATTGAAATACGACGTTATGGCAAAAGGCTAGTGGTCAAGGTGTTGTATTTTACGGAATAATTAGTCACTGCCATGGAGAGAGTAGTAACGTGATTGATGGTTGACAAAGATTCATTACAGCGACACGTGGTGACCACATTCCGTTTAAGTTCATAAGTTGTTTGTCAAATGAAAATACCGCAAGAATATAATATAAGACATTGGTCTATTGTTAAATTAATGTCCATTTAATAATAATTAAGGTTGCATAATATCATCTATGTTTGGGAAACATTGTCCCTGGGGAAATCACACGGCATTTATATTTGAGAGACATTTTTTTTCAATTTCACCACTTAGCTACCGTGGTTTATGCATCGCTTCACTTCTTTTACAAAAATACATCAATTTAATGGTCGCTTTACATTTTAAATTCTTCTTCTGATGCATTAGTTTTAATGTCTAAACGGGATGCAGGAAACATCAACAAAGTAGAAGCGAGCGTAAATGTCCTAACGAAGATTTCATTGCTGACTCAAGATATGCCACGTTCACCGTGACTGAGTGGTAGCACTTCTAAACTTCCATTATACTACCCAGAGAGGGCGATTAACGTAAACCTTCTTAGTCATTCTATCTTTGCCCTATCTGAAAAGGGAGCTTGAGCCACTCCTTTACAGTAAACCGTCAAAAGTAGTTGTACTGTGGAAGTGCTTCATTTTGAAAGTAGTTACTGGTCATAGATAAAAAAATAATAGTAAAATATAACCTTTTCAATGAGATTCAAAATTCACTTGTTTTGGCGAACAATTCAAATTTCATCTGCGGACGAACGAATACTAAAGACCGAATCTTTGTAGTTAACGAGAGTCATTCGTTCGCAACATTGAAATATTAAAATCGTTAGACATTTATCATTTGGATTGAACCATGAATCATCGGTTTGCTTATTCTTATACTGTTTTGTTAACATCAGATAGAGTGAGAAAACAAATGTATCGTCGTTCATTTCGAATAAGAGTGGCTTTATGAAAGTTATATTTTAAGACATCGACTGAGGGTGCTTGATGGAATTTCAATATCAAATTTGGATTATTGAGATTTTGTACACTTCCATGTATTTTGTCACTAACGACCCGGGTTTTGCCTTTCGGCATCTTCAGGCATTCGAGCGCACGAATGCCTAAAGATGCCGAAAGGCGAAACCCGGGTCGTTAGTGACAAAATACATGGAAGTGTAGAAAATCTCAATAATCCAAATTTCAAAAGTTATATTTATTTGTACCGTTACGTATGTCTTTTGATTAAAGTTAAAACACTTGTTTCATTAGTGAAAATGTGAACTTGTAATATTTATTTATTTTGAGACAACACAGACAAATAACATTAACATATAAAATACCAAGCCAATTTGTTGTTACGAAAAGAATACATAATACTACATTTTTTAAAATATGTATACTTACTAAAAATTAAATAATGAAGCCAGTGTTTACGTTTATTCACATCAAATAAATACATCTTTCGTTAAAGAAAAAGATGATTTAGATACAAAAAAAAGCTTATGCATATCAATCCAAAATACGATGAATTAAAAAAAAGCATACTTTTCTTAGCCTCCGTCGTTCTCTCAAGGTTGCAGCTTTTCTTCGGTCCACAGTCACGTTCTTCCTTTTGCAAGCCTTGCATGCCCACGCAAGGCATTTCCTGCCACCATGATGCCCTGAACTTACTTCGGGGCCGAAACAAGTTCCATCATCATTCAGAGATCCAGCTTCAGACGTTCCAAACGGAGCCAGGACATGTGGTATATGATCTTCTGATGAGCTGGCACTTGTGCCTTCTTCGAAATAATCAAAATTTCCTTCAGAATCATTATCGGGAAATCCTTCATCTTCTTCGTTGACAAAACTGTTATTTGTTGGAACTCTTTTAACATCTTCTTTTATAGTGTCATCAAAAACTTTTACTTTACTTAACGGCTTTTCACATTTTAATTTACTGATAGTGTTTTCGGTATGAATTAATTCTTCTACAAAATTTTGATCATTATTATTCTTTTCCTTTTTAATTGTATTCTTTTTCTTCTTTCCTCGTCCAATGTTTGCGTTTTTCACAATATTGTTTTTTACTACTAAATTTTTCCTCCCTTTTGTTTCTGCTCTTGGTATAACTTGACTAGAATTTTCAACCCACGTATCAACTTTGTTTTTGTTATCAAATACTTCTTCCGTTTTTAATTTTGCTTCTTCTAATGCTTGCTTTCTTCTTTTTCTTACTGCAGACGATATTGTCCTCTTTATTTCATCCGAATCAACTTTACCTACTTCACATTTAGGTGATAGTACATTGGTAATATTTTCTTTCGTTCCTTCATATTTTATATTACTAATTTCAAAAAAATCTTGAGCATTTTGTTCAGGTGTGCTATTATAGAAAGGTAAAATTTTTTGCGCTTGGTCTTTTGGATTTTGGAGATTTGAACATTTAACTTCTCGACTATCAAAATTTGTATATGACTGTCTAGTTTCTTCGCCATTCAAACATTTTTGATTTTCATAATTCATTTGGTTAGGCGTTAGCTTATGATATTGGTGATTTCCCTCATTATTTTGGTCCATCTTTCTTTCTGTATAATAATTCCTATTATTGTAATAACTATCGTACCTCATTTGTGGATTTACACAACTGTTTCTATAAATATTTTGACCGTTAACAACGGTATTACTATATCTATTGAATTCATGTTGGTTTTCATACATTGGAACTTGGTAATTTTGGTATTGTGACGCTTGAGCAAAATTTTGACAGTCTGGATTTGTCTTCCTTTGTCTGTTATAGGAACTATCCTCTCTTTGGCATTCTTGTAGCTGTCTATTAAAATCACAACTTAGGGAATCCATTTTAACTTTATACTAAAATAAATATTCACTTTCTTTTAATTAATTTAACATTTCTATAGCAACATCCACTACCTATTTTTGAAAATACAAATTGTATTAAGACAATTTTTAAAAATAATTGTTGGCTTACGGATATATTATTAATATTTTTAAATTTTAGCGTACGTTTCCATTTATTACATATAGTAAAAAGCCTTATCTCCAATTTTAATACAGTCAATATAAAATTAGGATAAATATTATAGGCCTCAGATTTAATTCATTTCTAGTGCATACTTCACAAACAAGATTTTTTTTTTTGTTTGATTATTTCAGTAAATAAATGATGATTATTTCAATTTGTTATTACTAAAAACATGTTACTTGCCATTATTAAAAATACTTTTGCAATTTTTTAGTACTTTAGATTTCATACAATAATATTTAATTATTTTGAAGATAAATATGCAACTAAAATATGAATGAAAATGCTTTTTATGCAATTGAGACGCTGAATCACTAAGCACGCTCCTGTTGATTTTTTAACAAAATAAGTTGTTAGTGTATGTATGTGCTCTATCGATAGATCTACAGTTTTTCCAGTTGCAAGTTTAAATTTTCTTCCCATTTCGTCCTTTGTTCAAAATTAAAAACTTTTCCAAACTTTAAAATGACGTTTTTAAAACGATATCGATCCTCGTTTTACATGGCCGACGCGCTCCAAAAAAAGGCGTGTAAAAAAATTTTAGTTTACCTTGTACACCGAAAGACATAAAATAACTTACATTATACTCAAAGCTATCATACGGCCCATAACCATTTTTCGTGATTTACTCAAAAATTTAAAAACTTTCGTGACTAAGCGACTCTCATTCAACTAACATTTGAAGAAACTGTTATGTCGGAAAGTGTCAAGAATGGTTTGAAATCCCCGTTTCTCTTGGAAAATCAATTTTTTTCGTTGAGTCAACGTACGCCGTTTCAATTTATGTATTTGATTTTGAAAAACTGCTAAGCTTGGTAAATATTACAAGTATTTTATGGAAATATTTAATAAAAAATCAAAAATTAATCAAGAGTACCATATACCAATTAGTATTATACAAAAGACTTGTCAACTATTTATTGACTTCTTTCTAATCATCTAAATATTATTATTACAACATTTCATATTGTACTTTATTCTTCTAAGCAGAATTATATAAAATGAAGGATGTGTGTTATGTTTAAAAAGTTTTCTATTTTTCCAATTCACTAGGGAGTTTTTTTGGCCACATGCTTAGAAGTATTTAGAACGTTTCTATAGTATATCTTATAATAAAATAGATATAAATATGTTTCTACTAGTATAGTCAATTAAATTTGACATTAATAAAATCTGTAGTATATTCATTAAAGAACACGTCACGAAACAGTCATAAATATATTATATTTAAAAACAAATGTTTAGTACATCACTTTCAAAAATATCCGTTATCTCTTTTATTCTTAAGTTTTATTTTTGCGAACTTCTATGTTACTTTTGATTTGCATAACATTTAGATGTAGAAATTTTGAATATATTATCAGATACGCAATTAAAAAAATAATAATTATTTCGATCCTTTTTGAAATAATTATATTATAATCATTGCTTTCTGTAATGTACAAATTTATATCTTACAAGTCACCTTATGACCTGTAACAATACAAACGGTACCACCAATGAGTAGTATAAAATAATATACTCAATATTAAAATATAAATTATTCACTCGGTTAAATATTATACAGAAAATGTTTAAAATCACAAAACTTTCAGGTATAAAAAATTATTCTTGCAGTCATCTTTAAAAGCATATATTATTGTGTTTTATTAAATTGTATAATGTATTAAAGTGAAAAAAAACTATCACTGTATTTAACTGTAAGAAGATTATCAATTAATCGATTGCTATTTCGACAGCGCGTTATCATCAACGGGTACTATTTACAACAAAAGCTCGACAGTAATAGCGATTGTGTGATTTCATAAAGCTTCATATTTTTAATGATTTTTGAAAATTAATTTGTTTAAAAATTCAAGACTTGTTTGTTTAATGGTGAGCGTATTATAATATTTTTTCGTATTTAAAAAAAATCACAGAACTTTTGAATGGCTAGGATAAATAAATGAACTATTTTTTTAGAATAAATAATTTACACACTTATTATATTGGAATATAAATGTTCACACAGTGCATAATCGATATTAACTTTTTATTTACAAACTATTGGTTGTCAAAGTTTATCATTGCTGTGGCACTTGTATAGATAAATAATTGATGCACTTGTGAAAGTGTGTTCGCGGTCTTTTCGTTGCGTTTCGGGCGAGTTGCAAGTCGCGACTTCAACAACGTCCGTGTTCGCACGTACTAAAAGCTCGCTTGACAGTAGCATAAATTAAGTTGGCAACCATTGACTCGAGATCCGAAAAATGATTGTTCTTTTTATCTCACATCGAGTAAAGTACTTTATTGGTGAAATTTACAAGTCAAAAGTTGGGGTCAGTATATTAAGTGAAGAGTATTTTCTAGAGTACTAGATAAACTGGGTGGAGATATCGCACTAAGCTGCGTCATCCACATGTAAAATTATTACTCCACAAAACAGCGGGGAATCGTGTTCCCTTGTTCATATATTACACATCTTGATCGGTTTATTAGTTTATGTTAGTGCACTATCAATATATTAGTTAACTTGAATTAGCAAATCACGTGCAGTGTTTTTGATGTCACATCACATAGGATTAACAATATAAAATTAATTGACATATATGTAGGGAACGAATCAATACGGATGGTAACCCAGACGAGATGGAAATACTAAAGCAGAAGCATAGACACAGGCAGACCGCGCTATACCGTCTGCAGAAACGGACGATAATACTTTCTCACTGACCGTCAGCCCGCGGCAATTCAACGGCCGCTCTATTTTTAAATTAAATCTCTGTAAAAATACATGTCAGGAACACGATTCCTAAATATATATTATACGCTAATTATGTGATATACATTTATTTAATAAAATTTAGAAAGAGTGATAAAAATTATAATACGAAGCGACAGACAGTAATTGCCTTATGCCTAAATTTAAGAAAAATACAGGAATCGAAAGGTATAATACATCATAGAAACGTATACACAAGACAAAAAAAAACATCGTAAGAATATTGAAAAATCAATATGAGCATCTGATCAGTTTGAAGATTTTTTCAATCGTGTCCGCTCCCTATGTGGAATGTATGAACCCCTAATAGATTATCTTCAAAGTATTAGGCAGCCGCTCACACTTTATTTCAATACCTAGTATTATAGAAACTGAAGTTTTGTCATTAGAAGAAAACTCAACTGCGATGTCAAATCGTATTTTTTGTGGAGATTTCAGACGCTGATCATTAGACATAAAAAATATTATTTGTTTCTTCTGTCAATGGTTGGCGACGGCTAGTAATAAGTTTTGCTGGCGACAGGAGAACATTAAGTGCGTGTAGAGTTGATATTAAAGAGAGGACATCTCTTATTCCGAAAGCTCAAACATAATACAGCCTGTCTACAAACTGAGTATACCGTACGACCTCCGTTTCATTCTTTTAAAGTATAGCTTGTGCGATTATTGTATATTAATATAGCGTTTACTACAGTATTTGTTTTAAATTATGAAGCTAATAAGAATACGGGTAGAAGAAGTTAATAACTGACGTCAACTTACATATTAAGAATAAATAAATGCTAAATTTGTATTTATATGATACAATATTCACGTTTATAATATTTGTATTTAAACACGGATAATAGATGTAAAACTTTGTAAAACCCTAAATATGATTAAAACTTGTCCTCTATATCATATTCAGTGTTGGGAGGCCGCATTCATTTATCTGTAATCACATTAGGCCTTATTCAAGAAACTTCAATAAGATATAATTATGTACTCAAAAATGCATGTAAATTCTATTTCGAATTAACGTCAATTTGGATTCAATTAAAAGGCCAAGCCTACAAGACGCCCATCGATAGGTTCCTCATTTTTGTGCTGTGATATCTGATTATTTTAAGCTTTTGATGAATTCTTAATTTGTTCAATATTTAAGGGCGTTTTTGCAGTCGAAAAAAAATATCTGAATTGAAAGAAGGGACGTTTCATGACAGCAGTACCATAACTACGATAAACACTGCATTAAGATGAAACTATTCTTCAACGATTGATCCTTTTTATTGATTTTCAAAATTTATTGTTCAAATATGAATATAAAGTTCTTCTTGATACAATATCTGTAAAAATATATTTCACAAAAAATTTAATTCTAACAATGAATACATTTGTCATTTAGTTAATTATTAAAATCAGCTTTATTTATTGTTTACTGTCCTGTTTTATCATAAATAAATTTTATTTAAAATACTTTTTTAATCAAAAAAGTACACAAGAAAGTATTACAGCTTACGAGAAATCTTTCAACGGTATTTTGGTATACTCAATTTTAATATCTTGATTAGGGCTTCCAAACCGGTTTAAACCGAAACCGGTTAACCGGTTTATTGGCTGTTTTGAAAAAAACCGAAAACCGGTTTATTTTCCTCGGTTAACCGGGGTTTCTAGAAATTTCTCTTTCCATATTAAATATAATAGGGTTTAATACGTCTATTCATATGTAGAGTTATCAGTTATTTAAAAATATAAATATTGTTCAATTATCTAGTTCCTGCAATATAAATGAGGTAAAATTATGAACAACAATCATTTTTTAAATCGATTTGACGTTACATACAAATTAATATCCAAAATTTGAAAGGATTCTCATATTATATTTTCGATGAGAATAAAACTAGTGTTACACAATAGCTCTTATTGCACTTACGACACATCTACGTTTATTATTGATTTTTAAGATGCAAATGAAATTTGGAAAACCCCTTGTAGGTACTATTATAAAAAATATATATATATTTATAATCAATTTTTTTTTCTAATTTTTCACGATTGCTTCTGATTTTTATTAGAAAGATCTGATTACTACCTAAGCTTGGTATTGTAAAAAAAATATTTATAACGAGGAATATAATATTGCTTATCTTATCTTATATTTCGCATTTTTTTTTACCATGTCCGCTTCCCAGTGTGGAGCATATGACCTTATAATGGAGTATCTCAACAGAAGTTTTATACGAAAACTGCTTGTTACTCAGTTGTTCAACCTCTCTTTTCGAAGATAGTAAGGATAGTAAGATAGGGCTAGGACAGGAGTAGCGCTCTCAGTACGCCACTTTTTTAGGATCGTACTGGTGAGAGAGAATTTTAGACACTACATACACCCATTCCTTCGAACAGAAATTGATTTATGGTACTCTCTGCTCAGGGGCTTAATCCCGAGACATCCGTAACCGTAGCCAACGACGTTACCAACTGCGCCACAGACGTCGACACCCATTACATCAACTTAAATATTTTTAGAAGGATTTTTCGTTGTTAGATGTTTTTTAATGTTGAGTCAACATCTAACATAACTGCTACCCAATAAAAAAATCGAGAAAGTTGTGTAAAAAAAAGGTATAGTGATTTCTAAGCCAAACGGGATAGTGTGTTTTATTATCTATTTGGAAAATAAAAAGTTTAAATAAACAAACACATATCCATAAAGTCAACGGAAACACAAAAATTCAATTGTAAAGCATGTTTGTTGGTATTTCCGACAATAAGTGTCATAAATCGTTTGTCATAAATCGTTTTCTTAATAACCTTTACTTTAGACTTAATCTCTTGTAGTGCGAAAGGAACAATAATAATAATGTCTCACAAATATTCGTAGTTTAATGAAACACGAGATGCAAAGTGCATAAGAGTTTTTAAACAATAAAGAAAAAATGGTTTAAAATTGCGAAATAATGTTCTTGGAATATACAATCATAGTACCTATGATAAATATGATAATATACACATTAATAATTATTATGGTATCTGTTTAAATACTTATTTTTGGTTCTATATAATACACACACTACAATTATTGCGCCAAAGCTATATGCATACAGTAACAATTATATATAAATAAAACCATAATGTGGAGCATATGGACTCTTAATGGAGTTTATCGCAACATAAATTGTTTCTACGAAAATTCTTTATTAATCAGTTGCTCAGCCTCTCTTTTTCGAAAAGAGCAGGAATACAAGGATAGGGCAGGACTAGTGGTTAGCTAATCGCTCCCGTAACATCTCCTTTTAAGAATTGGATATGGGGGAGGGAGTTTTAGACATAGGAGGCAACTGTATTTTCGAATAGAAATCTATCAATAGATTTAAAAATCATTTTATGACCTCAACCGAAGCCAACGACGTTGACCACTCAATTCATATAAAATAATATAGATATTTATACATTCAATGAAAAAAAGTTTTGAATGAAAGTGACATCAATGATTTGATGTAAAGGCAAAATTTAAATTTTATGTCAGTTATTATTTGAGAGGAAATTAGTTTATTTTGTTTTTGTAATAATATACTCTAAGTTACATAATAATGAAATAAAAATAATTTAGATTATAAATTATCAAGATTACTAATTAATAAAATAATAGTATTTACTACATTGAAAACGTAACACATTATTTAATATTCATTCCTATTTAAGTATATAAAATTTTAGCATATTTTTATTTTTCTTTAAAATACAATACATACAAAATATGTATTCTTTTTACTCCGTGCGCAATTATCATGAATGCATTTGTCTTTTCTGCATTTGCATTGTGTGTATACGTTTCATCAATGCGTTAACATAATAATTGAATTATTACCAATTGTATTTTGCGTCTGATTAAATATTTTGTTATGGTGCGTTGTATTTTGTATTTGTGTTGGTGTATATTTAATTCACTTGTATAATAATAATACAGGGGCTCCCAGCCTTTAAGTACATTATTATATCAATTATCAAAATATATTAAATATACTAAAAATTATTATATCATTCTCAAAGTCAGTGTGATCTTTGGCATTGCATTTCATTGGCCAGTGCTTCATAATAAGGAGAGCTTGATGATATTCCTGTCAGTAAACAATCATAAAGATGCATCCAGTGTTTAGCAGAGCAGTCAGACAACATAAACATTTCGACTTATGCAGACAAATGAGTTCGAATAACATTTTTATCAAATGAGTATTTTATAAAGTTGAGAAAATGAAATTGAAGTAATAAATAATCTCTCACGGTAATTCTACACCGATTTCTATAGAATTGCCGCGATAAATTTGTGAGCGCCGAGCGCACACAAATCGGTGAGCGGGCGCCATGTCCGCCGGCACGGGCTTGAGAATCTCTGGTATAATACATACCTATTAGTTCATATTAGTAAATTTTATGAAGAAAAATACCTTGTTTTTCAATCGTTACACTATTACATCATGGTACCAAAACTGGTTTTTGGAAAATAGTTAAAACGTATATTTCGGTTTAAACCGGTTAACCGGTTTTTTCGTCAGAAAAAAACCGAAAACCGGTTAGTCTTTTTGGGCGGTTAATTGGAAGCCCTAATCTTGATCGCACTTAACTTTCGCAAAAATACTATAACATTGAATGAATTGGCATTTAATTGGTAGAGCTCCATTACAATAGGATAAAATAACAAAGTTATTTCTACAAAATTTTATTAGGTAGTTGATAGCTACTTTGGCTTGACGCCATCGTCATAACTATATTTCTGATACTGATACTGAATTATAGTTATGACGATGGCTTCAAGCCGAAAAAGATATCAACTACCTAATAAAATTTTGTAGAACTAAATACTTTGTTATTTTATCCTATTTTAATACTATAACAAACTATGTTAAACCTATTTTATATTCATATGAAAATATTTTCGTTGGTGGTAATACCATTTAATTTGTGTTGAGAAATAAATTATTCCACGCGAATGAATTAGTTTCTTATCTCCCAGTGTTTATTTAAGTCGGATACATTTACAAAGTGTCCACATGTTTTGGCTGCTCGCTATAATACTTGTAGATACATATGAGACAAATCGCCAACTTTGAGTGATGTCAGATGTTCGCTTACAAAACATAATTAAACTCTCGACAATTTTATTTCAAAAAAAATAAAAATTATTAATCTTGTTTTGCTTTGTGCTATATTTTGGATTCAGGATGCTGATCACATTCTTTGGGGATGTCCAGATGTGGACAATGAATGGGAAAAATTTCCCCTACACCATAGACTATGCCTAGACTATGTCAGATCTGTACGACCTGCCGACTTGGATGGATCAAGTTCAATTTTCAAAGCATTGATGGAGTTCACTATAGTGCATGCTATCAATAGTTGTAGAATTTTTCTATTACGTTCCTGCCGAAAAAATTAATCGGGAATAATGTTGATTTGCTGAGGAATACATATACATCTTGTAAGACGCACTTTTTCTGGACAGGTGGAGTGCCTGAATATTAATCAGTTCATAAAAACAACCAGGACATGATTCATTAAGAGTTAATATGCTCCACACTGGGAGCGCGTATGGCTAGAAATATTAAACAAGAAACTTTATTAACCAAAAAAATTTTTATTTACATATTTTTTATCTCTTACTAATATTTAATGAAAATACCAGTGTTTTAGTTTGCGTGAGTATTACAAAATAAACAATTAATTATCACATGTACTATTATTAATGGTGGGTACAAAATTTTAAATTTTAAACTACAATATATCTCTAGACAAATAGCAATGTGTCGTAACCCAAATGCTTTTATTAGTGGCTTACGACTTACAGCCGATTGTCCAGCGATATATAAAATAATTTATCGAGCAGCGCTCTCGCCTAAGCGTGAACCGCACAGCGAAGCCCACACGTGTGTATTCGTCAGATTTCGCCTGGATTAAATCTATCAGAAGTCGCCTTTACAAATCCGTGGCCCAAAATAGGCCCAAACTAATCTCTAACTCGTGCTCTATACAATTATATGCAGACTATGATACCCAGAAACGTTTAAAGGAATGTAAATGACGCCGGCAATGCTTTGGATTTACTATTAATTATTGGATACTCATTGCAACAGAATGCTAAAGAGGAACGAAGTGTCGCGTGTATAAATATATCATATTTTGAATTAGGAACGTTGTAGGATAAGTTTTACGAATACCTGTTATGACAAAATTGTTACGTGATGCAATTTAGAAATTTTTTCCAAATTAAGACATAAATCATATTAAAAATATTTATTTACCACAATGGAATGAAAATATTATTTTATATAGGCTCACATTTTTCTGGTTAGAATTTTAATTTAGTTTCGGTCATAATTTTTAATACACTGGTCAGAATTTATATTAAATGGTCATAATGTATCAGTCAGAATTACAGAAGACAGAATAAATAATTTGTGGTGAGTATTTCTAACCTAACCTAACCTTTTATTCTGACCGTATAATAATTATGTTCAGACCATCAATAATTTTATTCAGACCGTTCATATTTTTATTCTGCCCAAAAATTGAGTTTTATTCTGACCGAAAGCTGATTCGAATTCTGGCCGAAAACTGATTTAAATTCTGACCGTGTAATATACCAATGAAACACTGACATTCCTCACTTGTGGGTTTTAACCGGCACTGTCAATTCTTGGTGAAAGATCAATTGAAAATGCACTAGATAAGTGAAACCGGTACTGATTGTTTGATAAAATTTTGGAACTAGTACAAAGAGAATGTGCTTTATTATCATAAATATCAACAATTCTTTTAGAAACCCATTGTTTTGGCATTTTCTTAAAATGATTTTTGTTTCTGGATACTTACAAAGATATTATTTTATGTATACTTTTTTGTGCATGAATTATATGGATAACATTAAAAATTATCGCGCAATAATATTATTAGTATACATATTAATTACATAAAGTTTTATAAATCTCCGCCTAAAATTTTTTAAGTATTTCATTTTTAAAAAAAATAAGTATCGGCCAAAACTACGGTTGTTACACCATTTTTTTATTCATGGCTTAAGTGATAAATAATGTTTTTGATGGATATTTTTTTTTCGTTACAAAAGGTACAAAAGTAATAATAACAAATAACTTAAAATTTAAACATAATATTAAATTAATGGTGTACATCGTTTATATTAATCAAGCTGTATGTAAAAGTTTTCTTCAGTAGTTGGCAACACCATCCGATTTTAAAAATTCCTCTTTGAAGTACGCACAACAGCGGCAAAAATATTCAGAAAGTCATGTACAAGTCAAATAAATTCATTTATCGCGTTCTGAGCAGGGTAGAGTGATTTTTGTTTAGACAGAGACGGAATGATCATTTAGACACGGTTTTAAGAGAGTTCAATGTGTTTCGAATAAAACGTGTCAAAGGATGTGTGAACGAAGGATAAAAGATTACTGGCAAACGCTTTTTGATTTAGCTACTCATTTATTTTTAAAGGATAGACGATGTACGGTTTTATATATTTTATAAGTTGGATTTTTTTCAATTGGCTTTGGTGGTAACTTTACGATACAGCGGGTCTTTGAATTAAAACTCCATGCTCCAACAGTTCAAGTCCCAAAACGTCGGTTGTTTTTATTTTTAAATGTGCATTGTCCGAATGCAATTTTGATAATTGTAGACTTCTGATAAATTGAGTATAAAATAATGCCTTGTAAATCAATCGATCAAGCTTTCTTTTCGTAGAAGGTAAGGACTGGATAGGAAAATACAAGTTGTAATCTAATCAATCTCATTTTTAATGATGGGATATGATATGGATGCATACTAAGAATTCCGACTCGAATATTCGAATATATTCGACCGTTTTTATATTATATACTAACGATATACAATATTCAAATATTAGGGAAACTATTCGAATAGTATTTGTAATATTTTTTAATGAAATATTTTACAAAATCGATGAAAGATCACATCACAATTTCTCCAGATCTCAAGAACAAAAATGAATACCGTAGGTAGTGGTTTTTTTTGCTTTCGCCCAACTTGAACGCTTTTAATCTTAACATAATACTTGAGATATTAACATGACGTAATTTCAGCGATTGTAAAAATACCGTTGCAGTAATCCGACGCAGCTGCAAATTTTAAATATTGTAATACAATGGAACTGTATTAGAAAGTGTATTTATATAATGTTTTCAATTATTCAAAATGTATTTTTATTGTATTTTCATAGTGTCGAATATTCGAATAGTTTCAGTTTAACTATTCGATAGTTGATAATGTGCATACATTTAAAAAAACCATGAGTCTTTTGGAAAGTGTACGTACGGGATTCGGATCCGTGATTATGGCAACCGAATGGGATTAATGCATAAGAGCGTTGAACGATCGGATAAAGAGTTCGTTAATATTGTAGTTTACTGACAATCCTTGGTGGAGATATACAATAAATAATAGTTTTACATAATTTTACGTAAAGCAGGCTATGAGATAGTTATTCAATGTTTCCCTTCCGAGAGGGTGAGAATAAAAGGATGTGGTAAGAGTAAGAAGATAAATCAGTTAATGATTTTTTTGATGCCTTGTTATTTAAATCAAATACGAGAAGCGGTATGTGGGAAAGATCGCAATATAACCGTGTAAACATCGAAATATGAAATCGTCTATTTAACAATTCAAATATTTGATAATACAAATAAGTGAACAGCAGCCACGGAATACTTTCTATTTGGCTACGAATCAATATATTTATATGTATTTAGTAGAGTGATTAATCATAATTGAGCTCGAGCATTTCTTCAGCTATTTGTATCAGTTAACTTGTTCTAAAGTAAGTGGTCGTTTAAGAAGTGAGAAGGTATTATTTTCACATATTTTATTTATTTGAATTTCTACGAGATTTAGTATTTTCAATTACTACAAAATTTAGTAAAATCGAATTTAATATGCCATGCGGCTTCATTCTGAAAGCTAAATATATCAGAATATAACGTTGGGCTGATATTTAAATGACATTTTTCGATATAAGATTTCTACCATTACAACAAAATGTTTGAAATAAATATCATATGGACAGGTTATGTTCAATTTTAGACTGAAAATACTTAATCGCTTAAAGAAACCTGGCGTGATAATATTAATAATATCGTTTCATGAATTAGTAATAGTAAACGTCATTTTAAGTGCACACAATTATTTTTTATCTACTTGTTAGTTATTGGTTAGAAGTAAATACATATTCTGGGTGAGCTTTTATTATTCAGCTATTTTTCCATGTCTACCAGGCAACCATCTTGTGGAATTTCCCGAAAGCTTTATCAAAGGCTCAAACCAAATTTTCCTTTGTTTACTAATTTCAAAGTACGCGATTGTGACGCACACAGCGCTTGATTCTTCCACTCTTCAACGAGTACATGTGAAAATTTACGGTTTTTCCCTAACGTAAACGAAAGAATACGAATCTGCACGAGCTTTCGCGAATTTTCCCGAATGCCAGGGGTTTGGTCCATCGGCTTTATACCCAGGCCAACCGGAGGCTGGAGACTAGTGCAAGAGTATACTTAGATGAGTAAATGCATATAAAATATCAAAGTTCCTGTGTGTGTCGTGGAATTGGGTTAAACCGGGGTGCATCAGATGCATTCGAAGCGAATGTGGGCCATTTGAGTGCAACACAGGGCGAAAAGTGAGTGAAACCCCGAGGAAAACTGCCGTGCTCCGCTCATCATTCTCAACTGCAATATACGTTAACTAATATATGGAATATAAAGCAAATTCGTACACACGACCAACTAATCTGTCGAATTCGCGTTCTAATAATTAGCATAATAAGTGACTTGTGTAGTTTTTTTTAACTGTGACAGACTGAATTAAAAATTGACTTGTTTTTTTTGAGGAGGCTACGTAAAACTGTAAGTATTTTTATAAAATGTAACTAAATTAACTTGAAATGAAATTACAATTTTTAAATTTCGTATTTATTTCGAAATGACTATTTCAATTTTAAAATTAAATCGAAATAACTATTCGCTTATGTTTTACATTTAATGTTTTATACAGGTTTAAAAGATTATATATGAATTTCATTCAATATTTCCACAGAATACGCGGGCTATATATCTATTGTGCTGTGACATTTGACGTTGTCCTGTATAAGTAATACATTTACGAATAAGGAGGCAAGAGGGAGAAATTTATTCAGCTAGCTCTTTCGTATAACACCCGAATTATATTTTAAGATTTTTTTACTGTGCTATATTTTCCATAACTTTACATTTTGTTTTTAAATATTATTTTAAGAAAAAAATGTTTTTACAACATTCTAATGAAGAAGTTTTTTAATAAATCTTTCACAATTTTAGCATGAAATTTATTTAATAATACACAATATGTTTTTTTTTTACAATTTTTGCCATTCTAAATTGAATTTTTTAAATATTTAAAACTATTTTAGTTCAACACACTTTTTTTGATTATTATAATTAAAAAATAATCAACATATTTTGAATTAATTATCTGTTTTAATTTAAGTATTTACTTCGCAATTATCAAAGTTTTGTGTTGAGTTCTTGCTATACTGAATATTTAATTGTGATAAATTGAATTATACAGCAGTAATAGCTTGTTTAAAAGAGTATTTTTTCAGCATACATTACCCTTTGAAAATAGTACTGATATTGATATTTCAAGCTGTATGACGTATACACAATTCACATACCATTGTTTAAAAAATTGTTTCATTATCTTCCCATAAATTTTGTAGCATTAATTTAGAAACTGCGAATCTTAATTAAAAAAACGTTTATGAAGTAAATTAAACTGGATTCATTAATTGCATGAGGTTACCAAATTTGGATGGTTAATATTTTATTTTATTTTGTTTATTTATTTGTAAATAATGCATTTGTGTTAGACGTCTGCACGGGCTGAAGTTTTATAAAATTACCCGGTCCGAGGCCATCATCTCACCCTAAAAAAAAACCCAGTTTTTTTCAATGTTGAAATTCGTATTTAACGAATCATTTTATGTATTTATCATTATCAATAAATTTTCTGTCACGGCAAACGGTCAAAGCTGACACTGACTAATCACACGCCATTTCTGTACGTACGAGTCATATTACGATTAGCCATTCGTTAATAAAGAAAGCACAGTTTTAGGTTAAAGTTCAATTAGCTCACACAATTTTAAAGGTTTTTCAGCTTTATATTCCCTAAGAGAAATTACGATGACGCTAAACTTTTCAGATATATTGATAGAACAATAGATGTTATTGTTTTAATATTTCCTACGATATTGATAACAAATATGAAATAAATCTTTATCGTTTTGTTATAAATAGTATTGAAAAATGGCGGACTAATGACCTGAAGACTGTCCCAAAAAAATTTTCTGAAAATTAAATTCATTACCCGAGCCCGAATCTGAATTGTCTTTACCCGCACAAACCCGGCCCGCGGGTTTGGTAACGACACGCAGGCCCAAGCCCAGGCCTGTACGGACATCTAATTTGTGTTTAAACGATTTTTTTTTAATCGTTAAATTGATATCTGTAATATTATACAAAATTAAATATAGATAAGGCAAACATGAATATCGAGCTATAGTTTTACTGCGCCTAGTTTTACTGTTGACGATCCTTATTGAGTTGGTGGAAAGCAATTACACATACTTTGATTAGTACATATTTTTATTTTGGAAATAGTTCGTTTACTAATTATTGTATTAACAATTGTATAGTAAGTCCAATGAGATACATAATTGGTGGTGTCATTTGAACACGTCTGGCGCATAGTTTAGTTAAATACATGAAAATACAGTACGTACAAACAACGATATTGGATATGAGATAAACATACTACGTACGACGATTGGAATCTCGGAATATAGATGTGTTTGCTAATCCCAGGATTTTATTCAAAAATTTTCAAGCAAGTTTACGGTAAAAAATAACCTTGAATTTCAACAGAATTGTGAGAGGAAAGCTTTCAACTTTTCCACAATGTAAGACGAGTAATTTGTCAGTCCAATTCAAATCGAATTGAAAAACCTTTCGTCCAAAACTTTTGAATAACGCAAGGAAATATAAATTGAAATTCGAGTCAAAAGTTATTTTTTAGTATTCATATTTCTTAGAAGTATTACGTTTTCAAATGCAAGTTTAGTTACGTACAACCACTCGTTAAATAAATGTGGAAACTAACTACAAAACCACTTCCAATAATGGACTAAAATAAATGACATAAAAACATGTTCTTGTTCCACTCAGCGATCAACAGTTTGGGTTATATGCCAGGTAAGATCAAATATCAACAATAATTGAGTTTTGAAATAATTGGTTTGTGATCAAGGAAAAGAGTTTTTGTATTATCTTTCATACAAGGATGATTATGTTTATTTCTCTATGAATTTATTTGATATTTAAAAATACATAGTACACTGCCAATTTTTCAAATCAGTTTTAACTTTAAAATATAATTTAAGTATACTATTATAGTATTTAAGAATACTATATGTCGGCGTCCGTGGCGCAGTTGGTAGCGTCGCTGGCTACGGTTACGGATGTCTCGGGTTCAATTCCCGGTGCAGACGGTTTTCATAGATTAACTTTTCAATCGATTTATGAACTTCTGTTCGTAGTCTGAGTCCTCCCTCCCATCTATCCCATCCTCACGGGGCGTAGCGAGAGCGATTGGCTAACCACTAGCCCTATCCTTCTATCCCTACTCTCTTCGAATAAAAGAGAGGTTGAGCAACTGAGTAACACGCAGTTCTCGTAGAAAAATTCTGTTAAGATACCTCCATTAGGAGACCATATGCTCCACATTGTGAACGGACATGGAAAAAAATACTATTCAAGTCAATAAAAACGTTTAACCGAATTTAAAAAATGAAAAATGTTCACACACCAGCTACCAAAAATTAGCGTAGCTTTGATAACTACTGATTTAAGCCATTCATAATAATTAATTATTGAAGACATTCTTTTAGAATTATCAAAAACGACTTCATTTTCGGATGTTATTTTGATAATTTTCCAGTCGCTTGATTTTTATCTAGATCAGAGGGTTGAAGAGGAATCGTAAAGGGGGAAAATAATGGCTACGGGCCATTGGAAGTTTATTGTCTATTATCGCGCGCCGTGTACAACCACCTTTATGGGTTGTAAATTAGTACAGCTTCATTATTATTTTATGTTCAATCAGCATGGACTACACTTGAACGTAATTATCTTCAGTGGAAATAATTCCGTTAATCGACTGAAAGAATTTTTATTTGATCTCCGAATGAAATGAATTTCAAATGTTTTTTTTTCTAATTCAACATATGTATGTACTTGAGATCCCGTGTTTGTTATAACTTTCTCGCTTAATTCATCTAATTATACTCTATATTATAACATTGACACGTTGACTCGATTTGAAATTTTTTGTAAATCATGTTTTTATTACGTACATATACATAAGGTCACACCAGTTCAAGCTGTGGAATATGACAATTGAAGATCTCCAAACACTTTCAGCATTTTTATAAAAGCCATTCACTATTCTCATATTGACTAAATCTAATATTTATAATAGGATAAAATATTAAAGTATTTAGTTCTACAACATTTTATTAGATAGTTGATAGCTATTTCGGCTTAACACTTATTTTAGCTTAGCTTTATATATTGTTTAGAAGATATACACACTATTATGTCATCTCACGTATTCAAATATCATAATGTTTATTTAAAATTAAATTATTCAAGGTACTAATTGTGTTTTTTGAAAAGGACCTTACGTGTTGTTATTAATTAACCATTGCAAATGCAATGAAATTTTATTAATTATGCTTAATTACATGAGCTTCTTGTAATGGTTTAAGTAAAGGTGATGAATTCATTTTTTATTGGTCATTAAGGAGAATTCATTAGATCTAATTGATAAGATTAAAAACGTTCAACCCCCCATTAACAGTAAATACATTTCACTAGATGTTACTATGACACAATATTGTCTATCTCTTCTAAGCAGTATATATAACTAAGCTAAAATGAATTTTAGTATAGTTCTAACAAAGGCGTTAAGCCGAAATAGCTATAAACTACCTAATAAAATTGTGTCTGATACTTTATCCTATTATAATGGAGTTCTACCAAGAAAATTCCAATACAATCAACTAGTATTTATAATTTTGAAACGACTAGTTATTTTCATTACGTTTCGAATCTACGATGAAGGTATTAAGAAAAAAAATTTTTTTTTGATGGTTACTTTTGTGGGAATTCATTTAATTACAAATTTAAATATTGCTAGTTCATTGGTTGTGTAACTTTTAATGGAATGTTTTCCACCTTTTTAAGAATGATATTCAAACAAATTCATCGAAATAAATATATTTAACTATGACGTAAACATTGACTATAATAATTATTCAATTATTCTATAGATTGGGGCTTTTTCTTTTAGCGGAAGCAGAAAGGGGTAGATATATACTTAATTGTTATTAGAATTGTATGTTTAACCGTTAAACTGAAAATTTAATTTTAATAAAGAAACCGTAGCATGATGTATTTTAAATAAATCGGCAAAAGGAAACCGACGCTTCAATACGATGCGTCAGTTAACATTTAAATTTGCAAATTAATAAAACGTTTTAAATATACCTTGAATAATATTACTATTTAATAATCCTGTAGCCTAGTGGTAAACGCTCTTATATTTTTAACATATTCGGTCGCATGATCAATTGTTCACATCACTTCATACATTGCTTTTTCTATCGATTAATTAATTTATGTACCAAAGGGAATATTTTCGTTCATATTTTATTGCTCAAAATATGTCGTGTGGCGTTATCTCTGCACTCCGTTTCAAGGACTACATATCGTCGTTATTCTGGAAGGAGACACTAACTGAAAAATACTAGTTGTGAGTAATTGGACTGTGAAGTTTTTCAAATGTTTGAAATTTTATACTTTTATCATTTAGTTTTTTTGTATAATAAATAAAAGTATAATTTATAAAAATAAGTGTGTTTTGTCTTATGGTAGAGTTTAAGAATAAGAAAAACTTTGGTATAACTAACTAACAAGTCATTTTTTCGATTCAGTTTTTTCTTCTTGAACAACGACAATATGTGGTGGGAAAGAATGAAAGCATCATCCACATTATACCTTTGGATACAGATTCATAAATCTAATCAGAATTCAAGGAAAATCAGTAATAATTATTATGTTTTTGAATGTGAGGTTGAGCGGCTGATTCACAAACACAATAAACGGCTTTTTCTGATTTTTTTAAATTATGTTCGAAAAAACTTTTCAGGAAATATTTCGATAACGAGTCTCGAGCGTAGTGTATCTGAGATTATAAAATCTTCCATCCCCAATAGAAGCCTCTGCATTTCAACCCTCCAATGGCACAGTCGTATAATATATCACGAAAGTTATAAGGTTTATATAAAAGGAAATGTCCGCTCTACATACATTTACATCAAACAAAACTTGTAGAAATAATGACGGCTGTCATAAAAGTTTGGATCGTAAAACAAAGCTATATATGCATAAGGGTTGAATGTCTTTTTTAGGGGTATTTAGCAAGCTCTATTTAATATGAAAAAAAACACAAGAATTGGATGTTTCAGCTATAAATTCGCTTCGTTTAATCATTATCTTGAGATCTTACATCTAAATTCTTCTTTCAAAAACATTTATTGAATTTCGACAAACTTTCCTTATTTACATTTTTTATCAAGCGGGAAATATATACGCGTATGTCTTCAGAAGCTTTTGTACATAAACTGATGGTTTTGTCGTATTTCATTTTACAGTAAAAGTGGAAATTGATAAAAAAATAATTTTCTTACTATGTGTAAATTAGCATTCGTCATATGTTTTGAATGTCCAAGAATTAAAAAGTCACTCAAGATCAACTCGATGAGAAAATCTGCATCAAAACTTACATCAAGATTTCACATTACGTTAAAAATAAAAATTTTATACTTGCGTTGGTAAAATATTTAATTCGTATTCTAATTGTTAAGGGGAACTTGAAAAATAGTTAGCAGTAAACACGGAATGGTGATATATGTGCCCATTATATCTATTATTATAATTAAAGCAATGTAAAAATGAACGAATGAAAGTAAGAAGGAAGGTAAAACGTTAAATTTAGTTATGAATTGTGATGAAACTTTGGTGAGTTGCTATGCGCACACCCGCAAAGGTGTCTGAAAAAAAATTTAAAATCTGAAAATAAGCAACGTGTGTGATACAACAAGTGATGCTAATTGCTGAATTCCAATTACCGCTCTTATATGGAAAATTTGAAGGACAAGGTGTACTGTTGCCACGCATCCCAATGACTCGGACAGATATGCCAGTCGAATTCAAACGTCTGACTTGCATTTACAATGACCATCACAGGGACAATCGTTACAAGCCTGTAGACTAAGTTTGGAAAACATATGCTTTTCATATGGACAGTTGTATGTGACCTGCTTACGCGTTGGAAAACCTTCTGATTTATTCTTGTACGTACCAGATGAAAAAACAAAAGATATTGTGTATCCAAAAGCACTTCAATAACCAGAATTTAAGAGCAAACACTTTCTTTTTTTTGAGTGGCATTGCAACGCATGCCGGGTATTCGCTAGTAATAAATAAAACAAAGTACAATGATTTTCCATAAACAATGGATTTTAAACCACTTTCATAAGCGCAGCATCTTTTGTCAGTCGTGAAACATTTCTCAAACGACGCATAAAAATATTTCCTGTGATATTGTACCACTAACTTAATATTGATGTTTTTTCTAGAAAGATTTTTGTCAAGAAAAGTAAGAGAGAGGCTTGATTATGCAGCTATCATAAGATAAAAACACAGCTTTTGAAAAAGAGCATAAAGAAAAAGCAAATCGCCGTTGGTTTGGCAAATGAGATATTTTTCGTATTAGTTTTGATGCAAAATTTTCTTCGTACATTATATGCCATGAGGCAAAGCAATCGCCAAAATTTTTGTAAAAATGAAATATTACCAAAGTTGAGAACAAAGTTTAGCGCTTTTCTTCTACGAATTCTAAGAGTTTTACCATTAGCTATTTTTTACCTTTATTCGCATTATAGTAAAGTAGAGTTTCGACACTATCAAATTATCATCATCATTACTTATTGTTTGATAAAAAAAATTACCCTCGAACAAGCTACGGTGAACCTTTTTTCAAATGTCGTTCAAATTGAATTAGAAGTTTTTTCAAGAACTAAATCGTAAAAAAACAATAATGTTGTTAAATTTGAATTGTGAAATTTTTGTACATTTCTATGTATTTCGTTACTAATGTCCCGAGTTTCGCCTTTCGGCATCTTCAGGCATTTGAACACATGAATGAACTAGAACTGACAAACCATCGTTAGAGATGAAATACATGGAAATGTACAAAATTTCAACAATTCAAATTTGATATTGAAATTTCATCATGCACCCCCATTCGTTATCTTACATTATAGAATAATGATATTATGGGTAAAACAACTGATTTTGATTGCCAGAAAGATTTCTGCTGTTAATAAATTTTTTTAGAAGAACACGCAATTTTAATCTTGACATTGCTTCAATTACATTAAAAAAAAAAAATATATACAAATGTATTATATTGTTATATATAGATTCGTTTGTGAACAAATAAATTATTTTTACTTATTGCAATTATTACAACAATCATTAAGTATTATTAATTTTTAAATTATAACTTGAATCTCAGGTTTACCATGACTACTCTAAACTACTAGAACAGCGGTTACCAACAATTTGAACCTCACGGACTACTCAACGCCCAATTTTGAGCCACACAGACCAATAACATGGTTCACACATTTGTAAATGTAACGATCATGAAATTTAGTTTTTTTTATTTAAAACGTCAGTGGCGTGACGTGAGTTTGTTGGGATTATTTTAACAAATAACGATGTTAAATAAAATGTAAGAGTGCTTTCAATTGAAGAAAAATATTGTTATTATGCAGGGATGGGCATTTTATAAACATGCAACGCATTAATGTGAAAATTATCAGCAGTTTTAATTTAGTGACATGAAAACGAATCAGAATTTTATAAAACAGTTTATAACATGAAAATAATATCCAAAATTCTCCGAGAACCACCGGTTGCTATTGTTTCATTACAATATAAGTATTGATTACAATATAATCTGTCAATATAATTTATAAAGCAGCATACAACTTACATACTCTTGCAGCGCATACACAGAGAACGACAGTGTGTGTGAGAGTAAATGAATTTTTACTGGCGAGCACAGTAAACACAATATCTATTTATTTTAACTATGTTCGCATCAATTGTATTGAGCGAATGCTTATATATATATATATAGTTCCTCTTTATCAGCATATTACTGAGTGTTAGACGCTTCTATCGACTAAAATAATAGAAAATACAATTATAAAAAACGTCACGACAACGCTAACTGATATAATTTTTTTAACCAGTGCAATCAAGTAAAGACTCCGTAGAATAAATTAAATATTCATCATATATATATATACTAGGGCTTCCATTCCCGGGATACCGGCTAATTATTCAATCCCGTAGTCCCGGGGTTGATATTAAGACAATCCTGGGATTTCGTATTTGACTGTAAATTCTAAAAATGAATTCATGTATCAAATTACAACTTCCAGATTAACTACAATGTGTACCGCGGATTGTTCATGCACTTATTTTTTTTAATACTTGTACATAATTAATATAAACGTATTGTGGTCCCCCGCCTTCTTATATTTCGTAACAGCCGTTTTTAACCAATTTAAAGTGGAAGAAAAATTAGGACTCCTTCTTAAATGGATGTAGGACAAAATTTTTAAAGTCGAATTGAAAGATATCACCTCTTTTACGATACCTACCAATATAATGCAATATTTTTATAGTTACGTTTTTTTTTTTTTATTAATCTTTTCCTGTTTTAGATCAACAAAAAAATCATTCCAAAATGCTCTAAACAATTGAAGCAGTAATGGACACAAAATAAATTTTAAATCTACAATAAATTTAACACGTGAAATTAGACTTATTGGGGTTTGAGAAATTCTTAATCCCGTAATCCCGGGATCATAAAGAGTCCGGGATTAGATGTCCTAATATATATCTATATGTATATGTATAAATGTTAACCATATATCGGTTGTAAACAAATGCATTTCGAAAAGCAATAGCGAAATCATTTCGACTCAGCTCATCTGTCTTGTCACTGACGAGGAAAACTCGACCGCAGAAAATTAGACATGAGTCGTAAAGTTTCAAAAGTTTTGATCTCTGAAAATAAAACTGACAATCTAAAATGATACAGCACAACTTTAGTTTGCTATTTTTGATTCGAGTACAGAAGATTAGTTTTGGAACTATAATTTCTTATGTATCAGTTACCGAAAACCTTTGTCTCTTTTGTAGAATATTTTGATTACGAGTTTATGCTTTTTCTATTATATGAATATAGCAGAAGGTATACGGCGTATATTATACATGTATACCCTGCTCTTCAGCACTGCGTACAATTGATGTGGTAAGTATAGATTCTGTTCAAAAAAGTGATCACAATATCACTTTTAAGGTGTTTACTGTCAATTCTTGGTGGAAAGACATTTTATTTTGAAAATAAAAACAATTTGCTTATCCTACATTCACATGCATTAATGATCATAACCGCTTTCGTTCATCACAAGCATTATCAACTGATGTTAACGTATAAACGTATTGTGTTTTATTTTTTTAAAATAGTCATATTTTCTCATGTCCGCTCCCAACGTAGAGCATATGGCTCCCTAATGGAGGTATCTCAATAGAATTTTTCTATGAGAACTGCTTGTTACTCAGTTGCTTAACCTGTTTTTTTTTGGATGAGAGTAGGGATAAAAGGATAGGTCTAGGATAGGAATAGTGATTTGTTTGGGAGGGAGTTTTAGACATCACAAACACTCAGAAGACGAACAGAAATTCATAAGGGATTGAACCTGAGACATCTGTAGCCGTCAATCATAATATGGTTAATATTATAATGAAATGTACCTTTTCAACATAACCCGCTTCCAATTTGAAGCATATTAACTTATAATAACATAGGCTGTTTACACGGAAATCTCTATTAGGAGGTTATATACTTACACTAAGAGCGAACTTAATAAAAACTCTTATATAAATGAATAATCTAATTGTAATAAGGTAAATATTTTTTAATAATTAAACTCAAAATCTCGCCACGACACTGGTGCCGGAAATATTTTGAGAGAATGTTTGAAAAACTTTCACAAAATTTTGGAAATATTTAAACGAGAAAAATTGGATTATTTTTTAGCATGAACATTTTTTAAGATTTAAAAAAAGGATTTTTTTCTGAAAGCTGTCAATACATCTTGTGTTTATGAAAAGTTTTCCGAAATAGCGCTGCGTAAACAAACATTGGCAATTTAACGCTTCATAAAAGCAATCAATCAATCTGGGTTACAAGTTTTAAACTTTTCCCCAGCGCTCTTAATTGATAACCAAACTTTCGCCCGAAAAAGATGAGAGTGGTTACATTAGGTATACCAAATCAAAAAAGAGGGAGAGTCCATTTGACCTTTTCACAGATCGATAGGGTGAACACGCAGGTATAAAAACGAAACAGTAATCAACACGCCGTCATTCTAACTGATGAAGCTCGTAAATTCACTTCTGGACCACAAATAATGAATTAGTTTTTCGTTTAACGTAATATGCACGTTCTAGCTAGACAAGACTTGAAAAATACCAAAACTTTCCACTCACCATGATAATACACATTTGTTTTGATATTGTGTTACCAGTTTTGTGAGAGAGTATTAACGCTTGCGGGATTTCATTTTTTACTATAATATTTGATTGAAATTAAAAAATTAAAATTTATGATTATTAAAATATTCGAATGAACACTGCTATACATTCATTTTTAAATCTGATTGTGGAGTGAGATGTGAAAAAGATGATTTTTTACCATGTCCACCCCCAACGTGAAACATATGGCCTCCTAATGGAGGTATCTCAACAGAAGCTTTCTACTAGAAATGCTTGTTACTCAGTTGGTCAACCTTTCTTTTTTTGAAGATAGTAGGGATAGAAAGAGAGAGCTAAGATAGGACTAGTGGTTAGCTAATCGCTCTCACTACGACTTGTTCTTTAAAAAAGGATGATTAACTAACACCAAATATTGTTTTCTTATTGCACTTTTACATATAAGGAATTGAGCTCATCAATGGTAATTTTTTTACCATATCCACTCCCAGTATAGAGCATATGGTATCCTAATGAAGGTATTTCAACAGAAGTTTTCTACGATAATTGCTTGTTACTCAGTTGCTCTACCTCTCTTTTTCATAGGGCTAGGACAAGAACGGTGGTCAACTAATCGCTGTTGCGGAATGTTAATGGAATTTTAGACATTACAAACATCCACGCCTACAAACAGAAATCCATATATCGATTTAAAAATTAATTTGTGAAACTGTCCGTACTGGGAATTGAACCCGAGACATCCGTAACCGTAGCCAACGAAGTTGACCACTGCACCACGGACCCGACAGATGAAATGTGAAAAATAGCCTAAACTATATTAAAACATGGTTAAAAAAATATCAAATTTCTTTGATGAAGACCTAACGGCAACATAATATTGCTATTTAAACGTTTTGCCGTATCTGTCGTAGATAATTGCATTTTGTTTTTGTAACTTATCTTAATAGATATTGTTCTAACTTTTTTTTCGGAGAGAATAAGAATAGAGAAGAGAGCTAAGACTGATGGTTAAGATAACCATTTTTAAGGACCGGATGAGTGGAAGGGAATTAAGGCATCTATATTTCCTTGAAGAAAAATTTATGAACGTCTTGAAAAATCAATTTATGGTTAATTTCCTTACTGGTGTGGGGAAACGAATAAATACGACGGACAACACCGACGAGCTAACAACACTTAACGAAACCAGAGATACCTATAGAACGCGTCATACTGTACACCGAGGCGGGCGATAGACAAAACGTAATCGAACGTCATAGAAGCCTGACTACCTAACTTTTCTGAAAAAGGCAACAATAATTTCTCACTCACCGTCGACCGCAATGGTTGGCGGAAGATTAATCTCACAATGTTGAAGGCTTACAATGAAATGCACTTTTGCTTAGATAATATTCAATTTAATAAAAATAGTTTTCACTTATAACAAATACATTTCACAAAAAACAAATTATTTCACTAAAAATAAAATATATATTAACATTGAAGAAGTATATTATACTTACCAAAACATATTTCCACATATATAAATAGTTTTCACTGAATTTAAATACCAACACTTTGAAATCGATAGTTGCACGAAGCTGTAATGAAATGAATATACTTGTCGCAACTCTACCCTATATTAGGTCGCCTATATTGTCTTTGCTCCACGCATTAGAATACATTACACAAACCAAATCAGACCAACCCTAACATAACCTACTAAAACTTAACTCACTTTGTTAAATGATCCGTGACTAAGTGAAAACTATTAAAATCAAAGTTTGAGTGTATTCAGTTAATATTATCTAATCCAAAGTGAAAACTATCGAAATAAAAGTTCAATTGTACCAAAGGAATACTGTGTAACACAAAGTGAATTTTTTTATAACCCAATGTTATAAAACATCTGTAATTAGACAAGACGAATAAACACATTTCAAAACAAGAATTCGAACAGTGAACACCGCAAACGAAGCCATTGAAGTTGATCACGCGACTACAAATCCAGCAGTAATAAATACTACGTAATAATTGTCAGCATTTGTTTGAAAATGAAACAGTACATCGAGTAATATTTAAAATTGTGTATATTTTTTTAGTAAATATATTAAACATTGAAAGGTTGGTCAAGTTTTAAAATAAATCGTATATCGTAAAACGTATATCAGAGAATACATTATAATGAGAGTTAGCCCATGGAATGGGTATGATGAATATTCATTTTGAATTATAAAGTGTGAAAGTTATGATCTTTTATCCCTACATAACACATTGTTATGTTTGCCTAATTACAATATAAACGTATTTGTTTTGATTTCTCTGTATATTTGTAAAGCAGCCAGTATGCACACTTACATAATCTAACTGTGTGTGTTATAGCGTACGTGAATTTCTATAGTCGAGCGATTTTTTAACAGCACACACTCTTTTTATCTTCACTATGGTTGCATCAGTCGTATTGACCGAATGCTGATATACGGTACTGCTATATGGTAATAGTTTATAGTACTTTTATATCAGCATTTTACTGAAGAAGAAAAAAATATTCGTTGTGTCAGACGTCACTATTAGGGCCTCCAATCCCGGACCTTTTTTTATGATCCCGGGATTTCGGGATTCAGAATTTCTCAATACCGGAATCTCGGGATTGGCAACTAAGTGTAATTTACTGTGTCAAATTGTACATTTAAAATTTAATTTGTATCCATTATTGCTTGAATTGTAATGCATGTATATTATAATTTAATAATTTTTTTCGACAATTTTTTTATTGATGTTAAATCACAATCATTTACAAAAAAAGATATTTTATTACATTTACTGCATTATTAAAGTAGGGTTTACCAGATGGTATCCAAAAAAGAAGACATGTTTTTCAATTCTACTTGAAAATATTGTCTTCCATCCATTGAAGCGATATTAATTTGTTCGCCATTTCAAATTGGTTAAGAACGGCTGTTACGAAATATGAGAAGACCACAATACATTATTTATACTAATTATAGGGTTATAAATAACTTCACTTTTTATTAGATAGTATTCACTTGGTAAACTTGACCTTTTATTTCTATAGTTTGCACTTTGGATTAGATACTATTACCTTAAACTTTGATTTCAATAGTTTCCACTTAGTCACGGATTCACAGATGAAATATTTGTTTTAAAGTGAAAACTATGTTCACGAAAGTGAATATGATCTAATCAAAAGTGCATTTAATTGTAAGTCTTAATTATATAAGTATTATAAAAAATATTTACATTAACATACCGAGGTACACGTTGAAGTTAATCAGGGAGTTTTAAATTGATACATGAATTATTTTTTAACATTTACAACGAAACCCGAAATCCTGGGATTGATATTTAGATAATTCCGGGACTATGGGATTGAATAATTAACCGGGATGCCGGATCCCGGATTGGAAGCCCTAGTCACTATAGACTAAAATAATAGAAAATGCAATTATAACAAACGTCGCGACAACGCAAACTGATAAACTGATAAAGACGAATATTTTGTTAAGCATAAACAAGACATCATTGTACTTTAAAATTTCACCCTGTCATAATACGAATAGTTGTGAGTCGTTAGTACTTAATGGTGTATTGGCAGATTATATGTTTAACACTATTCGTTATTCGAATGCGTTCGGCTCGTTTGTGATATTCGCATATACGTATATTTAATAAACTATTCGAGTATTATTGGCTCATACATTGTATATTAAATCACTAGATTAATAAAAAATTGCATTTGCGTCGTAATATATTGCGATATATTATATTATTTTTATTAAAGTACACGTGCTGGGAATTAGTATGTGCTAACTATTAATAATTCTGACGAAAAATATGAAAAAAACAATATATAAATATGAGTACCTTTGTATCAAAGTTGGACAAACGCCATATCTTACGAAAGTCATGTTTTTTATTTGTTTGTGGTAGTGCAAGTGATGCTCTTTTCGAAAAACTCATTAAAAATATCAGAATCCAACGGTTTCATATAGATTTTTCAGTTTAAAGTTCGTAAATAGTTTCAAAAGCGGACACTAAACATCCGTTTTTGCGAAATCAGTAGACATTGATTTCGATCCACACATTGACACATCGTCCTACACATTGAGCAATCAGAGAGCTAGAATTCACTTTAAAGTGTCATGGCTGCTGGGCTTGATGAAGTGAAAAATCACCTCTGCTGTACATTTTCATAAATGGCTTTTGTCTACTTTGTCTGTTATATGTATTACTTAGACACCAATGTACTCATAATATTCGATAATAGAATATTTGTTTTAAGTGAATATTTCGAATCTCTCGGAAGTACAGTAGTTTTACATTATTATTAACCAAACAGCATTAAACTGAGTTAGTACTTTTCCATTGTATTCTCACAATATGTATGAATGGTCAATGGCATAAAAAGTTTTATTTACTAAAAATAAACTTTAACCTTATCCCGTCCACCCACATAGGCTCTTTGCACTAAAATTGTAATATTTAAACAAGGACGTGCTTAAAATATTAATCCCCCCGAAGTCGACGCGACAAACTTTTGCAAGACTAAAACGATAAAAGACGAGCGCTGGAACAAAAGCCAGCAAGCAGAGAGAGAGCCACCGGGGGGCTACAAAACAGACACACAACTTCCCCCCTTTGTTTCTCGCCCGCCGCGATGCCACTGATACTTTTTAAGAACTTTTGGGTACATTGTTTCCAAAAGTTCTGAAAAATCAGGAGATCAGTTAGGCACATCGTTCGAAACTCAACTTACAAGTGGCATCAGTGAAAGTTTTTTTTTATTTTATTTTTTACGGTGACGATCCCAATGTGGATCATGACCTCTGCACCACGGAGCTGACATTTTTAAACTACATTTAATATAATGTATACAGATTTAACGCAGAATCAATTTATATGGTGCCACGTTAGCGTACGATCTATCTTTAAATCTGCGGTCTATTGTCATTTGTTTGGATCACATAGCAACAGAATGTTTTTTTTTTTTTTTCATGTCCGCTCCCAATGTGGAGCATATGGTCTCCTAATGGAGGTATCTTGACAGAATTTTTTCTACGAGAACTGCTTGTCACTCAGTTGCTCAACCTCTCTTTGATAGGGCTATGACAGGACTAGTGGTTAGCTAATCGCTCTCATTACGCCCCGTGAGGATGGGATTGATGGGAGGGAGGACTCAGATTACGAACAGAAATCCATAAATCGATTGAAAGATCAATCTATGAAGACCGTCCGCACCGGGAATTGAACCCGAGACATCCGTAACCGTAGCCAGCGACGAAACCAACTGCGCCACGGACGCCGACAGAATGATTTTTACGATTATATAATTGTAGCGATACATAACAATGTAGATTTACGAAACGTAAAACTCGAAAAAGAATTTTGTTTTGTATCAGAGTATTATGTCGAGTCAGCAATACAGATAAGGGAAAATTGATAAATAATATTTATTCATCAAATTTATAATAATTATAAAAGAAAAAGATTCGATAAATGACACTAATGTCAAGAGATCAACATGACACTGCAGACTTACGAAACGTGATATTTCTATGTTAAAATATAAACAAATATGTAAAAGAAAAGATTCGGCAAATGTGAGATTTATCAAACGCGATATTTGAAAATACGAATACGACAACTTAGGTGGAATACAGATAGCGACTAGGACTCGAGAAAAGAAAAAATAAAGTGACCAGTATTCTGTCGTCTCCCGTCGAACTGGAGACATCTCCCCTGATCTGCATTATCGTCATTCTATACCTACAGTTAAATCGCGTCACTCATTCAAAATTCGAACACTATTCTTAAATAATCATTTATTTTTTCTGCGTGCATATCAAAATGTCATCAGGGCAGAAAAAATGCAGTTGATATAATACGTTTAAACAATCTTCTTGATGCTGCAGAAAAAGCACAGCCTTGTCATTGATATGGCAGAAGATTGAAAACGTGACACAGCTGGGAAATATAGACCTGTACTTCGATGTGGTCGTAAAGGATGCCAAACGTCACGTTCCGTTAGGTTAGGTTAGATTATGTTAGGTAGAGCGCGTGTGTAACGATAAACCACATGCTAAAGTGGCACCATTTATTTTTTACATCATATCCACTCCCAATATGAAATATATCCATTAAATGGAGCATCTCGACATTAATTGTTTTAAAAAATGTTTGGAATTATTCAGATACTCAGGTTAAGAGTTCTTGAGTAAGTGAAAGTGTAAGTATACAATTAAGATTGTTTTTCAATTAAAATTTGAGATCTCGGCTGACTTGAAAAATTCTCATTGAGTCTATCTCATGCGATTTAGATACATTTTAGCTGTATTGCCAAATATTATGTATCGTCGTTATAGTGGCAGAAGACGTTAAGTGAAAACACCTGGTTTTGGGACTTTTGACTTCTAAGAAAATCATGCCTCTCTATTTAAATTTAAATATCATTATTTATTAAACTAACCACTTTACTGAATTTCTACACACTATTCGTGAATCATTTACGAGTCCGATTTAAGTATTTGTAATTATTTTTTGTAGTAATGTTAATTGTGGTGTTTTTGCTTCTAATAACTGTGAACGAAATTGACTTAATCGATTTATTCAAATTACATGGAATATGGTTGAGCTTGTTTTTTTTCACGATAGGCCTTCCTAAAATCTATCGTACTGCATTCATAACTCAAAACCGCCAATTTTATAATTATCACCATCTGCCACTATGCCGACGATATATAAAAAAATATAACTCCTTTTAGAAATTTTGTATACACCAAATGACGGAAAAAATGTAACATAAATTTAGGCCTTTGTGTACAATGCAATATCTATTGTGGCTAAATACAAAATATTGATTTATAACAATAGGCACTTATTTTAAATACGTAAATTATTCAAATAAAAATAAAATTTCTAACAGGTTTTTAATATTGTATTGAACATGTTTCAAAAACACTGTTAATACGCCGAGCCGAAAACAAGATTAAAATAAGCCGTTTCGTGGAACGAAAGGTAAATAATAATAAAAAAACAAATTAATCCTCTGAAATAAAATTATCCTGTACAAATCCAGTTAGATTTATTTCGCAGGAATAATAAACATATCTTTATAAACGAATATACTCAACGCAAAAGAGGTGTAATTTAGCATTCATTTTTAAAATTAAACAAAACCCGTATCAAATTATTCTCGAAGCGAATGAAAATAAAATTGTCACTCCGTAAAATGTAGCTGGGGAAGGTTGACATATTTTATTCTGCCCATCCCTATTAAATGCGTTAACCCTTAAACTGCTGGTGGACGTTAATAAATTAATAACCCGCTGACAGATGCCGGGGAAATGATTCTGTCAGTGCGGTAGCCAGATTTCGCCCACTGAGTGTTCTCATGCATTATTAAACCCTTACTGCTTTCGTAGATTTATTATATTAATTTATTACAAAAAAATATTTTTTTTGGAAGTAGCAGTTGACGGATTACATAATGACTACACGTCAAAAATGAATATGTTCGTAGTTTGTCAACAATTCGCTGTAACACAGCAGCAAGTAGAAAATCAGTTTGTTCTTCTGCGATAGCGCATTTTTAATGTTTGGGATGGCGATATAAATCACTTGGAGGATTTTTGATGAATCAAGAGTTTCAATACAAACAGAAATAATTTATCAATCAAATGTAATAAATCATTCACTTTCGTGTTACTGCTTTAACTTGTATTGAATTGTTGATTAAAAAATATTTTGGTTTTGGAATCAATAACTCAAAAGGTAAGAATATGTTTGCATCATATTATTCATAGCAAAAGTTACTGCAAGAAACTTCCATATGACAACTATTTAAAACACGTCAAACTCTAATGTCTTCGATGGATTCAGCGGTAACTTTGTGGAAATTCATTTTTCATATTAAATTAAAATTGACAACTTAGTTAGTCCATCAGTGTTTAGCCTAGAAGTAAATAATCTTGCGATATAGTTAGTCTGAAGATGCTTCTTAAAGAAGCGAAACGCGTACATTTAGTAACACAGCCAGTGGAATAACTTAGTTATCAATTTTAATTGTATATCACGTCAAACTAACTTAGAACACCACAATGCGAGCTGTCAAGTTTAAATAAATTATTACTTGTTAATTTATTAAGGGTAGCAACACGTTTTTTAACTCAGAGTAATACTTGGCAGGCTTACAGTGGTTGAATCAAAGAAATTAATTAAAATTTTACAACACAACAATAATACTATATTTTGAAGTTTTATTGGGTTGCATTGACACTATTAAAGAATCCAATGTACCGCAGTGGTTGAATCAAAGAAATTAATTAAAATTTTACAACACAACAATAATACTATATTTTGCAGTTTTATTGGGTTGCATTGACACTATTAAAGAATCCAATGTACCGCAGTGGTTGAATCAAAGAAATTAATTAAAATTTTACAACACAACAATAATACTATATTTTGAAGTTTTATTGGGTTGCATTGACACTATTAAAGAATCCAATGTACCGATGGTATACAAAAAGCGTTGATGAAATTGTAATGATGTATACATTATTCCATTATATTACTTTGTATTATAACGAAAGGTTGATTAAAAGTATCGAAAACAACACTAAAACAAAAACTTTTTTTAGTTGTTTCAGTATTGAGCTCACAGCAAATTGTACGGAAACTCTATGATATCAATCCAGTCAGACTGAAGATGTTAATCAAACAAGCAAAAGATAATTATGTTACACTTGTTTAAGTAATAAATATTATCGATTTACTATGTTGTATTTAGCATGAATTTTCAAAGAGAAAATCGTCGAATCTATAAAAAAATCACCGACTAGGTTAGCTCATACAATAAAATTGTGTAACTAAACTTTTCGGGTAACTTGAATATGTTTTGATTATTTTACTACCCTTGAGAATGATACTTGTTTTGTTTCGACGCGGAAAGTGATTGATTAACACTAATTATCACACGGTGTCTTCCCAAAATAATAGCTATAATATAAATACAAACCGTGAAAGGCAAAAAGCTTCCATAATGATTTAATGAGCTGGTGATATTTGTTTCATCGAGTTTATGATATGGCGCGAAGGTATTTTCATTTTTCGATTTGACAACGTATTTATTAGTATAAAGTTTAAATGCGTTATACTTCATTTTTGTGAATGCTATTTTCTCAAGTACGGGTGTGTAATTAAGGTAAATGTAATGGTAGTTGACCATGTACCAGAAGTTTATCTTTTTTCAATAAACGTGCCCAAAATAAGAAACGTAGACGCGGGATTGCTCCAAATTGTAGAGTTCAGAAAAGTGAAACTTTTGTCAGATTGAGGAACTAACACATCATCTTTTATGTCATTAAATTGTCATAGCAACCATTCAAAAACAACACCTTATGCAGTAAATATTTGATTTTGAATTTCTTAAGAGATGTTAAGGATATTAGTGAATGTAAGCATATGCTACTTGTTTCAACCAAGAGTGGTCGGTCTTACAGGAAGCTCTGAGGCAGCTCTGATGAAAGGTTGTCATGAAACCCTCTGATTAGACATTGTGAACTACTGAAAAAAAATGGGTCAACTACTAGAACTTAAAATTTTTTAGATGGTCAACTACTGAAACATTAACATGGTTGTTAAAAATTGCTAACAATTTTTTTGTAATACGCCGTTTCCCAATTCTTGTCTTATCATATTAATTGAGACATTTGATCCATTATGAATATATTTGTTTTGTCATTATTCGGCTTAATGCTAAACGTAAATCGTTTTTTTTTTTTTTGAATTTCCCTCTTAAGCGGTCAACTACTGGAACATTTACCTTAATTAATATATAATAATACTTTATTTGTATATAGTAGGCGACGTGAGTTGTATGGTAATAATATGTGGGTATTTAAATTCGTTGCTAGTCTTTCGTATTCATATGCATTATACAAGCCCTCTAGAAGTGAAGTGAAAATGGTAAATATTGTTTATTGAATGTTTTAGTTTAATGAAATTCATACATTTATTTACACTTTATTCGATTTAACTTTTTACAGCAGGGTTTCCCAAGCTCTGTTCAAGAACGGGAATAGGTTTTCCACAAAAAATTTAGAATGGTTGCAGCTGCAACAAATTCTAAATATCGCAAGAAAAGTTTGGGAAGCCCTGTCTTAGAGAATAAAATACTTTTACATCCAGTTTTTATTTAGCTTACTGCACTTTTATGATAATTAATGACATTTAGAATACCAAAACGTACCTAACTCACTTTACTTCTCATTGGTGATGTTAAAAATACTTCCCTTTTATGTAGACATTATTTAAACTTCAAACGCAGATACCCTAAGAGCTACAGTTCGGAAAGCCTGGAAAATACATCTTATATAATATATTATATTCTATATAATTTATACGTTATTCGGTTATCAATACTTGAATGCATTATCTTGAGTGTGAAAACGTATTGATTATCAGATGGGTACTTCCTGTGTGAGAGAGTTTGTATTGGTATATTTGAATTGGTTGGCATAAAGGGGAAGTAAATATTCCTATGTAAATAAGGGACAACTGCCAATATTATGAACCCATAAAATAGGTCGAGCTCTTTATTACCCATATCATTATCATCGACAATCTTCAGAGCTTTGCTGTTTTATTTCATACAGCAGTTTTATCCGCACTGATTCATCATTTTTTAAATGTAAATACGTATTTTTTAAAACCGTACAAGAGCTCTATTTGGAGCACATATACTATTAAAGTCCAGGACCATACTTTGCTTTTGCATCTCTTTAATTAAAACAGAATAATTTAAAAAATCTTTCGTGTAGACACTGACACATGTGGACACATTTTTCAATAAAATAAAATTTGAATCTACGTATGTGTTATATCAATAGATCTATCAATTTTTCCAGTTGCAAGTCAAAATTTCTTTCTTATTTCGTCCCTTGTCCGAAATTTCAAATTTTTCCAAACTTAAAAAATCTTTTTTTACACGGTCGACACGCTCCAAGAAAACGACAGCGTAAAAGAATATTTTACTTTTCTTATTCACCGAAAGACACAAAATAACTTAAATTATACTTAAAACTATCATACTATTAATAACAGTTTTTCGTGATTTACTCAAAACTCTAAAAACCTTCGGGAGCGTGTTTAGCGACACAGTAACTCATGTACTATAATAGTTTTAATGAAAATGGCACGAAGTAATGCACCGTAGGTGTTATACTAAACCATTCTAAAAAACTTTTTCTGTATTTCAGAATCAGTTGGAATGAAAAGTGATTTTTCTTCAGATCTAGAGTTTATACACATTAATGTTTAATGATACATATCTTATGTAATACATACATGTTATTACATAAGATATGCGCGTTGTAAAATATAAAGCGTTCGAAGTTAGGGTAATAAAGAGTCCCGCTTTTCGCTCTGTATATTTTCCCCCATAAAATCATCTCAAAATGACTCGGGCAATTTCCCAGCGATAGCTTGCCGCTAAACGGTTAAGTAGGGGTGACACCAGCTTTCCCCGTTGCGCAGAAAACACTACTCTACGTTGTTCGCTCATTTGTACATCGCAATGGTTCCAAACCTATCAATGTTTTTTACAAAACGATGTAAATTCAGTCCTAGTTTTAGTAATGATAATTTTTTTTGGGCTATCAATAACTGCACTTTGTGTTAGATAGTATTCACTTGGTACACTTGAACTTTTATTTCGATAGTTTTAACTTAGTACACTCAAAAATTGATTTTAATATTTTCCATTTAGTAACGAATTCTTTTAACAAAGTGAGTTAAGTTGTAGTAGGTTATGTTAGGGCTGGTCTGGTTTGATTTGTGTAATTTATTCTAATGCATGGAGCAAAGACAATATAGACAGCCTAATATAGAGTAAAAGAATAAGTGACATTTCAATACAGTTTTTTGCAACTATCGATTTCAACGTGTGAGTGTTTATATTGAGTGAAAACTATTTTATCTATGTGAAAATGTTTTTACGTAAGTGTAATAAACTTCTTCAATTTTAAAATATATTTTATTATTTGGGATCACGTCATTTTTAGTGAAATAATTAGTTTTTTGTGGAATGTATTTGTTATAAGTGAAAACTATTTTTATGAAAGTGAATATGATCTTATCAAAGGTGCATTTAATTGTAAGCAATTTTTCTTAAAACTATTCGATTAACTTGTTTTGAAAAACAATAATGATAACGCTTAATGGTCCCGTTCTAGCAAAACTGCTAAATTCATCATTACGGAAATTTACAAGTACAATGAAATCCCACTCTATCGTTTTCCGTTATATATAGTTTATTTGGTCAGGTTTCAAAAAATGCTCATTAAAAACTGTCGTATTGATCGTTCCTCTATTCATCAGTTTCGTGTACTGATTGCTGAATCTTTTATCTAGTTTGCCGTATTTTTCTTGATTGATCGTTTTTACCCAAAACAATCGAATTCTAGTATAAAATACTATACGAAATATGAAATAAAAAATCTACAGTATTTTAAACAAATGTGCTTTACGTACGTTTTTTTTTTAACGTAAATTTAGCTTTAATTTTTAGTTTTGATGAGATCAATTATTCTCTATTATCCCACATTCACTGTTTTCTCACATTTATCGTTAAGTTTATCTTGTTTCCCAAAAAAGTTAGAGAATATACAGTATTTTTTTTTCAATCAATTTATTAACTTGAGTCGAAAGGCCAGAATTTCTGTAATGTTTTCATCCCATGCTTCCGTATCTAAATATGAAGATACTAAATAGATCTTTTCCTAACCTCACTTTTGTAGCGTCACTTCAATGACAAGAGAGCGCAATCGACTTTATAGTTAAACACTTTTGTAGAAATTCTCCATTATGAGTAAATAATCTCTTTATCTAGGATAGAACAATATTTTTTTTGAAAGACTTCCAAATATCATTAGAAATCTGAGGAAAAACAAATTATTACTTTTTTCTATTAACGCATGAACTTGCTTCCGATGATACAAACAACTTATTTACAATGCTTCGACAATTCTGGAATTCTTCAAAACGAGGCGTACAACAAATAATAATCAACAAAACTTATTGATTTCATTATTTTAGCAATATATACAGATAAAATTCTTGAGATCAGCTTACTGCAAGTACTCAAAGTCAAAATACATATACTTAAATTATTCAAGTAAGAAGTGGCTTGGGCAAATCTTGAGGTTTCCACCTGAAAGTGCGACACTGCTGTAGTCGTCCTCGACTCACTATACAGGCTGCTACAGAGAAGATCTAGATACTATAGGACAGTGCTCCGCAACTAGTGTGTCACGGCACATCTGTGCGCCGTGAGACAATACCAGGTGTGCCATGGCGTAGTGCGTCCAAAATAAGAAAAATCAAGTATTTTCATTTCAGAAAAAATTAAATGTGTTTAACATTACCGGTTAAATTTTCACGATTGTTTTATTTTGATATTTAATGGAATAATTTTATTCGTGTTTGCACCGATAGTGATACTGTAATAATGAGATATAAAATGGGTTTTTCTTTGTTTGTAAAACAAAAAAATTCTACAGTAGAAATTACACATTACTGTACATATTTGGATGCATAAAAGGATGGCGAAGTTTCCCAGTGAAAATATTACAAACAATAAACGAGTGTTTTAATATACTTTATCAAGAGCCTTAAATATTCATTTTTTTATATAATTTGTAAACGATTTTCTTTGTGTGTTAAGTGTATCATCACTTTGAAAAGGTAAAGGTTTTAATTGGCTTTTATTAAAACATATTTAAGTTACAATTTCATCAATTCATCAAATAAAAAAAGCATGTTTTGTTTATGAAATTTATGCATTTTATGGTGTACCGGGAAATATTAATGAGTGCTTTGGTGTGCCGTGGGTGAAAAAAGGTTGCGGAGCACTGCTATAGGACATGAAGGAGTTCCGTTGGATGAGAAGCGGCCCGAGGGAAGTCTACTTACCCTATTATCTGCATTAGAGCGAATAATTTGAAGATTAAGAAAAATTTATTACTTATGAAACGAAGCCTTATGCTAATCTACAAGTTTATCAGTGTCTCTTGTAATTAACCAAAAATTATCTTTATTACAGTAATATATTAAGAGTACACCAATAAAAAAAATACATAATAATGTCCGTATTACTAACGTACCACCGATCATAAAACTGTGTCAAAGTGGGAGGGCCTATGTTCTATCTGCTATCTCTCTGTGAAAATTCATCCCCCAACTTTGCATGACAAACGCTTTTGTGTTCGAAGTGTTGTCTCTTATATCCTACCAAACAAGGACGTTTACAAAACGGTACAGCTGTACAACCGATGTACACCTCCACCCCTATTCGGATGTACAGTTTATTGTCAGAGCTTCTGATATATAAAAAATCTCTTGACATTTTTTAATGAAAACTGATAAAATATTATAAATTAATGTGTAACTTTTGAAATGATATGATTAAGCTTTTTTTATACTCATTATTTCGATCTTGTTTTGGCGAACATCATTAAGAGGTGTGAGAAGATTTCGAAATTTTTTTACAAATCGTGATTGGTAAAATCTAGCTAACTAGAATTGATTCAGATAATCAGCGGTTTGCTGTATACAGTGGGTAAGGTGGTATCTTTAAAACTAGTTCAATTCAACTAAAATATCATATGTTACTTTGTGAATTATATCAAACATGAAAGAAAATGATAAGGTTTGAATTATCTTATTAATTGTCGAAATAGAAACTTTCAAGTGAGCTATTCTTAAAATAAGAAAACATATTCTGTGGAATTCTGCTGTTTGTTTTTGTATTTTTTTTTTGATAAAATATATAGTTGTAGTATCTCAAAGAAATTTGTTGAAAAATATATCAATGTGATAAGTTCATAAAAATATTAAATTTTTAAACATATCTGCTTTAAAATCGAGTCTTTGTGATGAAACACAAACAAAGTAGTTTTTGAGAACAGATTATGTAAAAAATTGCTTCTCAACCACATCTTCTTAAATCAATTAGGAAGCGGAAATTTGTTTGATAGATTAAAATTGATATCGTTGTTATTCTACTGGTTATGTTAATAAGTGCACGAATTTCGTTTTTTTGAGAAGCATCATCAGATCAACTCTATCGTAAGATTTTTATGTGTATCACAGAAATTGGTTCTAATTTTTAATTTGTCAATTAGATACGTTATGTAATATTTTTTCTTAATAGTTTGTGTGCTGGAAGGGCAGGGATATCATTTCAGCTTTTATCAGAGAAGGGCAAAAGTTGGCAGCTTGTTATTTTTTATTTCGTCTTTACGTGTAAGCAAGTGCAGCAACGAAAGAATATAAACCTATTCAAATTTAGGAGTGGGTCAAATGCCCTCCGTCTAAATAACAGGGTTAGACATAAACAATAACAGTATTAATTAAATGTGTTTGCAAGGAAAATAAATTTTATTACAATTGTGAACGTTTTCGTTTAGAAATTTATTTATTTGGTTAATAGTAACCGTTTTACCCTATATGAGATTGAAACGGTGAATGATTACACCTCATTTATTTCCTGAATTTAATGTGAATTCATACCACGTAGGGCCATCTATCTTTCCCGCTGTTTTCCACCAGGATATACCAGCATATCCAAATGAATTAATTATATTACACCCTTACACACATATTCGTGTTTCGATAACATCGTTTTGTTTGTCATCCCTTTTCCCTAGTTGTCAACGCGAATAACCTAGTTACAGTTATGTCATTCAACAAATACTTGCAAATCTGTATCATATACTTGCAAATGTATCATATATACTTGCAAAGGTATCAGTGTGGCTCTCAGACGTATAATATCTTACCTCGTAAATAATATTTGTCGCATTTGTATCTTCTATATAAACGTTAGACACTGTTTACTGTCTCTCAGTTCGAGTCCATCCGTGTGCTCGAATGCCTGAAGATGCCGAAAGGCGAAACCCGGGTCGTTAGTGACAAAATACATGGAAGTGTACAAAATCTCAATAATCCAAATTTGATATTGAAATTCCATCAAGCACCCTCAGTCGATGTCTTAAATTATATAATAATATGAAGGTACAATATTATATATTATTCGGAGAGGTCAACGTAGTTGACTTCGGTTGCCACATCCACGGGCTTAAAACCTAGTACGGAACATTTCTACGGAACATTTCAACAGAAATTACACAAAGGAATTATAATAGAAAATGTAATTTTAAATTGTCTAGTATCGATTAATACCGGTCAGCGCTGTTGGTTTCAGTTGTGGCATCCACGGGCTCGAATTCTAATACGAATAGTTTCTTAAATTGATTTATGGATTTGCGTTCGAAAGTATAGATGTCTTTAATCTATAAATTCTCTCACATCAATCCGATACCTGAAACGAAGTGTAGCAAAAATGATAAATTAACTGAGCGCTGCCTTAAACCTATCCTTATTTTTAGAGGTTGAGGAACTGATTAAATTGTATTTCTTTTAGAACAACCTCTGTTGAAATGCTTTATTTGGGCATATGCTTCACATTCTGGGTAAATGTGGCTAACAACATATGTACAAAATGTATTTCATAGGTGCATGATTTTGTCAACAGTATCAATGCGAACAAAGTCTAAAGATATCGTATATTTTGGGTCATTAATTGATCATATTTTTATGTCTCCAAAATTTCATAATATTAAGTCATATTTTTTTCTTTATAAATCTAAGGTAACTAAAAATAGTTTAAAACTTTGTCAATACATATAATTCTCATGTAAATCAAAACACTTTCGTAAATATTTGACACTGTTAAACCGGATACCGTGAAAAGTGCCAAAAAATCTAAATGTTACTTGAATGTAAAAATATGTTCTTTGTGCCATCACTTCTGTGAAAAGGTTCAATGTGCCAAAGAAATTTCCTGTGGCTTAAATGATAAAAAAATGTACGAAGTGTTTATTCATCATTTTAGTTTCAACATTTTGACATGGTACTTTATTAAAGTGCTATATTTATTTCAGCTATTCAATTAATCAATAAATAATAAATATGTATATCGATACCTCAGTTGCAAATTGTAGCAAGTCAAAAAAGAGGAAATTCTAAGAATACCGCTTAACACCAGTTCCAAAATGTAACAAGTGGACATGATTATTATTATTTTAGATCTAAACTAAACTACGAAAATCCTGTTAAAACTTAAAAAAAAACTTTTTAGATCTGAACTAAATTACGAAAATCCTTTAAAAACCTTAAAAAATTGAATTGTTTTATAATATTAAAAATGTAAATGCATTTTTGAAATAATACTAGAATTTCGTTAAAATCAACAGAAATTAGACGTACTGTAAATGATTAAACCCGCCCAAAATCCTGTTTCCTAATTAACTTAAAACTATGTTTTTTTTTATATAATTTAAGACATCGACTGAGGGTGCTTGATGGAATTTCAATATCAAATTTGGATTATTGAGATTTTGTACACTTCCATGTATTTTGTCACTAACGACCCGGGTTTCGCCTTTCGGCATCTTCAGGCATTCGATCACACGAATGGACTCGAATGCCTGAAGATGCCGAAAGGCGAAACCCGGTTCGTTCAAAATCTCAATAATCCAAATTTCCAAATATGTTTTTTGAGTTTTTACATTTTGGAACTGAGGTATTGATATTATCAAGGGGTACACGAATACCATTTGATTATAGCTTTCGCCTAAGCCAAGATAATTAATGCTGTGTAAGTTTTGAGCAAGAAACCAAATATAGGTTGGTATCGAACTAAGCCCACCTTGTATCCCTAATTCTATTTGGGGAAGATGTACAGCGAGATTAATTAAACGGAAGCGGGGGTAAAGCGTATTCAACACATTCGCAACAATAATATAACTAATAATTGTAATCTAAAACTCATCCCTGTTGGACAGCGATTGTCAATTACGGTTTCGCAACACAAAAGTGGTTTTGGTTAGCGCCTCGCCGATACTATCAATTAGTTGTGTACGCTGTAAGCCGATATTGCTGCGAGAGATATGTTGTCAATATTATCAATAAACTAAATCACACCATCTGCGTTTCCTTTATTCTAGTTTCATATTGAAATATGCTGCCGGGAACTATTCAAAGTTAAATTTATCTTTGTTTTTAACAAACAGATAAATTTATCATAAACAGTCGAATTGAAAAGTTAAAGTACCTATTTGTCTCAAAAAATATACTAACAAAAACAGGACCGGCTCCGCTCAACATTTGAACATTTTCAACTGATACAAAGATTCAATTGGAAGAGAATCCATTCAAAACGGTGAAACGATAAGTCAATTAAAGCAATCGTTATAATAATTTCAATTAAAATATGGTCGTTGTTTTGGAAGAAGACACTTACTGAAAAATACTAGTTTTGAATAATTGGACTTAGTCAATTGTTAAATTGCTATGCCTTTTTCATTTTGTTTGTTTGCACAAAGTTGTTTTTAAGTAAAAATATAATTTATAAAAATAACTGTATTCTTTCATTTGGTAGAGTTTGAAATAAGGAATATTGTGGTATAACTAACGCAATATGTCATTTTTTCGATTTAGTGTTTTCTTCTAGAACATAGACAATATACTCTTACAAATACAGTTTACTCCCGATTATCCGGGATTTGGCTTTTGAAGGTCTCACACGGATAATCCGTACTGTAATTTTAATTTAGTTTTAAAATACTATTACTCACACATTTCTAAATCAGGAGATTAATCATTTTAACGTTACTTATTAAGATTATTTGTAATTTTTTTACAATATAATTAAACAAACTTATAAAACCAATTAGAATTTTTCTAATATGGTTACAAGTGTAACCGTACCTGCCATAGATGACGGTATTGGAAATACTGAATGTCTAAAGTAGCTAGTCCGTCGGAACTGTGTATGCCTTGCATAAAAATTTATTTTATAAACCACCGTGAACGCTTAGGCCATAAGAAAATTTCATACCTGCATGTGATATGTGATAATAATAAAACTCTACAGAGCGGTCTGGGCTATTGTATATAAGATATTTGAGTGCCATTTATTGGTCTCATGTACTTCAATAAAGTGTCAAAAAAAGTTAGTGCCGTGCTGTGACTAATACGATTGATAACTTCTTCTTCTTCTCTTACATTCTCTTTCTCTTCTGGTTCACTGAGATTGAACATAGTATCCGTATCACTCACACGTTGAAAACAAGGATCACGTTAATCATATTCTAACCGCTCTTCAATATTTTCTTTAACCAAATTTTGTCTTTTGAGTCTTGTAAATTTGACATTAACTCACATATTTCAATTGTCTCAGGCTCGTTAAAATCCAAAAAATATCTTTCTATATCTCATAGAATTTTCCTCCAAGGTCTAACGAGTCTTAGTGACTTTATTTTGTCCCAAGATTGAGTTTCCATGTATCGCATCCAGTATTTCTTGAAGTCATTTTTTCCTGAATTTAATCAAGTTTTCATCTTTATAACAGTCCTTGGAAGGACCTGCATAACTCGCATAATATCTTGCAAGCTCCTCAAAATTTCTTTTTTGTTTAATCGTATTACGAATAGTTTGGGTATAAATAGATGTGATCAATCAATCAATGCTCCAAGTAAATCACGTTTAGGAATATGGTGTGTTGCTTCCTGGCTTGTATTTTGGTTGTGATTAGGACGAACGGCTGATGACGGTAGAGGAAGCAGTCCGTTCTGATCGAGAATTGATTGTAGATTAGCGAACTCCTTCACGATCTTTTCCCCGCTGCTTTTCGTTCTCCAAAGTTCCCACGTTCGCTTGCAGACGGGATCTCAGCTTGAATTGCAGACGGTCTCATGTTTCCCATGCATTGTTGAAAAATGGTACATTTAAATCTGTGAACGCTGCAATTATGCACTCGGTGTCTATTGGTGGGATAATGCATTTCACCGATAAGGCGCGTACACGCGTATTAAATTCACACATGGATAATCGGAAATTTAATATACTAGGATAATAATGATCAAATGGATTATCAATTAATCATGAAAGTTTTCATGTGGAAAGATGGATTTTTTAATAGGTCTTATAGTATCCACCTATTAGTTTTGAGTTTAAAATATTAAGTCATGATAAAATATAACACGTGCTTCTATTTAGCCAGGAAAAGTTCGACTTTTTTCCAAAAATAAAACTAAATTTACTAAATTATTTAATTTCTGATCGAAACTGGTTTTGAACGTATAAAATATTTGTAACAAAGAACTACAGATTGTTTATATTGTAATAATAATGATATTGTCTTTCAACTAAAAGTGTACTCTTAAAACCATTGCGGGGCTGCCGATTTTTCAAATTTCTCATTAAAATACTATGATCTTATGCAGGATTTGCCAAGATTATTTTACGTTTTAATTTAATTGATATTTTAGACAAGCGGATAAAAAGTGATATAATTTTTTTTATAGGTATAGAAAACCATATTTTTTAAGCTTAGTATAATTTGATAAAAAAATATTTTCATGGTACAGTTTCGAATCAGGCAGAAATATCTTCATCAGTATCTTTTTAAAATATGTTTGATCCCAGCGTAAACATATACATTAAGTTGTTTAATAACTTTTTGTATTCTTCCCTCTTCAAAAATAGTAGGGAAACAATATGTGACTATAAAACGACTAGTAAGTAGTTAATAAGTTTTCTCTGAATCTTGTTTTTATGATCGGATGGGGTTCTAATGCTTTTGGGTTCGACTCCATGAAGTGTTTTTGTAAAATTCTATTCAGCAATTTGAGAGCTTGTTTCTCAGTAAGACAACATTCTAAGACCACCGATATTACGATATCGATATGATTTTTATTGAGAATAAAATTTCTTTTGCTTAATCCCATGTGTAAAGCAATGAAAAAGTTTGAGGATCTCTGCAGTGGGAGTGATGGAAATATTTCCGTTCCAAGTCCCTAGCAAGTCCTTGACCTGAGTTATCTTTCGCCAACATATCACTCGAGGGGCACTACCGCATCTGCCCTCAAGTAGACGGGGCACAACTTGCCCCCATTGTCTCATCTTTATCGCATCTCAATTTACACAACAATATTATTTTGTGTCTTCTCTCGGCTTTGTTTAAAGAGTGAGATATGAAAGCTCTAGTTCAACTTCGAACTATATTTTAATTAGTTAGAAGTGAAATAAAATTCACCGATTTATTTAATATGTTTTAATTCAAATTAATCAATCTATTTATGAATATTTCTTATAATACGTCATTAGAATCATCAAAATATATTATAACATAATTATTAATCATAAATTGTCGTGTCCATGGTGCTTTGGTCAACGTCATTAACCACGGTTATGGATGACTCGGTTTCGAGTCCTGGAACGGAAAATTTCATAAATTGATTTTTCAATCGGTTTATATTGGTAGGCATGGATGTTTGTGATCTTTAAAATTCTCTCCACCCATCCGGTCCTAAAACGGGGCGTAGCGAGAGCGATTAGATATCCACTAGTCCTCACCTTCCTATCCTTCTAGCCAGGGACGGCTCTTGTAAAGGAGCAAAGGGTGCAATGCACTCCAATAAGTCCCATCAAAATATTCCATTAATAAACGATATTCAAATATAATAATTATACCAATTCACTAATTTTAAATCTTCCTCGTGTTTCCCATAGGAAAATATTGCAGGAAACGATGATCAATAAACACGACTAGCAAACGTATTCTGCGTCGATTCAGAATACGCATGAAAGTCGGTCGATGACGCGGTAAGTCGGTCGATGACGCGGTAGGAGCATAAATTCTTTTGCACTCCTTAGACGTCAGAAATGTTCTATGTATTTTGACACATTTGTGACGTTGCACTAGTATGAAGTACGCTTCAGTTGCATTTTGTATGGACTGTTTTTGAGCGCTGATCCCCCTGGCGGAAATTCACGAACGTGCCCGAAAGCGATTTGACGTTTGAGTTTACAAACCTGTAACAGTCATTTGTAAGAATGTAAAAGAGCAGTGGAACAAGCTTAGTAAGCCATCTAATTTCGATATGATTCTTTAACTACACGCTCTTCAATAAGAATAATATTTACCTACAATTATAACTTTTGGAGTGATGAATACAATTTATAAAATTATAACTATGATCGTGTATAATACCGAGTAGATATAATTGAATATTTAAAATAGGATAGTTTCGAGTTTTTACCTGGCTGGCCTTACCTATTCCATAATATTCAACTGTGTATCTGGTTCAGTTTCGTAATACACCTTCCTCTAATATTTTTTATATTCTTCAATATTGAATTCTACAAATTACTTTCCCCAAAAAATACTTATGCGAACAATTTCCGGCTTAATACTGAATTATTCCAATTGCAGACATTAATATGGTAACCTTAACATACGATTTCATGGAGGAATTTAAACTTAAATTGAACTAACTGGTTTATACAGCAGAGAAGATTTTTACGATGTCGTTGGAGCCCTGTCTATACTTCAACTCTTCACGAATAAAAAAAATGTAGTAATTAGCTAAATCGTTAAGCCATTACAAATAATTTATACAATATCGATGACTTCCGTCGAAAGTGAGTGTTACTTCTAAAATTTAAAAAGGATCAATTCATTTTGAGAAATACCACGGCTAAAGACAGACAAGGTTTCCCAAACTATCATCCGCGACAACCTGGAATGGTTGTATATGCTGCTAGGGCTGCAACAAATTTAGACGTACTCAAATTCATATTGATATTACCTACCAAAAAAAAAGAAGAAAGGTGGTCCGTCGAAATTAATCCGCAGGGAAGGTTTGGGAAACCCTGGTGAAGAGAAACAGTTGATATCGCCAATATCAGATTTATATTTTCGTATATGTCTAATAGTACTTTCAAAATCCAATATGTGGAGGATGGATTTCTTACATAAATATGTGAATCTTTTTTTGCACTCCCTAATATTCCTGTCACCGGCCGCCACTGCTTCTAGCCCTACGACATGGATGTCTTAAATTATCTCTCACCTATCCGTTCAGTAGCAGAAGCGAACTTCTAACTTATAGAAAAACTTCTGTTTGAGATAAAATAAATCTTACGTGAAATAGATTGTTCCGTTGTTTGGCCGATACATATAATGTTTGGTTGATGCTTTAAATTATAATAGTATACGTTTCTTACTTACAATATTTTTAAAATTTAAGCGAAAATATATTCCGGAAGCCGTAAAATAAGGTGGCATATTAAGATCGTTCCTGTCTGCGCTGTGAATAATCGACCCCAATTAATTATACAAAATACGAATTTCAGTGTAACACTAACGGTTTTTTTTGTTCCATAATCTTGGGAAATATAATTTATTCAATTTTTTCGCTTTAATAGAAAAAGGCTACATTTTTATCGCCCGATTTTTCTTTATTTCCGTCCGGCGGTGTGCTCTAAAAAACAGTGATTTCATAACTGTGAGTCAGTCATACGTACTCAAAAAAATTATTATTCATGTAAAACTATATATCTTTTAGCACATCTGTCAATGTGGGTCATCAACACTACCCACGTATAATCCCGTTTCTGCAAGCATGCCAATTTTACAGGAGAGCATCTCAAAGATTCAAAACACAGTTGCAAAGTAACGGTTGCATCTATTATCTTCAAAATTGGGACAGTGCGTTTATTTTTAATCTAGTTTCTTATTATTTAATATAAAATTCTGCTCAAAAGTTATTACAGATTCGACATTTTACTTCGGTTTTTAGGTAAAGTTCTTTCGTATTATTGGCTAGTCACGTGTTTATACTTTACGAAAAACGGTAACATAGGTACTTTTCCCAATGTTGTTTGATGCCTGAACTGAGTGTGTAAACAACGAAAATACAACGTGATTATAGGTAGGAAGTGTCGATATATGGTAACAAATGTAATTTTTTAAAACTAGGTTTTTCTCAAAGACTTGTTGTGCGCTAATAACCTGATAGCAATATAGAGTCAGTCACGTTTAAAAAAGACTCATACGCTCGGATAAATTTTGAGCTTGAAGATTACTGAAGAAGATTACGTAAAATATAACAAAGAAGATTTTTTAGTATTTTTTTTAATATTTATAACTCAAACCCTACTATATCTTATTTCAGATACGATTTTATTGTTTTTTTTTTTTAATTTTATTCCTGGGTCTGTGGTACAGTGGTCACCGTCGCTGGCTTTGGATACGGATTCACGGGCCCGAGTCAAAGTACGGACAGTTTTATAAATAGATTGTTCAATCGATTCATCTGTCCAAAAAGATGGACGTATCTGATGTCTAAAATTTCCTACCACCCATCCAATCTCAAAAAGAGGGATAGCGATATTGATTAACTAACTGCTATTCCTGACCTAGTCTTCTCCTGCAATCCCTACTCTGCTAAAAAATGTGAGTTTAAGTAACTATTTAAGTAATAGGCAATATAAAATTAAAATTGATAACTTAGTTTTTCCACAAAATTAAATTCAGTTGGCCTGAAGATGCTTCCTAAAGAAGAGAAAAGCGTTATATTTAGTAACACAGCCAGTAAAATAATTAAGTTATCAATTTTAATTTTACAATAAAAATGAATTTTCACAAAGTTACCGCCTAATCAATCTAAAATATTAAAGGAATATTTCTTTAGTTGAATTGTGTTTTATTTTTTAAAATTAAAGTAATAGGCAGTTCTCACAGATGATACTTCTGTTGAGATACCTCCAATAGGCAGCCATATGCTTTACATTGAGAGCGGACACGGTTTTCTCTGCTCTACTGATTCTTATCTCTATATAATGGCCCGCATGACGACCTTACGCGACCCGATCCTCGACACACTATAAGGATCGGCGGACGTTTGATTTATACGCGACCCGATTACTCCTGCACACTATAAGGATCATTTCGCTGCAGCGCCACTTCGTGTTCGTTAAGAAAGACGAGCTGTTTTTTGATGGATCAGTGCTCTGATTCCATGGAGCGATCGCGAGGGACTTACGATGGTTTCGTTTTTTATGCCGTTTTGAGGATTTTGGAGATTTACGTTTCGCGACATGGAGCATTACAAGGAGTCATTGCGGGATACTTTGAAAATTATTTTGAATAATTGTCAAGTTTCATGTGGTGATTATGTCATTTGGTTAAATATGCGTGTTTTATGGAAGATTTTGTTCAAAGTTTAGCATTTCAACAGTGGTCATTTCTTTTTTAATCCTTATGTTTCGGGATTTTGAAGATTTACTTTTGAGATTTATCAAGTGTCTTTTATGGATGATTTTGAAAAAATTACAACATTTCAACAGTGGTCAATATTTGTTATATTCCTTATGTTTCAGGATTTTGAAGGTTTTCTTTTCACTTTTTATAACTGTCTTTTATGACGACTTTTGTTCCTATTTGAGCATTTCAACAGTGGTTCATTTTGCTAATATACCCTTATTTCGTGTCTCAGTCAAGGGAAATTGAAAATTTGACTTGCGGAAACCTCCATATCGGTGTCCGGGGTCTGGAATTTTCTGGAATTTCCCGGGATTTCCCGGAATTTTCCGACTTGGGTCAAAAGTTTTTGCCAAAGTTTTGCGGATTATAGAAATAGTGATTAAGCCGTTGATAAAAAATCGTTTATCTTGAAAAATACTCCATTTGTGTTCAAAAGTTTTACGTAAATGATTGTGTCGCGTAATATGAAACTATATCAAAAAAGTTTGAAAAGAGTGAGCTTACTTGAAAGACATTAGAAAGAAAAAAACATTTTATGAAAGCTTTCCCTCTAAATTTTAGATCCACATTATTTTACAATTTCCTCAAATTGTTTTTTTGCTGTTTCGTTTATTCAAATTACTTATTTGTTATTTTGAAAAAGCTTAATTTGAAAACATATAATTTTGTGAGACTTCCGTATAATAAATAATAATAATAACATCAGCTGTAGCTTGTTAATCTGTGGTGCAACGGGTTGATAAATTATAAAAGATGATATCATAATTTATTAATTGAGAAGTAAATCCACCCCATCACCAAAAATGACTTAGTCATGAGCAGCATTCTAGAATTTCATGCTGCGATACCGGTCCAAATACCTTATGATATTTGCATTTAAAGTTTGTAATTAAAAAATTAGCTTTCTATAATTTTTCAAAAAATTCTACAGTAGTCAAGAAAACGGGGATTAGAGCTCATTCTTTAATTGATAACCAGATATTTTGAATTCAGTGAAATCAATAGTCTCGATAAATGTACAGATGTTTCCGGATGGTAAAACACTTAACATTTCGTGTCCGAAATAATATTTAGTGATATTTTTAATTAAGAAACTCAAGACCAAGGCATGGTTAATTAATCATTCTAGAAGTAAAATGATAAATGATTAACAACAAAACTATTCATTAATTTACTAGTTCAATTGATTAAAAATGTGAATATGTATCTATATATATATATATATATATAAATGAAGATTTGTTTGCTTGTCCTCTATGCATTCCTTTACCATTCATCTGATTTCGATCAAACTTTGGTGAGTTGTTGTGCGCACACCCATGAAGCTTTCTGAAGAAAAAAAATTTAAAGTCTAAAAATAAGAATCAAATATGTACGTCTAGCGACATCTCTGAACCAGACGGAAAAACAAAAAATATTATGTTTCCAAAATTGAGGTCTGCACGGGCCTGGGCTTGGCCCGTGGACCTTTACCCGGCCCGGCCCGTAGGCCGGGATTGGGGGTAAAAACAATTCGATTTGGGTTCGGGCCGGACCCGGGTAAGGAATTCAAATTTAAGAAAAATATTTCGTACTATGTTCGGGTCATGAGTCAGCCATAAGGCAATAGTTTTCATAACTTAAATAATTTATTTCACATGTGATATGAGTATCGTTGGAAATATGTAAACAATAACACATATTGTTTGAAAAGTATAAATGAATTACTATAATAAAAAAATCGGGCTTTTTTGAGAAAAATAAATCTGGGCTTCCGGTCAGGTTAGGGTAACAAGTGTGATATTGAAACTCGGACTCGGGCCGAGCCAAGCCTAAAGATGACGAGCGCGGACCTGTTAATTTTATGAAATTTCGGCCCGTGCACACCTCTAATCCAAAAGCACTTCAATAAACAGAATTAAAACACAAACCCTTTCTTTCAGTGGCATTGCAACGCATAACGGGAACGGTATACTCACTAGTATATAATAAAATTGAGATTTGCATTTTTTCGAAAATGATGTTAACGTTTTTTTTTCTTTTTAATAATGAGTTAAAATATTATTTTGAAAAAAACGATAAGACAATTTTTCACATCAGTGTATGGCCCACACAAACAAAAGCCTGTCACGTATTTTTGTCCGTTCATCTCATTAAATTGATGGAAATCAGGTAAATACTTTATTTTTTATATTGACATTGTTTTTTTATTATGGTTAATAGTGTACATCTAAAAAATGTATTATACTGGCAGCCTGTCGCCCATCTTGAATTCTTTGTGTGGTCTGTTAGACAAAAAGTTTGCCCAGGCCCAGTGCAGTGTGTATTATTTATCTTATTATTATAAATCTAGGATTATTGCTTCAGTATTGTCGTGGAATAATGTACGGGTTTGCTGAAATATTTCTTTGTAAAAAAACCAATAACTTTGACGTGAATTTTACAATAATTCGAAAACCCATGACTTATAATTAGAAACAATTTTTTTGTCAATTTGAGCATTTTTATTTTAGCGTTTTAGTGCATTAAAAACGTTCGATTACAGCGTCAATTTAGCATATATTTTATTAAGAGTTAAATTTAAATAATCAACAATTCAAATGAATTGTTATAAAAATTATATACATATTTATACAATTTAAAAACAGCACAACAATTAAAAAATAATAGAAACATATTTGTAATTAAAGTATTCAAGATACAAAGACAAAAAACACGACTATAAAAATACAATATCACATTAAAAATTATTAAACTCAGCATGGAGAATATTTCTACAGATTCTATTTTGAGATTCACGCGACAATTGGTAACAATAATATTATATTTACTAAATACCTTTCAACAGCCACACTATTGACGGGACACCAAATTGATTTTATAGTTGCAAAACCAAACATTTCATATTTAATTTTTGTTGCCATCAATAATAGCAATATGTCCGGCGTAGATTCACTTTTTATATTATCTATTAACTACACTAATGGAAAAGGCAGCGTGACATCAAAACTTTCCGGAACTTCAAAAACAAACAATCAAGCGTGTGCACAGTGGTGCTGCCAACGCAACAATACGGACATAACCCTAAAGAGATCGACCAAAGACAAAAGCCATAGACCCTAGACAACAATTTTATCTTAAAAATAATTAGTTTTACAATTTTTTGTTATTTTAGTATATATTCGCATATTTTACGAATTTTAGCATCTATTTTGCATGTATTGCAATGTTTCTACTTATAATCATTAATCAAAATATATTTTTTCGTTTTGATCACAGTTTCGCGCATAGATAAATTATTTTCAACTAAATAATGTTACATTTACGGATTAATCCGTTGGCAGATTAATATTGCTTTCGCTGCTTAGTAAAATAACTGATTAATCGAACCATGCCGTACTGAACAGTATAAAGTAACGTTGTCAAAAATACATCCACTCGTAAAAGCCATCAATCATGTACTTATTTCTGAAAAGAAGCAAACCCCTTAAGCGCCAAGATGTCATAAAGTTTTCTAGTGGTAGCTGATGTCCCTTCAAAGGGGTGCCAATGTATACAGCGAACATCTACAAAAGAGAGAAAATCATTTCGAGTCATTAATTTTTCCTTAACATCCGTATTCACGGTCCAGAAAGGTTTCAATAATGTAAAAGCAGAAAAAACTCGATGTTTTCCTAACAAACATTTTGCCCGCCCTTCTCGTGCTTACTTCACATTCTTTCGTATCTACGCGACGTTTGTTAAAAAAAAATTTTGTAGTGGTCATCGCTATATTTCTTTTTAATGATGAAGGAAAAGCTTCAGATTCTGTGACAATGTTATTAATTATTGTTTATGTGTTATAATCAGTGGCGGCTCGTGTATAAGATATCTGGAGGTGTTGCGGTTGATTAAAAATAAAAAAATGTGTATTTGGATTATCAAAATTATTAAAATTAAACATTACACGTATTTTTATTTCATTATAAAATTGATTCTTTTAAGAAATATCACTTTTATTAAGATAGATGTCACGCGCGAGCTCAGACCGCTGCACCCTCACCCGCAAGCAAAACACGAAATACTGTCAAAGTGGCAGTTGCAGACCAAGCTTCCAGCTGCGAGTCCCACCTCCCCGCGCCCCTCCATCACCTCACGAGCATATTCTACCGAAAACCAAACTGCACATAATCATGAAGATGCGTCACTTTCTAATATTAGTACCGCGGTGTATGATAAGTATTGGATGTGTCGGTGCGCGGGAAAACCCTTAGATAAAAGTGATATTTTCATATAATATACATAAATTTATGTATACAATAATATTACATTTTTCTCAACTTGCTTGTGGGTGCTGTAGTTCCGCAATGCGTATGAACGAGCCGCGCCTAGTCCAACCTAACCTAATCCAACTGATTACTTTTCAGTGTCCAGTAGCCGTGCTATTTTTCGTATCGTTAACAAGTTTATTGTAAAGTATTTAAAATTGATATCGTATATCAAATCAAACAGCGTTATCTATAGAATTTTTTTTTTTTTTGAAAGCGCTATTTCACATTCTCAGCTAAGTCAAACAACGTTATATCAATCATTTCTAGTTTCTTCTTAAATCATCAGTAAATTATAACGTCAACTACATAATGTTGCTTATGTTTAATAAAAAAACATTGCATAAGATATTAGTGTTCTTGTCACAAGAAAAATAAAATGTACAATACATTATAAATTATAAAATATGAACATTAAGTTTTAAATAAACATCTGCTTTGCAGAGTTACGAGAAACTAAAATAGATTTTTTGGCTCCTCTGTAAAGCCACACTATTGTATATAATGTTGTTTGACATTGAGCCCTCGATATGTAATCAGGAAAGCAATTGCATTAACCCTTTATTAAAACATTCACTTTTGACTTTGATGTTTATTTAGCACTTGAAAAACTGTCAGGGTTGCTTTGTTACGGCTATACTGGTCCAACAGCACATCCTTCCAAAAGACAAGCCTTGTTTATGTGCGAGACACATAATTTCCTCCTTATTCTCAAATACTTTTCTACTAATTGTGACCGCTTTTAATCTAAAAACACTTACTAATCGTTATTAAAAATAATACTATGTGCATAAAAAACTTCACCTTATACTTTATTATTGATAAAAACATTCCAAAATATTTTTCACAAACGAGTATTTACGAATGCTCATAAAAACACCATACCACGCGAACTGTTGCATCGAAAACTTTATCTATCCAGATATTCCTTGAGCATTTGTTTTTTATTTGCTGGTTTTTTGTAGCCAATGCGATCTTCTTTTTTGATGTGAAAATGACATTTAGGATTTCAAAAGAGTTATATATATTGTTTTATATATAATACAATTGGTAACTATTTCAATATAAATTGTCTTGACAAGAGTGACTGAAACACGAAGCTATATAATATATTAAAATAATTCGACCTATTCTTCTACAGATGACAATAAATCTGATTATATTTACGTTAAATATTAGCCCTTGAATTTCTCACCATTTCAAAAAGCATAAATGTGTAACAATGACTTAAAATTGACTTCTGCATTTTTAATAGATTCGGCGGTAACTTTGTAGAGAAATATTTTTTATAACACATTACAATTAATAATTTGCTTGGTGTAACACAACCAGTGGAATAACAAAGGTACCAGTTTTAATTTAATATTTTCGTTTATCTTTTAATGGCATCAATGGCATACACGATGAAACTTTGAGATCAATAATTAATATCATTGAAATTTTAATTGATTAATGTAAAACAAATATGAAGCACGCCATGCTGCATGATTTCAATTATGCATAGTTTAGTTAATTTTTCATCACGTTTAATTAAAATTTTCGCTAGTCTCTTGACACTTTACTTTTTCGGTTTTAATGAATATCAATATCCAAAGTCATCTGGCTTGACAAATAGCAATTATGTAAAAAGAAACTCATCTGCACAAAACATAGGATTAGATTTTTTTAAATCTATCGTAGATTGAATTCCTGGTTGACAACTTGAAAACATGATAAAACTTTACGCCTTTTACCCATTGTTACGCGTGAATTAGTTTTATTTGATTCAGGATTTATTTAAACGACGTCTGTTTCCTCTATGGATCAAATGAACTGTTAATGAAGTTTTTCAAAGCTTGTTGTTAGTTAGTTGTTCAACCACTCTCGCCGGAGACGATAAGGAAAGAATCAAGGAATTAATACACCACATATATCCAAACTGCAAGATACAGATCAATAAATCAATTGAAATATAAAAATATGAATATTTCTGTACGGCGACCACGTCACCATATAGGACGAAAGCCCAAGAACATTGACCATTCGGCCACGCGACTGACAGTTATAATTGTATACCTTAATTTAAGTTTATTTTAATAACTCAATTCAAAAGATCAATTTATTTTTATTTGATGTAATATAATAGAAGATTATCTTGTTGATTGAATGACATTTATTTGATATATGAAGATAAAATAAAAAAGTATTTAGTTTCATAATAATGATGTGATATAGTGCATAGCTTATGCTATCGTTAGAACGATGTATACCAAGACAATTGTCAACTATTACGAAGACATTCCACACTATATTATACAATTTTTCTTTTATACTTTTATATTTGACCTTAATAAAAACTTGTATTCGCCAAAACTTCGTGTGAATAAATCACTCATCAAACAATGCGACGTTGATGATATATCTATCGTCTTTGTGTTCTTTTCTACAACTTCTACATTAGTTGATTATACATCAGCGGATGTAATAAAATAAGACGATATTTGTAGAGCAAGGCTCAGCGCTCACGCAAGAGGAACGTCCTTATGACTTCCGATTTCACCATGTTACACTTTCACGTCACGTCCTGCGAATCCTATCGCTCGTGATGGGATTTTCTACTTCTCTTCGCAACAGAGGTTGCCAGAAATATTTCGTTGTAAACATTAAACGCCCGTTTTAATATTTCTTCGCCGACCTAACTATAAACAATAAAGTCGTTCTCACATTGTAAGAAAAGGCTAGCAAGATATATTTATAACGATGTAAAGATTGTTTTATTGTAATAAATATAGGAAATGTGTTCAGAATAAGATTGGCTTACAAATAAATGTAAATACGCTTCGCAAAATGCTACCCTTTTTCTGCATCAAAAATACTTGTAATGCTAATAAGAACAATGCCATTCTTTAGTGAATTTAAATGCGTATAGGAAATTCGCAAAAAATCTAACATTGGAATGAAGGAAACCGATAAATAAAGTATTTCGTCATCATTTTTCAAATTTTGCTCTATAGTTTGTTCAAATAAATTTCATTTGATATATTACAATGACTTTTTCATATTGTCATTGTATTCGTATTTCACGTAAATTATCAGTTTTCCTGATAATTATTTGGCATTTTACTATTTGTAATTAAATTTCCTACAGAACTGCCTTTTTGTAGCGGCATTTAGTAAATTTTCGTGGAGAAAATAAGCATATTGTAAAGAATATTTACTCAAATAAATATTACATATTCCACATTGAGTACATTGTATTTCTTTCAAACTGTCTTCAGTAAAATAAGAAATTCTCTTGACATAATGTAATATTTAATACTGTATAATAAATGATAAACATATACTTCAACAGTCGGACTTGTTAGTCCTGTTGGTCATTCTGATTTAGTTATATCTAGCGCCAATAAAAAGGTAAAAGTATAAAAGTGTTTTGTTCTACAGGATGTAGGTACGGTGATAATTATTTCAGTGTTTCAGCAACAAAAGTAAGCGTCCCAGAAATTCTGATATAATAATAGTGATTTGCCCCAACGGAATGAAAATAGACTTTTTCTATTTTATCAACCGATTCATTTCATAATCATAAACGATTTGTAATAGGTGATATATTTATGATTCTAAATGTGAACTCCTGTGAAGTTCTGATTATATTTAAAATACAAATTGTGTGTTATTTTTATTTGTTTATTTAAATTTCCAGTAAACAGCTATTCAGAATCACTGCCTATTGCTTCCTTTCGCTTTAAAATTTATTCATATATAAAGTCGTCGTCTTATCCATAGACATGATAGCCTTACGTCGTTATCCCTCCCCATCTTTACGCGAGGCTGCCTACCTTCGGAGGGACGTAACGGCCACTTCCACATTTGCGAGACTGCCAACGTCAAAAGTGTATTGTTTTTTATGCCTTCAATAATAGAAAATCCCGTATCCCCTACCCCAAAGACAGTATACCCTTTGCTGTAATTTACGCCTTTTATATACAGTTTTTGTTTGTCCGGTCATACCGAATTCTCACAGTTGATCCCAGACATATAAAAGCTTACACCTAGCCCTATATATACAGAATTTGACATTGTGCGAACTTGTATATTAGGATAGGCCAGCGGACAAAAGAAATGCTATATTTGAGAATTTTGTCTAGAGCAGCAATCGCCAAGTTAGTATTTAAATAATGATTATAAATGGTATATTAGTTATGAAAATTAAAACTTCAATTTCTAATAATATGAATTACTTTAAAACTATTACAGCTTCTTTATGTGGAACAAAAACATCTCACTAATATCGGGTGGAGAGAAATATGTGACGATAAATATTACGATAATCGTACATCTGATTAAAAACGATTGTACATAATATAATTCTTTTTTTTACATTGATAAAGAGAAAATACAATAAATTGTTTTCGTTAAATATATTTATAAAATGATATGTGACAAACAGTAGTCGGAAAATCGACCAAAATATATTTGAATCGCTCAAATAGTGGTAACGCTCCAATTATGAAATAAACCATATTCAATGTTTTTTTTATTAACGTTAAATTGTAGTAAATTGTAATAAACTACATTTTTACGGGCTATAAAAGTATATTCTCTTCTTTCAAAAATAGGTACCGACTCATTTCTACGTAGGTCTGATAATTATACGTTTGGAAGATTAAAAAAATGTACAAAAAAATATCTACAAAATTATATTATTGGCAAAATGTTTCTTCTATCAGACAATTTGTGGGAACGGCTTAACTCTCCGATACCAATTTCCATCTAGGGGAGCGTAAAAGCCACTGAATACTCTTAATAAATATAACAGTACTTAAACATTTTATTTCACCAATTAATATTAAATTGAGATACCAAATTTAATCTTCCACTACCCGAGATGTAATTTTGGGTAACTGTTAACATTTCAATATTCAAAGTGACTAATCTCCAAAAACCCTCGATACAGTTTGAAACGTAGCACACTATTATCAAAGGTTTTGCGTGAATTTTGGATTCAGGGGTTACCTTTTTGCGAAATTAATGGGCAGTTTATGTTTTAACCTTCGCTGTTATTCGCAGGGGATGTCCCGTACACTCACTGGCCATTATTATCAGATAAAACGCTTAGTAAATAGGGGAATTCATCATATAATTATTGCCAAAATGGACTGAAATATTCTCCCATTTTGGTAACTTCCTTTTTTACCAGGTGTGTGCATCAATAAAACGTAAATTTTGGGTTCGATTTACATTTTTATACAAAGTATAAAACCGAGTGATTTCATATTATATATTCCACATTCACAACAATACACCCGATTTAAATTACTTACAGTAAAATAAGAAATTCTGTTACATCCCATTCTATGGTTATATGAAAAATAGACTTTTTAATAACCATGTCCAGTCCAAATGCAAAAAACTAAAATAGGGTCACATTTAGAGCGGCATTGAGTAAGATAATTTATTATTTTACTAACCATTAAATTTACTGCTAATATCGATGCTAATATAATTTAGTATATGGACCGTGTTTTGGCCAATTGATGTAGACCTCAAAATTAAAATTATTCAGGAGTGAGCAAAAACTATTTTTATCAACAAAAAAAATGGCGAGTTGCTTTATGAATCATTGAAATACGCTCCTATATATTCACGTGTTTGCAAATACAGGATTATACGTATGGAGTGTCGATATAATAGTGACTCACATCAAGTGGCCGTGTCAGAATTTTTGAACCTAAAACCATTTTAAAACGATGTTTCCCTTCCAAAAAGTCTTAATTTACATAATTTGTCCGAGACATACTATGTCGTCTTTAAAATGAGATCCAACCGTTAACTCATTCCCATATTTTTTGAGGTTTACATCAATTGGCTAAAACACAGTCGATATCAACTGAGAGCGTTTGATAAAATTTTAATATCAAATTTGTATCGTCGAAGCTATGTACATTTCCATACGTTTTGTCAGTAGCGACTCGGGTTTCACCTTTCGATATCTTCAGGGATTCCAGTACGCGGATGAACTCAATCTGTCAATTAGTAAAGTAGATTATATCGTTTATATATAAGAGAATTAAAAATATTATCATTCTCTATCTAGTCTAGGGACTACATTGATTCGTGAATTAATTTTAATACTCATTTGATATTAATGACTCTCAATCTTAAAACAATCGCATAAACAATTACAACCTTATATGATTTTGCAATTGCATCTGGTCATAAGAGTCAATTATCATTAAAATGTAATCGGAAAAAAATTGCCTACTGATTTTAAATTGGTTGGTTTCGTAAGGATAAATTAAGATTCCTCGCTAGTATTATTAACTAGTGAGTACCCGGCAAAGAAAAAAAGTGTTTGTGTTTAAATTTTGCTTATGTAAATGCTTTTGGAGATCTGCACGGCCGAAAATTTATAAAGTTTCCACGTCCGAGCCCGACATCTTCAGGCCCAGCCTGGCACGAGCCTTAATATCACACATGCTACCCGAACCCGACCCGAAAACCAGATTTATTTTTTCAGCCCAAAAAAGCCAGAATTTTTTCAATATAGAAATTCATTTATACTTTTCAAAGAATATATCTTATTGTTACCATATTTCCACCGCAATTCATAACACATAACATTAATTATTTCAGTTGTAAATAGTATTGCCTTATGGCGGACTCATGAACTCTGACCATGTACATAGCGAAATATAAATAGTTTATATAAATTTATTTCTGAAAATTAAATGCCTACAGTATTAAGTATAAAGTCCGCATGAACCACGCTTTGGTCCGTGCAGTCCTCTATTTTGGATACGCAACAGTTTTCCGTGTGCTTACACGAATAAATCAGAAGGTTTTTCTGAAATGTCGCTGTATTTACGTATTTGATTCTTTTTTTAGATTTTAAATTTTTTTTTCAGAAACCTTCACAGATGTGAACATAACCTATAATAAACATGACCTTTAACAACTACCCAAAGTTTCATCAAAATCGGATGAATGGTAAAAGAACGCAGAAGACAAACTAACAAAAAAACATAAATTCATTTTTATTTATATTTATATAGATATGTAGTACATTTACATTATTACAATATCCACTGCAAATGTGGAACATATGGAAACTTAATGGAGCATACCTCAATCGAAGTTGATATTCGGTAGCAAATTATTCTACGGTTCAACCTTTCTTTTTGGAGAGAGAAATTTTTTTTTTGAAAGAGTTTGCTTAAAAGTTCTGGCAACGCTCCGTTTTTAGGAACGGATTTGTGAGTCGAAATTTGGATAGCATAGATATTCATGACTTTGCATACGAAATACAAATCATAAGTCATGTATCACTATATACATAATAGTTAACACAAACTGGCAAAATCATCCGCAATCAACTTTCCACGATCAATTTTCCGTGAAGCATTTTTTGTAGTCTTTTTAAATCTGTTCCTACACATTTTCGTTTGTCAAAGAATTCCTATACTGACATTAATAACAGGTTGTCAATATTATTATTAAAATAGCAAAATAAATTCCGTATCCCTTTGAAAATCCACAGAAATATCATCCAACGCCGCCAAGACAGGCAGTCAAAATATTTCAGTGGTATTATGCGATACGAAGGGTTGGTGGGGGATGAAAAGTGGTCTGGAATCCCTCTGGGAAATTGTGATGTTCGCTCGTATCTCGAATCAAAATGTCATGTCGTAATGAGGACGTCCCTGAGCCTAGCACGACTCCCAATATTGATGTCATATATTGGCAGAAGGCGATAAGTCGAAAATCGGCTGTTTTGGGGTATGAATGCAGTACGATAGATTTTAGGATGGTCTATCGTCCGGAAAAACAAGCTCAGGCATATTTCATGTATTTTTTACGTTATCTGAAGAAATCAATATGAATTAAGTCAACTTTGTTTATAGTTTAGTAAAAAAACCATAGTTAATATTACTATACAAAAGAATTACCAATACTAAAATAGAATTCGTAAATGATCAACGAATCTCATAAAGTGGTTAGTTTAATAAATAATGGTTAAAGTTTGTAAATAGAAAGACTTAAATTTCATAATTTTCTTAAAATTCGATTATCTCAAAACAAGCTTTTTTGACTTGACGAATTGCCACTAGAAAGGCGTTGGAGAAAAGGTAACTTTGAGGGCGTTTTACTCGTATACGAATTGTTTTATATACCCTCTTTATTCATCATTTTTTTACTATTTCCGATTCCAATGTGGAGCATATGACTACCAATGGAGGTATCTCAATAGAAACTTTTCTACAATAGCTGCTTGTTAGTCAGTTGCTCAACCCCTCTTTTTTAATTGAGTAGGGATAAAAGGATAGGGCTAGGGTAGGAATAGTGGTTAGCTAGTCACTTTAGTTTTCTCTTTCCCGTTTTTAGGATAAGATGGGTGCGAGGGATGTTAGACATCACAAACACCCATACCTACGAACATATTTAAATCCATAAATCGATTCAAAAATCAATTTATGAAACTAAACGCACTGTGACTTGAACCAGAGACATTCGTAAACGTAGCCAACGACGTTGACCATTGCACCACGGACCCAACAACAAAGATGTGAAAAAATTTCCAAAACTGTATTAGCTACGTGCTTCATTTCATTTATTTTATTTTATTATTATATTTTGAAAAACTGTTTACGCTTTAAATGTGAACTATTGTTCTAGAATAGAGCATTTCAATAAAGGTATGTAACGAGATAGCTCAGCGTTCTTTTTCAGAGAGGTTTAGATAAGGAATAGTTGTTGGCAAATCGCAATCTTTACGCCTCGTTTTCAGACGTGGAGGGTGAGCACCGATGTGAATTGGTGACCTTAGACCGATTCGGAAAATGTTCTATCGGATCGGGTTCAATTTATACATGATATATACTATATACTATATCTATATAATAAAATATAACAATATTGCATTGTTTCACGTGTGTATTTGTTATTATCTATAACGCACATTGTTTAGATTCTATTGGATGATTCGATTAGAGGTGAAACAAATTATAATCGATTGTATTATAACTTGCGCGTAAGGCATTTTTTTTTTAATTAAATTGAATCAGCAAATCTTTCTGAAAAATATTGAACTCTTTTGAACATTGTCTACTGTAAAAATAGTGTATAACCTCAATTACATTGATTGTTAAATATTTAGTTCACTATTTAAATTTTTCAATTTAAGACTCATCAGTCTTAAATTGACAAATATAAAAGAAAAATTTACTTCACTGTACCCCGATATTCTTTTTCCCTTCTGGTTGGATGGAAAGGAACGAAAAAACATACTTATATGAATAAAAATATGTTAAAGTTGTGAAAAGGAAATTTATCTTCAGAGAATACAGGGAATTTAAATCTTTGACCACGAAACAGCATTAAAACATTCCCTTAAAGCGTCACCAATCGACCATTGAAACATCGATTTTATCGTGAGTTTAAAAATGAACCGTTTTTTAAAGAATGTAAAAATTCCATACCAATATTGTAAATCACTGCATGAATTATACATTATTTGTCCAATGAATAAGTGCTTTGCCAAAAAAATTAAGCTGCTCTATTTCTCATGGAACAGATTCAGACTGGCCGTATTTTTACAGCTGACAGTGTCCAAGCTTTATTTATACAGTTCAAACTTGAGTGCCCCATATCCATATCCATTTGCGAAACTCTTTTTGCACTTTGGATATTGAACTAGGCCAGCGATGGTCAACAAACCGGCACTATTCTGAAATCGATCCTGATCTACGACTTATCGTCTTTTTTGTCTTTCATCTTTTATTTATTGATATTTTTAGATAGTTTTGATGTGGAAAAATGTTGCGGCTATTAAGTAGCAAAGGATGTCTGCCGACGTGTTGAGGACAACTTACTGTGGTATCTACACTTCAGGAAAATAGGAAAATCGACTGTCATAATATATTATATACCACAACTATTATTGAAATACATTTATAGCAGGGCTCGTTCAGCGATTGATAAAAAAAACAAACTGTGTAGTGCACTTTTCGTGTGAACAAAATTGCACGATTTAGTGAAAAAACAACACTCATGTTATTATTTTACTTTACAAAGATATAACTGTTATATTGTTTAGAGTTAGTTGTTTATCGAAAGGTATTGTTAGATGATTTTTACTATTATGTTAACTGTCGAATTAGAATTGTATCTTTAAAAATAATACACATTTTTTTTATTAGACTTATTCTACAAGTTCATGATGATGAACAAGACCGGCTGCGCCTATCGTCAGCATTTTCAATATATGATTCAAAAAAATTATTAGATACCATGCAAATGCTTCCGAAATATCGTTCACAAACGGTTTCATTAATCAAAAAAAGCTGCGCGTAACATGCACTGTTTATTTTTTAAATAAAATTAATAAAATATTTAAGATAAAAATGTATTTTATTTGATCGTTAATTAAAATACCCAATGCTGCTTTAATTAAAAATTGATAAACGATATAGTATTCACGATTAATCCCTTTCCTTATAAGGTCGGTTTTCGGTCTACTAGCGGGCAATTTTGGTTTGTTTAAAATAAATCAAACAAGGGTATCCATATTAAATGCTAAAATTATTTGGCAAGTTTAATAAAAACTCTTTAAGAGTAAGTATTTAAAATGTATTTATTTTAAGTAAGTTTACTTCCGCATAAAAGATTTAAATTTTTTTTTATTGACTCATTCTTTGTAGAACGATTTTTTTTATTATTTTACACGTACAAATCACGGTTGTCAAATTTATTGCTCGGCAAACATTTTTTTGATCGGTCTTTTCTATTTTACTATTGTTCTATTGTATTTACGAAACTGGAATTAATGCAATAATTTGAGAGTTATTAATGTGACATCACTTGATCAGTGAATGAAAAAATATACATCTCTACAATATAGTAGAAAATACATGTAGACATCTGTCTGTTATTCTATATGTGTATCGGTGTCATGAACTCCTCCTAAACGGTGTACGGTAGCGATGTGAAATTTGCACATGTCATCCTGGCTGCCATTTTATGTCAATAGTGCTAATAACTACATTTAACCTCAAAATGAAAAAAATTATTGAAGTTTGGATTATTGAGATTTTGTACACTTCCATGTATTTTGTCACTAATGACCCGGGTTTCGCCTTTCGACATCTTCAAACATTTGAGCGCATGAATGCCTGAAGATGCCGAACGGCGAAACCCGGGTCGTTAGTGACAAAATACATGGAAGTGTGCAAAATCTCAATAATCCAAATTTGATATTGAAATTCCATCAAGCACCCTCAGTCGATGTCTTAAATTATATTATTGAAGTGTCAATGAAAACCAACAAATGTCAGTAATAATTTATTGTTGCCACTTTATTTTGTGGGTGTTACAAGAGGTACGGTCCGCGGTGATATTTTCAATTTTCAGCTGAATTTAAACATGAGCTAGTCAAAGTCTAATATAATGTAAACATGCCCTATCTTAGGCGAAGCCTGGTAAAAAAATATTATAATAAGATAAAGCTGAAGAAACTGTGAAAGTCGCTGCTTGTAAAATTGGCTTAAGTTGAACGCCCATTGATTGGAATAAAGTTATTTTATTATAAACCCATTTAAATTTTCCAATCTTGAACACTTTGGCAATGATAAAACAATTTGGAAACAACTTTATGGACTCGATTAAGTACTCAGTCAATTAAAGTATTCAGAACACGTGCAATCCAGAGATGTTAACTTTTTGTGATAATGCGGTCACTTAAGGGGAAGCAGAAAGCGGAAACATCTGCGGTAGTGACATCTATTAATGAGAATAATTGGCAAATGAAGTATTTTTGTAACATTGACAAAATGTAGTTTGCTAGAATATTAAATGTATCTTAGCTTTTTCATGTATTTCTCATTCTACATTTTTTCACTAACTGTCTGATGTTTTTATTATTGCTATAATAAAAATCAGGGGTGCCAAAAAAAAGCGACTACGACTTCAACTCCAACATTGACCAACAACCTGACTCCGACTCAGATTACGACCAAAAAGTGTCCAATTTTATCAGGTTTTTTTCCTACCTTTATTATTTATGTGTAATTATTGGTCTTCAGATTAAACACCAACCAACTAATCCAACAAAAAGAGAAATTTTTCGTTTTATGCATGTAATATATATGTATATTACAGCACAAGAAGACGTTATAGGCAAAAAATAAAAATGAAACACGTACATCAATATACGCAGAAATGCAAAAATGCACTTTATAGAAAAGGTAGTCGGAGTCGCTCGTATTTTTCAACACTGGCGCCAATTCAATTTCTTCAACTTGGCAGCCCTGGCAAAAATCTAAATATTTATAGTTTTCGAATTAAGTTAAGATGAAAAAATTTAATAATTTATTGAAGAAAAAATAATAAGCCACCGTTGCTTGACGCCACCTCATGTGTTAAAACAAGCGTCCTCATCATTATAGCAAACTAAATTTTACCAATAACACGAAAAATTGTGTGAATTTAACAAAAACTATTTTTTTCTTATTCATCGATATCACTATCGCATCTGCATTGCTATTCGCTTTAAGTGCTGCAACTTTATTGAGCAGAGAGAGCTGGAAAGACTTGTTAGAGATCAGATGATGATGGCGATGTCATAACCTATCCCCTTAAACTTTATCATAAAATGTTTTCCGTGCCGCAGAATGGGCAGTTGACGCAACGTCGCAAGCTAATACCGCAAATCCTTCCGAAATACTCTTTCAGAATTAAGGTCACATCCGGCTGTAAATCCTGCTAAATCCCCCTAGTTTCAGATAGTAAAATTCCAGACGGCCCAATTTTTCCAAACTGTATTTTAATCGGGATCTTGCGCCATAGTTCCCACGATAAAATGAAATAGAATAGGTAATTTATAACAACGGTAACGGTGGGTTTTAAAATAAACGAGCTGTGTTGTAAATTAAAATTGCCTTAGCCTGATAAAAAAAATTGCCAGTAGCTAACAGAACTAAATGTAAAAAAACACGCTTGAAAATCAACGGGTAACATTTTTGTCTGAAGCAATTTTTATATAATGCCGAAAACGCACGACACACGACCGCACAATTCGTGTAAGTACCGGTCTTACTCGTGAGTCTACATACAGAAGCAATGTTTGTTTGGAATTATGTTGTATATATCTTTTTCGAAGAGACATACCAATAATAATTGTAAATCTCTTTAATTAGTATAAATTATTGACAAGATGTAAAAAGAGTATTGTATATTACAGTAAAAAGTTCGAAATTTAAGAAGACAACAAATCCTCGATCTCAAAATGATATTGACGTTGCCAGGACGTCTGATTGCATACGTTTATTTAATGTAAATATTCCAAATTTTATTTTCTTCACTGATTTGTAAATGCTCGTTAGTTAAGCGATAGCTGTAATGCTTTTTTTCTTTAAATAATTGATTGTAAATTATGTAGGATCCACAGTCTTTCACAGTCCCTATTATATAATTGTATGAATGAATTTATTTTTCCAATGGATTGTACAAGTGAAATTTCCCTACTATAGTCATTTCAGACAATTTTTAAAAAATTCTAGAAAAATATTATTTAAAACTGCCCCAAATACCATTAACCTAGATTTCCGTTACTTATATCGTTTCCTTATAAAACTGTATTTCTAAGTTTCACTAAAGATATTATTTTCTCACCGGTTAATGTTATTTTTGTTTACAAGTATTGTTGTTTTCGTATGCGAATATTTTTTATTTTCAGACCGAGGCTCACTGTCACCAGTAAAGCTTGGTGTGCATCAAATTATGAAGTTATGGTTTGTTGTTGGTGTCATTCTAGGTCAACGATGTACTACAGGAAGTGACGGCAGAATAGAGGTGGGCTAGGCTTTATTTGTGTAATGTTTTAAGAGCATTACATACAAAATCAGCAGGCGAATGGTGCAATTCTCGCATCAAGAATCATATCTTACTTTCAACTCTCAACTCATTAATGATTTGCTCGTCATTCAATCACACTTTTTGCTTCATAAGCATTGATGGCTAAAACTTTACCCGTTAACGATTAGTTCTTTTAATTATTATATTGCTAATAAGTTAAGGCATTCGTTGGTAACCGGTTTTCCTCAAAGCATATTAAAAGTGCCTTCTACAAAAAATATACTCAAATACTTGCCATGCGACAAAAATCCAATGAAAAGTAATATGTTTATATAGAGCGAGACAGATGGTGATGCTGCTATCGAGCTATACTGCTGTCCTGTACAAGTAGAGCGACCTATGGCTACTCATGACTCATGTCAGTGTTTTGATCTACTAGGTGATACAATATTTTGATTTTTTCATTAAGCTCTCAGCGAAATTGAGAGAGATGAGACGGATAAGATAGGGTTCCTTAACCCTATGCCCGCGGGAAATGTGCGCCAGCGTAGCTATTTGCATGCGCCGGCAATTAATTGCAAAATTACGAAAAAACATAATTGAATCTAAAAATAATATTATATAACTATTACCGTTATTACACTCTTTATTGTGTATTATTCTTTTTGAATGTACATATTTAATATTTTCTGTTTTAAAATTGCTTGGATTTTCTTTCCACACTTTTTTGTCAAAACCATAGGAGTGTAAATGTCTGATATAATGATAGACAATAATTTAGTAATCTCTACTATATAGCACAAAATACATTTAGAAATCTGTAGGTTTGTATGTTTGTCGGTTACAAGAACTTCTCCCAAACGGTGTACAGTAGGGACGTGAAATTTTCACATATCATTCTGGCTGCCATTTCTAGGTCAACTATCAATATTTTCAACTTTTAACCTTATACTGAATACAATGTATTTTTGACGTCTCAATGAAAATTAATTGAAAAATAGTAGCTAATAGTTGCTTAGCAACCGCCACATACTAAAATAATCCGCCATGTGGTCATAATAACTCAAACTGTGTTGAATTTGCGTAGCGACTATAAATATGTTATAATATAAATTTCACACATAAAAAAGTTTCGTGAAAATCGTAAAATTTGCAAAAAAATCAAAATATTGAACGGAAAATTATCCATCATTTAAAATTGTAAAACTTGAAACGGTGAAATTCTCATTTTATTGTTTTTACAAGAACTATGCCGAAAAGAAAGAAAAAAGTGGTAAATGAATTAATATAAGTGACCCCTGTCTTGGACGAAGCCTAGTAAAAAAATACTGGTAATATTATAAATTAATATAACGCATACTTGAATGAGAAAACCGTTTTCCACCCGCCATTATTTCGTTATTTCAAATACGCAAGCGCCCACAATAACGTTGCAAACACCTGGATTAAGCGACTGTCTTATAAATCCACCATGTTTAATATATTCCATTAATCTTTCAAGATATAAATATATCGCACAAAACAACGTATTTTGAGATAATTAAAATAATTAAATGTTGAATTGGATATCTTGAAATTCAGCACCTCTCTAGTACGATGCGATAATAGTAAAAAAGTATCAGTATAAAGGTTTTCGTCCAAAGTTTTTAGGGCTTGTTTCTGGCAAGTCCTTGTATATATATATATATAATAGATTGACGGAAAGACGTAAAAGTTGAGCACCGTTGTCGTGGACGATCTTACGAAGACATCTAAACCCACGTATTATACAAAAGACATAAAAACAATTGCGAGAAGAAAGACGACGATGAAAATGAAAGAAAGAATAGAGGGAATGAAAAATGAAGCGGCGGAAAAGATGGCGATAAGAGGAGGAAAGCGAGTGATTATTTATAACGTCCCTTTGTCGTTTTTCATATAAAATAATTCTGTACCGCATACATGTATGTATAAATATTTGTTAACGTAGTGGTAATTGAATAATTGATCTCATTTTTGCGAACAATGAATTTTCCGAGGGTCGATTTTATTATTTGATGCCGCCTTCTGTCACGGATGGCCTGTCATCATCATTGTTTTCACCGTGGAACGAAGCTGAGCCACCGAATCTATATTTTCTCACGATACTTGAAGTTGTACTCACCCGTTAATCGAATTCACTTGACTAACTCTTCTCTTTCATTTTCCATCTTCAGATATTCCAACATAATATACTTTAAAATATATTCGTTTTGAATTATATTGACTTATTATGGAATATATCAATAAAATTTGTTGCTGAAAAATTGGTTATTATTCACCTTTGTCTTTCGTATACGATTAGAATAGACGGATTAGGCTTTAAAGAAATGGAAGAATTCTGAATGCTATGTCCTACTTTTATAATATACTAGTGAGTACCCGGCAAGCGTTGCAATGCCACTCAAAGAAAGAAAGGGTTTGTGTTTTAATTCTGTTTATTGAACTGCTTTTGGATTAGAGGTCTGCACAGGCCGAAATTTCATAGACTTACCCGGTTCGAGCCCATCATCTTCAGGTCCTGCCCGACCCGAACCCGAGTTTCAATATCACACTTGTTATAACATAATATTTTTGTTTTCGTCTGGTGCGTACGCGAATAAATCAGAAAGTTTTTCCTAGATGTCGCTGTATGTACGTATTTGATTCTTTTTTTCAATTTTAGATTTTCAATTTTTTTTCTTCAGAACCCTTCACGGGTGTGTGCACAACAACTCATCGAAGTTTCATCGAAATCGTTTGAATGGTAAAGGAACGCGTAAAGGACAAACAGACATTTATTTTATATAATATTTCCCGGCATGATCACAATAAGTCCTTCCTGAAAGTTTCGTCGCGATCGGTTGAGTAGTTTAGGAGCCTATAAGATCCGGACAAACCAACAAACAGACATTCATTTTTATATGTATAGATGTAATTTATGTAAAAATCACAGACATCGATGAATGCTCCACGATGCTGAAAAGCAAAACCCAGGTCATTCGTGACATAACTTATTGACAGTGTAACAAAATTCTATATTGAAGTTCTCTCAATCACCAACAAGGATTAAAAGTGTCCGTTTACCGCTCGACTTAATAGACTGACTAAAAATGAATAATTTGTTCTCTATGAAGTTTGAATTAAAAAAAAGGCGCAGTTGTCGGCTCCGTGGCGCAGTTGGTAATGGTTACGGATGTCTCGTGTTCATATCTCGGTGCGGACAGTTTCATGAATTGATCTCTCAATTGATTTATGGATTTCTGTTCGTAGTCATGAATGATTTTGATGTTTAAAACTCCCTCTCACTCATCCAATCCTCGAAAACGAGTGATTAACTAACCACTACCTGTCCTAGCTCTATCCTTCTGCACAGAGAGGTTTAGCACATGAGTACCGAGCAGTTCACATAGAAAACGTCTGTGGAGATAGATGCCTCCACTTTGGAATCGGACATGGTAAAAAAAATTCGAATTAATCTGCTTGTAACTGTGCCCATAGGGAGAATTTAGATATTGTTTATCAATATAGGTTCGAAAAGACATACACATATTTTATATGGGAGATTGTAAGTTCATAGAAACACTGTTACGTAAATAAGTTTTTGAAATTGATTTTTAGCCACGGCTTGGAAAGTAATTATTCCACAAAGACACTCTGTTATGATTGGTGGTTAACACCAAGAAAATTTGTGTATTTTACGTTCCCTGTAAAGGAAAGATGGGTGCTAACTTACTTCTAGTATTCGCTAGAAAATAACTTTTCGTAGTTTGTTTAAGTGAACTGTGATTAATTTTAGTAAACTGAATTGTTCTGTTTACGCATTTTCCAGAGATCCTGCAATGGGGAGGCACGCCACTGTGCGGGCGCAAGGGAGACGATAGCGAAGGAAAGGCCGTGCCAGAGAGAGACAGAGATAGGGGACGGGAGAGAGATAGCAGCAGACGACGACGAAGCTCGAGGAGATGTGACCGAGCGGCGGTGGAACCACCTGAACATGTCATGGGGCTCGGCGGCCTCGAGGGGTTATCTCAGGTAACACATTACTTACTTTCACTGGAATGTTGAGAATAACTGTCAAAATACAAAATAATGCGACGAGATTAGAAGTGTCAATGGAATAAAAATCAATACAGTATTGTTTAAGAACAGTTTAATTTAATTCAAGTAATTTAAGATATTGACTGAGGGTGCTTGATGGAATTTCAATGTTAAATTTGAATTGTTGAGATATTTTCAGGTGAAATCTCATTACAAAATCTCAACAAATCAAATTTAATTTAATTTAAAGTTATAAAAAGTTTAACAAACATTGAATATTATTGAAAAAAGATAAAAAGTATTGTATAGTCTACATCAGGGGTGATGAACCTTTTTATATTGGAAGGCCGCTTTCAAGAAACTTAGACGTACTGAAATTTTTACAGTATTTTGTAAATTAATGAAAACAATGAAATGAAAAAGTCCACACTTGAGGACCTAGAAAACATCAGGTTCTCCATCACGGAATATTAGTTTATGTTTGTAAAGTATTACACGTAAAGATGTTTGACAATAGACCTTTGAAAATTATTCGTTAATAATATTATTCGACGATCTTAGAAATTAACATAAAAAAATGCCTGTATGTATTCACTAGTAAAGAAACAAAATGAATAGGCATAATTTATAAAAAAACATCATTAAAAAAGTGTAGTTCTGTAACTTGGTAGATAAGCGATATTACTTGTCCTGATATATATTTATCACACCTATGATAAAGATTATATGAAAATCTCGCATATACAAAAAAGTCGTATTTAAGGAGACGATGAGAATTGTATAAGAACAGCCATTATAAAAAACATTTGAGAAACGTTAGATTTTGCATAAATTTAAACAGGACCACCGCAAGAGCTGCAGGTACCTTAGCAATTTTCTCTATAAGCTACGCCCGTGCGCGGCCGCGCAGCAATTTTATTGCCCTCGCACACTTAGTTCGGGTTTGGCGCACTGCAATACTAACTATCTAAATTTAATCATTATTAAGAAATTTGTATTGTTTTTTTGCGTTAGTTAATTAATCATTTTTTATAGACCTAATAGTATAAACTAAACCATATTTTAATCATGTCAACACAAACGATAATAATTTTTATAACAAATGTGACATATTGATGTGTGCGAAATACCACGCATTTGTTGGTTAGACCTCTCTTCTTAGAGAGACATTGCACCTGATTAATGAAAAAAAATGTTTTTAAGGAACATAAATATCGTTAGCCTACAAGGATTTTTTACGTATCTTAAAAATAGTCGGAAATTCACAACATTAAAAAAAATTAGTGATTACTTTTTTGTATTCAACTGATTGTTTTATAATCGTATTTAAAAAGAAAGTATTTAAAAACTCTGTACCCATCATAGAAATGAAATTCTTTACGAAACTGAGAGCCCACTTCATACGCTTATTGTAGGTAGGAAAAATTTGCAAAAATATATAATATTTAATTACATCGTCTTCCTCTACAGCTATTCTCAAGAGAGCGTTTGTTAAAAGGATCCATCTTTTTAATTATAAAAGTAGATATTAATATTCAGCTATTTTTAAAACATTAATTATATTAACGAAACTTTGCTTCTTAAATAAGGTCAAGCCATAAATCGCTTCGATAAAACCGCTCGCCTAAGCCCATTAATACCTTGTAATACAGAATCACCCCACTAATTACTATAACTATCAATAATTCGTTCTAAAACACTTTTATATTAACCATTTTTAAGGTGTTAACTGACGATTCTTGGTGGGAAGGCATTATAAAACACAATCTGTTCTGTACTACTTCCACATTTTTGCTCATTGTTATAAAAATGTGTAAGTAGTACAATACAAAATTGTGTTTTATTATTAAAAAAGTTCAAATTTAAACTTATTTGTTTTCCAAATATCAACTCTTTTATACATCTATATTTTTCCAACCATGTCGTTCCCAATTTGGAGCATCTCTTCAGAAGAGCGTTATATGAGTACTGAGTATTCTTGAAAGGGGACTAGAAAGGTAGTAGTTAGCTAATCGCTTTCACAATGCCACGTTTTCAAAATTGGATGATCACAGACGTGTTACATCAATGTATGAAAGTGTTCGTTTGGGATTTCGAACCCGTGGACACCGCAACTGAAGAAGACGAACTACAATCGGCTATATGCCCGGCATATATATGCAATATGAATCATTTGGCGACCGTCACTTTAAGTCCATCAGTTTTCTAGATGGATCGAAGTTACCGAAATGTGGTATCCAGATCATTGGTGACAAACATGCACCATAATAATTAATCAAACACAACATTGAAATTCGTATCACAAAAGCGACACTAGGTACTATTTTTTTACAAATGGTCACCATACAATAAAAAGTACCCAAGTGTAAAGTGATCAACATAGCCGTTTGAACATTTTTTATGAATCAAAAAAACCCTTCATAGGGTGCTTGTTCCTAAAGTCGGCCGTCGCCAGTAGTCGGCCTTTTGAACGTAAAACTTAAATAATACTGAATATATTTAAAAAAACAGATTTTTTTTAAATTCGTGTAGGTAGTCTTGCCACTCGCCAATGTTTATCTGTATATTGACCTATATGATGCAATCCGCAATTTAAAAAAGCACATTTTTACTTCGCAAGTTTCGACAAATTCATGTGGTATGGAGATCGCTAACAATATGTACTTTATATTGTCATGTTTTGTATCATTATGCTTTTTATTGTTCTGTCTACTATCAGTAAATTACTTAGCGATATTCATGAAGTTTCATAGTGATGGTCGAACACTGGGCAACAAAAGGCCGACCATTGGATTTAGGGGGCCGGCTACTGGGAGAATTGGCATTTTTTTTGTAAACTTCTATTATTTTATGCTTGGTACAATATTAACTATTTTATTTTAAGTTGGTTACATTGCTTAATCCCTGTTTAATGAAATTACAACGAAAAAATTTATTTAAGTATTTATCATTCATTGACTCAAAATACCTTTTGAAAGTATACCTGTCGCTTAACTGGCCGAGCACTGGCGAAACGACTCTATTGCATTCACAATTCGGATAAGTTTTTTGAGATTCAAGGGTGTAAGTATTTCATATTGTACAGACAATTATTATATTCGTAATGTGTCAAATAGTTACCAACACATCCTTAATAAAGCTGAATTATGAATCTATATCTTATATCACAGATTGTTTATTTGTTAAATAATCCCAAACATGTCTATGGGGCTATTAAACTTGATCAAAATTGTTTCCCAGGTATATATCGCACTAGTCTAGCGGCCAGACATCATTTATTATGTAAAAGTATTGACGTAGTGCTACCAGCTATTAAAATGACTGTCTAGAAACTTTAGTGAAGTCAACGAATCGTTGAGTATTAATTTTGACATATCGGGATTAGGGATTGCAATGCCGTTATAACCGAATACAAAATGCCGGTATTTCATCAATACCGAAATAAAAAGTTTAATACCAATTATAAAATGTAATGCTACGATTAATGAATAAAGATTCGTCCAAGAACAAAAAAAAAAATGAAACAGTCTTTTCTACAGTTGGACTTATTTGTTTTGAAAATCTGATTTTATTTAAAGGAACAATAAATGTATCGCTTTCACTATAATTAGCTTTTTATAAATATACAATAATATTATAATGACCGTAATTTTTTGCACCGGTATTTAATATGAAATATCTAAATAATAGTATGGTATTGCGATCCCAATAGGTGGAAATTATTGTGATTATGTTCAAACAGTTTTCATATTTGTAATACCGGTATTTACATATTTGACCGGTATTGTAGTCCCTAGTCAAAGTTTCATAGACAATAGTTATTTAAAAGATTTGCATACTTAATCTGGCTTGATTCATTACGATTCTGCAGCCGATTGCTCAACGCATCTTTCCAAAGTCACTTTGAGATTATTATTTGAGTTAGGTATGCTTCTTTAATTATACTCAGTTGCGTAGTCGCGGGTTCGAGTATCCAAATAGTTATGTATAAACAATTTAACTCTTACGGAATGGATGTCTTTGATGTGTTTATGTCTTTTTAATCATCGTATCTGATCCTGAAAATGGAAAGAATGAAGTATGTATCTATGTATTACGATTAGCAAATATTTTACTAATCTCACTATATTCTGCTTTTGTAACCATTTCCACTCTCAATGTGCAGCGTATGGAGTACCAATTGAGCTTATCTCAACAGAAGTTGTCCTACGAGAAATGCTTGTTACTCAGCCGCTGACAAGACTAGTGAACGCTACGCACCGTTTTACGGATCGGATGGGTGGGACGCACTACAGACATCACAAATATCCATGCCTTTAAACACAAATTGATTGGAAAATAAATTTACGAAACTGTCCGTACTGAAATACTAATAGGTGAAATCTGTAACTGAAGCCAACAGCGTTGATCACATGGCTACAGCCCCACCAGACCGTTTCTATTCTTACCCTTCCTGAAAAGAGAGCTTGAAGACTGCAATACAGTTAATTATCATTAAACACTTGAGAGTGGATATGGGTTAAAAATATAATGTTATCTTTCTATTTAAAGAATTTTTTTATATATATTTATACATTTAACGTATCATTAGAAAATAATTATTCTTACAAAACCATCGGAGCCTTATCAATATTTTATTGGCAAGTGGAATCTCGTTATTGAAATTTCTATTCATTGTGTTTGAATTAAACTAATCAATTTAATTGTCATATAAAAAAGATTGAATTATATTCTCAAACAAAATAAGTAATCCCGACAACTCTGTCGAATAATTAAATAAAACTGGATGATATGCCGACTAATTAATAGTGACAGGCTGTAAAATTAGTGCCAACATAAGAAATTAAACTTATGCTCGCTCCAAACTTTGTTTTCTCAAAGTTTGTTCATTCAAGTTCATTTTTCTCTTATTTTATCTTCTTATGCTCATTCGCAAGTATATTGGCCTGCTGATAAGAAGTTAATGATTTAGTAAAGAGGAACTTCGACAAGTTGACCGGTTAGAGTTAGAGGCAAAATATAAATATTCACAGAAGTTGGTCAGCTGATAATCTCACCATAAAATATATTTTGACCTTGGAAAACAAAGTCTATTTGGTGTTTTATTTAATGATAAAATTAGCAGTCGACAATCTTTTCAATTAAGACAAGCACTCAGAACGGCTTGCTTATAAAAAAAGGACACTATTGTACAAGCGGTCCTCGACATTTCTTAAAATATACATTTTTGTCGTTAATGGAAAAACTGTCAAATACCGATGCCTTGTGTTAAACAATTTAATTGTCTATGTATGACATATGTACGACATGACTTTGACAATCAAAAATACGAATAAAGCCTTCATATATCTTGACAAAAATTTCACTATCATGGGAGAATTTAATCCCAGTAGAGCGCATATATCTAGGGTATAGCTTAGGGTTATTGATAAAGACAGCATGTTATAGAACTGTTTATCTAGAAAAGAATAAAAGAGTGGTATAAAACCATCTATAGACAACTTTATAAAGAAAACTTTAGTGCTCATACGCCTCGTTAATTTTATTGTATCCATTGATAAATAAATATTTCAAAATACACTTGTTGCTCCACTTTCGAACATTTAAAATTCGGACACATTTTACGTGCGAAAGTTAAGGGTCACCGGTATATCTTGGTTTCACTGAATGAGAGATTTGGGAGGTTAAAATCAATTTGCAATTATTTTTCAATTTAAGCACATTAAAATCAATTGGGAGTGAACCCGCACACTGCCATAAGTCATTTGTGACCAATGTACGCATTCGTCGCTCTACTTGAGTAGAACAGCTATGTAGAACCCTTTAGTTCAATCAATACAAAATCTTTGACTGTATTATATGCTTACTTTTAATATATGTCAAGCGGTTTCGAAATATTAAAAATCTATGCTTGTGGTAGGCATCTTAAATATGCTTCGTTTTGCTGACCACTGAATAAGATGATACTATTCAATGGAAAACATATCATTTAGTGAGTCCTATATAAAGAACCAGTACCCGAAATTAGTTTCTGTCTGAAAACAGTATTTCCTACATTCCCACTGAAACTGTCAGAAGCATCTCAGTTTCTCGACTAATTTATTGCTAGGGTGGTGGGGTATATAAATACTATATATCACTCGTCGCATGCATATAGTCTGAAGAAATACTTTCTAATGAATGAGTTAGAAGCTTTTTATAGGTGAAATAGTCAATGATAACCCTTTACGAATACTGAAGCTAAAATAAAAAAAAAACATCTGCTTGATAAAACTAAAACGCCATTACGTTTTCTTTTATTTTGAATAGAAACGTTTTTTCAACCAAAATATCTTGAAGTAACTTTAATATAAAGTAAATTTGATTTTTTTCCCAATGTATCGAATTAGAAATGAAGAAAGGAAAAGTAATAATGAATATTGTTATATAACTCAAGTAAAGGTAAAATACAGTAGCGTTTTTTTGAGTCAACATATTCATTTTTGGACACTTAACAAAATGTGAGGATACAAATATTTTGAAATGAAAAGACTAATAGTTGTAATTTATTGATATTTTATAAAGTGTATTACCATCAAATTCTAATAGGAGTCAACATTCAAATCGTTTCTTTGCATTCGATTTAGCCAAAAATATATTGTTTGTACACCGTTGATCTACAATATAATATTAGGCAACAAATTAAATGGTCAGTATTTAAATCAATTTTTGGTCAGAATTCGAATCAACTTTTGGTCGGAATAAAATTCAACTTTTGACGAGAATAAAAATATAAACGGTCTGAATAAAATTATTGATGTTCTGAATAATGTGATAATATTTAAAATAAAAACAGCACAATTCGTTTGTACTACTTCCACACGTTTGTTCTTTTTGAACATGTGGAGTAGTACAAACGAATTGTGTTTTATTTTTTTTTAAATATAATGTCTTTCCACCAAGAATTGACAGTTAACACCTTAAAAGTGATATTATTATATAGTCAGAATAAAAGGTTAGATTAGGTTAGTTAGGTAAGGTTAAACCCATAAATCTCTAACCATTTGTTAGACTAGTAACGGTATTTTTTTAATTAGAAAGAAAATCTTCTTTATTATCTATAAGTATGATTATTTGTATGTTTTTAGTTTTTAAATAACGTTTTAAAAGCCACTCCAATTCGTTTTCAAAAATATTTACTTATACCGCCGAAACAACGTAAATAATTTGATAGGTACAGTTTTTTTTCTATATTTAAGGTCTTTAAAGTGATTCAATACGAGTTAAATCTCAAAAATTCTAGAAGTACAATCCCTGGAATGAAATCTCTCAAACAAAATGTTAAAAAAATAGAACCATACATTCTTATCCTAATTTTATGTCATTGTTAATAGAAATATGCATATTTTTAACATAAGTGGAATTGGCAAAGTAATCTCGCAATTTATTAAGGGGAAAACACGTCGCATTGGTCTAAAATAATCAAAAGAAAAGTACATGCGGCGCCAATTTGACAGGTGGAATTAATGCAAAACACACCACTGACGTTTCCCTCGTTCCAAATTCAAACTGCTGTCTAATTAAAGAGACGGAGTTTCGAACTCAATTAGTTGGAACAAATGGCGGAAAGTTGGAGAAAATATTCCACTGAATTTATTAACGATTTAAGATTCGGGAAACTTTTCCCCGAGATTCAGACCGGGAAGTGGGCGTAAGTTCTGTCCCTTTGATTAATATCTAATTAAATCCGTGTAAGGCACTTATTTCATTTAGATTCGTACTTGGATCCATTATCTTTATTTACGACGAGATATTGACAAGCAATTTTTTCCTTCTTATAAGTAACAATTTGATATTCCAGTCTTGATTTTTCCTTCTTTAACATTGGTAATAGATGGATAAAGAGGTTTTGCCTTTGAATTTTCAGTTTCATGTTTTTAGCGTTTTCGGTATTTGGAGATACAAATTGGTTGCCTCACATCCAACCGTTATGCGTATGTAGCCGCTGTTTTAATGCCGCCTTTCATAACTTTCAAAAACGATCAAGACAATAAACGAATTTACTCCTCATGTTTTTGACCGGATGCAGAGTTGCACGGGACCGATCTTTGAACCATGCAGTATTGTGCTTAAGAAAAGAAAAGATCGAAAGTAAAAAAATGTGACTTGCTCAACCACTTAATTTAAGTGATATTGTATCCTATGTATCCGTATATTTAGAATCCGCTGTGGCGCTAGCTACTCTGAGTTGAATCTATAGAACAATCGAGAATATCCAGATCTCATGGTGTTGAAAATTTTAGCAAAGCTTTTATTATATGACGGTAATATCGAAACACCAACAGCTAGTGTTCTATTTTTCTTTGGTTAGGTTAGGTTTAGGAAGTGATGGACCTGGCTTGGGCAGGATCTGTGTAGCTCCGATCCGATCAGGTTCAATCATCGAACAGGCCCTGGCAACCAAACATATATACATAATAAAACTACGGTGGGTTGGTGTAAATTACAGACAATGTTGAGAACACTGTATGTTGGCCATCAGTGATGTATTTTAAACTACACTTCAAATAGTTCGTATGAATAATATTTTGCAACCATTTTAAATCTTCTGAAAAACGTTGTTCTGTTAAACCTCAGGTTCGATTTCATTTTAAATAATTAGTGACATTCAATATTTATTACCCTTCAAAAAATCAAGAAATAGTACTGTAATAAAAATATTTTTCATGTAATTTTTATACATCGATAATCATTATTATCTATTGAAAATAGATCGTATAATATGACTTCAAAAGTATACGACAAAATATCCAAGATGTTTTGGCCAATTGATGTAACCCTCAAAATTGAAATTGTTCAGGAGAGAGTAAAAACTGTTTTTGTGGTAAAGATTATACGGTGAGTTACGTTATGAATCTTTGAAATGCACTCCTGTATATTCTCATTTTTGCAGATATGGGATTACACGTAGGGAGTGTCGGTATAATAGTGGCTTACATCAAGTGGCCAGGTCAGAACTTTTAAACCAAAAAACAATGTAAAACGATGTTTCCCTTGTAAAAAGTGGTCAATTTTTTTTTTAATTTACATCATTTGGCCGAGACCTGATCTGTCAACCTTTAAATGACATCCAGTCATAGACTCATTTTCGTATTTTTTTAGGGTTACATCAATTGGCCAAAACACCGTCGATATTATTATACCAATTCGTACGTCTTTCTTCCATTCATAGACATTCCTTTCAACTTACCATATTACTCTTATTTTTTATGAAAAGATCCTGTAATAGGACACATCCACAGGATTCGTAATGTGATGGTGGGTACAAATTTGAATACCCTTGGAGTTGTAGAACGTAATAAAATTGAAAGTTTGCAAACAAAGCGGTGGAAATCCGCGTTGACTCTATGAAACATCCAACTAATAAATGTAATCATATACTTTTTTAAACCAATTAAGTCTGTAAACTTCCAACAAGTTTAAAAGGGAGTTAAGGTCTTACGTACCTATCTTACTTACACTGCGAAACGTTACCGTAAAGTTGGATGACTTTGTATTTTACTTAAAACGTATGTGAGTTACGACTTTCTGAATAAGTTTATTATTAGGAAGAAAAAATGAATAGGCCGCTTTTCCCGCTCTTACGATTCAGAGTAAATTCTCTATCATTTCGTTTCTTACCTAATAATTCATTTTTCCAAAAAAAAATTCTTTTACCTTTCGTATCTTCGTAACACATTCAAGGCGGTATCATTAAATTTTAAATACAGTACATGTTTCGTTTTATTAACAAGGCCAGTATTTAGAGAAGATTGCAGACTTGTTTACTGAAGTAAAATTTTTAAAAATAAATCATTAAAAGTTGAATATATTGTAGGTCTGGATATAGCTAAGGGCGAATAAGATTTTTACAAAGAGATTGATATATACTTTTATGCGAATGTTTATAATGCTGAGCACATAATATTTCATAGCTAAACGGTTTTATCAACACATACCGAGTAACAATCAATACATTTGACAATTTTTTTTATTGTACTCAATAATGGTGTCAAAATTATAACCGGAAAAAATTGCACTGATAGTCTAACACAGGGCTCTCCAATCTATTTAGCCTAAGGACCACACTGACTTCTCCATTAAGTCTCAATGGGCAAAACCTAGGTATCATACTAACATATTGTAGTTTTGAATTACTCGTAAATTTCGGTTGGTACACACGGATAACACCGTGAATTACGTGGACGAATTCTTTGCGAGCGTGAGGTGGCGCGGCGTGACTCGAAAATATCAATCGTTCTCCGCCAACGGGAGTGTTCTACGTGAGAGTTGAGGAAAACATGCGGTGCGCCCATACGGCGACAAGCGCGTCAAACGCCACCTCGCCGTCTCACTCTCGAAAAACTTCGACCAAGACACTGTGTAAGTTCCAAGAACATTTCACTGCGGTGCAGATAGCCGATAGCCGACAAGGAGAAAACCAGCTTCTGCCTGATTTATACACTCATATTAAGTCCTTTAAGCAAAAATTTGGTTGATCAGTTGCATAAATTTTCTCGTGGCTTTTTTCCGCTTTCGACATTAATTATATTTGTGAAAAAGCTACGGCAGGCCGGATACCGGGAATGTCCGACCAGCTACTGCGGGCCGGATTGGTGGTGCTAATGGGTCGTTGTTTGGAGATCCCTGATCTAACGTATTGATAGTAAAAAGTATTTAGATTACAGAGAAGGACTAGATTATAAATTTTATTAGAAGTTGATTACAGGATAAGGTATAAGTAAATACCATTCAATTAGGGCAAAACTTACCTTAACTTCCATTGGAAACATTTTCACCGGCACTGTGTTTTTATTAATTACATTAAAATATAGGATTCCGTCTTGTAATACACAATTTAAGGGTTTCGTGGTGAAATGTAATTGAGATCGCTGTGAACACCGGAAATATGCAAGTCTTAATCGTGACACCAGTTTCCGATTTCATTCAGCTTAACCTTCCTCACGTTTTGAGCAAGTTCACCCATTCAGTTGTCAAACGACTTGCAGCCTTTTTAGTAGTCATCGGTCTACACTCCACTTTATTCCAAGAATGTGTTCAATTAACATCTACAACGTGCAACCATTTCACCGAGGAAATACTTTCGATTACGTCCGGTGACAAAGTCCGGTTGCTGACCAATTCAATTTTCTTGCAGTGTAGTGTAATGGTAAAATGACGTCCTTAAGCAATGTTGAGAAAATGTACTATGAATTATCAATTTTACACTGAATTACATTGGCATAAGGTAAAAGTATTCTGTTTTAGAAGAATTATCTGATTCAGCTGGTAGTTTTATGACGTGAAGCCGAAATTCAATAACTCCTTTAGAACTAAATACTTTGATATTTTTAACTTCATAAAAATACGTCATTTAATAATTTTTATAGCAGGAGTGGGCAACTGAAATTAAATGTTATTTTCTAATAATAATTGGTTTCTCAAGCTTTTATTAATATCTTAGAATTCGCTATTTTTTTCAGTAGAAAATTTTTAACTCTTAATGTTCCCATGCAGATTGACCAAAAGTTATTTACTTCTTTGCTCATTATGTATGTATTGCTTTCTTATAGGCTTCTAATTTGCATTATATTTTAAATGTGTCCTGAAGCATTTAGATAGAAGAATTTTTATTTAATATTAAATACTGACTGACACCTCTGTACCAACTTAAATCTAACATTAAATTAAAGTTTGTATAACATTAAATTATTGTGTATGTTAGTTTTAGTTAGTTTTAACAATTTGATCAGTCAGCATTGACTCAACACCAAGAGACCCTTAATAAAAAATATCAAATGTAATATTCTCACAATGGCCGAAAAAATACGCTGAAGAAGGCGAATTAATTCTCCATTACGATGTTTATACCTCTCGTTATGTCCCGCCTCCATCTAGCGCGTTTTTTTGTTTTTTTTTGAAAAAGGACTCTCGCTCAAGTTCCATTATAATAATAAAAAAATCAGAGCGTTTCCCATTTGCAATGTGTTAGTAATATTAAAGCATCTTTCTTTGTCGCTTTCTTCCAATTTAGACTCACAAAATAATAGCAATGATTTACGATCAGATTTATGTGAGCTCAGTTATTCAACGAGTAAATAAATCGTGCATTATGCTATAAATAAGAAAATTTCATTCATCATATAAGTATCTAAAAATTATTATAATCAGAATGCTAATTGATTGGATTGGATTTATACTATGTAAATACATTAGATCAATGATTCCCAAACTTATTATGCCCGTGGACGCCTTTTTAAAGCAAAAACTTTAACTTGAACCCCCAAGTAAAATAAATCTAAATTTAATTTTGTGATGTCTTGAATGTAAAAATAAAATATAAATACAACATTTTGGTAATTAAAATAGTATGAGGTCCATAACTGCACTAAGTCTACATTGTACTAAATAAGAAGGTGGGAAATCAACAGCTTCTGGACCGTGACCCGTAATGCAGAATATAAAATTCGTATCTGTTTTCGAATTCAAAATTTATGGTGTCCTTGTTCAAAAATTGGTTTCAACTCTTCATTTGTGAATAATTCAATAAATTCCTCCTCTATTATTATGGATTCATCTGAGTTTGTTGGGCTCCTTGCAAAAGAATCCATCACCCAACAAATGGCTACAGATTTATTTATTGCTATTTATTTTAACTTTCATAATATTGAAAATGTGTCAGACGTATTTTTTGTATATTAAACCTTTTGCGGACCTCCCCAATTTGTCCACTCACCGACAAATTATTTGTAATCGGCCACAGACCCCCTCAGTGGTCACAAGGTCCCCTGGGGGTTCGTAGTAACCACTGTATTAGATTAAGACTAAATATATTTGATGTATTAAAACACAATTAATAAATAAATGAATTTTGAATGTAAGATTAGGTTTTTAGAATGATGCATAAAGCTTTCAAGGTATAGATTAGGATTCTTTTACTGCCTTCTCCCCAACCAGACCTTTATATTTCTTATGTCTACAAAATCGCTACATGCAGTATGGCCATTGAGGTTGAACTCCGGATTTGGCAGATTCGATAGAATGATTTCCCAAAGGGCAAGCAAACTTACAAATTCGTTCCGAATACAACAGAGTGGGAAAACATTAAAACACAAGTAACATTGTTATGCTAAGGAATACACCCTGTAATAAGAGTGAAGTTGAGCACCCTAAGAAATATTAATATACTGATAAATGAATGAAAACAGTGAAATTGAATATTTTGATTTAACCGAGAAACTGCAATTGAGATAACCTAAAAAAGAGCACAGGTGCCTTACCTCTATATAAATTATATAACTAAGTATAGTCTTGCAAGACTCATCTGGTCTCCATTCTGAAAAAAAGTTAAATTGATTCATCGTGTTTCGATTTATTTAAAGTAATTATTTTTCAAGCTCTATGGAAAAAATATTTGCCCAAATAGATCCACTTAGTGAAAAAAAAACATTTAAAGTTTCAGTTTGATAAATAGATTTATGCACATCCGTTATACTTAATATTAGTTATTATTTTTACAATTTATGAAAAATACGTTGTTTAATAATCGTACCCTTTCGAAATACAAATATTTAATTTATTGATTGAATTGGCATTCTATAATAATAAGTATTTAATTCTATAAGAATTTTACCAGTTCGTTAATAACTAATTCGGCGTCACGCCATCGTCACAGCTATTTTCACTAAATATCTATCAATAAACTGGTAAAATTTGTAGATCTATGTCTTATTTGTTATTGAATATAGATTTATTCATTGAATATATTATCCAACTCTTTCTAGTTAAAAAAATGCGACAATGATGTAAATTATACATTACATATTTTATTTGAATTTTTTAAAAATCTTGTAACGTGTTTCATATCACGTGACTCATTTTTTAACACTTATTACTTTAACGAACAATGATGGACTCAAAATATTATTTCCCATTTAATTTAGTTTACCAAAATAATTGCGATATCATGCTTCCACTCTACCAGCTGTTAAAAATCCCAGTGATCTCAGTCGTATCTTCAAGCTTTGTAGCGAATGGAGGTGCTTATTGACCATTGTAAACAGACTATAAGATTCATTGAGGGCTATCCAACAAGCCTTCATTTTTTCTCACGTCCAATCTTACGGTTTGATGGTTTCATCCACTTACGCAGAGGATTAATTCTCGCAACTGCAAAGGAGCGAAGGATTTTATTCATACAATTCACCCACACACTATTTATACGTTTTCTGTGATATAGTCAAGCATATTACATAACGACCCATATACCCAAAATATTTTGTACACACTATGTTACGAATTTTAATGAATATATACTTTTTTTAGGCGATGAATACGACTAAATAATGTAAGTTCCGTGACTTGAAGTTTCTACTAAACGTATTATTTTTTTACTATTTCCACTCCCGATGTGGAGCATATGGGTCAGTGTCGGAGGTTATCAATTACTATGATTATCTCATGTGCGGTTAATAATAATATAAATACGAATTCCTTCAAATTTAATAATAAATTATATCGACTGTGAAAACTTTTTTATCGAAAACATTATATAATGCGTTGCGTTATGAATCTTTGTAATGCAATACTGTAAATTTTCCTGTTTGCAGATCGTAGGGAGTGTTGATATAATGGTCGTGTCACAATTTTTAAACCTAAAACCAAAGTAAAATGATTTTCCCCTTTCAAAGAGTGGTTAATTTATTTTTCTAATTTATACCATTTGGCCGAGACCTGCTCTGTCGTCTTTAAAATGACATCCAGTCATTAACTCATTTTCGTATTTTTATTAATTGGCCAAAACACCGTCGATATTATGATAATGAAAAAACAGACAAATATTGGTTATGTAATTAACAACTGCAACGTAATTATTATTGTTGAGAGAAATGCAGTATCGATACTTTTTAAAAAGTAACGTGTACTAATCGTTAAAGTTCAATCTAAAAATTGAATGATTTATAAACTGTATAATACAAGCTGATTGTGTCACATAATTTCGTATTCAGCCCGTACAGTAATAATCATATTTTAAATCGGCGAGATTTCCCGCTTTTAATTACATAACACACAATCTTAATTATGTTTATCGTTTAACTTTCTTTTATACCGTTGAAATACATTCAAAGTAGCTATTAATTACCATCAAAAATAGTTACTCAATTCTCAATCACTGTCAAGATTTTGCGTCTTGACACATCAGACTATATTTGAGCATTCCATTTTTAAAAATTGTTCGACATCAAACATAAATAATAAAACCTTGTATATCAGAATACAGTTGTACCAATCTGATCATTATTTATGATATGTAATCAGTTTCGCGATAGGTAATTTGAAGAAAATAAAACCGTACCATAGATAATCGAATAAAAATTCTCGATCGACGTGTATCGAGATACTTGATTGTCATTGATTGATTGTGGGAGGAAGCTTTCCCAGACAGCTGACCATCGATTTCCGCCATTTATAACTTAATGGTTTTATATCTACAATCTCCCCTACACCACTCAATAAACTGTTTTATCGATATGTAGTTATTTATCGCCAAAGGTTTGATTAATCTTCAGAAATGTGTTATTTTCACTGCCTAGAAGAGCGTACTCAAGAATTTAATATTTATTACCAACTATTGAGGTCATTCTCTTTGAACATCTTTATTTTTTCTAGTTTATACTTATTTTTTAGAGAAAATGGATCGATTTATCGTTGAACTATAACAAAGCAAATTAATCAAACTGGATGATAAGTGACTATAAAAGATTTTATATAGCTTATGCGTAGCTCACGCTTAGCTAACGCAATACAGCTTTTAATAGCTAAGATACTTAAGTTCGTAGACAGATTAATTGAACCACTAACACCCGTCATATAGGAATATTCAGCTACTAATTTCATCATGTCCTTGAATTACGAAATCCGTTAAATCAAAATTGAATTACTTTACTTAAACAATGAGTTCAATCGTTTTCATTTTTTAAATATAATACATTTTTGTACAAATTGAGCAATTTCATAACTGTATTGATCAAGACCGGTTTCGCTCATCTGTAATATTTTCATCTAACTAAAAATAAATTCGTTCAGGGTTATTAATATATTATTATATACAAGTAATGACAAGGTATAGAAAACGGTAGCACGAATGTGACAAAAATTTATAAATAAATTAAATTAAATTCATTCAATTCAAAAAAATTACATTTTTGAAGTAGTACAAAAAAAATGTGTTTCATTTTTTTAAATATAACGCCTTTTCACTAAGAATTTACAGGTGTTATACTTCAAAAATTATTTTTACAGTTATTCTTATTCTTTTTTCCAAATGGTCTTTAAAATAAAATAATAATTTGATTAATTATTAAAAATCAATAACAACAAAGTTACTTCCGTGTATTTAAAAATCTGCTTAACAGTTTATTTTTCAGAAGTTGTCCAAAAATTAAATAGTATAACAGAATTCATTTATTTCTAACGTGTCCTTGAAAGCAAACAAACAAGGAAAAAATCTGTCAAACTTTGATAAACGAGCTGATAGACATAAAATTATAAAACAAATTTACATTACGGCTTTCGCGATTTAATTAAAATAACAAATCGATCGAGTCAACAAAGTTTTAACAACTTAAATGTATCAAACACGATAGCGTAGTATAAATTTTATTACTTAATACGCCACTGTACAAATGATTCAGTGTCGGTGAAATAATTGCTTCAAGACAAGCCATATATTTTTTAATTGATCCTGTTAATTGAAAATCTTTGGTGAAGCTTCAAATAAAATCTTTTATTGGTATTTTATATTTTTAGTATAAAGATTTCGTAGTTACTGCTTAGAGCTTAGAGAAATATTGTCGGGATAAAGGGCAAAACTCGACACTCCCAAACTACTGAAAATGGTTTGAAGTTCACTGTAGCAACAATATTATTCTGTTAATATGTTCTTTAAAGTGTTAGAAAAATCACACACATCCATGCATTTGTATGCATAACCATAAATATATAGAAAAATCAATTTAAGAACGGAAATTCGAACACTTGGTAAGAGATTCGATCAACTAATTAAGAATTAAGATACTTTGTGCAGGGGTTTATAAAATAATCTGTGCCAATTTCGACATTCAACGTTTAGTTTTTAACCTCAAAATGGAAAAGTCTATTTTTGACGTCTCAATAAAAATCAACAAACGTCAGTAATAATTCTGGGTGCGAAAGAAAAGGGGAGTTAAATCGAGTTAAAAACGAACTGAATATTCTAAAATAACTACAATACAAACATGCATATAATATAAAAAGGAAGAGTCGAATAAATGCTGCTGAATTGGTAAAATTCATCACATTTTTCATCAAATTTCATACAAATGCAAATCTTGTTTCGGCTCTCCTGGTAAGTACCAATTTTAAATGTAACTCCGTTTTACTTTCGCACACAGAATTATTATCAGTCAAAAACACAGTATAATTGAAATATATTTTCAATCTTCTTGAAGTACCTTGGCGGCTGTGATATCAACGGAAATTTTTCAAGAACTCGTTTATCACAATGATTAATAGTATATCCACTTTTATACCCGGTTAGATAACTGGTTTTAAATCTTGTAATTCCGACATCGGAAACGGATATCGGATATTGGATTTGATCTCCGAGCTTTGCTAATTTCGAAAGTACCACAGTTTTCGATTAAAGCGGCAATAAATTCCCGACAAAACGATGTCCGCTGTTGTATTATCAACAACCTCTGTCGAGCTAATCTCGCTTTTCGCGCGTTTGAACTTTTAAAATAACGTGGATTTATTGTGGGATCTACGTTATAGGTACGTTGGGCCAGCACATTATACTCTGTGTTTATTATGCGAAAGCACAGCGTGTAGGAAAATCCTAACAAATGACATTTGCAATCTGATAGACACGTCAGAAATTTATATCTTCGCAATATAAACACTAAAAACGCGCTCTCTCTTTTGTCGAATTTTATCTTATTATTCACAAAATTTCCTCCATTCAATTTGCGAATAAAAAAAGCAAACAAAGCCCGCTTCTACAAATTTCGGAAGAATCGCATTACGGTCGTATCACGTGGTACTTCTTGAAAATAATTTTGAATAACGTTACATGCTTCATTTCACGCTTAAAAATATTTTATACCATCGTCGTTTAAGAAAAGACGTCAAGTTGGTAATACAACACAAAACATAGTATGTATTAGGGATTCCAACGCGAATATTCGGCCTTTATTTAGCGATTCGATATTCGAATACTATTCGCAATAATTTTTAATGAAATGTTTTTACAAAATCGATGAAAGGTCACATCACAATTTCTTCAGATTTCTATAGCAATAACGAATACCAAAGATCACAAATTTAAATTTAAAAAATCTAATTTTGATATTGAGCTTGCTGGGAATTGAACTAGGACCCACCTGATCGCTAAGGCAAACACTTACCACTAGATTTTAAAAAATAAAACACAATTCATTTGTTCTACTTTCACATATTTATAATGATCAGGACCAGTTTTGCTCATCACCATCAACTGAAGTGGATAATGCTCGTGATGAGCGAAACCGGTCCTGATCATTATAAATATGTGAAAGTAGTACAAATGAATTGTGTTTTATTTTTTAAAATATAATGTCTTTCCACCAAGAATTGACAATTAACACCTTAAAAACTTACCACTAGACCACAGAGACCGACAAAATATCAGTACTTATGTCGTGTAGGTAATGTAAATCATTACAATATGTATATGATGTGCCTTGATTTATCGGTCTATCAGTAACGCGTTTATATTTAGAGTATAAAACGGTGAAATAAGAAAATCGTTTGTATTGCAATAATGTATTAATTGCAATAATTAGTTAAATTATACGGTTTTACATCACTGAGTGTTAAGCATGCCGATAAAAACGAATATTATAAACAAGATATAAATACCAGAGATGTTCAAAGTTAGAGTAGGTGTAGATGTAGACGTTTTATTATTATCACATACACATATACGTATGAAATTTTCTCATGATCTAAGCGTCCGCGGTGAATATAAACAATACACACAGTTCCGACGTCAACTATCAAAACAAACAACTATCAGTCAGTCATTATGGAAACTAAAGAACAGCTACTTTAGACATTTAGTATTTCAATTTAAATACCGTCATCTATGAAAGGCGTTTCTATTTGTATTACATGTTTTATATCAAATTAAAATACTGAATAAAGTGTGGGTATTTTTATCAAAATAATTTCCGCTGCAAAACTAAGAGCCACATCCGATAATTTTGACAAACGGCAATGCCATCTGCTAGTTTATATTTTTATATAAAAAGATAATAATAAGACACATACGTCCTGTATATATACGACGCATGCAATATATATATATAATATATACACCACCAGTTTGGAAAATGGGGTAGGTGAGGTGAGTCGAGATTTACGGCCCATTGTAATTCGTTACCTTTCTCTTATTATTTATTTTCCTCCCCCGAGAAAGAGCGAAAAGTTACGGCATAAGAAATAAGGGTAATATGTAGAAGTATTTTAGTGGCCCGTTCAATAATTTATAGCAATTTTATCGTAACGTTTCCTTATTGTGCCAAATAAAACTATACTCTTCTATATATTTTCACAGCTTTTTTGCGTACTAAATTTATAAAAAAAATATTGCATATGCCAAGGATGCACAACCAGTCGGTCTCGAAGCAAAATTTGTCGATCTCAGTCTTCGGATAAAATGATTCGAAATAACCTGTTAATGACACGGATTACTGGACAAAGTAAGAAGGGACCCTTTTTGTGGTATTGTTTGACAAATGTTCTCAGGCGATTTCGCTAGTTTCTCATACGATTCTTTTTAGAATTCGATAACCATGAAAAATAAAATTAAAAGTAGCTCTCATCCACAAAAAGTTTGAGAACTATTGGCTTATGTCAATATTTTTAGTCCTGCATTTATTGGGTCAGAAACTATTTCAATTTTTGGACAATAAGTTAAGTAAGGAATAATAAATGGTCTGTAACTAATTCAACAAATACACATAGTCAGTTATTAAATTAAGCGGTCAGATATTTTATTTTAAAGCGGTATGTTTTTAATTAAACCCAACCTTACCTTTATTTACTTGGCATTTATTTACTAACCAAACATATGACATACCCTGGTTTTTTTGTTAAGTTTAAGTTTTATTTGGGCCCATAACTGAAATCGCCCAGCGGTAATGACAATGATTCGGAGAAATCGACCCAACTCTGTCACGAAGGGCGATCACCATCGTCTGTGGACACGTTCGCAGGACGAGTCCATTTTTGACGGAAAGGGGTGGCTCCGACTGTGCGGAGTCCGATTTCTAATTATAAGGGAGTCGATTACCAGTCTTCGAGTGGAGGGGCGCTCGGCCATCGCCTGCGGACACGTTCGCACCGTGGCTCCGACGATGCGGGAGTCCTTTTGATTTTATGGGTTAGTAGTTTTGCCAGCTTTCGAGCCGGGCTAGCAGCCGGCCGTGGCCGGCACCTGTGACATTGTGAATTGTTTGTGTTTGTTTTGAATTGGACTTAATTTAAAATCGGTTTGTCGTGTCACTTGCATTATAACTTAAAGTAAATTCATGTGTTAAGTAAATGTAAATGTACAATCAATTTTAGGTGTTAAGATTATATTTGTGTATTGTAAACCACTGCATCTTCGATTAAAAATAAACAAATGTTGAACCGGATTTGAAATGGTGGTTGTTTGAGATTCCAGCCCTTCCAAGACGTCGATAGCCAGCCATCCGCCTCTCTTCTCACATAATTATTAACTGAGCATCTATTATTTCTTACTAACCATTTATCGAATTAGTTGCTGATCATTTATGGAATTAGTTGCCGACCAAGTAATAATTTGCTTTATATTTATTATTGAATGGATAGCTCGATCAATAAGATGTGACATTGCAGACTGCAGTCGCTAATGTGTTCGATATTTTTTTTTTTTCAAATTAAATTTCGCTAACCTTTTCGTTTTCATGCTAAAAAAATCCCTTCGGATCTCATGCAGTCACATTGCGTTATCGTGTGGGTTTTGTCATATAAACGCATTTATATAGTGAAATGACAATTTCAAAGTGTAAAATATGGTTTTATGTAGTATTGAGTAATTACTTAACGTCATAATTTTGTGTGTAAAACCTGAAGTACATATCAAACTATGCGAAATTATTGAAAGACGCAAGAATCTAAATTCTTCATAGCAGAACAGGCTCCAGACATGTTTCAGTACAGTTTGAAACAAAACGGTTGCATACGGTACGGTCATGCATCTCGGGTCGTTACTATACTTTACTAATTGTTACTATACCATACTGTAATGTCATCTTTTTCGATGGTTTTCAAATTATGATTAATTATACAAAGAAGACGTAAACTTTAACGTATTTTAATTGTAATAGAACTATTTTATTTACAAATAGCAAAATTACCAATTTTTTGTGTGACGTAGGTCATAACATTTACATATAATTTAAAGGTTGAAAGGTCGAAGTAATGCATTGTTACACCATGAGTAAATGAATGGTTAAAAACACCCATGCTCTTGATCACAAATCAAATGTTGCATAAATTTAATTGTTATTTACTTCTTCGAAATTCACATCGTAATAAAATAAAAATGTCAAAGTGTTTCGTTCTACAAGGATAATAAAATATATTTCGGCTTTACTCCGTCGTCGTTCATAGTTTTGACGATAGCTTAAAACCGAAGTTAACACTATATTTTATTATTTTTATAGAACCAAATACTTTGAAATTTTAATATTATTTAAGAGTTTAATAATAAAATCAACATTTGGTATTTGGTTCGTTTAGGACAGGATGGGAAACTTTTCTAGTCGGAAGACCACATTCATTTATTTGTATTATTAACTTCAGTTAGATTATTTTATTGACTAATGAAAAAAATGATTTCTGTCAAAAGATCGCACATTAGAATAGATAAAATTTAAAACAATATTTAATAGTAATACGAAATACCATTGTATAATATATTTCGGATCTCGGTAAAATATCACACTCAAAATAGACCATTTTGCCAAAGTCGATATTCATATCTTATAATAACCTGTTCATACTAAAAATATTTTATTATTCACGCAAGGGTGTCCTTTATTGTGATCGATTCTACTATTTACGCCTTTTTACCTACAAAATAAAATATTCAGAGATACTCAATCCCTAAAAGCAACGACTTCCGTCGTAAAATATGTTTGCTAGGTATATTATTTTTCTTCCGCGAGACTTAATTTTAGGTATTAAAACATTCAAAAGAATTTTAATTCATTATAACTTATGATTAATACAAAAATAATATTATTTTCGATTCGTCTAGGTCAGTGTTTCTTGTGAAATAAAGTCACAGAATAATTTTTGTGAAACAGAATGAAATCCCTTAAATTTCGAAAGTTTTTAGCGTAGCAATAAAAAAATCCACAGACAAAACTTTTCCTTGTTCCAAAATCAAATCTGTTTATTCTTTGGATCTTTTAATTTTACCTTACGCAGCGGTGGAGCTTCAAGTTCCTCGGAATACCATTTGAAAGATTTTTTTTCAGAATTCAACAGTTACTTGAAGGAAATTCATTTTAATTATATGATAGATTTTATACCTCGGGTCACTAGCGCCATCTGTTACATGATAAACGAAGATAGCACGAATAATATAATTTGTTGTATAAATTGTCTGAAAATTTGCATATTTATAAAACTTCTTAGCATATTTCTATAATTTAAGATAATTTAAGACATCGACTGAGGGTGCTTGATGGAATTTCAATATCAAATTTGGATTATTGAGATGTCAGTTCGAGTCCATTCGTGTGCTCGAATGCCTGTAGATGCCGAAAGGCGAAACCCGGGTCGTTAGCGACAAAATACATGGAAGTGTACAAAATCTCAATAATCCAAATTCAATAAAAAATTCTATATATCAAATATTCAAAAACAAGGCCAGAAAGGGTAATTTGTTAATCTGATCACTGATTTTATTCGTACAAAATAGAAATTTAAAACATCTTTTATCAACTTTGACGCTTAGGAATTTTGAAAAATCTGTAATAAAGACTGTAATTGCATGTCAAGTTAAAACTATTTTTTCACAATGATTTCTACTTTTAATCTCATCTTCCACCGGATACGGATTGATTTTCATAATATTAGGTGAACCCCGTACCATAGCTGCGTTTATCAATTATATAAATACATAATTACAAAAATGCCAAAGAAGTAAAAGACGTCATATTTTATGTATGTGTAGTATAATTTAATGTATGATTGTGTGGAGGTTTATAAATCTACTGACTCCGATTCTGACTTTACCTTACGCTCCGACTCCAATTTTACAAAGGTCAACACAATTTCTGAAAACCCGTTATTTCAAAAACCACTGCGTTGGCGCATATGTATTTTCCAGCATTAACCGATTAATTAAAATTAGAAATTAATAAAAAAGGCAGTCAGTTGATTTATAATGGCATCGACCTTGATTTCGACTCCCTGCTGCTTGAATGTGGTATTATGAGAACACGAGTAATAGTAAAGTTTCGCAGATACCACAATATGTCTGCCATTCACGAACTTAAAGATGTCTTTTGGTTTTACCTTCAATTACAAACATATAATGGTATTTATATTGTAAACATATATAACATAAACGTTGTTTTTTGTTTGAATAATATTCAGAAAGCGTTTCGTTAATTACTTAAGTTCCTTTGTTGGAATCCAACTAGGAGATTTTCTTGGGTACGAGAATATTCTTTATTATATTCTAGCGACAAGAATGTATGTTGCCTGGGCATAATAAAATACTTCTCAATTGAAAATTGATATTCATATTTGATTGCCGATCGCCACGGCCTAGTGATTACACTTTATTCTTTCTTTCTCGACTACTATTCCCCTGGAGAGGTGGATACAATAAAATATAATATGGTGTCGAGAAAAAAACCGATACTGCACCCATGAACAATGAAGCAGTTGAACAAAAGACTAGTAGTAAGCTAATCGCTCCTTTTCGGATACGTGGGAGAGAATGTAAATATCAGAGACATCCAGGACTTCCAACACAAATCCATAAATCGAGAAGACACATTTTGGAATACTTTTAAAAACAAATAATTTGCGACACTCCTAAAGATTGGCTTCAGCTGAAGTTATTTTATGAGAACTTGCTGTTATTTGGTCACTCAATCTCTTCTTTTTGGAGAGGGTAATTATAGAAAGATTGGGCTAGAAAACGACTGATAGATCGTCAATCGCTCTCGCTATATCTCATTTTTATAGGACACGTGGAATAGGACACCTTTTAAAAACAAGTCCTTAAATCAGTTTTTACTCTCTCCTGAACAATTTCAATTTTGAGGGTTACATCAATTTTAAAAACACCATTGATAATATATAATGAAAAAAACTATGAATCGTGCATATTCCTTAAATTTTACTGGAAAAAATTACAGTTTCTGGCAGAATTTTCAACTTGGAAACGCTGTCTATTTGAGAGAAACTGGTCATGTTTCTATATAAATTTTATGGAATACGTTTATCTTACATAGCCCTTAACTTTGCCGTAACAAAATACTGAATATCCCTTCCTCTGACAACAATGTGAGCCTTTTATAATATTGATTTCGACATTATCTGTGGCGTTTATCATAGCCGTAAATGTTTATAGGTACACCCATGCGTGCTGATGACTAGCCCATAAAAGCAAGTGCTTTCTTTCCTCGTGACATCACTTTTTATAAGGACATTTTTTACCTATTGCTTTCAATAGACACGCCGTACCAGTATAACGAATATCGCAACCCGCAAGTATGGTATCTAACACCGCCATATTATTATAAAATTTGAATCCAATACCGGCAGGTAATAGCTTACAATAAAGTTAAAACGTTTAACAAAAAATTTTGGAAACATTGGAAACATTTAAAATGGTTTATTTATCGATATATTATAATGCAAAACAATTTTAAAAAGGCAAAAAGGCTTAATGTTAGATAATATTTTTTACAGGAAACACTGAAAACGTTTTTTTAAATACGCCAAATTCTCTTTTTGCACGGATTTGAAATAACACAGTCCAAGAAAATGAACGGATAATTTTTTTACATTGTTTTTTTTTTCACTTTAACACTGCTTTAAGCCAAAGAAAAAAATCAAATGTTGACAATATTGAACGAGCCGTACAATTCCAACGTGATATAAAAATGATTGACGCGTTATGAAGAATCATATAAAGTACATTAAAAAAATGGAATCACAACATCTGATAACCAATTTTTTATTTAAAATCAATGAAACAGAAGATGGAAATTTTATTTAATATACCCTTTTAGATAAATCGCCAATAAAAATTTCAAGTGCCGAGAGAGAGTTTTCGCCACAAAAAACAACATAAGACGGGAACGCTTATTGTCTTAATACTGAATGACTAAATAAATATTTGATATGATATGTAAAGTTAAATAACTTTTTTCAAATAATATGTAATATGAAAAACTAACCTTTTTTTTAGATAAAACATAATTCGTTTGTACTACTTCCACATGTTTATAATGATCTGGACCGGTTTCGCTCATCACAAACATTATCAACTGAACCTAATGTGCTTTATTGGTGTTTTATTTTTTAAAATATAATGTCTTTCCACCAAGAACTGACAGTTAACACCTTCAAAGTGATTAAGTATAAACACCAAATTTCATTTATTACTAACATTGTTAAGCGAAAATATTGGTTTATGATTTAGATGCCACACACTATGTAATATATATTATAAGCAATATCCAAAAGATGAAATTGGAACTGAATCTAACGTTTTCTTTATCTCCAATCAAACCAATGGATGGCCAAAAAATCCTTTTCACATGAATGAATCGGTTTCATGAGAGAGAGAGAGTAGAATCGTTTTTGACTGGGTTGTTGTGTCACACAAAACTTGCAAGCAGCCATAATTTATAATGTTACATATTTCTTTGGAGTTCTTCCTTACATGAGCCCATTGGTTATGCTGTCAAATTCTACAGGTGAATCTTTTTCGACATTATTCCGTATTAACTTCAGTATTGAACACTAGAAAACTCTAAATTAATGATCCGTGTATATTTAAATGTTTATTCTGCCTGTCATAGTGTCGTTTTCTTATAACGTCTTTAACTTTTTGGCTCCGCGTGTGTAAATCTTCTATATATTTTACGCGAAAACTGCCTATGGACATTATTATTTCAAAACTTTCAAGTTTTTAATGATCAGCGAGAACGTACTAGGGCTTCCAATCCTAGGATCCGGGATCCCGCTCAATTATTCAATCCCGTATTCCCGGGATTGAGATTCAGACAATCCCGGGATTTCGGGATTCACTGTAAATGCTAAAAAATCTATCAAATCAAAACAAACTGATTAACTACAAGGTGTACTTAGGTTTTTTCATGTACATACATAGTTTTTTTTAAAAAAACCTATAGAATTAAAATGAATTTATTTTAGTCTCCTTCCTTCTCAAAGTACCTAACAGCCGTTTTTAAATTATTTTTAATGGAGGACAAATTAAGACCGCTTCTTAAATGAATGGAGCGCAATATCTCAAATTGAAGGACATGTCTTCTTTTTGGATAAATTTTCTAAAATCTACCATAATAGTGCAATAAATAAAATAGAATTATTTTGTTCATTACGTCTTTTTTCAAATATCTTTCTCTTTTTTTGTAAATGACTGTCTGATTTTAAATCAACAAAAAAACTATACCTATGCCCAAAAAATATTTAATTATATATAAATTCCAATTGAAGTAATAATGGACACAAATTAAATTTTAAATGTACAATTTAACACATGAAATTAAACTTAATAACCAATCCCCGGATCCCGGGATTGAGATATTCTGAATCCCGAAATCCCGGGATTGTAAAAAAGGTCCGGGATTGGATGCCTTAATACGTACTATTGCAGGAAGACAAAAATGCGAAAGGTCTGTCAACATGGTGACCTTGTAACGTACTGCTTTCACTGGTGTAAAACATATCTGGAAACCTACATAAGTTGTCTAATCAAACTATGAAGAGAGAGGTTAAGGAATTGTAATGCCACTCTAAAACCTTATATAGTGAGTTTATTGCTAACTTAAATAAAATAATTCAATACATTCAGATACGCCTCGTTTGCGAAATAACTTAAACATATTAACCCGATGAACGCACTGGACATGTTCAAGACTTTATCTAGTATTTCCAGACAAATTATAAGGAAACACTTATTATATATATATGGATTTTAGGAAAAAAAATAGTCAACAGATAATGAAAATATCAAGTAAAACACAAGGACATATATTTTTGAAAAGAACTCTCGATATTTAGTTTTCAATTCCGCATAAGTGCTTGCTTGTGTGCGTGTTGGCGGTGTATATGAAGACTGGCTGCAGCCAGTATGCTTACAAAGTCGTAGATGAAATATTTTTCAGCTTCTTCATATTCTTTGATTTATTTTAGCGAGAATGCGACGAGTTTAGTTTGCTACTTGTTGTATTTGAGTTAACCAATATATATTTAACACAATTCTATATTTTTTTACTGTTGAAATTGATTTATTTTTAGCCAAAGTGAGCATTTTAACAGATCAGTTGAATGAAAATAAATTCGTGCAAAAACGGCTCGCGCTGTAAGAGCTTCCGCTGAATTCCAAATAACAGTATTTTTTTAAATCACATAATACCTCTGCGAAATGTTTCCAATGTTATCCCAAAAAAAGAAAGATCGTCAGCCCTTCTTATAGCCTCAATATACGTGCGATAAAGCATGTATTTCTACTTTACGAAGGCCGGCTGTATATTTTAAACCCTTTTTTGTCACTGAGGTGACAAAAAGTGCCGAAGTTTTAAAATGGAAACTCATCCTTTGTGGCGTTTGAGATTAATTTGTAAAAGGTATTATCCCTCAACTCTCAGTGTATGTACATTCTGTGACTACGAAGGGTCTATTAAAAAAAACATTTACATGTTATAATAGTACCAATTATGAAGCAACAAATTTATTTAAAAAAAGTGACTTACTTCGTTGATATTGATTCTATTCTACAATATATCGATGGTGTTGTGGTTAATTAGTGTAACCCTCAAAATTTAAATTGTTCAGGAGAGAGTAAAAACTGCTTTTATCGAAAACATGAATCTTTGAAATGCATTCCTGTAAATTCTCAAGTTTGCAGATACGGGATTATATGTAGGTAGTGTCGATATAATAGTGGCCGTGTCAGAATTTTTAAACCAAAAACTAACATAAAATGATGTTTCTCCTTCAAAATGTGGTCAATTTATTTTTTTAATTTATATCATTTGGCTGAGATCTGCTCTGTAGTCTTTAAAATGAGATCCAATCATTAACTCAGCTTCTTATTTTTTTAGGGTTACATCAATTGGCCAAAACACTGTAAATATATAAAAAAAAATACAATTCAATTTATTTTCTTTATTCTAAAGTTTTATATTACAATCATGATCGTTTTTACGCAGTGAATTAACATTTTCAATTCTATAAAATACAATTTTTATGAATTTTCTAATCATTAACTCAATTTATATAGCTTAAAATTTAAAATGTTATTTTAAATGATATCCACTCTCTTCTTAGAGCATATGGCCAACACACGATTTCTCTTATTAGATTATCTGTCCCCCGCCAGTCTTCTTGCTTCCTCTCAGGAGTCCCAAGTTATCCCAGCGTCCCATAGCTCCGCCGAGCACATCCTATGAATGGTCATTAGGAGCCATCTTTTTTTCTTTCATCCTCCCTGTATCTTCTACCAAACGGATGGATTCATTTAATACTTTTGATGACAAATAATTTTCCGATTCTTGAAACCTTTTTCTTTTTAATGATAAATATATATAAAAAATAAGCTATTGAACGAAAAAATCTACTCTTCCCTGTTTCCTAATCAAATATGTTGTTCTACGGCAGGGAATCATGGCATCGACGAAGATTTCCTTACAACATTGTATCAAAATCTAAGATTTAGCCCTTCGCAAATATAATTCAGGCTGGGAGGATTCTGATAAATGAAGCGGTTGTGTTCTTCAGAGAAGTGTTGTAATTTGTAACCAAGTGGTCAAAGGATTCTATCAATCGTTCGTCGTATTCCGTTGCACTATAATACATTAATTTTCAATCGATTTACGGATACGCTAAAAAAATGCGATGAAGAGAGCGTGATTATGATTATGTAACTACTAATCCTTTCCCAGATCCTTCTATCGCTATCATCTCTAAAAAGAGAGATTAAATTAAATGATCAAATTGATTCCAGTTATCGTGCATATATTTAGATGATACAGATTTGAAGTCAAATAAAAAAAACAGTACCGTGTCTCAAAACATATGTTTAAGAGCTCTTGCGTAGAAATTTCTTTTGTTTTTTTAACCTCAAAAATCGCAACAACGTTTATTCACAATTTATGATGATATAAATTGAGTGATTAGCTTGCCATAATGTTATTCTCTCTCCCAATTGTTTCTCTCGACGTTGGATTTATATGCTTAAGCGCAGATCGTATTTACTTTAATCTGGTGGTAATACCATATTTTTCTTGCGGGTTTTCCCTTTCCTCCGACATTTTATTTAACCATTAGGAAAAGTACTTTCTCTTTATGCGGTATTTCTTCTTTTTGATTGTGTAAGTCAGCGTTGTTCTGTGTTAAATCAACACATTAACCAATATGCTGATATCAGACACACCCGTGCAAATCACAGCTATGTTATATTTTTAATAAATTCAAAGTAAATATTACACAATTTTTCCCTGGAATTGATTAACAATTCAATGCTTTTTTATTTGTTTTCCTATAAAATGGGTTTAAGCTTTTTTTTCGGTTGAAATTATTCAATAGCCAAAACGTTACTATTGTTTTGTTATTTAAAAGATCCTCCTATCTCTCAAAATGTTGATAATTTTCACCAAGAGGCGTGAAATAAGGAATATGTCGTCTTAATGCTGATTAGTATCTTTCTTCTCTTGGTGTCGTTTTCTCTCAAATACGTCTCTCTATCCTAGACGACTGGTCTGGTATTAGATAAGATTAGAAGGCTTTTAAACGAGATGTGATTATGCGTTACTTCTATAACAGTTATAGATTTGAAGAATAAGATGTATATAACATTTTATATTAAAATATATGGTATATATCTAATTATTATTGTACTGTAGCCTGTAAATACCAGGAGCGTGCGGAGAATCTTTTACTTTCTCACTTGCTCACTTGCTCACATATAAAATTATGAGCGTGAATGAGACATACGAACACTTACATCCTGCTTGCACAGAGATGAGTGAGTATGTGGGATGGAGATATTATATATTTAAAAAATCACCAACGCTTCTGCTTAACTATATGGCAAGACCACGATATAACAAATTTAAATATTGTTGAAAACATTCTGTTAACGTTATACATAAATAAAAAATCAACGCTTGTAAAGATAAGCAGCAGTTTGAACGCGGGCAGGCTGATGAGTTGACGTCTGCTAAGCCACACCCACCCACACATCATACAACCCACATCGTCTTTTTTTAAATCGCCTAATACTGTTAAAAAAAATTTAAGTTCGCACGGTCTTTATATATTTGTCAATCAAAAATACGCCTTGGCAAAACTTACTTTATCACAATATACAACAGACTTGCAGCATTATCAAGTTACAACAATTTTAAATGTGTATTATATTTAAGGAATAATGTTTATAGATGATAAACTATTTAGATTAATTGGATTTATGTCTTTTCTGTACTTATTTAAATGATTGTTTTTCTTTCTCGATTCTCTGATACAGAAGATAACAAGGCGGTAAGTCGGATTCAGTATTAGGATTTTTAATTTTATCGCTTTGAAAGCTTCATCTTTACTTTTCATGTTTCGATAACTGTACAGAGTACCGATGTGACAGATTACTTTCCCAAAATACAGTTTTCATCAATCAAAATAAAATGCTAGGTCTAACAAAAAAGACCGTCCATTCATGATGTCACGACCAAGAGGGTGAGGGGGTAAGTCTAATAATATGAAGTCATGATTTTGTTTGACAATAAAAAAATTCGTGGAAAAAATCGAAAAAGATAAAAAAAGAAATATTCAATAAATAATATCCTAAAATTACCAAAATAATTTTTAAATATTTATTTTAAATGGTCATCATTCTTTTACTATATTATATTATCTTGTATTCTTTTAAACATCGCCCAATGTGCCTGTGAGATTACAATGGCTTAGGATACTTCATTTAACAGGAATACCGCTTTATTTTATTCGAGATAAACTGCTTACCTCGTATCTAAAGTACCTGTAACCATACTTTATTTCGCATCGCTCAGATATTAGCTTTTTTCTATTCCAGAACTAATTAATATAAAATTAAATACACGCAAAAAACCGATTTTTTTAAATGTATTTCTCTGATGTGTATTAAATATATGCTATATTATAATCGATATTCATATATGTTACAATTATTACACCCACAGTATAATTTGATAGAAAAAAACATCTTTTATTTATTAAATATGATTTTTCAATGTAAAAAATACAAATGTTACTTGACACCCCACACCCACGTTCTCACACTACGTTACAAAATCGTTCCCTCATGACTGAGTGTTAAACTTACTCCTTCAAAAAACTATTAATATAATGTAATTGCAAACATTTTCCTGCTGCAGGCGCTTCAGCGCGCGATCAGGTAGTCTGTGTATGTTAAAACTAGAACGTTACACAAACTCTTTTTCGTATTGAAGCACGAACACTACTCGATCGCGCGTGGAAGAGCTTGTGTATAACACCGGCAATAGCGTTTTAAAAAATGTGTTTATTGCATTATATTTTCTATAACCCCCGCACCCCCTTTACGGCGTGACATCATTGTGTCAACGGACGGAACACGGAAGTAAAGATCTAAAGACAGTAAATTATAATTAAAAAGGAATATTCTGCGTCACACGCATAATTTTATTCCATAAATTGTAATAATGTATGACTTAAATATCTTTCAACGAACTACGTTATAATTACTTACGTAACCTGCAAAGTGCTTCTGGATAGAGTCCCTGGCGTAAAATTACCGCTACGCCGATAAGTACGCCAATAAAGTATCCCCTTTGCCATGTTTCATACCATGTCTGTCGGGGAATTTCATTAGCGCCTCGTCAAACAGGAGAGTGATTCGTTTTGTAGAATATAGTTAGTTGCACACTCATCCCCTTTCGCCAGTTCATATCATTCATCACGTCATCGCTTCTCACTCATAAAGCCATCAATGTCGACTGTACGCTTTACCGCTTTGTTTTCTTCTTTGGTATTTTCGTGACACTTGTATTATATTATATTATATAGCATAAATGTATGCAGTGAAAACAGAACAAATTTTATTATGCACACTGTCTTCATGTACAGTGGAAACCCGATTCATCGTTTCTTAAGGGCCCATCAAAAAAACAATGAACGTCAGAACTATAAATCGAGTTTCGCTGTATATGTATGTATTTAATATTCACAATATTATAATCACAATTAACATTAACAAACACCGTCATTACATATAGTTACTGAACAGATTATTTGGTGCCTTTAGAACAGTGTTCCTTAACCTTCTTGCAATCGCCACTCTTCTATTTGCAGCAACGTCACTATAATGTAACAATAATATAACTTTACGTTACGCTCAAACATTGAAATTACCCAATGAATGATAAAAAAAACTACAGTTCTCTATGACGGTTCAGTTTATTCTAAGATTACAGACTTTTGCTAAAATACTAAATAAACTGGATTTATTGTCAATACTTTCGCGGCCCACCAAAAAATTTTTCGAGACATCCCCTCCCGGTGGATCACGACCCCTTGGTCAACCAATTGGATTCTCAAGAATCACTATAAAAAGTCGTGAAATAATTGAAATACACATAAATATCGCTAAGTATTTTCTTTTTCAATTTAATCATTTTTAATTTGATTCATCAGTCGAAAATATAAACATACGTAATATTTTCTATTAATTCCAATACAAATAACGATGCTTATTGTCACAAAAAACCTCACATGATAAAATTATTCTCTTGTTCTTCAAAGGAAACAAAACTTTGTTTTACTTTACTACATATCTAATAAAACTTTTACATACCTACTGTTCGATTTCTTTTTTCATATTGTATACTTTCGTAATGTCAAAAAAGACAAATAATCATTTTCATAAACTTTTATTTTTTACGCTTGTTTTTTAGGCCTGAGATTATAATAACGCAATCTTTAAGCATCATCCATGAGTTGTACGTTGCTTTTTTTTGGACCACTCACATCAATAAAATGATTTATTCATAAAATAACTCACAACATTGGGTCTATTTTGCTCCGAATCGGGTCAGCTTTGCACCTGATAAAGTTGAATAAATAAAACGACCCAAACGGATCGTTTTGCGAATCCAATTCAGTCAGTTCAATAAGGGGCGACTGGCTGTAAGCTGATCACTTCACTGAATACATTCGCTTGAATAAAAATGTATAAATTTATTAAAAAAAAAACGGATCAAATGGGGATTTAATCACTGAATCACAAACCCATCCGACTGCTTCATCACGGCCATTGCGCTCTTTTGTTGTATATGGTGTAAAATAAATCAAAGTGGCGCAAAATAGACTCGTAGACAATATTATTTATATATCGTTGTATGTTTACAGCGGCGTGCCGTCTCATCAACTGTCAGCCACCAGGCTCCTCGGCTCGCCTGACAACACCAGGTTTCCTCTGGATGAGTCTTCCGGTAAGGGTTCTAGCAATTTTATATTTGGTATATCAATTCGCGGTCAATATTTTCGTGAACATTAAATTAACTTTGTAATATATTTTCTAGCTACCCGATGTTGATTCTTAAGGGATTCATATGTTATTGCTAAGCCATAGATAATATACTATCACAGTCAAACTGGGAACTGCTCATATATGTCAAATGACTGGCGGCCTATTATTCATTTAATGAAACTTACGCATATCACATGTTACCGTATTATATTGGGCATGGCACATAACCTAACTTTACATAATTTGACACCTGTCATCATAACAGCGAAAACTATATTGAAGTCCCACTAAGTTTTTGTCAGAGCAACCAAAATTTAAAAAAAAAAACGATTCAAATAATACAAATTGTTAATTTTGTTAGCATATTTGCTGTCATTGCTGCATCAAATTACTGTGTTCCTCGACCCAAAAAAAAAGAGCGAAAAATTATCATTATTTTTTTTTTAGAACCACATGATGTCGAAGGTATACTGACAAAACGCTTTGAGTCAGTTTTTTATATTTTTTGGTTTTAAATGTCAAAATATACGCTGTATATATTGGTAAAACGCATTAAGTCATGGGATATAGTTGCTTCAGAAAAAAATAGTATCAATTCATATTGTTATTTTTTTACTCGCCAAAAAGCACCATATAACTATAAATCATTGATACCATATCTTATGATTTGTATGCCAAAAAGATTGTTCTTTATAATGTACGAAAAATCTTTTTAAAAGACAAACAATTGCTCTTTGGAGAGAGAGAGAACTTTGAAAAAAAAATGCTTTGAATGCGATTATCTCAGAACATGTGTTTATGAATTAATGCATTCTGTTAGTACACCCTCGATATAATCTTCCATATTTTATATGCATAATTATATGAGTAACTGTATAAGAATTAATAATTTTGTGTTCATTAAATGCAAAAGTTTTCAGTATAAAACGAAAGTAAATAGGTAAGTACACAAAAAAACTTTGCTTATAATAATTTTACAGATATAAACTATGTACAATTAATGAATTAATAATCTATCAATCTTTCAAGAGTATTTACATTATAAATAAAATTATTATAATACTCAGGAAAGGATTATTTTTACTTTAATATACGTTCACAGGGATTGTAAAGGGGCAGCTAATCTATCGGAAAATTTTCGATCATTTTCCAGAATTACATCTTATAAGTTTGAGTCGTTCATCTGAAATCTGGAAATGATTTCGATTTATCTACGAAATGGCCATCAATAAAACACTTTATCTCAAGAAGACACTTTTTCATTTCACGAGAAGATCGACTGTATTATAAAGCAGTGGTGTTTGCTCATTCGCTCTTCCCATTTACTTTTTGATATCTCTTCATCTAAATATGCAAATATATTTAAACTTAAAAACGATTTCTTCAAAAGATCGTTTATTTTCGATTGCACAAGAATTGTATAACAATTATTTGTGAATAGCTGTGAACCTAGTAAAAACACTGAATTATAAAATGCTTCGAGAGCCTTTTAAAGTTCTTGCACAGCTGTTAGTCACTGCTATGAAAGTTCGCTCCAGTAGCTAATTAGTAATTAGGGATGCATTAACCCTCGATGTGGCGAAGTCTCAAAAGTGTAATAGTACATTGAGATTAAAAGATATTTTTATTTCTACCTCTGTATTATTCGTTGAATCAAAATCAAATAGCAATATGCAAGTTTTTTGGATCCAGTATATTTACGTTCACTGATCGAGGACTCGGATTCGACCGGAGTGCACTGGTTCAAATCCACGCGGTCTCTTAAAAAAATCAAGACAAAATAAAAAAAAACAAGAAAGATATTATTGTGCGTCCCAGTTCGGATTTTTTTTAATTTCGAGCCCTCCACCGATCCCGTATTCGAGTGATAACGCTCTGTAGCAGGTTTTCCCAAACTTTTCCTGCGATGGAACATCCTGTTTATTTTTTAGTGTGCCTAGGTAATAATACCTAATCACTAAAATTTCAAACTGGGGGCGAAAAGACAGCCATTCTCTCTCACTTGCCTGTTAAACATGTTTGAATTTGTCGCAGCATATAAATTCCTTCCATGACTTAGTGAAACACCTATTCATGTTGCGGGGGACATAATCTGGGAAACCCTGATCTAGGGCTTGTCCCTTGTTCTGCTGCACGGTCGAATCCCCGAATGGACAACAGTGCACCCACCCTATCCAATCCTTGAAAATTACAACATGGAACAAAATCTGTAATGTTATTTTCTATTATCAAAGTAAATTTAAACTCGCAGATTTCTACCCATTCGCGGAGGACCTGTCCCACGTTGGTGGCGGAACGGGCACCGGGTGACAGAGGGGGTTCCAGGTTCGGGGGTAGGTTCGGACCACCACCTGCTTGCAGAAACTCCGGTGACAGACCTGGTGCCAGGCTTCTTGATTGCTTCGGCGTCTGCAGGACGAGGATTGATCAGTACCTCGCGAAAAGAAAGGTAACTATTTGACACGTCCCGACCTTTTTTGTGATCCAGAACATGCTTTTAAATCGCAATTCTCAAAAGTTAATTTCCTGCCCTGGCCGATTTATAGCTCCTAAAAAGGAAGAAGCCGCTGTCCGGCTAATTACACTCTGGATAGATCAGTCATGAAGCCGTCGATTAAGAGAGGGAGGCTACATAAAAAAAAAATAGATTTTTTGTTTCGATATTTGCAGTCAGTCTGTCCCGAGAGGCAGCGGCGACCGCCGCGCCGCTTCGCACCTCGCTTTATATTCGTTTTCTGTTTTGTCGCATTGAATTGTATTTAATGTTAAATGTAAACTCATTTGCTAGTGTCAATCGTGTAATAAATTGAAATGTAAATTCATGTGTTTGTTTTAAATTTGTTTAAATAATATTGCGTAAATTTAATCTCAACAATGTTGTAATAAATTGTTTTTGAGACCACTGCATCTGAATAAAAGAAATTAACCGGACCGAAGTGGCATTTGTATTGAGACCTTCCATTTTATCCTGGTCCGGCTTTCTCAAATTTTAAATTTTTTAATTTCAATATTTACAAATATTATTTAGAAAAGATTCTGTCTTAGCGAGGAATTTTGTATTTTTCTCAGATATTGGCCATTTACTCTTTTGGTTGACTAGCCAGCCTGAATTATGATGTCGTCACATTGCGCAACTTCCGGTCAGTTCAAAACCAGATTTTGGTTGCAAACGGCTTGGGTTCAAAGTTATTTTTTGAAGAAGATACATTCTATCGTTACCAGTTTTTTTCCCCTCTTTTCTTTTACCTATACTCCAAGTAAGACGATGATTGTAAAATACAAAGAAAAGAAAAACAATAAATCTCGTTTAAATCACGTAATATTCTCCTTTACAGATAGACCAAGGCGTGAAGTTATATGCGTGCCACAAGCAGCAAGCGGCAGTGAAGACGTGGCTTTCGGCTTTGAAGACAATCAGGCAGCGTGGAGACAAATTCCAACTGTTAGGTTACCTGTATCAAGCGTATATGGACTTTGGAAAATATAGGTATGACATTTGAGATTTTTTGATTTATATTGACGTTAACCATATTATATGTAAAAGCTAAAAGTCTTTTCTTGATTACATAACGTCATTATTTATCCATTATTAGATTCAATTTACATCATTGTTTTCATTGTCATGATGTTATTTCCATTTCAGTCATTTTCTTCATAATAGTCTTATTATCCTTTTGATTCATATACCTTGCCTTATTGTCACCATTATGTGTAAATAATGAATACAATATAAAACCTTGTTTTATTTTTTTTTCTTTGTGTATTGGTTAAAGTGCTCACTGGCTAAGGTAAACCGCAACAAAGAATTGCCAAGTCATTTTGCAAAAATAGATTATGTATAACAAGCAAAAGCAAATTTAAAATATATGGAAAGAAATGTCAAATATTCAACAAAAAGAAAAAGAAAGAATGAGAAGTTTTGTCACTATTTAATTTAAAATAAATTTTCATTGAAAACGAAACTTTCATTGTGCTGAAAATGTATATAAAAATCATCATTATGTTTACAAGGTAATGTAAAAAAGTATCGTGACTAGTGAATGACACAGGTGCTGACATTTTTATCCTCATCTGTTTCAGAGAATCATTAGAGTTTGCTCATAGACAACTGGGAATATCTGAAGAGTTGGATTCGCCTCCCATGAGAGCAGAGGCCTACCTGAATTTAGCAAGAGCACACCAAACGTTGGGAGGACTTGAAAGGTAGGTAGTGAATATGTGAAGAAATAAGGAAAAAATGTAGATGAACGCACACACACATTTGTAAATAAAATGGAAGTCCTAGGGAGGCCTGAATACCGCCTATCTATTGTTTTGACTGGATGGATTTCATAGTACTGGAATGTAATTGATTACCACCCATATAATGTACAAAGCTGAGATTAGCTAGGGACAGAAAATCTTGTGGTAATATACTCCGAAAAGACAGCGGTCATGACCAAAGAAGAGACAAATGCTTTTAAAAAAATACTATGCAAGCAGTCTGACAAATGATATTTGATTTTTTTGTGTATGGTTACTGATTAATAAAATGTAGTGGGTTCATTTTATGATAATTTTTCTAATCTTCCATGAAATTGAATCCAAGACAGAGGTGTGTGAAATGGCTTACATCTTTCATTTCATCTTGTTTTTTTACTTAAATAAATAACTTTGACACATGCAAAATATATTTTGTCAACAAAAAGCTATTTTAAATTTGCCTAATTCCACAACTCCAATTCTATTCTTACAAAATATTGCGTTTTATATTCATGAACATTTATGCTATTTTTAATTGCAGGGCCCTTTCTTACGCAAGGCAGTCCCTATACAACGACTGTGAGGGCTGTCCAACCATGGGCTACGTCCACTTGACAGTGGGTGCTGTCTCCCTTGAGCTTGGAGCGTTTACAAAAGCAGTTGACAGCTTTCAGAGAGCTCATAAAACTGCCCAAAACACTCATGATAACGCTCTGCTTTTGCAGGTAACAAAATATAAACATTGTAATTCTTGCACAGAAAATTAAATGAAAAACACAACTTAAAAATATGTATATTTTTAGGTATATGTAGGTCTATCTGAAGTCTTTGGCAGATTGCTTGACGCAGAACGAGGGGCTGCTCATGCGGCAAGAGCATATGACCTAAGTAGATCATTGCAGCCCGGGGATCTGAACACTAGGCATCACAGAGCAGCGTTATTGCAAATGGCAGCATCCTTAAGACGGCAGGGAGAACTCGGTGATGCACATGATTACTGCACGGTGAGTTAGATATCAAATTTTATATTAATGACGCTTTATCTTTCATTTGATTAATTGTCATTGATACATATACCACATACCTTTTTTATTATAGTTTATTTGTTTGTATTCTTTGCCAATTGTGCCTGGCTTAAAATAGGATATAATAGACTTACTATGAATTAAGATGCACTCTTTTGTAAATGCATTTGTGTGTCATCCAATTTGTAAGCAGAATGATATCACATCAAACCAACAGTAAAAACTGATCACTTAAAATAAAATTTATTTTCAATAAAACAGTATTACTCTTAATAAACAATAAATATTTTGAGTTTCTTTGTCTATTTTTTAATACTCTTCATTTCTAGATCACGCTTTTTATTCTATTAGTATGAATACTTTCTAAGCAAGTCCATTGTTGGTAAACTGGTTCTGAAAAGTAGTAAAATTCTAGGAAGCAATGAGGTTGGCATCGGTGGCCGGGGACCAGGGGTGTTATGCGAGAGCTGTTCGTATCACTGGGGATATATATAGAAGAAAGTGTGACATCGGGAGAGCGCTGAGGTTTTCATTTATACCATTAATTAAAACTACATGTTTTTCATTACCATGGATATATATTATGTTAAAGGCAGATTGCGTTTTGCGTAAAATCTTCATATTTCTCTCATAGCCATATGTTTAGCAACTCTTAAAAATGAAGATGAAAGACAGGTTCCATTACTTGGACCATGCTAATTCTGAAATCGTACAAAGAGAAAATCAGTTGCATTTATAAAATATGCAAAGATATATTATTTAGATTTTTTTTACAGAATACCGAATGATTTTTCAAATATTAGGCAGTGGAATTCTGATTTACCGTTTTGTAATAGCTAGTCAAAAGAAACGATGTTGAATTGTGGTGAATTGTGTTTGGGTGAGACCATAACAAAATTACAAAAATTTCGGTAAAATGTTGAATGCGAAAATAATATATCTGGGTTCTACTGTATAAATATTGATAACCTTGTTGTTCCACTGGTTGTGTCACCGATAATTAAGAATCTATCAGTTTTAATTTGATGTATCTAATCAAATTTAGTTTAAATATTTATTATACATATTTTCCAGGCAATACGAAATAGCAATGGGAGCTGGGCAAGCAATGGGAGACCGTCTTGCACAGATGGAAGCTATGGATGGAGCTGCAAGATGTTTAGAAGCTTTGAGGTATATAATTTTGATACCCATATTAAACAATAATTATGATTTACTATGTTATTCGTATTTTTTCATGAAGACAAATTCTTCCCTTCTTTACTTAACTGTCATAAAAGACATTATAAGTGGTATTGATATAAATGATACAGAAATACAATAGACTTTTTGGTCATGTATTATGAATAACATTATGCTCAAAAGATAACAGTATGATGAACAGTAATCAAAAATGTATAATTTTAGTTTATTGAATTATGTTTTAATTTATTTTTCAATAATGACTTTATTATTATGTTATTGTTTGCTGACAAAACAATATTATGTAAGAAGTCCAGCATTGATATGATCATGTTATTGTTGCATTTTTTTTTGTTGCTTAGTTTAATGAATACATATTATTATATTTGTGAATTTATTTTCAGATTACAACAGAAAATATGTAACTGTCGTCCTTTAGAATTCAATACAAGACTTTTAGAAGTAGCCACATCAGTTGGTGCAAAGGTAACAAATCTCAATAAATTTATTTGTAAAAAAAGTTTTATCATAATATTTTAATTGCATTTTTTGCTCTCATCAGTTACTAGTGCGAACTGTCAGACGGCGCCTAGCTGGAATCTATGGAAGTCTGGGTGATGAGGATGCAAGACGGCAACAAGAAGCAGCTGCTGATGCTGCGGCACCAAATCCTGCTTGTCCGCAATGCGGGGCAGCATTAGGTACTGCTCCTGCAGCGCTTGAAGCTCTTCCCTGTTCACATATTCTACATGCCAGGTATAAAATTAAATTTACCCATTTTTCCGAACCAAATTTGTCACAAATCACATTCGCCATGAACAGGTTCACCTTCAAAATAGAAGCTTTGGAAAACTTTTTGAAAAATCTGGTGATCTTTCGGTATCATTTGAAGATGACTAATGGATTAATCTTACAGATGTGTTGCTGACATGATGAAAAGAAGAAACTGTTCGTCACTGTCGAGAGGGTGCGCTGCTTGTCATTCTCCTTCAAGAGCTCTGCAAGCAGCTCCACCACCAGCACCAATCAATCCCAGAGATTTGCAGGTATTTCACTCTCTTTTGATATATGGGAAATATTTTATCCTTCACACCAATGTACTGAATATGATACTTGATGGGAAATAAATGAATCATCGACAACGGATTCTACTGTAGGTTGGGAGCATCACTAAGAACTTCCAGTGGTTAATAAACAATACATTCGCAGTATTTTTAAATTCAAAACTTTGATGAGATCCCATGTTTCATTCTGCCGGGGTTTATTTTCTATACCAATTTGTACAAAATGATCCCTTTACACATTTTCTGTAAAACATAATAATGAAAACTGAAATAACGAAATTCTTGTGAATAAACATTTTTACACCTTTCCCCTTATCATATGGAAAGATGAAATGAAAGATATGAAAATTGGATATGTTTATTCAATGTTTTGAAGCCATCATATTTGTCATGAAGAAACACCGATAAGTGGTCTGATTTAAAAGCAACAATTTAACACAATCTTTTTAAATATTCTAGGACTTCTTCTCTCATCCATCTCTTCCGCAGTCATTACGGGCTTCAAACCTGACTCTCAATTCCGACACCAGCAGTCACCAAGTCACATCAAGCGTCTGAAGATAATCGGAAAGCTTCAAATGCTCTTCACATAAAACATTCACATTCAGAATAGATTATTGAATGAAAGAATTGCAACGTTGACGTCATCACCATAAACTCAAGATTTTATTTAAACAAACTTTATTCCCAAATGTTTGTCTTGTTTCATATTTTTAGGATAGTCAAATCTGATACAAAAAATATTTCCATAAGTTAGTATAATATTGAGATACCTGAAAGATTTTATTCAATTTATGTTCCTAATTTTTATTTTCGGAGCATTGTACTGACAGAAGTATCGATTCGCTGCTAAAAAAAGTATAAACTAGTTAGAAACTGGTTTCAAATTTAAATTACATACCCATAACTCTATAAATTAAGAAATTAAAATGCAATATTGGAGAGAATTTTTTTAATGATCTGTTCAGAGCAGAGGTATAGCAATCATTAAATTGTGTATCAAGATGGATGAAGTGAAATAAGACTAATTATTTGAAAAATTGGCTAATTGTTTTAATATTTTTAGTTTTCAACGATATATGTATACTGCCATCAATTGTGTGTTAATCTATTGGTTACTGAACACTGAATGTTTGTAGCACAGTGGTTTTTAGCAGTTGTCTTCCGTATATTTGAATAAAATTTTATATTCACTTATACATAATTCTTATATAACACAATATATTCTTTAGCTTAGTAGAAGATTGTCTTAAACTTCATAAATCATAATAACCAACCAAATTGGATGGGAAAAAGTCAAGTAACTTTCAAGCTATGATTTGGCTTACTCTATCTTCATGAAGAGTTGTTTATATGCTCCAAAAATCTTCAGATTCTACATCAAATATTCAGGTATCTCAAATCAACCAGTATTGTATTTTTTTCAGCCAGTATTACCTATATGAACGTTTCATAAGTAGTCGGTAATATTAAATTTAACTTTGACAGCTGAATACAAACATCAAGTAAGAAATATTGGGAAAATCAAATGAAATAAATAAAAGTTAATAATATAATTAACAGAAGACCGAACATTCTAATAAATATTTCTCAGTGTAAAAATCACACGAGTGACAGTTTGCTGGGTTAGTAATACAAAAAATGCACTTTATATTGTCTGATTTTTACGCTGAAAGAATAACATTATAATATTTTATAATTATTTTTCAATTATATAAATTAATACGGCAGATAATTTTCCTAATAAACGTTTATTGAATAGTTTCATTCTTTATGTTTCTTTTCATAGAAACAATAACGTATTCAACTTGGCAGACTTTATTTATATTAATTTGTCTAAAATGTCACTTGCTGGACTATTAATTGTTCTCCATAAGTCAATTACTAAAATTGATTGTGTACAGTTGTTATCGTGTAATCATTTAAATTTATTCATGTTTTCATTTCTGACTTAACACCAATCATAACCTGAATAGTCTATAAGAAACTTCAACTTAGCTCTTAAGATATTCCTATGCGTGCTATAAGTACCATTATATATGTAATTTACTGCATTCGCTGTCATTTCTTTCAAAGAACATTATTTTTTGCTATGAAAAGTAACAATGTAAGATTTTACAGTTTCAAACTAATATTTTTAATAACATTTGAAAGAATAAGTGTCATATTTTAATGCATATTAATTTCCAATAATTCAATCACTATTCCAGATTTAGATAGGCTAAAACATTTCGTCATACCTGTGTAACATAGCATTATTTTTATTGTAGAATGAGCAGGAAATAATTGATTTTGATTTTAATAAAAATGAAAGTATGTATTCTAGGTCTTTAATAGAAATCATTATCACAAAATGTGACACTAATAGTAATGTCTCCATTCAGTATAATCTAAAATTACAAGTTAAAATATTTTTGTTCAAGATATGTTCTAATATGAACGAGTGTTGAAAGTACTAAACAATATTTAGCTGAGTATTTAGTTTTCTTCACTGTACACATTTTAAGATTATAAGTCAGAGAGCAAGCCAACTCTAAAAATAAGCAATATTTTGTGAATACAATTGCAGCAATGTGGCTTAGTTTTAAATTAAAATTCATATAACAATTGACACTATTGGCACTATCGACATATAGACTGGTTTATGTTTATTGGTCAGTATGTTTACAAAACAAATCCAATATTTTAAAATTTCATAAATGATTCTTCTACCAGCTGGAATCAATGATTTTTCTTATCATTTAATTTACAAAAAAAAAATACTGGCTGTAGTTCTTGTAGATTATTGGAATACGTTTTAAGAGAACTCAGAAAATAAATTGAAATCAAATTAGTATGCTTCTTCTTTTGTTTTCTAAAGTAAATCTAAAAAATGCACACTAGTAGTTGTTTAAATGCACTGACTGTTTACTAACTATACCGTGTGTATTCAATATAGTGTTGTAGGAGTTTTAACTACTTTATATTTCTTTATAAATAATATTATTATATTTACAATAGAAAGAGACAGGATAAGTATATGTCATTATCGCTTATGATACTGGCATCATTATTTAATAATTAGTTAAAGCATTGTGTTAGGGAGAATAACCTGAACGGGAGAAATCAAACATGAAAGTGTGAATACTCGAAATAGATTCTATAGAGATATTGTAATTATCACTGATCATTTCTGTTTTGAGTATATGTAATTAATCACATAGAGGTCAAGATATACATTTTCTGAATTATAATCATGTTCCCAAAGAGGGTGAGAGTTTTAAAGTAGTGGGCTTGTTTATTTTGCTCTTATGACCAGCGGATACTAAAATTACAACTTTGAAGCCCATGGTCCACTAATATGAATTTTTTAAAAAAATCAAACAAATATAAAATAGTGATAAAAAGATAACTGAGAACACTAGAATGATATTTGTTTCTGCATTTTTAAAATAAATTTGTGGATTCTTGGCTCAAATAATGTTACAACTTCGCAAACCACCAAAATGTTCTCGCGGACCACTGCTCTTGACTTAACGTTAAATCATTCTCCATATATGAGCATTCAAAGCGATATATAGTTGATAAATGCTTCTCAGACAATGTCCCAGATGTCAATATCTTTAACTATCTCCGTCATTATGTCAAAAATATTATCACCTAGGTCCAATTCCTTATCTTTTTAATCAATTATATAGTTGAGAGAAAATAATACAGAGTACAAAGAAGAAAAATCTTTATTTTGTGTGATTACAACTGCGCAAAGGCAGTGAAACAAAATATAGTATTATGAATATATAAATGAGAGAGATGTTTTTATATTTACAGAATCGATAATTATGTGTTCAAATTCATTTTTTATTTGTTGTATGGTGTATCAAATTTTTGAATAGAAATTTGCATTTATAAATATTACACAAAAGTATATTGTACATAATGATATTAACTATCTGTGGTCCGTCCCCAAAAAAACATATAAACCATGCATTCCTTTCGATTTATGATGAACCCACTATGAACCTAACGTTTGCAGAAGTAAATAAAGATTTTCATCATAAAAGCAATTATGTACTATATTAGTGTTTAACTAGACCTTAACATTGCACTTGTCATTTACTCTGGGTTACGCCTTGTAATTTAGTTCCGTAATTATACAGAAAAAAAGTTGGAAATTCAATACAAAACATTAATCTAAAATAGCATCTATATGCAGCTTGGATTTCTCAGTAAAAATTAATGCATTTCTCCGCTGCATATTTCCTAACAATCACAAATAATACATACTGTAACTTACAAATAAACTATATGTAGTTCGCTTTTTCACTGGAATAAGTTTCAATGCTATTACATTGTTCCTGACAACGCTTAACCAATGTATCAAACTATTTGTTTATCGTGAAGGCACTATTTGAAAGCGTAAGGCCGTACATAAAGATTATTAACATTATTAAGGTTTCAGCTCTTGCATATAGCAAAAGCAACTAGCTGTATATCTGATAGTTATTTAATTTGATTTCCATCCATTTGTTTTCTTATGTGCATGTTTGTTGACACAGGCGATATCAGTTATATAAAAAAATCTGGGTTTTAGTGCTCAATGCTCAATCCTGACTGCTAATTACTAGTCATTATAGCATGCATATTACAGAATACACAACCAAAAGATAGAACAAGTTGTTGATGATGGTGATGTTGTCAATTGACAGCTGTCACTAAATAATATTAAATGTTGTTGGAAGAAGATTTATAATATTATAGATACAAAAGTCCTTGATTCTCAATTCAAATCATTGCAAATTCATGGGAAGGGAATAGTGCAATGACACTGGACATTTAAAAGATCATTTTTATACATAGCTGATTTCAGGTTACAAAATGCTACCAATCTTTTTGTTTGATAGGCCTTATGGAGTAAATAATAATACTTTTAGGCTGGACTTCATTAATTTGAAGAATAGCATGATTATATTGCAGACTATGATGTTATTCGATACTCCTTTTTTTATTTGAAAGGCATCATAGTTAGAAATGTTTCTTTAAAAATGACACGCCAATATGTGGCAAGAACTGAAAATGCAATAACAGTGAAATATGCTATTTATCTTATAATTTTGCATATGTATATTATTTATTATATACAAATATCAATCTCTTGGCCGAAGGGCGTCTTTAACACAAAGTTACTGTAAAATCCATCGAAAATAATGTACCTACTGCCTTATTTTTCAATGTGCACTTTCTTCAAAATTCATGATAGTTTCCATCTACAAGATATGATGCCATATGAATGCCCCAAGCTAACAAATTTCGTAACCTAACCTAAACTAACCTCATACACTGCTAGACAAACAGCAACATGCTGAAGCACAATAAGTGTAATAATTTGTGGTCTCTGACATATTGCTGGTTTGCTGAATGATATGGTCAAAATGCCAGTAAAAATGTGAAAAACGGTAATATTATTTAGTAAATATTATAGCCTCTACTGGAAATCAAGCCGCACATCAATCCTGCACTGATGAATGATCACTTTGGCGCTTAAAGAGTATTCCTCTATAACGTTCTTCTTTTTTTTAACCATTTATTATATATAATTATCAAAACTTTAGAAAAACTATCTGAAACATTAACATTAATGTAATATTTATTCAAAAAAACTGATGTATCGCTGCATTTGATGCATGAACAGATTTTGAGTCAAGTCGTTTCCTGTTTTAAACTAATAGCCGTACATCTGGCACAATTTTCACAAATCAATAGTATTTGGAGGGCAAATGACATACAGACTTGATTGAGGGTAGTGCCTATTAACTATTTTTATAATTTAATATGTGTAATCTGTTTAATAAAATGTTACATGGATAGGTTTACTGCAAATAATTAATATTATTCTATCTTTACTATAATTTATTATTTCTTAATTACTTATAGATAGATAAATAATATTACATCGCCATTATCATAGTTTTATCGAAGCTGTAAAATATCTTGTTTTTCTCGTATTTAATTATTATAATTAATAAACAAGGGATTTATCATATTAAAGAGCTTAATTATATATGTGTTTGTTGCATTATGAATCACTTATTCGGGGAGTAATGAAATATATTGATAATGAAAGCATTATCATAATTATGTCTTTCTCTAATTTACAAATACTTCCCATTGGCAGCAAATCCTGATAAGAATTAAACACTTTTCTTTGCTGAACACTCACAATCAGTATTCGTAAGGAGGTTTTCCTGATTGTTCTTCCCGCTTTCAGTTGACAGAATCTTTCATAATACAATCCCTACTTAGCTAGAATACATGCAGGAAAGGGTCTAAAGTCTCAGTCTGTACCCATCCTAGAAATAAAAATAGTCAGGAAACTGAGCTATTATTGCTCATAAATAATTTTCAATTAGAAAGATTGTCTCTAAATGTCACTTCGAAACAACATTACTGACTATACTATGAGTTTTTATTAGATCTGTTGAGCTGCTTAAAAACCTACTGACTGTAACTTTACACTCTCTGATTTCGATTTCTGACTTAAACAATCTGAAACGTCCTATTGATATTTCCATAGCCGGGTACATTCGTTGTTTTATCACGAACTAATGCAAATCAACAGAGGATCACTTTACCATAGTAACTCATGTTAAGATTCATTTTCCTTATAAGTGATTCATTCATTGTTAATAAGTATAATCTTGGTATTTATACAATTTTCTATATAAGCATGTGCATGTATCCTAACACTTTTGTACCTGCAGAGATTTAAACAATTAAAGAAACATTTTATTTGATCTAACAATGTAACGTGATTCTATGATGTATGAATTTGGTTTACTTATGTCTTTGGGTGTTGTCATTCAAATTCCATTTTCCAAGTAATCCTGATTGTAAGTATATAATATTAATAATTAATTGCTCTTGCCTGATCAACAATACCACTGGCATGGGCTTTTCTTCAGTTTCATTAGATATACCTAGAATTATAATAGAAATGAAGTGTTCAATTATTTCTGTTCAAAAATGTACCCATTATATTGTCAACAGTAAAAAAAGGAGGCAAGAGTTCAGACAATAGAGATAGATAGAGTACATTGATACGTTTTTTTTTCATCATATCTCTCCAAATATTAATATTTTTACAAGGACGTTTTATCTTTTCTCCATTGAATTGACAATTTTAAGTTTGGTTGCTCCTAAATTAGTTCATTAAAAATAAACATAGTAATGTATAAAGCAAATTTAAAAATGAAACAAATTTAAAATGGAATCAAAGTGCCCTGGTGCTGAGGAATATTGATACACTTTGAAATAACAACTATGAAACAGTTTAAGACCCACTGTTCTAAGGAACAATAATGTCAGGCTATAAGACAACCAAATTTGTACCAATTAAGATTACTTACTACTGGTTTACAAAGATTGTTTGCCTAATAAACATGATTATTTAGCGTCAATACAGTAATCTCTCAATTAAGTATAAATTAGTACTATCAACTGAGAGTGTTTGATGTAAAATCACTATCTGAATTGGAATTGCTCAAGTTCCGTAAGCTTCCATATATTTTGCCACTAACAACCCAGAATTCAGCTTTCATCGTCTTCAGATCTTAATGTACATAAATGAACTCAACAGTATTCAATAAATTTAACTGTATCTGAAAATGAGCTTTCTGAATAAATAACCCCGAAAGATTGAGAGCTCACTGTACTTTTTCATACCTTCATCTGATGATTGATATATATCCATCCATGCTACAAATTATTTTAAGATGTCCTTGCGTTGTAATAGTCATGTATAAAATTGTTGCATGTGCACTCATTTGTAACACACGTAGCATAATAAAATACTTCTTACCTTACATGAATTGTAACAAAATATAATATTATCATCTGTACTTTTCTCCCAGTTAAATTTTGTGATGATAAAAAGTAATGTTAGTTCATTTTATATATTCACCTTCAAAAATATTGAATAGTTTGTCGGTTCATTATCGATTTGTGACATGACAATTTTTAGGAAATGTCGTTGAATATATCAATCTTTAATGATACAATCGCTGCATTCAAATGAAACATATATGAAGTCTTTGATCTTGGCATACATTTATTACACAGATATGTCACAAATAATCGTGATTTTATAGTCAACCGAGAGACTTTGCTATCATATTGGTAACGATTCCTTTATAGACTTTGGCTTCTCTTCCTCTTCACAATCAATTTCCGTGGTTGTGTCACATTTAAAAACGTGAATGTGTCTCAAACCAATAATGAGCTGATGTAAATTTAAATAATTAACAGTATTCAAAAGTGCTAAAGTAATCTGTTGAGTTATAAGAATATTATTATAAAAATCATAAAAGATAAAAATAAAAACAAAATTGAAAAATAGATACCGTCAAGTTTTGATCATGTCTCATGTCACACCAGTGTGAAAATTAAATCAACTGTCAAATTAATGGTATGCCTTTGGGATTACACAAGCATAAATTTAATATGGAAAACCATGGCATGACCTCTAAAAAGGTTTTATTTATTAAATGCAAACTTATTTCATGTATTTATTAAACAGTTTCTAGGAAAATACAACCGATATGATGTATTTTGCCATAAATAGTAATTATCGTCTATCCCACTGCAGGAATAGAAAAGTATCATTAATTAAAATGGTGGTGAAATTATATTTACTAATAGAATGTATCTGTGGAAAATATTGTTTACTTACTTTGCCAACCTTCTATGACATATGAAGGGGTGAAAGTCACAGCCAACATTCATATATTTCGAATATAAAACATTGTTTCACAGATTGGTCGACATAAATCAAATCACAGGATGATAATTATGCACACACATTCTTAAATTAAATCGAAATGTCACATTTTCCTTTCCCCCTTCATATCTATTAGGTAAGTAATATGACAACATTGATTGCTTCGGTCAATGATTTTTTGTGGCGCATTGTGAATTTCTTTTTTAAATGTCTTAATGTGTTTTACTGAATAAAATTGGGTAAAAACAGCAATAAAAAAAAAATGTTAAAATGATAAAATTTTCATTAAAAATTATTGCCTAAATAAAAGGTTTTGTTAACTTGCAGCACTTCACAATTGTATCATTCAAAGCAATAAATATTAGTTCGACTCATGTATTATCATTAGAGCATTGAAATGGACAATTATTTACTGCAAATAATGTCATTTAGAAATTGTTAATTCCATTCAATGTTAATTGGTTCTTCACTTTTTTCGATATCTATTTTGAAATGCTGCAACAATATAGAACCGTAATATCATATACTAATGAGACATTATTTAGATGTAGAGCGAACTATACTTTTCAAGATACATAATAAATATATTAGAACAAATTCTAACCTTCAATTTTATTAATTTATTGTCCATCTATGCAGATGCATTGAAAGTTTTCCTACCAATGATTGCATGAAACGTAATACTATTTCAAATTACAAAAATATACTACGTATTTATACACATGTCATAGTTAGCTCTTGATTTATATAATACGTCTCATTTTGTAAATAATTATATGACATAAAATTCTATTTAATCTTGTTGTACGAATATTTGTGAATTTAAAATAAAACGAAATATTTAAATTAAACTTTAAAAAATTATATTGTAACAAGAGAAATCTAATGTAAGTAAATCAAGAAATCTTATCAGAGTTTATATAATTAAATATTATAACGAATATATAAAAGTTGCTACTCTTTAAAATTCTAAGCAAATGGATATTTGAAATAAAGTCTATATGGAATATTAATATTTGGCTTTTTAATGACTACTTGTAATCTTATTTCCTGTATGCTTTGATAAAATAACGCTTTACATAAAATTTTTGCAAAGTTGGTCCTTCTCTTTACCCTGCAGATCTTACAAACAGGCCACACAGGAAGAAGACATTACACATCTTTATTTAGTGAAAAATTTGTCTTGACCCTCAAATTGAAATATATTTATCTTAAAATTAAAATGATTACGATTTTTAAAATCGACAACAATTACCTAATTTTGATAAAACGATAAATTTGTCAAATAAAACGAAATGTCTTTTGAACATTCTAAACTGAAAATTAATTCATAATAAGAAAATCATCAATTTGGAGCTAATAACAATGAATACTCCTTGATTCGGTTTAACTGTGAGATAAATTGGGGCTGAGAGATAGCATGTTTAATTCCTCGGTGCAAAACGAAGATGCATTCCTCCTTTGGCAGTGGGAGACAATGTTAGAGTTTGCCACTCGATTGGGACCATCGTTTCTGCACATCTTTCCACTCTGAACTTTCTGAGTATGTGAATTATTCCAATACGAATCTGTTGCAGACCATAACGACCACCTGAAAATTCAATACAATTATTAATTACTAAAAAATTGACTGATAAATTATATGAGATGCCTTATGACATTTAATCTGTTCGCTGTACATCTCTATAAACGCATCACACAATATTCGGCATAGATATGAATATTGTATTCTATTTTCATTTTGTCACTGTAAAAAAAGTAATTTTTGGGTGTGAGAGGATAAATCGCGATTGGTGACTGGGCAGCAAAGAGTTAAATACCAATAAGTGACACGAAATGTGTAATTAAAAACAATGATTCACCTATACAGTTCCTAGGACCTTCCCCTAAAGGAAGGTAAGTAAAAGGCACCATTTGATCAGCCTTGTCCTTAGAAAACCTTTCTGGAATAAATTTTTCAGGGTTTGCAAAGTACTGTGGGTCCATGTGCAGCCCCAAAAGGGAAATGTAGACAAATGTTCCTTTCTCAATGACTAGAGATGACCCAGGTACTTCATATGTCTTAGTACACTCCCGGTCCAAGAATGGCAATGGTGGGTACCGGCGAAGTGTTTCTATTAGAAAATAAATAGAACAAATCAGTTTTATATCAAGTGGAATAAAAAAAAAGAATGTGTTCTAGATCACAATGCAGATGTGATACTTCTTGATCAATATATTTATATACCTTCCTTTAACTTTCACGAAGAGACAATTATATTGTTTTTTTTTTTATAGAAGATGAAAGATTGAATTGCTTGGGCTACACAACAATAGATGAATCAGAATCACTTCAACTTAGCATGCCTTAGGAATGTAATAAAGTGGAACCTCGACTCTATATTTTTCAAAGGTTGTATCTTGTTTATTACCTGAAATGCACATATTTAGATATGACATTGCCTGAATAGCATCATAGGTGATTTCTCCATTTGTGGCTTTCAAAGTCTCCAAGATTTCAATGACCAATTTGTCCTAAACACATCAAATAAGAAGTTACACAAAAATAGCTTAGAATTAAGAAATAATGTTTGGGTCTATAGCGATTGACAATGTACCAGATATTTATAAGTATTAAATTGCTTGCGTATGTCACAAAGGCACCAGTGATCAATTTAAGAAGAAAAAGTACAACCCCAGTAGATCTAGAATCCAATTTGTAATTTGATCAATCAAAATCAGCATTAAGCCATGTCTAAATATTGCTTCGACTAATAAATGTTTAGTATTTAAACTGTACCTGGATCTCTGGATTCATTGCAGAGTTCATAAAGTAATAAAGTCATCGTCGTACTTGATGTTTCATTCCCTGCTGTGAAAAACACTGCCACTTGTGCCACTAAGCTGTCACCTCGGAATTCTATATGGATTAGGTAATTTTACATTCATTAATGACTATACTCGCCAAAACTCTATGAACAATTCCATCTCCATTGAATGTTGATTCCAGATAGTTATTGCAGAATTTTCAAAACTTTACTTCAAGTAACTATTAAATTGCTAATGTTGAATTATAAATTCAATGCAACTGAACTTAGCAGTGCATTAAAAAGTCGACATTAGATCGCAGCTGCCTGTACACAAATCGGTAACGATCATTCATATTTTGTATTAATTTTAAATAAATATTGCATAAAATTTAGTTACTCTCTAATTATATCACATCGTCATTATTCTGGAAGAAGACACTGACTGGAAAATATTAGTTTTGAGGAATTTGACTTATTTATCCAGTGTAGTAAGTCTAAAAAATTTAAATTGAGATGTATTTTTTTAAATCACGGTGTAGGTCTTGGTGAAATGCATATATTAAGCAGTCACTACAAAAGTATTTAATAATTTACAATCGAAATTAAAAAGTTTTACATATTTCACTCCAATACTACCGCAATTGAAAAACTATTTTGACAGTTAAAAAGTTATTTTCATTGGGCACTACTACGTAGGAAGGTAGATAATTAATGTTGAACATGTAAAAGCATATAGTAGAAACATTTATTAATCTGTCAAAAAAGCAGTTAGTAATGACATTTTATTAAAATTACACTTTATAAGAATCCATATTCGATATGTTATTAGGTCTTTGTATAACTGTAAAACTAGAAAGATAGATGTTTTAAAATATTTTCTATTTTAGATTCATACTGTAGTCACCCTGGCAAAGAACAAGTATTGTGTAAAATCGATGTAGAATATGTGTTTGCTCAATCATTCAGATACAATAATTAATAGATTGAATTTTGTAAAAATAACAACTGTCGAGCAATTGTAATAATAATAATCGGCATATGAATCCAGTTGTAAGATTGGCTTTTAAAATTATCTTACAAATTTTATACATAATCTATACTTACTAATAGCACTATCTCCGTTTTCTTGATCTCTGAGAGATATTAATGCACCAATGAGATCGTTCCTCACATCTTTATTCGTTTCCCTTTGAGTGACATTTTCCCAAAAGACGTCACGCATCCATTGTGAAACTTCTTCATCGAACACTTTGAACCTGAGCAACATTGAAATAATTTATTGTAAAATAGAGCATCATAATATTTACTATTGTTTTTTAAATGGAAGTTATCACACAAAATTGTACTATAAAAACACATTTTTACGGCTATTGAGAATGGTAATAAGTAGGATTTTAATATGTGAAAAATTCAAGTGATCAATTCTCAAGATTTATCTTACATATGGGCTTAAGCAATTTTGTGTAATTACATCCGAATAGTTTATTTGCAATCACTTACTTCAGCATCTTTGCAAGTCCCTGGAGGAAAAATATTGACATAAACTGGATTAATCGCTTGATATTGACGTCTAACAGCTTCTTTCTAAACAGTTTAAATGGAGCATTTGGATCTAACAGAGCGTTTCCTTTTAATCCATAAGCAGTTGTAGCAATAACATCAGTCGTAAAATCACTTGTCATCTCTTTAACTTCAATAACATTATTTCCTTTTTCTGAAATAGATGTTTCTAGATCATCTCCGATATCGTTCATCAATCCAAACATCATTTTCATTTTAGCTGATGAAAATAATGGAGTCAACTTGGTCCTCATTGTTTTCCAGTGAGGATTTTTACCAAAGAACAGATTGTCTGACCCTAAGGGATCATAATTTCTATCAGCATGAGTAGTTCTATCGTCAAAGTGGTTGAAATCTTTCACTAGAACCGCCTTAATTAATTCTGGTGATATGACCATTAAAGCTGGTCTTCTAAATACCCACAGTCCCACACAATCATTTCCAAGTCCTTTGTCGTAGATCTCTTTAAACATTCCTCCGATATCCTTTTGTAGGAAAGCCCAGCTTCCAAAGTTTCCGATGATAGGTAAAGGTTCTATGAATTTTAACTCCACGTTTTTTCCAATAGTCAAACGTCCATGTGAAATAGACGTAAACAACGACTATCAATGTGAGCAGATATGCTCCGATTTCCATTGGCCAGTTTGTAAAGATGAACGGCATCCTGGAAATTTTTCACAAAGAACCAAGAATACATTAAGTGCTCAAGTAGAATTAAAATTCAATGTTGTAGCAAAATGCACATAATGAATTATTTTTGTTTCCACATTTTCCTATTAATTACTTCATTCACTAATTGCCCAACAATTATTATAATTTAAAAGTCGTATTTGTCGTAATATTTCGATATTTAGGTCAAAGTTTAATTGTCTACCGACGTCAATATTAATGCTGTTTTACACACAGTGAGACTTTTCGGTAATTATCTTTTACCAGAAGTGTCTGTAATTAGATTGATACCAGTAACTAAAATAGTTTATAATATAGGATTTGTTCCGGGTTATCTCAAACTACCTACTTACACTATGCCAATAATATTATTATTTTGGTATGTACAGGCAGCAGAAAAACAATGTTTTCATTTCAATTGATAAATCATCATCAAGCTGCCTGCATAATTAAAGTGAAATTGTTACAACTGTAATACACCCAATTTTGTTTTTGCACAGTTTTGAAAAAAAAACTTACTTGCTTCAGGATAATGAATTACTTCTGTCTCTCAGACAACTAAATATATAACTAACTGATTTAACTGTTTTTATCTAATTTTGTATATATATTGCAGAAGCATCAAATCTTTGACCTCTGAGACTTTTCTAATAATATAATAACTATTTGGCAGTTCTGTGACAATGCATCAATTTACTGTTTACTAATAGTGATATTTTGCAATTCACAGAACAATAAAAGTAAACAAATATGTATCCTCTTCAAATTCAATCCAACGTCTTTCTAAACATCAATTGTTTGTATTGTTTTTGACATTTGTTTCTGACATCACTTCACCTAGATTTAATTAGCTGACAACTTACATATTCTCCGTCGTAATGTAGTCAATTATGTTTAATTGGTAACTGAGGATTGAAAAATAGTACTCAATCTAACACTACGAGTGGTATGGAACTTTCATCAAACCTTGCATATTAATACGGTGATAGATAGAATTGACAATGTAACCCTTTACAACATCCAAAATTGAAAGTCAGCATTGGACCTGACACGGGCACGTGTTACGGATGCCTCAGAGGAGCCTATATCTCGCCTGGTTTTTCTTCTTACTGGGTAGAATCCCTCCTTCATGGAATTCTGCTGATGACTGTTTAGTACTTGCAGAACCGCTTATACTTAGTGGAATTACAATAATAACTTAAGAGGAAACAAGAAGATTGGCGAGTAAATATCTATCTACCTCTCTATGTCGTATATGCATTAATTGCAGCAGTATACTACAATTCTAAATAAAAAGACAGTTAACAGCAAAACACAAATATTCTGAGATATAAATATAAACTGTGATTTCGAATCATCTTTATTACTTCTTTATTATTGTTACATGGTAATATCAACATCGAAAACAAAACCAATTAATAATTGTCTTCAAAAAAGTATTAACTATGGTTGAAGTCACGGTTTATGTTTAATTATTCGGAACATATAGAACTATACTTTTAATTCGAAATATACCCTTTGTTATTTATTTATGACTGTTATTTATTTATGACTGCAGTGTAGTAACGCTGAGTGGTGTGATGAATTTCCCGACAACGAAGCTGGACAACTAAAAATGTACAATTCCTAATTTATCAAATTATTTATAAAAAATAAATCATCGACTCTTTCCTAATAATTATAGATCTTTCGTTATTTCCTTGGTCTTGAGAAGAAAATTGAAACTGTTATTGTTACAAATAGTTGAACACAACTGAAAAATGTTATCCACTAAATATTTATTATTTGTTTTGATTGCACTTATCAGTAAGTAACACGTATCTTATGTTTATAGATTTATTTTGACAGCGTCTCTTCCCCAAAGCTAACGATAAAATTCAACAGTGGGTGTTTTATAAATTTAACTTGTTTCCGCACACGTTTAAAACACACCAATGAAACTGAGACAGTACATTTCTACAGTACACTTTGCCGTTAAAAGATATCCCGCAGAATCAGAATGTTTTTCAATTATGCTGTGGATACTTTGCTGCAAATTACATTGGTCAGACGTCACAGACAACCATGAAGCAAGTGAACATGAGAGGACATAATGGTTAAAACACTACTAGTTTTTGAGTAGGTACTCCACAATTTTGAAACTAAACTAATGAGCTGAAATAAAGATTTTTCTTGCAACTGGTGACGAAAGTCATTCAAATTCTTAGAAGCATAACAAAATTCTGACATACCTTAGCTCCAGAGAACCTCCTAACTATTGTTTATAGTGTTGTAAAAAACCCGAAAATTGGGAAAAACTGTTACACATGATATTTTTCATTGCTTTTTCAACACATCTGAGTCCAGGTGTATGTATATATGTGTTTAACACCGAGTTTAACTTCATTCATAAAAACAGGAGCGTTTGCGTAAATATTTTGTTTTGAATAAAAGACACATAACTCAAATAATCGTAAAAAGTTCAAATAAATATATGTTTGAAAAAACAAGGAAAATAATATATGTTTGAAAAGAACATTCGATATTCAGTTTTTTAAATTGCGCGCCTTTATTCAGATAGATCCACTCGATGCGGCGCCAGGGCTATCAAAAATAAACATTGTTCGTTCGTTGAAAAGTGTAGATTGATTTTACTTAATTTACTTTTTAATACAATTTTACAGTTACGTAATTTTTCTTACTGATTTATTACCTTGATACAAACATTTTGAGAGTTAGTTTTCAGTGTTTTTTTGCCATTATAAATAATGTAGTATAACTATGTAATCCTCCAAAATGCGCAACACATAAAAGACATTTCAAAATATATGGCAGTCATTGAAAGAAACAAAAATTACGACAAACCTTTGCAGAATATGGTATTCCAATAAAACCTCAAAGAGAAGGCGTATATCGCGATACACCTGCTTTGAATATAATCTATCACACACCTAGTAGGTAGTTTATGTTATTTATTTTAAAAATAATTGCCTGTTAAGAAATAAATATTTCATCAATGCTCAGCTCTCCAATAATAATGGTTTGTCTTTGCTTTTTTTTGTCACACGAAAATTTGTTAAGTAATTATTTTTAGACATTCTTGTCTTAATGTGTACGATAACTTGATGACAAAAAAATATTATTTAATGCGTTCATAATTTTTAAATTTACAACTGTTTAGTGACAGTCGATAACGCAGCGTTAATCGTCAACCCTATGTATTACACACACTTATGCGGCTACGCGCCCGTTTGTGTGCGTGTTCGTGATGTATGTGAAAGATATCCGCCGCTATTTCGTAATTTCGTTCAATATTTTTCATTTTTTCGATTTATTTTAGTGAGAATGCGACGAGTTTAATTTACTTCATGGTGTATTTAAGATAACTAGTATATAATTCACATATTTCTCCATTTTCTACTGTTGAAATTGATCTATTTTTAGCCATAGTGAGCGATTTAACAATCACTTGACTGAAAACAAATTCGTGCGAAACTCTTTCGACAAAAATAAATAAATTAGTTTTGAATCAATGTGCATGTTTATCTTTTTAAAGCAAACTTGATCGTTAATATCTTTATTTTGTGACACTTAACAAAAACATGACATAACAATAAAGTCTGTAACAAAAAAAATATTTGTTACATGATAATAAAATTACAATATGTATGTATTTTTTTTGGTAATGCACAGCACAGAGCTTGCGCACAATGGGCGAGCGTATATTAACAGGTGGCAGTGCCACCTATAACTAATATTAATTATAATAACAACTTAGTTTGGAAGCTAACTTTTTCGTAAATATTTTGTTACAGCCATCTATAAATTGTACAAAAATATACCAAGAATGTTTAGATTTACTTCATTAAATTTATGCTGTCTGGTAAAATGACCATGACCAGTGTGTGATGTATCATTAGGAAAGTCGATAGCTCTGCATTTTAGACTGACATTAGTGAAAGCTAAGCTCAGGTGGTTAGCACTCTTATAAAAAATCGTTGACAATTTACTTGAATATGTTTCATGCCACTAAACACGTTTTTTGAATGTGACTTTTTTTATATTTTTCCATATTACATTTCTCACAGTAAGATTTTCATAAAAATATTCATTTCGCTTTTTCTAATGACAGTACTGGCTATTTATATGTAATGTAGCATAATAACGCGTTATGTACAGTACCATATACTCACTACAATATTTACTACTCCATCTTTATTATAATTATGAACAGCCGCTCTTCTTGGGAGTTAAGAATAATCATAAATTCCAAAACGACTTCATCAAAAGAATGTATTGTATAGCAAAAAAAAAACTTCACAGAAAAAAAGACATTTATTTCAAAAACATATATTTTTATAATATTTTATATTACGATATTTTTGTTTATCTATAGTTTATCACACAGCCAAATACTACAACACAATAAAAAACCACACTGTTAACCCTTTATTTATTTGTACTGTACATATTACAGAAGAGCAGGTGTGGGTCTCTCTCACTCATCTGTATATGGATGCATTTGATGAGCGAATTGTATTAATAGAGAGCAATCATAAAATTTTGCAGCAGATTACATTGTGATGATAACATGACGCCATCAATCAAACAAAATGTACCTACTGTCTGTCTCCAGTTGCATTGTCAAAAAGATGTTATGATTAGGCCGACAAGTAAAATAAACAATGGTTTCAAGTTTATGACTCGTTTTTAAGTGAGTAGGATGTAGGGATTACCAATTATCCAGAAAGACATTTCAATCTGTGGTCAATCAAAATATTTAATTTTTATTAACAGTCTGTGTTTGAGCTTGGTAACGCATGTGTCTAAAATAGTTTTAACTAACTTTGTGTTAGACAAAAAAAAATGTGGATTTATTGATGTATGAATCTTATCAGTACAATCACAGAATTATCAGGCAAAACAATAACAGGAATAAATATTTCAGTGACCATGGTTTCGTATTAAAAGATTTCCCTGTTGTATGTTGCAACACTGACACATAATTGATTCTAGGAATCTAAGGTGTGGTAGTGTAATTTGTGTTTGTTGACTGGGCAGCAAAGAGGTTAACATCCCTACCTAAATTTATACTTCAATTAATTTGGCATAAAGTAACAATATTATACAACTATTCTTTATCTACTATTGCAGTTTTACAATTCGGTGCTACAAGTATACAAGTCATTAACAGATCTTTCTAGCATGACTCTCGCAGTACTTATCCAGTATGATGATCATAAATATGTTTCTTCAGTCGATACAATCGACTGCTGCTATAATCGCAAGAGTGGCAGGCGTAAGGCTTAAAATCTGTATGAGTCGTTCTATGTTTTTTTAATTCGCCCGGAAACTTGCATCTATAGTCGCACTGATCACAAGCCAATGGTTTTACGTCACTGTGCGTCATTTTGTGCCTCTTTAGATATATAGCAGCTTTGCATTGAAAATCGCATTCATCGCAGGAAAATGACAAAACATCGCTGTGTATCAACTGGTGCTTTTTCAGCTGGAAATTATGTTTACATTTGTAATCACAGTAAAAACACGAAAGAGGTTTAACATCGCTGTGAACAGATAAATGCTTTTTAAAATTACCTGAATCGTTACACTCGTAATTGCAAGTCTCGCATTTAAATGCTTTACTTTCAAGATGAATTCTAATATGGTTTTTTAAAAGTAACGCCGTTTTACACGTATAATCGCAAATGTGGCAACAAAATGGTTTTTCTTCTGTATGTACAATTAAATGATCACGTAAACGTGACGCTTTTTTACATCGGTATTTACACAACAGACACGCAAACGGTTTACTATCGCTGTGCACTAGTTCGTGCTTTTTTAAATCTTTTAAAGTCTTACTTTTATAAGAGCATTCGCTACAGGGAAACGGCCGATCGTCGCTGTGATACAGTTGGTGCTTCTTCAATTCTGATAACTGTTTGCATCGATAGTCGCATGAATTGCAAGAAAGCGGTTTTTGATTGCTGTGAACTAAAATATGACTGTTTAAATACTTTAATGTTTTACATTTGTAACTGCACATATGACATGAATACGGTTTTTCTGTGCTGTGTGTTAAGTTATGTTTTTTAAGCTGTGAAGGATTCTTACATTTATAAACACACTCACTACAAGAGTAAGGTTTGTCTTCACTATGCAGAGTTTCATGTTGTTTCATCTTTTCTGCATGCTGGCATTTAAATTTGCAAGTATTACAGGACAATATTTTATCACTTTTATGAGTAATTTTATGAGTTTTTAAAATTGACACTTTCGTACACTTAAACTTGCAGACATTACACAAAAATATATTACCATCTTTATGAGTTTTATTATGCTTTTTCAATAAAGATTCTTGTTTGCACTTCAAGCTACAAAATTCGCATTGAAAATACTTTGATGGTACCATTTCATCCATACTACATTCTTCATCACTTGTAAGATCAATGAATGTTTCTTCATCGGAATTTTCTTCAGCAATTCTGTTTGTTTTATTGTTGCTCATGGATACACGTCTAGAAGTGATTGTTTTATGTTTTTCTTTTGTTTCTTTATGATTGTCGATTTCATCATCACTAATTTCATCAATTTCTTTGAATTCTGGTATCAATACACACTTAATCTCGTGGTTGTTTGTGTGTTCTTCTTTTATTAAACTGAAAAAATATGCAACAAAATAACATTTAATATTTTAAATCAGCAGTAAGATATATTGTCGTTTTTCTGGAAGAAGACACTAATTGGACTTTGAAGTTTGTCTAATGCTTGAAATGCCGTACGTTTTTCATTTTGGTTGTTTGTACAAGACTGTTTTTAAGTAAAAGTATAATTTATAAAGATAAGTGTGTTCTGTCATATGGTAGAGTTTGAAATAAGAAACATTTTGGTATAACTATCTCAATATGTCATCTTTTCGATTTAGTGTTTTCTTTCAGAACAACGATGATATGTTTGGAAGAGAGAATGCACTATTTTGCATTACCTGTTGAATAAATTAGATGATTAGAAAAACTTCTATTGAGATAAGCTTCATTATGAGTTTATATGCTACACATTGAGAGCGGACATGGTTAAAACATAAAACAATAATGCAATTTTACCTTTCAATTAATCCCTAACATTATTTGTGCGAGATCAGCTTAAATCCATCTATATTTTGGTAATATTATAATGATTTATGCAACATAAAATATTGAAGCTAGGTGCTTCATTCTAAATGCTCAATTTTTATTTGCTGGAAAAAAATTAAAAGTTCCGAGTAAAAACTATCAATTTGTTCCCTTCAACTTCTACCAGTATAGGGATGAAATATACGTACATCTCGATTAGTTGTGACTAGTTCATCATATTCTATATCACTGGATTCACCACTAGCATTCAAACTAATTTCGCTGTCAGATGAATCATTCGGGGAAAGTGTCTTCCCATTTGAAGTTCCTTCCCCAAAACTCAAATCAGTTGGTCTTTTTAGTCTCATGGTATCCCTATTGAAGCCCTGAGATGACTCCATATCGGTTAAGGGTTTAATGAGGCATCAATGATGTTGAGGCGATCTATAACTTCCATCGCAGTATAACACTTGTGCCTGACAACAAACATACTAACGTATAGTAATACATAATGCATGTTAACTTATACGTCCTGTGAAGTTAAATTACAGCTACGTACAACAAGCTATTTTAGATTACAAAGATTTACACTCCCTCAGACACCATAATATTGTTTGTATTTTTGACATAAACATAGATACACAATAATACAAATAAACCAAGGTATACTTCTTTATGAAATAGACCTTGGATCTGTCAAATTAAATAAATAACTTCATTGCCAGTTTGAAATGATATTTTCCATAGAAAAATCGATTTGATTAAATTATTCTACAAATTTATATATATCGTTACTCTGACTCAACCTTGTATATATTTTTTCATGCCTAAATTAATCTCGCCATTGAAAAATACTGACAAAATTAACATACTACGAACTTAAATTTTTTTATCTGAGAAAAACTGATTGAACTGATACGCTTTTTGAGTTACAGCAGCAATCATCGATTTGAAAATTTTCCACCACTTTTCGACGCTCGTGAAGTTATTTATTTTACTCTTCTTACCTATGTCAAAAAATGACCATCAACAACAAATTTTCCTTGAAAGGTTTATGGTATCACTGACTTTGACATTTAAAATTACAGTTACAATAGTATATTACTTTATGACAGTTACCTTGACGTTTGAAAAAGGTGAGAAATATTGTTCTGCATTACATATTTGGCCCTGCAACAATGGAAAACAGTTAGACTTTTACAATACTAGTAATTCTTAAGTCATATTTTCAATCGCCTTCATTTATTTCAATTTGACTCCTGTTTTGTATCTTTGTTTTATTAAAATAAATTCCCGCTTAAAACGAGGGTAGTAGCTTATAGAAAACCTTCAGAGCCATTGTTGAATCCATTATCGTTATATAATTTGTTGAATCATTTAGAAAACATAGAAACCCCATAAAACCATTAGAAAAAAATATTTATGGAATCTCTTATATATGCCCCTTCAATTTTCTTTTTTACTTCACTTACATTCAATTATTGAAATTATTATAAATTAGACATTATTCTCTATTTTTCGTTTTATGATCACCATACAACACTATACTATCTACTAGATAATGAAAAAATACTTAAAAAAACAAGCTTTTACATTAGATACAAAAAAGTGTTATTAATCAGATTAATATTTAGATTATAAATCATGGCTCGATTAAGAGATTCATAAATATTACAAAATACATACGAGTTTGAGCCATAAATTTTTTTAAATTTGTGAACATGAAAGCTAAAACATTAAAAATACTCATATTTTGATCATCCAGTCCAGTGGTCAGCAACCTGGAGCTTACGGGCACTTTGCAGTTTTAGAGTGACCACGGTGAATAAAAAATATTTTTATGGTCACAATCTACTTTATTGGACCAAATGCTTTCAAATAAATCAGAACTCAGTGGAATAAAACTGAGAGTGAAATTATTATTTCATTAAATATTTTCAGAAAAGCACATTAGAAACGCGATGTTTGCCCAATTGCGAGAACATGCCGTCAACATTGAAACAGATATCCAATCCCTTGAAAAAGCCCTCGATCTCAAAACAAAGACTTTATTCTCAATCATTGACTCTGATGTCTCAGACTCGTCCATCCAATTCCTCCGCAAACTCAACAGCGATCTGAAACGGATGGAAGACAGTATGTCTCGTCTTGTTGACGAAACCAAAAATCTGAACAACAAAAACAAATTGGAATACTATGAAAGACGATCAGACTTGAAGAATATCAGTGATGAGGTCGGGAGGATGGAGAATCATCTGAAGAATTACGGCTACGAGAGAATCAACAATAGGAGAGGGGCTGATTATTATTACGAAGAAATCGACAGAACACCACGCCAGAGACCCAGTAGACATAATGATTCTTATTAATTTTTCTTTTACAAATACTTTTGTTTCTAAAACTCCATTGCGATCCCATCTACTTTATTCCTGAACCGGTTAAATAAATATAATCCTACATTGTCAGCACTTTATAGGGATTGCAATATTTATGGAATACGTCAATCAAGTATTACAAAAATGAGCAAAACTCGTGATAAAAATTGCTCCCAATTGTGTTCGCAATACCAGTCCAAATTACCAGTACACAGTAAAATTTTTCAACATTAAATCACAAGCAAAAAAAAAAACAATGAATTACAATTATTGTAATCTCCAATTTGATAATAGGCACAAGTTTTGCAATGGCACAAGTCATAAAAAATGCTGCACAGAAATACTGATATGTCGCATTTTCAAATCGGTATTTCAATATTGAGAAAACAGCCAAAATACCAGTATTGCAATCTCTACTTCTGTGTACACAGATATATCACAGCATGGTAATTAACAATCAACATTTTTACTTGCCATAAAACAAAGAAGCACAAAGAAGAATTTTCACTCTGTCATCTGGAAAGTGCCTGTTAAATTTAGCAATGAAATCAGTTAATAGGAGAAATTTTACAACTGAAAACAAACTAAAAAAATATTTTTTGATGAATATAGATACGTAACGCAAATGGTTGGTTACATCATACATTTGTGAAATTTATTAACATTCAATACTAAACTAATTTCATAATGTGCCATTCGCTAAAAAAATACCATCACTACTGTACACACTGTATGTCAGATAATTGCAATATAAAACATACCGATATCCTTTTGTTACCAATGTTTCGCAATATAAACTACCTGTATCTTCATTACTTGATTATAACATTGTAAAAGATATTTTTTTTTGTAAAATGCAGAATGGCAGACATGATAATCATGCTTGAATGTATTGCAAACAAAATTGCTATATCTGCAATTGATTGTCGTGATTTTTTAATGAATTACTGGGATAAACCGAACAAAACACAACATGTTAATTGCGCGTTATATAAATTACTTTCCCCCAACAAATTGTGAAGAATAATGAATTTTGATGTAAGACAAATATTCACTGAAATCTTATATGCACGTTAGGTTTTATTACACCTAATAGTGTAAATATTCAGCTTAGATGATCATGCCAAAAGATGTGTTCATTTTCGTAGTAATATTATGAAATGCAGTGGCAATCACGTAGAAAGACCATCCTCGAAGGTCGTTCCCTACAAACGTTACTGTATTTAGACGTTCACTTATTGATAGCTTCACATTCGATGCCTATATCTCATTGTTGTATATGTATATATTAGTATAAATTATATTATGTGATACCATGACAACCCACTCAAAAAGATACCTTACATTATTTTCTTAATGAGTAAAATTGCAGTAAACAAGGGATTGATAGTTGCTACCATAGTTGCATCTAAGCATTTGATTATTTTAAAATCAAAGCTTGTGTGCTCCAACGTATAACCAATGACTGTTTTTAATGATGCCAAATATTGCAACCTTCGTATCGAATTGTGATTTTTCCATCCTATCAGAAACGTTGGGCTTCAAAATACTGAACAGTATTGAACTCTTTGTAGAGAACTAGAAGCTCCTCATTATAACATCTTCACCATATACCATTCTGCCGTGTGATCTAGTGGTAGTCATCGTCTCTATGTCAAAACTAATGTATAAACGTGTTTTGGTTGTGGGTCACTCGCAGCGTAAACCTCAAATGCTTCATTAGGTGCTAAGTTCAGGCCATCTTTAGGAGATTTTATAATTATATTACAACATTGATATTAATTACTTAACCCTTATTATTCTAAATGTAACGTTTAAGTGGGTTGACATTATTGCAAAAAACATTAAATGTATCTTTGATTCTTAGATCATTTGTGAATTTTTAGTTTAACAAATTTGACAATTATTGGTTGTGTAGCTAAAAACATGATTTCATGTTGAAATCAAATTTAATGCCATTGTTTCACTTTACCTGTCTTTTTTTTAAATAATTAGATTCTAAACACCAGGTGTTCATGATATTTTTAGAGAGGTCAATAAGCTTCTATCTTAAACGTCATTAGAGTTACTTGACACATAAAATATTCCATCGAAATCGTACATTACATTCAGCTCACTTCATCTTTGATCAAATTTGACATGACCTCATAATCCCTTGATAACCTAAAGGTATCTCCTTTTAGATCGGAGGTTCGGCAGGGTGGTTAAATTTACATTCAAAAAGAAAAGAATTTTGTATTTTTTCGGGAGTATTTACTACCTCTTTACTTCAACTCTTGTCTTAGATAGTAGATCATTGGTAGAGGTATCCAGTTTTTAAAGATGCTTTATCAAATGATTCAATATAATCAGCATGTATTGCATTGCTTGTGTATTGTGAAGACTTATATAGATGTATTTAAAACGATTTATCCAATAGAATGGACGCTTCAGCATGTTCATCACAAACTTATGATTCCTGCCAATCATCTCATACTAAATTTCATGATAATTAAAGGGTTAGTCACTGGTCAATTTGCCGTGATTTGAAACCTCAATTTTATTTGTTCTGTCTTTCTCTATCCTCTTGTATTTGTGGTTGATAAATGCCGAAGTGTCCATGCTGCATAATATAAATTAAACACTTTGATAAATGTTTAAAGATATTGACTGCATTGTATAGAGAGAGCCAGCTCAATTATTGTTAATTCTTTTTACATGTAATGTGGCTTCTCTAAGTATTACTTTACAAATCGATTTTGGCTGTGCATTATAACACCTGTGTACTAATCTTTAATCAGCATAAACATTAGTTTGTTGTTGGGCTGAATTTCATAATCCAACAAGAATTAAAGTTATAAATATGGACTTACATCTGTGCTTAAAAAAGAATACTTATCGATAAATAGAATACAAGTCTATGATATCTATGTCTTCAGTTGATAGATAAATGTCTTAGTTTAAATATCATGCTTAGCTCACAGAACACTAAATTTAATTCATTGAGCAACTATTTTCTAGAGGTGCACCAAACTAAATATTCATACAGATAAAGCTGTCATTTTTGTGTTTTAAACTTTAAATAAATTGTGTTGTGTATATTGTACTAATATGGATTTATATTCTTCTAAATTTGTTTTATTATGAATACGTATCATAATTTTCTGAAAGCTTTTGAGACAAAACGTGATTATAACCGTATGAATTGGTTGAAACCTCGTGTAACTCACTTCATGCATGATCAAACATGTTATGGCCTCATAATGCTGGAATTAGCTATGGGCACTTCTCGAAGATTAGCTGAATGCTTAAAATAGACTTGTTTCCAGAAATTATCAACACAGAACTGTAATTCACAATATAAAATCATGGTGACTTAAAACATAAGTGCAATATATATATAATGTTTTAATAACTGTTTTAATTGAATTCAGAAAGTGTTTCCACTTATCTAAAAATCTAAATATTACATTCTTATATTCTCTTATGGTCTTGCTATATTAGTAAGAACTAATATCGCATTCGAATTGATGAAAGATTTGTAAAGAAGGTCCCATGCATTATGTAAAAATTCTGCATCTTAAGAGATAAAAATTTCTCTCTGAAGGTGTGATGAAGCGCAGTTTTTTGCCGGGTTAATGTCACGAGCCTGAATGAAGTATATTAAAATAATCGTGTTAAAAATTGTAGATTTTATCGTATATTATACTATTCTATAATTACAGTATGTATGTAATCTCGAAATATTGACTTTCAGAATCAACAGTAACTCATAGTATAGTGGTTTTGAATACACCAACAGATTATTTTACTAAAAGTTATATTTTATTCTTTTTTTGTCATTCAAAGCTTAGTTACCGTATATTCATATTGAGTCAATTCATAGAAATCAGCTAAAGCCTGTTCAGACAAGCTTCATTCTTCACTTTTAAGGTGTGGTGGGCACTATGAATTGTTGTGGAAAGGCACTATTTTCAAACACAATTTGATTTGTACTACTTCAACATTTTTTTTGAGAGAAAATAATCATAACGAAAGTACAAATCAAATTGTTTCATTTTAAAAAAAGCTTCATTCTATTTAGAAATCACTCATTTTCGATTTCATAGAAGACAAGAATTGTTGGAGATATTTTAGCTTCAACATTAATAGTTATAATAAATTGAGGATTACACTTTAAATTTGAAACATTTTAGCACAGTCTCGATGGGCCGATAGGTTTTTTTCAATACACAAAAAGATAACTGTTGTATACTAAATACAGTGGAATCATAATCTATTGTCGCATTCATCATATCCTGCATTTACTGTTATTTACAGTTCTGGCAAATAAGAACAGTGTTCAATAATCTTACATTCATATCTCTCTTTGAGGAGCCCTTAAAATAGATAAATAGAGGTTTCACTGTATTCATATCTTAAGCTCTATCAAATTATAGGTCTTAATAAAGTGCATACAATTGAAATTTAAATGGTGATGTTTGAAGCCTTCCTCACAAAGAATTTATTAAAACAGACTTGCGGTTCAGTATCAATTAATCTGATGACATAATAATTATTTGTTATTGCAGGTTCTAAAAGTCAGTAGTAGCGTTAATGTTTTTAATATTAATACCCACCTAAGTGCTTTGGTATGACAAGCAACAGATGGATCCTATTGTCATTAAAATTAAGTATTGAATCAATATTTTTAAAAAATTTCACTTGAATGTTATAAATGTGTATTTTCTGATAAATATCACTGCTAATTTTTTCACTTACAATGGTTTTTATAATGTGGAATATTTCAATCATTGAGAAGAAAGAGACTATTGTGATAAAGAGGGTAAAGTGATACTTATTAATAAATTGAATTATATTGTAAAATTTTATGAATTTTAGTTTCTACCTTAAATTTAATGAATTCGTAGATAATTGTTGTTTCAGTAATGCTGGCAATAAGCGTGAAAGGGACAATTTGTAGGTTTTCTCAAGGAATAATTATTATACAATGGAACCCCTATCTATCATTCTCACATTAATCATTTTTCCACATGTATTATTCATTTTATATAGTCCCAGCCGAGTAAAAAATGCTGAGGCCGCAAGTCTGCAAGTGTCGTCATGTTTCCACAGTCTTGCAGTCTTTTCTCACTGGCTGTTCAGTCAACTTACGCAGTCGGTTAGTGTTCATTTTTCCTTGTATTTCGCATCGTGAACCTGCAACTATGAAGAAAGCTGAACTCTAGCTGAGAAGCTGAAAATTATTCAGACTTTCTTGCATTCATTGTTTTTTTCAGGGTCCTTTGAAAAACGGAGAATCGGGGTTCAACTGAATACGTAACGGAAAATACTTTTTCCGAACATGTATAATAATTATTAACATTCAAGTGACAATTTTTAAATCGAAAAATCTTATATATATATGTGTCGTTAATAAAATAAGGCGAATCGACACATGCGTTTTATTTATTGCACATTTCACAGCTGTCATAGATATTAATAAAATAAATATGTTTCACTATTATAACAATGGAAAGGAGTAACTATTTAAATATTTTTGAAGCTGCTGTCTTTTATCTCTATCAATATTATTTTTAATTCAATATAGAACCACGCTATATTCAAGACTACATTACTACTATTTTGATTAGTAAGGGATCTAAAACAAAAACAATTTGAGAACAAATTACCTTACTTTCAATGAGAAAAAATAAACATTGATGCTGGTGCCACCACCTAATAATCACAATATGTACTTTTAATATCGTGACTCGGGAACTACAAGATTTTAACTGTAGATTTTTGGCAAAGCTAAAGTAACAATGAGGTAGTCTTCCAATTTATTACCATGAACGATACTCAGAAGGTGGCCTCATTTTTACTTGTGTTTTTCTGAAAATCTGCACTTAAAACCTTGTAATTCTCGGGTCGCAATATGTCTAAACGTAAAAAGTAGAGTGAAATCTTCTAAAAAAAAATAATTGGCATTAAAATTTAGTGAATTAGTTAGACACTAACTACTTTAATCACTATATTTGTATGAACCCTCTCATCCAAGTGGAATATTTATGTCTATATCCAGAATAATATCTTTGAACAATCTTAAAACTCTTTCTATTGGCAGTATGGTTATATGGGAGATGAAAGAATAATAAATTAATTTATACTCACAAAGTCAGGAACACAGATAGTGAGAAGGTAATTGGCTTAAATTCATCATCGACATTCAGGTAGTGTAACAATAATTTTAAAATAGTTTTTTTCTCCAACACCAAATTTATATATATATTCTAATAATTACATTTACCAAGTACATATTCAAATTTAATGGTATAATAAGATGAGATTAATAAATTGAAATGATGGTTAGTCCTTCTAATTGAAGTCTCTCCATGTCATATTCTGAGCATGAAAATTCTTTATATAAAACATACCTACATAGAAAAGTATGTACTTTGTTTCGTATATACATTTAAAACAGCATCATGGCTATTCGAACATAAACTCCAATAAACGTATAGTGATAAAACCACCTAAAAAATTGTCTACCGGATGACCACCAACATTTTGAACGTATACAGCTTTTAGTTACGCCACTTCCCATATGTCATGTTTTAAAATCAAATACTGATAAATTTTTTATTTATACATAAAACATTGATACCTTTTGTAATTTCCTAATTGAATTCATCATTTCTTTGAAAATAATTAAATGGCAGTGTTGTTCTTTGTCTTGACAAAATGGCTGGCATGATTAAAAAAAAATGGCCGCTACGCTGAAAAAGTGCGCGCTCCCTAATTAAAATTAAACGTTGCCGAAGATGGCGGACAATGCCTTAATTACATTTTAAAAAGGGAATTCTTACGTTTGTCAATCCAGATTGGCGTACGATTCGAAAGTTGGATTGCGGGTTCGACTCAATTTACGCTCAGAATCTGTTACCCAGTTGCGAAATATTTTAAACTGTTTTATACGTTTACGTAAGAACATTCATGAATGTTATATTTCGTACTAATGAGTCTAGCCTACATATATAGATTTTGTCTTAGTTATAATCATCAGCCATGCTCCACAATCAAATTTTGAACATTATTTGAATGAAAGAGTGGCCTCGCCAAGCTACTTTTACACTTTGTTGCTTGCAGGTCTTTCTCTACATACTTCCCCCAAAGTTAAATAGGTAAAGATATGACTGGCAACCCTTTCAACTATTGTAATTATAATTTTCAAAATTACACTATTTAATCTATCAAAACTTTTGTAGTTAGGTGATCAGTATTGTCACAGTGGTTGCACGCGAACACATCACGTCTGGGTAGTGGGGGTCTTTCGACAGGAAAACTTTTTAATACAACGTATTTTTATTATTTGTTCGTCTAATAACAGGGTGAAAATTTTCTCATTTAAAATAATAGTTTGAATCCTTTATACCGTTATAAAATAAAAAAAAGTGAAATGAGTTTTCGAACAACACAAGAATTGAAAAAGATCTATGGTTTTATTTTAGCGTTATTGTTACATTTAAAAAATCTTTACATTATTCGAAGGTTTATTATAGTGAGTGCTGTCGGACTTACAACGGTCTTAACTTGTCGGTTATCTAAAATATAAATAAAAATAACTTTCAAGAGTTCTGTTGTGTTTTACCTTCATAGTCCACTATGGTCTGTTTTTCATTTTTGCATTTGAATATCAAATACGGTCGTATGAAATTTATTACACGCAACTGAAGTGTCAACATCTGAAAGTGATCTAACCATCCTTTTCTATTGTATTTATCAAAATATTTTTTAATGTAAGTAGTCAATTTAACAGGATCTCTATTAAAAAACCCGTTACGATATTTTGGAACCTGTAACTAAGTGCAATACGCAATGACGTTGTAGGTGTGAATACGATATTCAGTGACAAAAATCAGGTTATTAAAAGTGTTGGTAATCGGTAAAAATAATGTGCGTACAACACAACGTGAGAAGCATAATTATCCCATGGAAATAATTTCCAAATCTGGTTAGTTCGTGCGATTGATTGTCCGTGATCAACTTTCTGCCACGAATTTTCCGTGAACCGGCTGTGATCTACTTCAAATGGCTCCGAAGTCGGCTCTGATACGTAAGCTAGTTGCTATAATTATAATTTTTAAAATATATGTACTTATCTTTATGACATGCTTCTGTTTCTAAAATAGGTAACACTTGTTTTATTTTGATTTTAAATCATAAAACAAATGAATGTCAAACTAAATGTTTAATTTCGTTATTCACAAACATCGTTTATAAAATATCATGCAAATAGGTAGTACTTCCAACTCTCTATTTTCCGAGATAAATGCGTATTGTACTATAATGATGGTAGACATGTACGAAGATATCTAAATATTTTTAGAAGAATTACAAATATTATAATACCATCGTTGATTGTTAAAAATTGCCACCACTAACTCTCCCCAATCCGCGATAAAAAATATTCAATATGGTCTTAATTTTGTTGACATAATTTTAAACAGCGTGTGAACTGTTAAATCATTTTTATAGAATACCTTTTAAATATTATTATGACGCAAAAAATGAGTCGTTTAACCCACACATGTCCTGCAAATATTTTTAGTCAAACATATAATCAAATATTGTGGGCGTATTCAATGTTTATTGCAATGGAAGAATCAAGTCGATTTTGGAAACATTTGTATTATTTGTTATCGATCACGGCAGTATTTCTATCTTTTATTCTAAAATAAAAGCCCACCATTGCGATAACACATCGTCTGAAAGACTTGCCAGTCCTGTTGCCGAGTAGTGAACGTTCTTATGCATTCATAAAATTCGGTTACGGTGTCCACGCGTGTGAATTTCAGAAAGAATGCTTCCATTAGGAGCCCATATTTTTACGTTGGGAAGCGGACATGGTCTGAAAACTAAGTAACAAAAATATATAAAAAGGTGCACAAAAAGCTGTTCGCCACGGCTTTCACCAACTGTTACCAGGGCATAGTTGTTTACGTTGGTTTTCGCATCTCAAGCCTTCTTAAAACATGTTGAACTGTTAAATGTCACACGCTCCACAAAAGCAACGAAAGAACATAACAAGATGAAATAGAATACTCTCATAAATTAATCTCATATGTATCTATGGTTATTGTAGGGTTAAGTGTTGGGAAACGTCTAGGAATGACGTCTCAAACGATTTTGACTATTTCATTAGTGGAGTATTGTAAAGCATAGAACAGTCGAGCTCGACTATCCCGACAGAAACCCATTCAAACCCGGCATTGCAAAGGTTGATTTCAGTAATTTTAATATTAAAATAAATTTGGTAGGTATTATAGATTTTTCTTTCAGAGAATTTCAAACTAATAATTGAGATGAACACACGATTTTTAGGAGGTTACAATTATAATGAAATGAGATATTATTCACATTATAAAACTACTAAGAGCCAATCTCTATGTCTTATGTTGTATAAAATAATTTCAAACAGTTTTTATTAGTTTTACAATACAACGGAACATTGCATTTTACGCTTATTACTTACTATAATAAACTACTGTGGAGTTTTATGTTCATATGGCAAAGTGATTGAAAATGAAATAAAATATAATAATAACAACAAAACGTGAGATCGAGAATATATCTGATTTCTGTCGACGGACCTACAAGGTTTGACAGATCAACTGTCAATATTGCCGTAATATTGATTGCGATCGATATTCAAAATATCATCCAGTCATGGTGACAACAAGTATGGACAATGCGGCAATTTTGCGACAAGAGTACCTTCACCGTATAGTTGGCAGCATACTGCTGTAAAAGTTGCTCGATTACAGCCTTCTTTTAGTCTTCAGCCGTCACTCACTCGGGAAAACGGGAAACGGTAATCTCACTTAACGGTAATGGCAAAGGCTTACATTTTTTTGCATTTACGGCGTAAAACTGTGATTATTATCACTTTTTTGTACTGCCCATATGTGTTATATATACATACTGCTATATATAAAAATTTTGTTAAAAATGCAAATATCTTGGCATCTAAGATTCTTTTCGATCCACACACGATCATAACATATTTGGTTAGAATTTGTTACGCACCCCCACTTGTTAATTTATTTCAGCTATCTGAAGTTGTGTTCATAGAGATAAATATAATAAATACTTATTAGTTTTGCTTCTGAAGTCACCATGCTAAGCAGATATTATACACGAGTATCAGGTGCGTGCCGTGGATTTCTCTCTTTCTCGCTCAGTCACATGTAAAATGAAGGGCACGAGCGAGATACAATTGCTTATACACAAGTGTGTTTGTCTGATAGAGATGATAGGTGCGTGTTGGTAAAAATTTAAAATACAGTACAAATCTATTTTTAAAACTAAATTTACATAATAAAATGATTAATTGTATTGTGTGTTAAGTGTACAGCTAAGATTTAATCAAAACATTGAAATACTATTTTACAGCCACGCAGTGTTCTCAAAGTGTTACCGGTTAATCATTGTTGATATTATATTCACTTATTTTCCGTTGAAGAATGCTGAAGCGAAACCGAGCGTCAATCATAATATTGTTTCTTTTTTCTTAACCACCTGGTGCCTACTGCTTACAATGGTCATTATCATTGTCGACCATTCGATACCTATATAATATATTTATTAAATAATATACATTATGAATTGTACAATAATCACCATTGGATCTACGCACTTAATCACGTTATGGTATAGACCAGGGATTCCCAACCCCGCTTAATGTGTGTGCGCTCGTCGCTATTCTACCACGAAAGATTTTTAAAATTTCCATTTTACTTTAAGAAGTTTCTAAAATACTTATCTATATATACATAAATGAATGTTTGTTTGTTTGTCCCGTATGCGTTTGAGGAAAAGTGATCGGAGTGGACAAAGTTAACATTCATTCTATTTCGATGAAACTTTGGTGAGCTGTTGTGCGCACACCCGTGAAGGTATCTAAAAAAAATCTAAAACCTAAGATCTAAATGAATCAAATACGTCACAACAGCGACATCTCGGTAAACCTTCTGATTTATTCGTGTACGAACCAGACGGCAAAACAAAAAATATTGTGTATCCAAAAGCACTTCAATAAACAGAATTGAAATACAAACACTTAATGTCGGGTACTCGCTAGTATTTAATAAATATGCAATTCGAACTCGTTTGTACGTATAGTCGACATCTTTATGTTGTCTGGTTAATCTGCTAAAACACTGGGTGGGGGAAGAAGAACTGGAGCTAGACATTTTGGGCCTTGAGAATGATATTATGCCAAAATCCTTAATATCAGGTGAGAACTTTTGGAATATAGTGAAACGAAAAAGTTTCCATTTTTTAAATAAGCGGCATATGAGATAAAATAATTTTACGTTTCCACACACCTTTGCGAATCATTGTTTCCAAACATGTATTAAATAAAATCAAAATAATGAAAATATACATATCAACTCCCCGATGATCATCTTTATGATTTGTTAATTAAATTGGCATTTACATTTGGTAGAACTCCATTACAGTAGGATAAAATAACAAAGAACTTAATAAAATTTTGTAGAATTAGGTAGTTGATAGTTGATTTTTCTTGACGCCATCGTCAGGGTTTTTTTTGTAAAAGAAAAGTTGCCGGAACTCATTTTATGTCAAACTTTTTTACTAAATAAAACTGCATTCAATTATCATTTAAATGAGATTTAAAGCCGCTTTTCCTATGTCACGAAGCGCACAAAAACAAAAAACATTTTTTAAAAATTATTTTTTAATTTTAGACATGTTATATCTAAAATTAAAGAAACAATCAAATATAACAAACATTATATTTGAAATATACAACTAAGACTAAATTTAAAATAAAATTGTAAATGCATACATAATTTACGTATTTGAATAAAAGTTTATCGTGATTTTCAAAGTTTTGTCCAATTCCAAGGTGTTAATGTCTATGGCCGAATGTCTTCCTTTGAGTAACCACCGATCAACATATTTTAAAGGATCGAAAAGTGTCAAAGGTGGTCCCACGAGTTTGATGAACAAGAGTGCCGACACTGTGTTGGTGTACAACGAAGTTCTTATTGGGGTAATAATTAGTTTCATTTGCGAAAACCCGCGTTTCATATTCACGTAAAGAAATGAGAATAGAATTCAGAGAATATATATAAAACATTGTTTCGTCTAATTGATTTTTAAATTTAAAAAATAATGTGAAAAAAGGTGCCGGAACGCCGTTCCACCGCGTTAAATGGAAAAAAGTCCTGAATATACTTAAACTTATTTTAGCTTAGCTACATCAACTGTTTCGAAGAGATAGACAATTTTATGTCATGTTACTTCAAACCATTACAAGAAGCCCATGTAATTACGCATAATTAATAAAATTTAAAAGCATCTATTTTAACGTCAAATTAATAACACCACGCAAGCACTTTTTTCTTATAACACAATTAGTACCTTAAACGATTTAATTTTAAATAAACATTATGATGTTTGAATACTTGAGATGACATAATATTCTTCACAATTCAGCAGTATATATAGCTGAGCTAAAATAACTTTAAGTATATTTAGTTCTGACGATGGCGTCAAGCCTAAATAGCTATCAACTACCTAATAAAATTTTTGTAGAACTAAATACTTTGTTATTTTATCCTATTATCTTTATGATTGTTTACTAATAGGAATATCATCAAACTCTCCTTATTATGAGGCACTTGCCAATAAAATGCAATATCAAAGATCCCACTGACTGAGATTGATCTAATAATTTTTATTTAACGTTTAGATATTGCAAATTTTCGTTTTTTCATGTGAAATTTATTTAATCGAAGCATCGAACATGTTTGACCTTGATGACTGTTTGCGTTCTGCAACAAGCAATTATAAGCCAAATTATTTGAAGATTGCCAATGCTAAGCAATGTCAAATATCTCACTGATTATAATATACACTTGGGTCTCGTATAACACGGTCATATGGTTCCACAAAAACGTCGTATTATACAAATCCGTATTACACGAGGTTTGAAGTTCATACAAAATTAGGGAATGCGTACCAAGTAAATATCGAAGTTTGTTAATATCCTTTATTTTTTAATCGAAAAAATATACATGTACGTATGTATTGAAAAAAACTATAATAACATAAAATAAAAGATCATTTATTCATCATCGCTATCACTTACAATTCTATTCTTTTTCGGTTCGGTTCGAGATCGGTTGTGAGTTTTCATTATCTGAGGATTCTGGAGCATTTTTGGATTTACTCTTTAAAAATTCTGTAATAAGCGATTGTTTGCTTTTGTGATCTTCTTGAACTTTGAACTTCTTTCTATTATAGGATAATTGTCTATAAAAAATGCTGAAACTGTGTTACATAAAGCGTGTCATACAAAAATAAGTCACAATTCATCAACCGGGTTATAGCAAAACCGTGTTATATGACGGCCAAGTGTACATTGAAACTAAATATTTTTTAAGTATTGAAAAACATCGCGTAGATTCTTTTTATTCCTCCTTGCTTCCCCTTCACATTGTGACTATTCGTACCCCACTCGCATTTTTGTGTCTCCGAATAATCGCATTCAGTACTCTGCCAATAGAAGTTTCACTTCAAAAATATTATAAAATTCTTATTAGACGTTGGTTACCACGATAATTAAGATAAAAGGTAGAGTCCAATATCAAAAAAGTCTGGTACCCTTGGTATTAAGAAATAGAACTACAAAAAATAGGTAGTATTTTACGGGCTATGGGTAATATAAACTTACAAGTGAGAGATAATCCGGGGTTTGGATCGTGACGTCAGAGCAATTGTAATATTTATATTGAGACTGCTTGGATATAAATTTGACTTCCGATACATCCAAATATACTGCGTATCTTTTTTATTTCAAAATAAAATAACGAAATCCATATATGGATACTGTAATAAATTTATAACATGATTCTGTTTCCCTGATAACGTCACATGCAAAATCTACTTGAATTCTATTACATACACCTTATTTGTAAACATTATTAACAGCGGATGTCATGAATAATATTTTCCTTGTCTTTATTCATATAACTAAACGATGTGTCTCTCACTGAAGCACATTTTTTAAAATCTAAATTTAAATATGTTTAATATCACAAGTTTATTTGTGATATCGCACAATCTACTTACAATAAAATATTAAACGTTTTCTTTAAGTTGAGTAATAAAACAAAATCCTCAACACTAAAAAACTTCACAAATCAGAACATTCGTAATAATACTTCATAATCGTTTGTGCATTTCAACGCTTGGTGATTATTTGTCTTCCAGTAATAAAATGCACAGTTTTGTGTATTTTTTTAGAATAAATAAGTATGTTTACTCTACATATTCTCGGAGATACACAACAGTGTTACCAAAAATTAATTTAAAATATCAGCATTACATATCAGTTCGTAAAACATGCGTAAGTTTGAATAAAAAACAATTTTCAATATAAATACTACTGGAAATCAGCAATTCGCCAGATATTTTCAATTAAAAATTATTTGAGATAAACGCTATTTTACTGTTTTGAATCAAGTCAGGTCACCCGAGATTAAATCGATGAGGAAAAGACACCGCAATAACCCAAGTCAAAAACGTTTAACGATGGCAAGAATTGAATATTGAACCTTCTGAACGCTAAGCTCCAGCGATCGACTTGGTGGCAGTGTGAAATGTATTGGTGGAAGAATTTTAAGATTATAACTTTAGTGGATAGCATAAACACTGTTTGCATTATTAAGTCGTTAACTGAACAAATTAAAACTTACGGTGTCGGTCATCTGTAGAAAACAGTGGTTGAAAAATACATTAATAACTTTTATTACCACTTGCCTAGAATAACCCTTACTTCAACCTCAAATGCATGGAGTAAGATCAAATTATAAAAATAGCATCCATCAATATTATTTCAGGATGGGGTGAGTTTACCCAATAGTTCTATCGTGGTATGGGTGATTTTTTGTTATTAAAATTATTTTCATGATAAGATAATGTTATCAATACTGCCGCCACAAGTAAATAGACACCTAGCATTTTTGGAGCAACAAAACATAAACTAAGAATCTTACTTTAGACCTTTTAACACTAAGCGTTGATGGTTTGTTTTGTTTAACGGTCTTATTACGGATCAAAACAATCAAATTAATCCTAAAAAAACACTATCGTTAATGCTGAATAATATATTTATGTTGAACTGTTTCAAATATGACGTTAGGTGTTATCAGGACTTTTTACTTACACTGGCAAAACTTTTACTGTAAAACTTTTAGAAAGTATAATTAATAATTAACATAATTAAATATTTTTTTAATTGCTAATGATACTTTTTAGAATGCCTGTAGTGCTTTCAGGCTATGTCTTTACAAACCTGTGTAAACAAGGTCAACTGTTTGTCATTTGACAGTTGCTAATTTTTACTTCAAATAATATTGCAGCGATGGGATAATACATGGAAAAATCAACAATAACAGCCCCTCATACTTTGGGTTTGCTGGATTCCAAATTTTTATGCCGCATTTTCAAAACATTGATTTAATTTTGTGCTCTCTCTAAGCCTTAATATTTATTTATTTTCATTAGCTCAAAATTGTGACGTACAAAAAATATATAAAACCGTATACGTAAAGTTATTCAAAATACGTATCAATATTGCATTAAGAAACCAATTTATGTTTCACAGTTTTATACTAACGAATGATGAAGAACAATATTATTCAAAGCCGTGTACTTTAGAAAACTAAAAATGACCATAGAAAAAAGTGTTGTATGGTACCAATAAAATTTTATATATATTTTTAAATCGATTCATGGTGTCCCACTGCGGCTTTATAATAATTAATTTTATATTACAGAATGATATTTTTCAATTTTATAGGAAATGGTTTCTATTTTTTTTATTTTAACACTTCAAAAGGCTTCTAATTTAAAATATTTCCTTTCATAACTCAGTAGTTAAAATATTTTTGTGAATTTATAAGCTTAAATAATCAAAATATATAAATAAATCTGGTACCAATCGACACAAAAAACAATGGCGAGGATCAAAAAATAGCATTAAAATATGTCGATGTTAAATAAAAGGAAACATTAATTTTTAAATCTTTGCAGTAGGGTTAGCCGCCATTTGCCTCACTTTTGGGGTGCTCAAAAACATTGCTCTGTAAAATATTCTCTTTTATAGTCATATATTGTTTTATTTATTTATTTCAGTGTGATAATTTCTTCCTCATACATAGTTTGAGAATTTAAAATGGGAGGGCCACAAAAATTGCGGCTCCTAGACATCACAGTTTCTCTTCATATGCGATCACCACAAGTATTATACGTCCCAGCTTTTTATATGTTAACATTTAATAAATAATATCTAAATAGTATAGTTACCAACAAACATTCATTCCTTTTTAATGATGTCAATATTTTTCAGTATTTAACCACTCCATATAATATAACATATCGTACAAACAAATATGTAACATATTAGAAAAATTAATAGTATCATATTTAAATTTATATCGCACAATTTTTGTGACAGTTTGAAAAGGCTAGGCTACGAAAAAATGACTGACGAACACAATAAAAGGTAAACAAACAAATATACATGATTCTATTTAAACAAGATTTAGGAAAGCGTTGCATTCTGTGAGATTTTTAAAGAGAATTGTTAAGTTTTTTTTTTATATTATCGCACGGACCTTAGAGCTTTAACACAAACCGTTTCAACTTATCACAACTATAAGATATTTATTTTTTAGAAACATTTTTAAGAAAAAAATCTCTTATATTGTCGCTGTTCTGGAAGAAAACACTCAGTCGAAAAAATTACATATTGAGTTAGTTATACCAAAATGTTCCTTATTTTAATAAATTATGCTTTTACTTAAAAACGGTTTTGTACAAATAAACAAAACGAAAAAGGTAAGAGCATTTCAAACATTAGAAAAACTTCAAAACCCAATTACTCAAAACTAATATTTTTCAGTTACTGTATTCTTTCAGCTATAAATTGAATGAAATTATTTAACTGGTTATAAAAAAAATTTTCGGTGTGTTTCAACGACTTGTCGTGGATATTTAATTTTTATTTTAACAATTTCCGTTCCCAATATGAATTCAAATATTTTATTACGATAAATCGTTTTAATTCAGTTGCGTTAGCGTTTCTTTTCGAATAGGTTATGTTATAAGAATGGGGCTAAGAAATAACCAGTAAATAGATAATCACTCGTTTTTATGATCAGATATTAGATGGGAATAGGAATAACGTCCAAAAACGTAAACCATTTGTCTAGTCTAGTCATTCGGAAGTCCCAAGGGAAATAAATTGAACACAAAAGAGCCACCTGTCCAATTAAAAATATTATTACTGCTCTCAAGACTCTTGCGCATAAATAGTTTCCCAATTCTTATTTTCTAATAAAATCCAATAATTAGAAGAATAGAATTAATAACTACAATACAGATAGTTTAATTTACAAAATATAGTAAGTGTTTTTACAAAAAACCTTCATGATGATTAAAAAACAAGTTCATGCATGTTCTTCGTTCCACCATCACAAATTTGACGATATGGAAATGTTAAGATCATTTATAATATTACTAGTGAGTACCCGGCATGCGTTGCAATGCCACTCAAAGAAAGAAAGGGTTTGTGTTTTAATTCTGTTTATTGAACTGCTTTTGGATTAGAGGTCTGCACAGGCCGAAATTTCATAGACTTACCCGGTTCGAGCCCATCATCTTCAGGTCTGGCCCGACCCGAACCCGAGTTTCAATATCACAATATTTTTGTTTTTCGTCTGGTGCGTACACGAATTATTCTTTTTTTCAATTTTAGATTTTCAATTTTTTTCTTCAGAACCCTTCAAGGTGTGTGCACAACAACTCACCGAAGTTTCATCGAAATCGTATGAATGGTAAAGGAACGCGTAAAGGACAAACAAACATTTATTTTATATAATATTTCCCGGTATGATCACAATAAAAGTCCTTCCTCAAAGTTTCGTCGCGATCGGTTGAGTAGTTTAGAAGCCTATAAGATCCGGACAAACCAACAAACCAACAAACAGACATTCATTTATATATATATATATGTGCACTGATTTAAAACATAATTTCTAGAGTAGAATATTATTTACTGTTATAATGACCTATTAAAAATAGAATTACAAAGAAACGAAATATCTATAAAAAAATCAGTTACATTATTTTTAAAATTGGGCAGCCGAGATAGTTCATTACGGCACATTTAGTCCAAGCATGTTTCTCGACGAAGTAAGGACACTTTACGAAGCATTGTTTTCAATTTTATTTTTATTGATAATCTTCTTGTTACAGCTTCTACGATTTTTTACTGTGAATCCACCTTTGTAAATAAAATCCTAGTATATTTTGATCAAAATTATTTTGTTCATGTATATATAATTTTTTAATCGCTTTTATAAAAATATAAATATTAATAAAATTCATTTATAATGTCAATGAATGCTTATGAGTACATATTTTAATTATCTTATATCAAATGAAATCAGTTCTCCCGTAAAATGAATACCATCTCTTTGGAATATTTAATAATAAATTTTCGAATGGAGACTATTTTCATTCTGACTAATAACATTTAAAAATTCTACTGTTATCATATATTATATATCGTAATTGTTTTAATGGTTACCTGAATATGCACAAGAGATATTTATGAAATCTTCTAGTAAGTTTTTTCTCGTATCTAGCTATTGAACTGATCAAATATAATTAGAAGATGGTAGTGCCACCCATCAACATTTTTTCCATTCGTAGACAGGGAGAGAGTGTATGTATGCTGTGTTGAGATAAATGTTACAGCCAAACAGATAGGCAGATATGTCAAGATAAATATTATTGTAATAAGTATTAAGTTTCACAAGAATTATTCAATATAGTAATGTTGATTTAGCTATTGACAACATTACATACTATATATTACCTTATTACTATGGAACTAGATACCAATTTTATCAACAATTTATATTATAGGATATTTTGATAACAAAAATTGCGTGTTACTTTCGTGTTTGATTTCAGGGTAGGTACGATTCAATTGAGCGATAATTTAGACTATTTTGAAAACGTTTCCGCCTGTCGAAAGGGGAAATAATTTCAGTTTAGTGTGCTTATTTCGTATGATGGATGTGAAAATGAACTCTGTTGAACGTGAGAATTCGTTGCTTGGGCGGGTTCATCACTTCGGATTGCGGTTTTAATTTGACAATTCCTCCTCCTCGGTCCCGATTTGGGGGCCCAGTACATTGCACCGCCCCTTCCTGAGCCCGCCATTGACTCAGCCGCCATCTTTGGAAGGCTGCTACGCGAAAACGCGCCAAAAATCGACGCTGTCAATTGCAGTGGCGTCAATTACATAATAATAACGGAACCGTTGCTTTGTATTTTTTTTCATACAATACGCATGTCAGCGATTTGTTTGTTCAGTTAAACCGCAAAGAAATAAATTATTTCGTTAAATTGTTGAACTCAACATAACACACACACTAGCAGAAAAGGTGTGGGTTAGGGACCCACCCGTTCACACTGGGCATCAAAATTTTGGGGGTTTTATTACAAATTTTCAATACGATTTATCTCGCTCGAAAATGTTGTTTTCAGAACACATTCTCTTTGCGTCTAACAATATCAAATTTATAAATAAAAACAAATGCATTAGGAGCCTTTACATAAGGCTTAAATTATAACATTATTTTCTGTTCGCTTATTTAGTAAAAAAAGAAAGAAAGTTTTAAAATCTCCTTAAGGAGGAAATGAAAAATATCAGTAAAAAAAAAACCGACCGGTTGATACAGAATAGATTTTCTCTCAAATCATGCCAAATATATATATATGAATAGTTTGATAATTGATTTGACAATGGCATAATAGAACTATATGAGCTCGATCCGCGAAATAGTTTTAATTAAATCGACAACATTCGCCTGCTCACTTACAGGTAAAATGCCATATAACAATATTTCGCTAATAGACCTACAGAATTTAATTATTAAATGTATTAATATTCAAAATTTAAAAAAATTTGTGCGAGACTATTTCAATGTTTCTTGTCATACCTTATAAAGTTTTCAATGTAATTAAATGAAATACAGCTTATTTATTTTTTAGAATGCCAAAATTTTTATAAATACAGTATATTTCTACCAAAAATTGATAGTCAAGTGAACAACTTAAAGCTGTAATTAAATTATTTATGTCAGTGCTCCGCCACTGCCTGAAAGGTGTTGTTTTTCATGTTGACATTGTTTTGCATTGTTCTTGTTATAAAAATCGTAATTAGCCAAGTCGCAATAAGTTATTTTTCTTTAAAGGGCGTGTTAATTTGTTACCTAACAATTAGTGCGTATTTTACGTTACTAGTACCCACTAGAAACTAGATATAATTATTTATTTTTAGTAAATGCAAAAAAAATATTATCATTATTTATTGGACATTGATATATCACGTTACCTACTATAATTTTACTACATATTATAATTTTGAATATATTTTGTTATTAAATATTTTTCTTATGCGTTAATAATCAACACTTATTTTTTTGTAATTTCTTTAATTTTATATACCATGACAGCTTGCGCAAAAGTGCAATATAAAAAAAACTAAGTAACTTACATGAATAATAGGTTAAAAATATAAAAATTTATACTACACATCGACGGTGTTTTGGTGAATTGATCGTACCCTCAAAAAATATGAGAAAAAATTAAAGATTAGATCTCATTTTAAAGACGACATAACAGGTCTCGGCCAAATTATGTAATTTTTGGAAGAGAAACATTTAAAACTAATTTTAGGTTTAAAAACTCTGACCCGCCCGCTTGATGTAAGCCACTATTATATCGACACTTCCTACGTATAATCCCGTATCTGCGAACATGATAATTTACAGGAGTGCATTTGAAAGATTCATAATGCAACTCACCGTATAATGTTTTCGATAAAAACAGTTTTTACTCTCTCCTGAACAATTTCAGTTTTGATGGTTACATCAACTGGCCAAAAAACACTATCGATATATTATGTACTAATAAATTTCAAAAATATTACAGTAAGAAAAAAGTACTTTAATAATAATAACATTTGTTCATTAATAAGTTGTCACAGTAAACAGCGACATGTAGCTATAAAAATAAATTTAAGATATCAACAATATTCCGCGTGATTTCGGTACTGATATGAAATTGATGCACATTTTCAAATATTACAAGTAAAGATTTCATTCAAACCCTATGAAGATTAGTTTTCACTTACATGACTATTTAAAATAAAATACACTTCATAAATCTTTGTCTGTTAATTCTAAGACTATGTCTCTAATAAAGAACAATACAATACTTACGGCAAGATAACATAAGCGGATGAATGAAATTATTGAATGAGCAAACACCATTACTTGGAATGTCTATTGTGAAATTGCGAGTAACAAGAAAGTGTTTCAACTATTCGACTGTCTCTAAATAGTAAGCAAATTGAATGGTACCGTACTATTCAAAATGTTGTTGAAAAAAATGGTATCCGGGTTCGTTGGAAAACTGTGTGATTTGTGCCCAAAGTACATTACTAAATAATGACATTGAAAATCGATTAATGAATTTCCGAGAAACGGTAATTGAATGTTTACATAATCGACAAAGAAAAACGAATTTAGTTTTATTAACTTCGATTTTATTATATCATAAATTGGTTATTCAAAAAATCAAATCAAATCTATGCACATAAAAGAAAGATTTAGACAAAATAAACTAAACAGCATTAGGGACTGTCTCAATATTGACTAAATTTTCATATAACACCTGTGCTTTAAACCATCGATATTATATAATATACTACTAACCTGAAATACTGCATGTCTAAAGTAGCTAGTATGTCGGAGCTGTGTGTGCATTGCATAGCATTTTATTTTATATACACTTCGAAAGCTTAAGCCATGAGAAAATGTGAAAATAATAAAACGCCTACAGAACGGTCAGGGCTATTATATATAAGATATCGACGGTGTTTTGGCCAATTGATGTAACTCTAATAATTGAAATTGTTCGGGACAGAGTAAAAACTGTGTTTATCGAAAACATTATATGGTGAGTTGCGTTATGAATCTTTGAAATGCATTCCTGTGAATTCTCGTGTTTGCAGATATGAGATTATACGTAGAAAGTGTCGATATAGTAGTGGCTTACATCAAGTAACCGGGTCATAACTTTTAAACCTAAATCCAATTTAAAATGTTTCCATTCCAAAAAGTAATCAATTTAATACTCTAATTTACATCATTTGGCAGAGACCTGTTCTGTTGTCTTTAAAATGAGATTCTATCATTAACTCATTTTCGTATTTGTTGAGTGTTACATCAATTTACTAAAACACCTTCGATATGATCCACCGTTTTCACTATCCTGAGGGTGATTTTAGTAAATAAAATATCGATTTCAATGTCATTTTCATAAACATGAGTTCCATAATGTAAATCAGAAAGGCGGCTATAATTCTTTTATGTGTTTATGACTACATAAATTTAACTCAAATAATAAGGTAAATATACAACATACATATTAAACATTCTTATGCGTTTAGTTGAGATGAACTATTTTTCTTTTTTTTATATAAGTCAATGTTTAAAATTTATAACTTATTTGTCGGCTGGGCTTGACATTACAAACTAAGTGTGATTTTTCAATTTTATGAATTAATTATAATTATGGCTTTTATTCTTTCGAAACCTGTTAATATGTGCATAAGATGAATTTTACCACGATGTGACATTAGAAATATTTTATTGGTTGATTATTACAGCATTCAATTAATTCATCGGTAAATACAATGAAAATTTAGGAATTGCTTCTAAGGTTTGTATATTTTTTCCGACTTTGACGACCGATGATGATGACGGATGAATAGGTGCTTCTCGATCGGAGGTTGGCAAGAGACTGATAAATCTTTCTCTATATTTTTGACGATTCTCACGGTCACAGAAGGTATCCGATAACAATCACGCATTTATCACACACAATCATATTTCCGCTGACTTCTGTCGGCGGAACATTTTCCCGTTTGGTGACTGCCATTGTGTGAAAATGATGACTCGCCGTCTCCGCTTTTCAGACACTAGAACTGTCACATTTCACGTCGTGTATTCCCACAAAAATGTAATTGAATTAAGTTGTGCAAAGGTTTGACGATACCACTGGCGTTTGTTTCACCCTGTATAGTAAAAGGTTAATGAAATAGTTTTATAAAGAGTACCTTTATCAACAGAAACGTTTAAGCTTAATTCTGGTATGCAAGATTTTATCAATTACACTGCTTCCAAAAAAAAAACACTTTTTCTCATCGATAGATGAGAAAAAGTGTATGTAATATCATAAAAATTAAACCGCTTTTCTGACCCAACGATTACCCTGATTAAAAAATATTTTTGATAGCAATATATTATTCCTCATCATCAATTCTTGCACTCGTTTTAATTATAGCTTTATTACAGTGCGGAGTCACTCCCCTTTCAACAGTTGACCAATTATTCATTCCGTGAATAAGTCCTGCAAATTTGAACGATAATAATTACTCATTGTCCCTGGCTATGTATGTGCACTTAACGGCTTTCTAAATGGGTTTCGAGAAATGGCAACACTTGGGTTGCTGCGGCAGAAATTTTGCTCTCAAATTTATTTGTAACATTAATATCGAATTATTGCTTTCGTCATAATATAATAATAGTTCATATTCACAGAAAAAGTTTTTTTTTTCAGTAAATTATTATTGCAATATTATTGTCATTACGTGTTTACTATAATATGAAATATTCTGAGTTACGCGTTTAATATTTGAACATTTTAAATTACTTATTCTTGATTTAAAATTCTCAAGTTTTATATGTTTACCGTAGAGGTGTCGTAGAGCGCCGTAGAGGCTATTCATGATTAAATTTACTGTATATGAATTTATTTATAATCCATATATTAATTAACTACAGTTTCAATGTCAAAGGTAATTGGAGTTTTGTTTTTCAATAGAGGCTTAAAGACGATACGATGGCAAGTATTAGAGTTTCAAAATTCTAATTCAAACACTTCGCACAAATCTTGATAATTCTTTCCTTCCACAATTAAAACAAACAAACACAGTTAAGATATTTATTGGAATTTTCCTTGCCACAAACGAGCCAATTATTTGTTGTTTCCTAGCTCCATACTTATTACCTGACTTAATTACAGCCAGGTTTTCTTCATTATGTATACATATTCATTAAATATAACACGGACCGTTTTATAAACTGATTTTTAATCGATTTATGGATTTGTGTTAGAAGTCATGGATGTCAAAAATTTCCCAACCCCCATGATGTAAGAGTATATTCAAGCTGGATAAAAAATGACAGTCACCATTTTTGCATTTGTTGACGTCACTGTGTGCCTATTGAATTACAAACTACTATATTTACAACAGTGTTTTGGTGACAATGAAAATTTGGTACGTCATATATTTTACCAAAACAACGATCCAGCTCACCAAAACTTTTTACAGCGTGCCTCACACCCATCCGATCCTAAAACGGAGCGTAGCAAAGGCAATCAACATAAGAGTAGTCAAAAACTGCGTCTAGTAAGTCTTGCTATTACTCTCCACCTACTTACCTTGCGGACATAGTAAAATTCAAAGGTTTTGGTTTGGCCATTCGGTGAATAATATGAAAACGTAGTCTTCCAAAATTGATTATGTGTCTAAAGTCACATATAGGGAATTGCGCCTAGTACAAACAGCTCAGAAGCACATATGTCTCCTCTACGCAATTAAGACGTGCGGTACTCCCTTAGTTGTGTAAATTTACCATTTTATTACACTATCAATTTTCTGTGAAATGGCATGAGTAAAATATTTAAAAAAAAAACTGAAAGACTGTAATATTTCGTTAAGCTGTCAAGTATTTTCTATAAACAATACTGCCGTTTGACACATGATATCTACATTTTAAACAAGTTGGAGTAATATATTTCTGTATTTTTTAAGACAATACCCAATTGACATCTTGATTATTTTGTATTGCAAATTAAAATTGACAAAATTAATACTTCGAATATAGGAAAACGTAGTATCTTAATAATTAAAGTTTTAATGAAAAATATTTATTGTTGGATTCGAAGTAGTTTGATACATAAAAACATTTTTGGCAACGCACTTTTATTACCTTATTTTCTCATTCTATTTTACTAAGTTTTAATGTTAATTGTAGTTTGGTTCTAATTACTATTATTATCATAATCTTAAAGTAAATTTTTTTAAATTTTATTTCAGCGATAGATTTTTTTCAAATGTATAAACATACAAACGAAAAACATTTCATTAAAAATAAAAAGTAATAAATAAATTCTCAATTAGTCCCTTCCCTTTAGTATGCTGACACGCGAAACAGAGTTAATGATTCTGATAATTCAAAACACGTTTAAATTATTTTAATAAATTATAAAGAAATTTTAGATTCTTGCTGTTGCTAAAAAAATTATTCCGTACCTATGGTAATTTCAAATTAATTAAAAAAAGAGTTCTATAAAAATAACTATCGTGGTTACTATAAAAAGAATGAAATAAAGAATATTCATCAAAAAAGAGGGTATCATTTCCAGAAAGAAAACAGTCATTTATTTATATTCTATTCACAAAATAACATTATCTTGATATTTTTGACTCTGTTCTGTAAAAGTATTTCTATATTGTAATTGAACTACTGAAATTAATTCGTCAATTACCGTAATTAAAAACGTCATTATCGCTGAATTTGGTTACGGGTCTCACGGGTTCAAATCCCAGTAAAGAAAGTTTCATAAAATTATTTTCCAGTCGATTTTCTGTCAGAAGTCATGGATGTTTGTGATGCCTAAACATTCCCTTTTAACCATCCAAGTCTAAAAACGGGGCATAGCGAAAGCTATTCGCCAACTACTGTTTCTGCTCTAGCCCTTTTATTCTATCCTTACTCTCTTTTTTGAAAGAGAGGTTGATCAACTGAGTAACAAGTAATTCTCGTAGAAAAACCGTTCAAATACCACTATTAGGAGATTACATTCACGATTTTCTGGAAAAAAAACACTAGATCAAAAAAATTAAATACTGAATTTGTTCGTACCAAAATGTTCCTAATTTTGAACTCTACCGTCTGGAAGAACAAACTATTTTTATAAATTGTACTTTAACTTAAAAACAGTTTTATACAAACAAACTAATTGAAAAAAGGATAGCATTTCAATGTCGGCTCCGTAGTGCAGTTGGTAACGTCGTTGACTGCGGTTACGGATGTCTCGGGTTCAAGTCTCGGTGCGGACAGTTTCATGATTTGATCTTTCAATCGATTTATGGATTTTTGTTCGTAATCATGAATGTTTATGATGTCTAAAGCACCCTCCCACCCATCCGATCCTCAAAAACTGGGCGTAGTGAGAGCTATTAACTAACCACTATTCCTTTCCTAGCCCTATTTTTCTATCCCTACTCTCTTCAAAAAAGGAGAGGTTGAACAACTGAGTAACAAGCAATTCTCATAGAAATTTTCTGTTGAGTTACCTCAATTAGGAGGCCATATTCTCCATATATAGCATTTCAAACACTTGATAAACTTCAAAGTCCAATTACTCAAAATTAGTATTTTTCAGTTACTGTTTTAGTCAAGAATAACGACAATATGATCCACATTGGAAGCAGACATGGTTTTAAAAAAATGTATCACTTATTCATTGAAAATACAACTGTGTTACTTATTGTATTCATTTCATACAAGGTAAATATAAATATAGATCCATCCATAATAAATGGCATTATAATGTGACATATTACACGATAGCATTAGTCCGACTAAATAAATATTATTGGCGTCGAATCGCGATCGTCCGCTGGACCACGATCCGTTACGCAGGCCTTCACGATGCAATATAAAACATTTCTGTCATAACTCTGTGATATAATTATCTTAGGGGTCCGCCGTCTGTTGACGACAGTACGCTGCCAAAAAACCCGCCCTGTGCTCTGTCATGTGTACCACATACTACGACAAAGGGAATGGTATCATTGATCTAAATTATTGCAAATATAATTTAAGATATAATTTAAGACATCGAGTGAGGGTGCTTCATGGAATTTCAATATCAAATTTGGATTATTGAGATTTTGTACACTTCCATGTATTTTGTCACTAACGACCCGGGTTTCGCCTTTCAGCATCTTCAGGCATTCGAGCACACGAATGGACTCGAACTGACAGACAGTAAACAGTGTCTAACGTTTATATAGAAGATACAAATACGACAAATATTATTTACGAGGTAAGATATTATACGTCTGAGAGCCACACTGATACCTGAGTTAACATTTCGAGAATTGCTTTAATCCTTATTTTGTAAACAACCCATTAGCAGAGTGACAAATTGCCGCTTTCCAACTTCTTTTAGAAATACCAGTGATTTTACAATTATAATAGCATTGTGGGTTTCGACGGGATGCAATTCGACGAAAGGGTAAATATATACAATCATTCCACGTTTAGTGACATCTGTTAGGTGTTTCAACGTATAGGATATAATAACGGAGAATTAGGAAGGTTCAGCTGCTCATTCAGAATTGGCAAGGAATTTAACTGGGCTCTATTGATTTCCAAAATTTGTTGATAAAATAATTTATGATCCCCCATGTTTTTGTGCAACAGTTTAACCCAATCATCCGCATTAAACGTATGGTTCTCCATTAGCAAGTGATTTGCGAATGTCGAAGTTTCTTTTTTTAATCTATAGGCAGCTAAATGTTCTGATACCCTTATATCTAATGTACGTGTGGTTTTACCCACATACAAATGTTGGCAATCACTGCATTGTAATTTATAAATACCAGGTTTGTTCTTAAAATCGACTCTATCTTAAGTCCACTTTAAGAGTCCATTTTAAGAACAAATCTGTGGCTAATTAGTGACAAAATACATGGAAGTGTACAAAATCTCAATAATCCAAATTTGATATTGCAAATATATTGTCGTAGTTGAGTTATTACGCAGGTAAATATATCTTTGACTAACTGATCAAAATGGTTATCAACATGATTTATGTCACTATGATTGTTCTTAGTAGAACGGCATTATATTTTAAAAATAAAACACAATTTGTTTTGTACTATGTACTTCCACATTTCAATTGATAATGCTTGAGTTGAGAGCAAACGGTATTGATCATTATAAAAATGTCAAATTAGTACAAAACAAATTGTGTTTTACTTTAAAAAAAATAATCTTTATATTAAAACAGTAAAATAACATACACCAGTGTTCCCAAACCTTTTTACATCTGCGGACCGGTAAAAAAAGGAAACAATTTTCGTGGAGCACTAATACTGAAATAAAAATATGTGTTTTTTACTTAATATTTTTTAACATTATATTGTGACAGATGGGCATAACTATAACTGGTTTTGCATCTGGGTTCACTATCCAAGAGAAATTATTTCCTGAGAAGATTTATGACTGTCGATTCTGATAAAACCAGCGTCCATCGTGTCGCATCATTCTACAAATTATTATTATTTAACAATAACTAAAAATACCAGTAAACGTGCAGGCGAAATATTTTTATATTTAGTATTTTTGCATGGCGAATTTCTTGAAATTTGGCATACTGTTCGCGGCCCGGAACTGGGCCACGGACCAATGGTTGAGAAACACTGCCATACAGTACAATCGTAAATTTCTTAAGCATTTTAGAAATACAATTTCTACGCAGCCATAATACAATTTCTTACGTGATGTTACATATACTTCGAAATACTCGGTACAATTTAAATATATAATTGTGATTATTAAAGATTTCAATTAGGTGTACCGATATTTTTTTTTTAAAATTTCAATTCTAATTCATTTATTGGACAAATTAGTCCGAAAGCTTTTGTTCTAAAATCGCCACAAATCACGACTTTAGCTGCATCAGTAGCAGAAGAAAACCAACCACCGTGCATATTTGCGCCGCTTTTTTCCTGCTGCCGATTCGTTAATTTATCCAAACGGCTTTTAATTTAGCTGAGACTATTCGAGGACGCATATCGAGTCGGAGGACTTTTTGCAACACTCACCTCTCCGCTGTCCCGTTTCGGCGCTACTGCAAGACCGATGCATAGCAATGCGTGTGCTGAAACAAGGACGGCAAAAGGATTATGTCGGAAAGCGAATTCTACAATGCCACGAATTCGACATTTATTTAATTTAAATCGACAGTAATGATGAAAACCATTATAGAACCTATTATTCGTTTTTGGTGTATTGATTGATATGTATAACGCCAAAGAAAAGAACTATAGATAAAAGCAATGTCATCAGTCAGCATATGTACTGAATAGAGCTTATCTCAACATAAGTATTCCTACGTTACTCAGTATCACAACCTCTGTTTTTTCGAAAACAGTAAGAGTAGAACGATAAGGCTAGGACAGAATAATAGGTTTGATAATCGCTCTCAATACGCTTCATTTTTGGGATCTGATGGATGAGAAGAAATTTTAGACACTACAGATATCAATGTCTTAAAACACAAATCCATAAATCGATAGAAAAATCAATTTATGAAACTGTCAGTATAGGGGTTCAAGCTCATGATTTTTCTTTTATAATGTTTGCTGTTTTGTGGATATGACAAATTTCAATTTTCATGATTTAGAGTAATTGGAAAAAATATTTACAGTATGATAATGAATCTACAAATATCATAAAATAGTTTGTATGTTTTATATAAAAAAAAAAACAATATTTACAATTTAACGCAACAGTGAATGGAATCTTATTTTTAACATAAAGAAGTGGGATTTTTTATTGTTAAATTTCAGGGGCTCTAATTATTAGTTGGGACCATGTCTACGAGTATGCTGTGATTAGCATTTACAAACTTAAAGACATTTGTTGTGCCTATGACACTTGCCAGTATGAGCTTGTATAAATCTGTCTGTTAAATAAAACTCCTCCCAAACGGTGTACAGTAGTCTTTGCAAATATCGTTGTGACTGCCATTTCTAGGTATACTAATTCTCAATAGGGAATGAAAAAATAAGGTCGCTTAGCAATCGCTCCATACTAAAATATTCCTTGAGTGACACTTGAGATAATAACTCAAACATGTGTATTTTCATGTCTGTGATTTGGTAGAAAGTAAGCTTGGTGTATTCATACATCTTGATGTGCGTCTGGAATCGGTGACAAGTGTCATATGGTTATGAAGACTTCCTTCCTCGAAGGCCCAAGCCCTGCGAGGAGTCTGCTTCACTAGTTTGGGATTTCGTCGAATTGTACGGCCGACCAGAGGGAATGTGAACCCCGGCTCGATGCTTGGTGGGACAACTTTTTTGTCCACACTGCCGTTTCGCCGAACTGCTTCGTCCATCGATTGTCTTGTAGTTTTGAGTTAAAGGGTCGCACTTAGGATTATACAAGCCTTATTTAAAATCAGTCAAAAAATAATATATATGTTTAAATGTGTGTACCAGAATAATGCTTCTCAACGTAATGATATTATTTTAATTTAAGACATCGACTGAGGGTGCTTGATGGAATTTCAATATTAAATTTGGATTATTGAGATTTTGTACACTTCCATGTATTATAAACAGTGTCTAACGCTTATATCAAACAACACGATATTTTAACACTAATTTACTGTAGAGTTCAGTCAATCTTGCTGTACTGGCAATATTGATATAATTTAAGACATCGACTGAGGGTGCTTGATGGAATTTCAATATTAAATTTGATTATTGAGATTTTGTACACTTCCATGTATTTTGTCACTAACGACCCGGGTTTCGCCTTGCATCTTCAGGCATTCGAGCACACGAATGGAAACAGACAGTAAACAGTGTTAAACGCTTATATCAAACAACACGATATTTTAACACTAATTTACTGTAGAGTTCAGTCAATCTTGCTGTACTGGCAATATTGATATAATTTAAGACATCGACTGAGGGTGCTTGATGGAATTTCAATATTAAATTTGGATTATTGAGATTTTGTACACTTCCATGTATTTTGTCACTAACGACCCGGGTTTCGCCTTTCGGCATCTTCAGGCATTCGAGCACACGAATGGACTCGAACTGAGAGACAGTAAACAGTGTCTAACGCTTATATCAAACAACACGATATTTTAACACTAATTTACTGTAGAGTTCAGTCAATCTTGCTGTACTGGCAATATTGATATAATTTAAGACATCGACTGAGGGTGCTTGATGGAATTTCAATATTAAATTTGATTATTGAGATTTCACCATGTATTTTGTCACTAACGACCCGGCATCAAACAACACGATATTTAACACTAATTTACTGTGAGTTCAGTCAATCTTGCTGTACTGGCAATATTGATATAATTTAAGACACGAGGTGCTTGATGGAATTTCAACGCCCCATCTTTTTGGACTTTCAGTTAACGCTTATATCAAACAACACGATATTTTAACACTAATTTACTGTAGAGTTCAGTCAATCTTGCTGTACTGGCAATATTGATATAATTTAAGACATCGACTGAGGGTGCTTGATGGATGATATTAAATGCTTTCGTACTGTGCGTAAAACATTTTGTTTTACACTTCCTGGTGACTTTGTTGACTGCAGGTATTAAAAATTTATCGTGTTAACCGTCATATTGAAATCTATCATTTTTATTTCAACAATGTTTTTTTGTACTATGCCTGCTTACAATGTGGAGCATATGGACTCCTAAAGAGGTATCTTCAACAGAAGTTTTCCGATTACTCAGTTGCTCAACCTCTCTTTGTCAAAGACAGTAGGGATGGTAGGATAGAGCTAGGACAGGACTAGTGGGCTGGCTAATCCCTTTCGCTACGCCCCATTTTTTTGATCAGTTGGGTGAGATGGGTGTGTTTTTTTGACTTTTCATTATATATGCGTATCTTTTATTTTTATTTGAATAAATTATAATTATTAAAAAGTATATTAGAATCTTGTATTGAGCTGGATGCCTCACCAATAAATAAATTCGCAATATTCTGGCAAAGATATCATTAAATATTGTACATGTTAAAATAAAATATTACCGAAGAAAATTATTTTACGTATTGTTTTTGTTTTGCTTTTGAGAGACTCAATAAAAAAGTCTTCTTGCCAAAAATAATATATAAATAAAATAATATTTTATTTACTCCGAGCCTCAACGTAAATTAAGAATTGTAAGTCTAACGTCAAATATCTTAAGGTCAAAAGAAACTACCAAATTGAAAATTGTGATTTTCATTAGTCTTCTTTTCAATCAATATCAGAAGAGAGGTACGAAGCTGATACGGGTCTGAATTTAATTCCATTAAATTTTCAACTCAGAATCATTCGTATTAAAAAAATCGACAAAAAGTTTACAGTTTGAATGAAATTACTAATTAAATTTGGATTATTGAGATTTTGTACACTTCCATGTATTTTGTCACTAACGACCCGGGTTTCGCCTTTCGGCATCTTCAGGCATTCGAGCACACGAATGGACTCGAACTGAGTGACAAAATACATGGAAGTGTACAAAATCTCAATAATCCAAATTTAATATTGAAACTCCATCAAGCACCCTCAGTCGATGTCTGAAATTACTAATGTTATAAAGAAAACCTTAAAAACAGCGTTAGATGTAATGGAAAAATCACATCTACATTCGACCTAGACAACCAAGAGCTGGAGGCAAAGAAGATATCGATTAGCGCAGTGCTCCGCAACCTATTCTGACTCACGACTCACGACACACCTAAGCACTGCGGAGAATTTCATGGCACATCGCAATACCAAATATGTAATTTTCATGGATTTCAGAAAGCTAGCATTACCAATAAAAACATTTTAAACCTAGTTAGGTGGTGCTTAACCTTTTCAATGGGATTAAAAATAACACTTTTGCTCCAAAAAATACATATTTTTAAAAAGAGCTGTAACTAAAAAAAGAAAACTAAGCTAGGCAACTTATGTATAAAAAGTAATTTATATAATCACCTGAGCTTATTATCGGGTCATGCTGATTTCAGTAATATTAAGTGTAATATTATATTACATTGCCTATTTCTTTGTATATATTTTGCAGATTGTATATAAGTTAATGTTGATTTTTTTTTCTTTTCCGACGCGTTGCGCCGCGGCACACCTAGCATCGTCTCGCGGCACACTAGTGCACCACGGCACACCAGTTGCGGTGCACTGGATTAGAGGATTATTACTTATTGTTGTTTTATTTTGACATTTAAACCTTTACTAATCCATAAAATCACAGATTGGAGGCGAATTCGATTCAGTTATAAATTGCATTGTTACTTAGGGTAGCAAAAGTGTTGAACGTTGTAAAACTACAAATTATTCAATATATTTTATAAGCAATAAAAGAATGTGACAGTTTTTTTCGTACATTGTCTTTGTCGCACCCGAAAGATTTCCGCCCTGTGCACACGCGTGTTAATTAATGCGGTCCTGGATTGCAAGAAAGAGTCACATGCTTGAGTACCAGTCGGGGTTAATTGTATTAGCCCTTCTCGCTCGCTTCTAGTTCAATATTGCGACAACATCATTATCATCATCATCGTTTTGTTTATTGCGCTTCAAATGCGACGCCACTGGAGAAGGGGTTTTTTGGCGGTACCTTTTTTTATCATCTCGTTTATTATTGATGCTAAGTAGACGTGTATTAAGAGTGTATGAAGATTTTATTCTGTCTCATTTTAGATTCTTTTACAACTTAGAATAAAGAGATTTGCAGAAATGTTAAGTTATTAATTTAACAATAAAGTGAACATATTCTCGACTGCTAGCGTCTCAGCTGTTGAGATGGATAATTGAAGTGTGTTGTTAGGATTATCAAATGTTGATAATCATAAATATAAGATTGTTATCAATGCTAAAACTTTCGTGCACGAGCTGATTGTTTTACTAAATTACAAGGCTGCGTAGTCGGAGTCGTGGAGTCCGACTTGGAGCCGTTGTAGTTGTAAAAAACGATCAACTCCCACTAATTGTTCCATAAAATGCATTTTTGCGTGTATTAATGTACTTCTTTCATTTCTATTTGTGCCTATAACATATTCTTGTTCTTCAGTATACATATATATATATATATATCGACTGTGGAAAGGAAAAACGACGTAACCCACATCAAAAAATTGTGTATATAACTCACACAAAACGTGCTAATACACTATATCTTTATACAAATATATGATATATCGACTGTAAAAAGGCAAAAAGACTTATTCATCCGTCTAATCAAAATATTTTTATTTCGATAATCACAATGTATTTAATGTAATGCACGTTTTGATTGGGCTATACACAATATTTTTTGTGTGTGAGTTACGTCTTTTTTCTTTTCCACAGTCGATATATATGTATATATAGTATGATAAATTAGGCTATTTGCCGGATTGGTTGATTGGTGTTTGATTTAAAGGAAAAACATAAATAGGAAATGCAGTAAAAAAAACCTTACTTTTTTAGTCGTAATCTGTGTCGAGTCGGGTTCGCAATCGAAGTCGAGCTTTTTTTGGACGACTCCTCACCCTTGATCAAAATGTAGTCTAATTTACCTTTCACACAAATATTACTGTCAACTATTTTTTGAAATATTGGGTGCTGAAGTATCTTTTACATGAATCAGCAGGAAACGGGTTAATATCTGATAACAAGAGAATTGTTTAGAATCAAATCAATGAAAAGATTTATTGAATTATTCAAAGAATATCCAACAACTACTAATTGAAAATTCTCAAAATTATGAAAAAAGCGTGGTTTATATCTAAGTACTTCAAAAATTCGTTACGTGTATACATTCGCTAGTTTCACAGCAGCCTACATGATGCAATAACACAAGTGAATACTCCATTAATTGTACCTTCTTACGCTATTGACCCGATGCAAAGGTGCACATTGCAATCGTTTAGACTTGCACTACATTCATGTGATAGTTTTACATCATTGAGCAACAATTATTATTACATAATTTAAGACATCGACTGAGGGTGCTTGATGGAATTTCAATATCAAATTTGGATTGTTGAGATTTTGTACACTTCCATGTATTTTGTCACTAACGACCCGGGCGAATTGCATCCCGTCGAAACTCACAATGGTATTATAATTGTAAAATCACTGGTAACTCTAAAAGTAGTTGTAAAGCGGCAATTCACCACCCTGTTAATGTGTTGTTTACAAAATAAGGATTAAGGCGATTCTCGAAATGTTAACTCAGGTATCAGTGTGGCTATAATATTTTACTTCGGAAATAATATTTGTCGTATTTGTATCTTCTATATAAACGTTAGACACTGTTAACTGTCTGTCAGTTCGAGTCCATTCGTGTGCTCGAATGCCTGAAGAAGCCGAAAGGCGAAACCCGGGTCGTTAGTGACAAAATACATGGAATTGTACAAAATCTCAATAATCCAAATTATTATTACAATCGTGGAAAAACCTCAACCATCCATCGCATGGTGATTCGAATGATAAACAGATGTGTTCATTTTGGTTCTTATTCATATTTCATTCAGACAACAAAAATAAAATATTTTGGTAAATAATGTTTTAAAATTACATTAAAATTTTATTTTACTATATCCTCTCCCTTCTCGGAGCATATGGCCATCACACGGTTCCTACAAGATTCTCTGTCCCCCGCCAGTCTTTTCGCTTCCTCCCAGATCATCCCAGCGTCCCATAGCTCCGCCCAACACATCCTAGGGATGGTCATCAGTGGCCTTCCTGTTCGACGGAATCCATTCAACTGGTAGAAGACACAGGCAGAATTCAGGCTCTCCTGGGGCATCCGCAGCACATGTCCAAGCCAGGTCCATCGTCGTTTTTTTTTTAATTCTGGATGTAATAAGAGGCTAGTCCGTCTGCTCTCTTACCTTTACATTCCTTTACACTAGCGCCGCAAATGACAAATTTCAAATTTTCGAAAATAAGTTCTGTAAGCTTACAATTTCTCCAAATTTGTATACATTGAATTAAGAAGAATTATCATGACTATTGCTCATTTCCCTCAGTCTTAAAATCATATATTAATTATTAATGATAATTTTCCTCCACATTTTTATTCAAATTTTCTCCTTTTTTTCCATAAATTGGTTAAAAAAGAAAAGCCTGCATTTATTGGGTCAGTAACTTTTTCAATATTTGGTCAGTAAGAAATATTAAATGGTCTCTAATTAATCAAAATGGTCAGTAACCAATTCGACAGCTGGTCAGTGGACACATGGTCAGTTAAAACGATCCGTAATTTATATAAAATGGACAGATATTTATATAAAACAGTCAGTTTTTTTAACCTTACCTATCGTAAAATAACTTTTGTTTATTTGTGAATTATTTTTTGACCATTTAGCGAATTAGTTACTGACCAAATAATAAGTTATCGAAAGGAAACAGTAAGATTACAAAAAACAAGAAAAATATATACAATTTAGCTATATCACTTCACTCTTAATTTCATTATTGATTGAAATAGATATAAATAGCTGACAACCAGTTCTCTTAAAACACCGTTCAAACTTCAAAATTTCACCCCCATTCTGTTCTAATTCGCAAGAGATTTGACCACCGATTCTCTGATTCATCGCGCGTGATACGGTTTACCCACTTACCTACTATAAGGCAGGCAGTAGCGTGCCAGCAACTTCAAGAAAGGGTACACGCCCTTTCAATATTGGTAACAATACTTGATATTTGACAATTTGTTTCTATCTACCAGGGATGGGCATACACGAGGTCAACGAGAGTGGCATTCTGGATGTTCATATATATAAAGAGCCACATCAAAGTCACGTTCTCATACAGTATTTTGTCATTTAAGACATTTAGAAAAGAAAATACGTATATTTTGATCAAGAGATATTGAAAGTCGCATTTTCCCATGTATTGATACCCCAAATACGTCAGAGATAAATCAAAGAAAATAATTACATTTTTTTTGTTAATTGTCTGTAAAATAAATTTCTTTTCTCACTTCCGCCCTTAGCAAAAATATTTGGTTATCTCACAGAATTTGTTACCAAAATTTTATCTACACATTTTATTTATGTGTGTTTGTAAGTAAGTGCTTATTTTTATATCGTCTATATCAGTATTTCCCAACCGGTGGTCTGCGGCCCAGTAAGGGGCAGCAGAGACTTTTCACCGGGCCGCGAACAGTATGCCAAATTTCAAGAAATTCACCATGCAAAAATATTAAATATAAGATTATTTTCGCCTGCACGTTTATTTGTATTTTTAGTTATTGTTAAATGATAATAATTGGTAGGATGATGAGACACGATGGTCGCTGGTTTCCTCAGAATCGACAGTAATAAATCTTTTCAGGTACACTCAGGGAGGACGGAAATATTTGCTCTTGGACAGTGAACGCAGAAGCAAAACCATACCTAAATATATTTCCAAAAATTTCGTATGTATATTTGTTAGTTATAGTTATGTATATTTGTTACAATATAAGAATAAAAAAATATTACATAAAAAAGTGGTCCGGGAAACTTTTTTCCTTTTTTTACCGGTACGCAGATGAGACACTGTAAAAAAATATATATTGTTGTACTTTTGTTCTTTCTTATAAATCCAGACCTGTAGCTGAGTGGTTAACTTCTTTTTTTTGTTGTGGTGCTCATTGGCTTGACTACCAGTGCTGATAATTTTATAAATAAATATTTAAATTGATTAATGGATGTTTGTTCAGAGTTTCAGTGATGTCGAAATTCCTTCACACTCGTCACATCCTAAAAACGGGGTACAATGAGAGCACCTAGCTAAAAATAATAAGTCGTGTCTTAGCACCGTCTCTCTCTTTAATCTCTCGGAAAAATACAGGTTAAGCGACTGAGTAACGGACAGTTCTCGTAGTAGTTGAGATAAGCTCCATTAGAAGTAGATATGCTTAACGCTTAAAGCGGACATGGATCCAAAAGAAAACCTTCATAATAAGTATGTTGCAGATACGGATTGTTGTTTTTGTTGTCGATTGTCGGGTCCGTGGTGCAGTTGTCAACGTCATTATTTACGGTTACGGATGTGTCGGGGTCATGTAAATTAATTGTTCAATCGATTTAAGGATTTCTGTTGGTAGACATTATTGTTTGTGATGTATAAAATTCCTTTCCATCATTACGGCATTACGAGAGCAATTAGCTAACCACTGATCCTGGCCTAGCCCTATCTTTCTATACCCTACTCTCTTCGAAAAAGAAAGGTTGAGCAACTGAGTAACAAGTATTTCTCGTAGAAAAACTTCTGTTGGGATACCTCCATTAAGAGACTATGTGCTCCACATTGGGAGCAGACATGGTAATAAAAAAGACGTGGATTGCAATACCGAAACAATAAATATTATAAAAATACATGAAAATGAAAAAAAATACAACCAATTTTGATTACGAATTCGACAATAGGTTATGCTTTTGCAAGGACCAACGCTTGACCGAGCGCAAGGCATAAAAAGAATGGAGTTTCTATGAATATAATAATGAACACTGTGACAATACACATTTATTATATTAAATTATTGATAATGAAATACCGGTATTCTGCATTTTCAAAACCGGTATGTCGGTAATGAAAATACATTCGAAATACCAGGATCCCGGTTTTATAGCCGCAGATACTGTAATATGTACCAAGCGTAGTCAGTGTATCTATGAACTGCACGCTACTGCGAGAAGGCTGACATGACGGCCCCTGTGAGCTGCTAAATGACTGTGGCCCCCGCTTTCGGCGACATTCTCCGGCGTCGTTAGAATGCCTCTCCGTTCAAATTAGACCGCCATGGGAATTCTTGTAAAACCCTCGCCAAGAATGCTATGATGCGGTCCTTTTGCAATCCGGAGATCAAATCACTCGCCAAATTATGTAAGTGAAAAAAGTGGAGCAATGAATATTAATATGCGGATGTATATCGAAATTCAGTAATCGGACAAATCAGAACATGACATAACAATAACGATTATACTAAAAAGAATTTTACAGATTGAATGGTGATCTTTCTTTGACTTTCCATTTAAAATTTTCTTTAACCGGTTAACTGCCACGAGCGAATATACACGCTCTACAATTCCATGCGCGGTGGGCCGGCTATATAAAATAAGCGTATATATTCACTTTACTTGACACCCCCTATTACTAGTCCACGTCGACAATTCAAATCATTCGAATATGTTGTACACACAGTGACATCTCTTGGGAGCATGGTCTAATATTAACACTTAATATATCGACAATGTTTTGGCCAATTGATGTAACTCTCAGAATTGAAATTTTTCCGGAGAGAGTAAACACCCTTTTTATAGAAAACATTATATGGTGAGTTGCGTTATGAATCTTTGAAATGCACTCATGTAAATTCTCCTGTTTGCAGATACGGGATTATACGTAGAGGGTTTCGACATAATAGTGGCTTACAGCAAGTGGCCGGATTAGAATTTTCAAATCTAAAACCAATGTAAAATGATGTTTCCCTTACAAAAATTCGTCAATATATTTTTATAATTTACATCATTTAGCTTAGACCTGCTCTGTTGTCTTTAAAATGAGATCCAATCATTAACTCATTTTTGTATTTTTTGGGGGGATACATCAATAGGTCAAAGCATCGTAAATATAAAGTTTTAAAATCAATTTAAATATACCTAAATGTTAGATTTTACTTTTTCAAAGAAAATCGTGTCGCTCAGTGCACGGCCATACTAAAACTTCCCTAAAACCTAAATAAAGGGTTAATAAATTTAAAAAAAAATTCAGGGGACGTTTACGTTTCCCCCAAAAGAGGAGTAAACAAAAGTACCGCAATAAACTTTGTCATATTTAATATTCAATAATAAAGATCTCGCTCATAATGACTTTCGTTTATATTTTTTGCCGTTGCGTTTTGAGATAATTGAGAATTGCTGTAAATATTTTCTCGAGATTTTTAAATAGAGTCATATATTTGTCAGTCTTTTCACAATAATGCGCAGTAAAGCGATTAGGCAGAGAGGCCTGTCATCATATCGTAAATAATGCAAAAATATTATTATTTCTTCAACACAACGGTAGAGCACCTACCGCCAATATACTTACCTGTACATACAATCGATGCAACACGTAAAGGTGCTTTATTATAATTTTTAAATGAATCATATATAATAGCACAGACCGCTCTGGAGACGTTTTATTATAATCACATATGACATGTAGACGTATATATAAATTAAAATGTTATGCAATGCACACACAGTTCCAACGCACTAGCTGCTTTACACATTCAGTATTTGAATGTTACTACCGTCATCTATGACGGGCACGTTAACTATAGTATTACCAACAATACTTGCCAGCATGCGTTGCAATACCACTCAAAGAAATAAAGTGTTTGTGTTTTAATTCTGTTTATTAAAGAGCTTTTTTTATACACAATATTTTTTGTTCCGTCTGGTGCGTACACGAATAAATCAGAAGGTTTTCCGAGATGTCACTCTTTGTACGTAATTGATTATTTTTTTCATAATCTTTTACGTGTGTGTGCACAACAACTCATCAAATTTTTATCGAAATCGGATGAATGGTAAAGGAACGCATAGAGGACAAACGGTTAAACATTCATTTTTACATTATACATAAATATATAGAGATAGCTTCCTCAATAATTCGACTGTAAATGTATAATATATAAGGTTGACAGCGGTAAATGATTTATGGTGCACCCAAAAATAAAGCGATTCCTCTAAATCTGTATTTATTGCAGTGCTCAGTGTCCTTTGCTTTTCTTTACTCTTTGGTCGCCTTTCCTGCGCTTTTGAACAGCACGCCACTGATAACGAAACGCTTCTCAAACTGTAACAAGAAGAAACGAATGAAACAATTGGAATATAGCTGTCTGCTAAGAGACCTTATATTGATGTTTCAGATTGTAATGTATTTTTATTTTGTTTGTTTGTACAAAACTGTTTTTAAGTGAAAGTGTAATTTATAAAAATAAATTTGTTCTTTCATACAGTAGAGTTTGAAATAAGAAATGTTTTGGTCTTACTAACTCAATATGTCATTTTTTTCGATTTAGTGTTTTCTTAGAGAACAACGATGATACATACTAAGCCCCTTTCAATTTATCACTACTTAAGTGAGAGTTTTCATCTATCAAATTTAGCAGGTGTTTTTCCGTTAGATTATATAACAATAAGAATATGTTTTATGAGCAATAGTGAGCTTTAGTAATATTTAATGTAAAAATAAATAATATATGTTGAGAAGTTTTGTGACAAACACAGTATGGTGTCAGGACATTTATTTGGGGACTACCCAGGCAGAAAGGTTTACACAAATATGTTTTGTGACATAGGACAGTTTGAGGCATATTCAATAAGTTACCTCCAACCGGTTTCGTAGCTTACCGGCAGAGTATGAACAACTAAGAAGCAGAATATCCGAGACTCTTTTTCTGATTTGACAGTTAATCATTTCATCGATAAACAAGCTAGAAACCAACTATATATTTTATATTGTTTAATCTTTAATAGATAGAAAAGGAAATGCATTATTAAATGTATTAAAAATACTCATAAATAACATTTCACACAGTTTATTTACATACCAATGTTGCTCAGCTAGATTGCAAGCAGCTGAGTAATGAATACTGCTCTCTTCAGTTGAGCTGTTCACGTATTCGAATCCCAATACGGATCCTTTCCTAAATCAATTTGTGAAGGCATGGACGTTTGTGGTGTCTAAAATAACCTTCCGTCGATCAGATTCTAAAAACGGTGGATAGCAAGAAGCAAGAGTGATTAACCAACTTCTTATTTTATGCTAGTACTAACTTTGTATAAGGAAGGTACTTACTCTCTTTAAAAACAACGATATTGAGCAACTAAACGATGATAAGTTCTGTTAAGATTGTCTATATTCAAAGCAGACACGAAAAAATCCATATGCGTCACATCAAAATATGTGAAAGAGAAATGAATACTAAATTTATATGTTAGTGCCGTAAATCATCCAGGTCCAAAGCCATACGGCACAGTCCGCTCTCTAGAATCTAGAAACGGAGTCTTTTCTTTTCAGCAAGATGAATACATGACCAATCTAACACAGCTTTCAACTTTCTCCGTCCTTCTCTTGTGAAGGTGGTCAGAGGCTGAGTGCCTACTGGATTCGTATTGTAGACCCAAACGATGTGACTTGCTCATTCATTATTAATTCTTGTAGCACATCAGTGCACAACTAAAATATTTGGTCATATGAATCCTGTGCAACTTTGCACGGGCCGTGAATGTCATGGGTATAATTATTTTATATCGATTGCGTTGTAGTCATAAAGAGCCAGTTGCATTTACACAATAGGCAGTCGTGGAAAACTAGCATAAATTATCTCCAGCTATGTTTTGGCCTTTCCCTCCTCATACACCCTACTGGTTTGCTGAATATTTTCTTATCTGGCTCATTCTCATGACATTTCTATCACAGCCTTCCAATTTTGAATCACTGAACAATGCTAAAATCGTCGTACAGCCTGTTGACGTCAGTGTTACATCGCTTCAGTGACTATTTCTAAATCAGGTGAACTCAGAACAAAGTGAATTTGGTGAAGGGTGGAATTTCGCTTTGGCAATAGTTATCGCATATTCATTTCATAGTATTTTCTAATGTCAATCGTCCAGCTTATTATTCAGACATCTCCAAATAGCCCATATTGAGATAATGGGAAAAGAAATATTCAAGTAATCACCATAAATCAAATATAATTGATTTTTACCAGAGTTCTCTATACATTTTATAAACCCTAAATTTAACACTTAAAGGATATTTTGTAATATCCATTTACTGACCCATAAATATCAAAATTTTATTTAGTTCTTTAGAAGGCTATCTGCCGTAGTATGTTTTGGTGGCATTTTTGTACTATATGAGTACTGAATCAGATAGAGTGCAAAATTTTACACATATCTGCATATATAACTGAAATCAAATTTATTTTTTTTGGAGTTGCATGACTAATGAACTTGACGACAGATGTGTGTGTAGTCAAATCCCGTGTGGAGCAATAATTACCAAAAAATAAGACGATATATTAAAGTTGAGGATATGCCCCCCTTTTAAGATAACACACATTGCATGAATTGTTCCATTACTATAGAATACTTGCTTACTTATTATTATATAAATATCACGTTAGCTAATTGCCCATCCCTCGTATCTATTAAGAATTATGAGTGGTTTAATACCTGGGCAGTGATCAAGCATAGAGTTTGTACAACAAAAGTAGCTACCTGTACAACAACATATAATATATATATATGTACCACGAATTGGTTTACGACACAACTTAGAGTAAATAAAAAAAATATGCTTCTCTTCCGATAACATTCTTTTGATCTTTTGCTTTTCCTACAAATTCGTTCGCTTTGTGTTTTCGATAGTTAAAATAATCCTAATTGATTAGTCATATCGATATTTCAGTTCCAAAGCGTTACAAGTAAAACAAATTCAGTTTTTAAAAGTGCATATGGGGAAATACTTTGAATACAGGTTTCAAAATTTAACAAGTGGTAATCTATGATTATTTTAGAATGATAGTGGTTATTATTGCTTTCGATCCAATCTGTAACAACTACGAAAATTCTGTGAAAACCCCTGTTATTAATATGACAAAAGATTGGGGGTGGGTGTAAACCATCGCAAACATTTACTTCTTTAAATACAAATCGATAGAAAAGCAAATGTATTATGCTTTCGTTCCAGTATTCGAATCCGTGACACCGCGCTTTATGGAAATAAATTGAATGTAATCTTTATTTCTAGCAATAACGTATTAGTCAATACTTTTTTTATAATTTGGTGTATTTAGACTAAAGTAATTATATATAATATTTTATAGTTATCATAATCGCCGAACAAGTTTAGGGTGTACGTTAAGTCTGAGTAAAAGAGAATGCAACGCAAGGACGTAATACAAACCCGAATAATTCGAGGGATAATAACTTTACCGGTTCAAACCCTGTTAAGTTCGATATTAAATATTGTTTCAATTTAATGCTGTCTATTATGTCTTTTCTCGTCAAGTTGATTTCGAGTAACTTCGTATAAAGTTTCCAGTAGATAATTACTAGCTTATTCAAAACTTACACAAGTATGCATTAAAATTATTGGTCGAAATTTATTCAATGAATCGACAAATTAACTAGCCGGGTCGTGATACATAGGTCAACTTCGTTGGTTTATTTTATGCATCTAACTGGCTCGGAATCCCAGTCCAAACAGTTAAATAAATTGATTTATGAAAATCTGTCCAAAGGCATTCGATCGCAAAAACAGGGTGTAACGATAGCAATTAGCTAGCCAGTAGTCCTGGCCTAGTCTTATCCTTCTACGTAAATTTCTTCGATGCTGAGAGGCTGAGCAACCTGGTAACAAGAAGTTCTTGTTGAAAAACTTTTGTTAAGATATCTCGATTAGAAGACAATATGCGCCACATTGATAGCGGACAATATAGCTTCATAAAGGAGGTATCTCGTGGTTATTTTTTTTATAATTACCGATTTCAGGTCAGTGAAAAAGAATGTAGAATAAAATTTACTCACAATGCCATTCCACGGCGACTTAACAATACATGATATTAAAAAGTTAACGTCAAACAATATAAAAAGGAATGTGTTCGATCTATGTCTCGTAAGTCCAGTATTTTACCCATCGGTTGTAAAATACAAATTCTTTTCAATAGGTCGCGTCGTCAATCGAACCCGGGACATTAAGTTGGACCGTAAAATTACGCGATCTGGATTCGGAGATGTCATATTAATAAACCGCTTCAACCCATGTCATAATAATATTAATTTTTAACTTATACCAACGGCGCAATCCGGAGACGTGTTCTACTTGGGAATGCTATTCAAATACCTATCGGGTATTTCTTGGATCCGAAGATAAAAATCTTGCCGTAAATCTTCAGGCTTGGGGTTAACTGCAGTGCGGTCCTAAATAAAATCACGACAGGTTCACGAATAACATCGGGTGATGCTCTGTAGTAAAAGCTTTACCCTAGCGAGCTTTGTTGGGTTCTGTTTCAAGTACTAGCAAGGTCAATATCATTTTTATAAATTTTTTCAATTTATATTTGTGATCTTGGACATGAGTGACTTTCTGATAAAAATTCCCACTCTTTAAATAATATTCACTAGACATTAAAAATGTTTAGCATTGTCAGATAAATAGCTATATTTTTATTAGCTGGATAGTATTGCCAACTGTCAAATCAATTCATTGTAATATAGACACGCAAATTACTGTCCAAATAGATTTGTTTTGTATATTATTTGCTTTTCCCTTTTAATGTGTTAACTGTCAATTCTTGGTGGGAAGGCATTATATTTTATCAAATAAATTTACACATTAATACATTTTTTTTGTACTACTTCCACATGTTTATAATGATCAGGACCGGTTTCACTCATCACGAGCATTGTCAGTTGATGGAAGTAGTACAAATAAATTGTTTTTTATTTTTTTAAATATAATAATTTACTTTTATTCATTTTGAAATCGGTGCACGTCCAAAAATACTGAATACTTAACATTTTGGCTAAAATTACTACATACTATAGTAATATATCGATATCTCAGTTTCAAAGTGTAACAACACAAAAAGCATTGTCCTGAGATAAATTACGACACAAGATTTTGGGCAGGTTCAATCTTATTGCGTATATCTAATTTTTGTAAATTTTAATGAAATTCTAGAATTATCATGTATAGTAAGTACTCTAAACGTAATCTTGTTTTTTTAAATATTAATAATATAAGTTTTCAGAGGTTTTCACAGAGTTTTCGCAGTTGATACAGTTTGTATTTAAAGAAATAATAACCACTCCCATTCTGTGATAACCACAGATTACCACTTGTTACATTTTGAAACGGTCAGATTTTTTTGGATATCAATTTGATGGAGCGTTAAGTCTTAAGGCGCGTCATAGTTCTTTGAGTCTTCTTCATCTCTAATGTCAATTTTTTTGTTTTTGTTTCACTTCCATCTTTGCAGATAGAAGAGCATGATCGCTGCAGAGATAAGTAATCTACAGTGAAACCAATTCACGTGAGCACTAATTTAATTTAAATAAATATACCTCCCCGGTATACCGCACCAACACACATATACATATACTTATATACAAACGAATACACACATACATTGGTATTCTAAACATTGCCTCATACTTAACTCAAAACTGCAAATTTTTGATTTGTTACACTTTAAAACTGAGGTATCGTGAATTTTTTTAGTTTCTGTATTTATTGGTTATTTGTTTAAAAACAAATATTCTTCCTAATGTTACATTAATCTTCGTGGATAATTCAAACGTAATTTATATATTTGCAACGATATAAATATAGTCTTTCATACATTTCCAACGGAATGACAAATTGAAAAATATGTTTTAAAATTATCGTTAATGCATATTTATCAAAATACGATTATTCATTCAATATCTCAATGATGTCTCCCAGTGAAAATCAAACACCCTCCACTGGTTTCAAAACCCCAGGACGGGGCTTTAAAGAACGATGGCTTTATTTTTGGGACCTTTTGTGACAAGACAAGCCGCTCTATCGTCTTATGAAGTCGTACTACCACTTGGAACCATAATTCCATTTATCTTGGCTCGATAGTTTAACAGTAGGCATCTATGAATATCTTTTACTTACTCCTTCGTAAATCATGGTATGTAAAAGTTTGTTTTATCATAGTGTAAGTATAATTGCCGCTGTGGCTAGTTGCAGAGAGCATTGGAATAGCTTTATAGGCAGTTCGGGTTCAAATCTTTGCTGGACGCAATAATTTCCTTAGAACTATGAATTATTTCAACATAATAAATTTTCATATTGTTCCAGGTATTGATATGTCCTGTATTAAATTCAATATTATGGTCAGTGAATTAAAAATTTAAATATTTTGAAATATTAAAAGTTGTAGGATATATGTCATCATTCACTTAACTGAATGGTTCGTATTTCAAATATAAAATTAAAATTGATAACTTAGCTATTTCACTGGCTGCGTTACTAAATGTTACACGTGTTTTGCTTATATAAGAAGTAAAGATACTCCATCGAATAAATAAAAAAGGTATTAAAATAAGCAGTTTAGAGTTTTTTATAAATTGATAAAACCGTCAACAGTGATCGATTATTAGTAAATAAAATTTTAAGTAGAACAGGTGGCCTACCACTACTAAATTTATTTTCCTTGGAATTCTCTCATCCAAACAGTAGTAATTATATTTTTCAATTAGTAGTGTTATTGTAATTAATCCTATCGTCGTTTATGTCTTAACGTCTCCCCACGTCCAGTAGAAGGAAATAAACCCACCCCACCCTTCATTTTTAAGTTATAAATAACCTTGCGAAAGATGCTTCTTATAGAAACGAAGCAAGTGTCACATTTAGTAACACAGTCAGTAGAATGCAATTTTAATTCTATATTAAAAATGAATTCCAAAAGTTACCGCCAAATCCATTGAAAATATGGTTCGTATTTTATTTAAACTAAACCTATTTTTACAAATATATTGACACAAAATAATTATTTACTTAACAGCTTGTTAGCTATATAGCCGTGTTAAGAAACCCTTTTAAGCATTGAATTTTTAATCGATTGGATTTGCATCTAAATTCATGGATATTTGTGATATCTTCATACTTGCCTGTCCACCTCCTACCCAATTCTGAAATCATAGAGGTGTAGAGACAGTGACTATCTGACAACAAGTCTTTTCCTAACAGCATTCTTCTTTGCTTACCATTTCCTAAACATTCGAGCTTTCCGGTTCGTCAAATACTCCAACCCAAAAGGCACGTATTTAGAGAAATGGTTTTTCAAAAGTGAACTCGATAGATAATGAGGTTAGCTAAAACTTTTACAGCAACTCGTTCATGTGGACAAAATTAGCAGACGTCAGACCGGAAGCACGTAGCGCCAAAGCGAAATTTTTGTGTTTATGATTCAAGGAAATTCAATGAAATTGATGAAAGAGTGTGTCGTTGGTGTTTTGACCAATTTATGTAACCCTCAAAAGTTACGAGAATGAGTCAATTATTCGATCTCATTTTAAAGACCACAGAGTAGGTCTCGGCGGAATGATATAATTAGAAAAATAAATTGACCACTTTTTGTAAGGTAAACATCATTCTACATTAGTTTTAGGTTTAAAAATTCCGACCTGGTCACTTGATGTAAGCCACTATTATATCGACACTCCCTACTTATAGTCCCGTATCTGCAAACATGAGGATTTACAGGAGTGCATTTAAAAGATTCATAGCGCAACTCACCGTATAATTTTTTCGATAAAAACAGTTTTTACTCTCTCCTGAACAATTTCAATTTTAAGGGTTACATCAATTGGCCAAACCACTGTCGATGTGATAACTCATTCCGGGTTCAACAGTGAATTGCTACTAACCTTCTCAGATATATAAAAATTTCTTAATATAACCGTTTCATTTCATAATATTCTAAAGACCAGAAGGTCTTTTGCATCACCACATAAACTTGTTCTTTCCCAAGAAATATTCAATTGATAGCATGGAAATAAAAAAAGACATTTATTATAAAACATCGTATTGGTTACAGCACAAGCGTCGTAAGAGTAAATACGACATAATATAATATTGAAAAGGAAATAAAAGAAATGTGAGTCAGAACCGTCTCGGAATGATAAAACAGTTTACTGCAGGATTAGGGGGACATTATGTTCAGATCCGAGCGCGACGTTAAATATGAAATATTGCCCTTTTCGTTGTTTTCCTACAAAATGACACAAAAAGGAGCGGAAAAAACGACAACCTCACACACAGCACTCGGAACGGCCGGCTGTCACAATGGGAAAGAGATCACAAACCATTTACCATGTTATTTTAGTATAAAACTATACACTCATTATACAAAATGACTTTCAGGTAGCTGATGGGTAAATTCGTTTTGACTTCCTGCATTCCTGAAGTTTTAAGACGGGTGTTCACGACTAGGTGTTGCAATATCAATCGAATACTTCAATTTCATATTAAATTACGGTAATAAAAATTGATAATCTGTATCTTGTCAGATCCGTGGTGCAGTGATCAACGTCGTTTGCTATACGGTTACGGATGTGTCGGGTTCAAGTCTCCTGGACGGGCAGTCAAATAAATTGATTTTTTAACTAATTTATGCACTTCTGCTCGTAGGCATGGATGTTTGCGATGTCTGCAAATTCCCCCCCCACCCATCCGATCCTAAAAAACGAGTCGTAGCTAGAGCGATTAGTTAACCATTAGTTCTGTATGTACACTAAATGTATCATTGAGGAGACATGATTTTCGGTGTGATACAAACAAGTTCACCGAATGAAAAAAAATTAAAAAGTCTCCTGTCCTAGCCCTATTCATCTATACCTACTCTATTCAAAAAACAAAGGTTGAGAAATTGAGTAGCGATCAGTTCTCATAGCAAAGCCTCTGTTAAGATACCTCTATTAGGAGTCCATATGTCCACATCGGGATGGTTAAAAAAATGAATTATTTCATTGAATTACAATACGCTGGAATAAGTCAATACTCATTGGACACAAATAATTCAGGCTACAGAATAATTGTTGTAATGAACTTTAGGAATATATTTCCTATTGTTTGTGTGGCGAAATTAAACAGTAGGACGAATGATGATAATTATGGCGATAATGCAGTTCAGAATAGATATTTCCCGCTCGGCGAGTGGCGATAGAATGATGGTCCCTTTATTTATTCTTCACTCATGTCCTCTTTTCTTATTCCACCTGAGTCGTCATATTGTGTTTTCAAAATATCGCATTTGATAATCATCACGCGTTCTTTTACTATCACATATTTATATATTTCTGCACTTAAGAATATCACATGACACGCCCTGATATTTTTGTGAACATTTGTTTGTTTTCTTGGAAGGTTTAGGAATGATCCAGAACGGCAGTTCGGACACTTTTAATATATAAGCTGAAATTAGAAAGCGGCGGCTATTCGCTTTCTCAAGCCGCAGTCAACGGTCAGAAGCCATCAACAAAATGGAGGAGGACTGTTCAAATTTAAATGTAAATTCATGTGTTAAGTGTAAATATAAACATAAACTCAATGTATGTTGTAATTTATTAATTTTGGTGTATCAAACCACTGCATCTTAAATAAAAAATAGATTAACTGGACGGGTGACGTTTGGATTGAGACCCTCCATTTCATCCTGGACGCCCGTAACCCATCATTTGCCTCCTTTCAACCAGACATTCTCACACGTTTCGTAATTACTGACACGACGTAATGCTCTGGCACCAAACAAAACGTTTTCTTGAATATCACATTTCGTAAACCTGCAGCGTCGTGTATCGCTACGGGACAAACATTACATAATTTTACTGTAATGTATTATTATACTGAAAAACTGATATTTTTCATTATCAGGACTGGTAATTCGGTATTGAAAAAACAAATGAAATACCGAGATCCCAGTTTTGGTAATACCAACATTGCGATTCCAGGTGTGTAGCAATTTAATGAAGATCGCTCGGTTTTGAAATCCGCAATCCATATCTAATGTGATTTGCTATACGCTCGGCATTCAATCGCACCGCAACTGTGTTACACTGAACGGAACTTGATTAATTATACGAACATTATTTTCTACCGTAGACAACAGCCGATCGCCATACTTTCCATGCCGCATAACTTTTCGCCATCGCCATTTCGCAATCAGGGCATGGAATCACTGAATTAGCATTTTCATGCATGTATCAATATTTTAATCGATTTATACTTCTTTATCTGAAGGTATGAGATGTTCTCTGTGACATACTTCTACACCGACAGTAATCACCCTGGAAACTGGTTACATTGGGTGTTTTGGCCAATTTATGTAACCCTCAATATTGAAATTGTTCAGGAGAGAGTAAAAACTGTTTTTCTATCGAAAATATCATATCGACATGGAAAGGAAAAAGGAAGTCACCCACAAACAAAAAAAATGTGTGTAGCCCAAACAAAGCGTGTATAAAATTGTATACATTGTGATTATCGAAAAAAAATATTTTGAAAAGACGGAGGGATAAGTTCTTTTGCTATTCTACAGTCGATATATTTTATATGTGTAGTGTATATAGAGTTATACACAATATTTTTTGATGTGGACTACGTACTTTTTCCTTTCCACAGTCGATATGGTGAGTTGCGTTATGAATCTTTGAAATGCACTACTGTAAATTATCATGTTAGAAAGTGTCGAAATGATAGTGGCTTACATAAAGTGATATTACATAAACCATTCAATATATTTGTTGTTGTCTCTAAAATACTCCGACCACCGTAAGATTGGGCAACGTTTTATCGGCCATCACCCTTTTTGTATTTAAATCTCGTTATAATGGGAGTTTCCCGTAGCACCAATAATTGAGAGTTAGCTTAGTTAATACCATTCAAGTGATTCAAAATTCATCAATTTTCAACGTTTTTTCAACGGCAACCTGCTTTGCCGACTGCCAGAAATAGGTGAAAAATGAATTTATTCTAAATCGCCCAATGGCAATTGGAAAAATACATTAATTAGTTATTCTAAACTAAAACCAATGTAAAATGATGTTTGCCTTCCAAAAAGTGATCAATTTATTTTTCTAATTTACAACATTTGGCCGAGACCTGCTCTGTCGTCTTTAAAATGAGATGTAATCATTTACTCATTTTCTGTTTATTGAGGTTTACATAAATTGGAAAAAACACCGTCGATACATATATCGTAATTAGAATATTCCTCTCCTTATTCCGTCATTATTACGAAAATTGTCACGTTGTGTGCGACGTTCCGCAAACCCTGCCACTATTACTTTACTATTATTACTGCAAAGACAAGTCGTAAGACTGATCGAAATATATTTTTTGTTATTCAATTGCTTACTGAATTATTTTATTTTTCTGTCAACATCGTGCCATTTGCTTCTATTTTTTCAGCAATATTCACTACTGATGTGGATCATTGAAACTCCTAAGTGACTATCTCAACGAAGTTATTTAACTAGACCCAGTCGTTATTCAGCTGCTTAACGTCTCTTCCAGAGATAAAAATACTGCAGGGGGAACTAATAGTTTACTCACCGCTATCTCTGCACCCTGTGTTTAGGATCAGATGGACTAGAGGGAATGTTAACATTACAGATATCCAAGATTAAGTTATGTATGAAAACTATTCGTTCGGAGATTCGAGCCCATGGTCACCACAACCAAAACCGTTGAACACTTTTGTACTTATTTTTTTTTATAAGACGAGAACATCAGAAACATTAATACAGAAAATTAAAAAAGCGTTTTAGATGCAATTATAAAGTATAAAAATCAATTAATTAGTAATTTAAAGGCATGGACGAAGAATATGAAAACATAGAAAGCAGCAGGATTGATTCGTATGTTAAAGTTCTCAAGGATTTTGAAAAACTGCTAATTATCGAACTAAAAACGAAAAATTATGAAATTATATATGGAAATTATACTGCTGAAAAGATTTAGGTGACTTGAAGGTGATTCGAGCAAAATAAAAATGAGGAAGATCTTTGAATAGAGCAAAACCCTCACTGGGTTGTAGTGCCAAGCGGAAGAAGAAGAAGACTACAAAAAAATAAAATACTTTCCTGCGTTATTCCGTGACGAAATGTTGCCAACCTCATTCAAAATAGGCTCCGTGCGGTTGTATGGAGTAGTGAAATTAGCTTCGGTCCCATTTGGTTCGCGTGAATCACAAAAGCCAGCTCTGCCGTATAATCGCCTCAAAAAAACACATCTCGAATGGTTCCTCTCCTTTATTTTCTTATTTCTTTTACATACATAATTTATAAAATATAATATATATTGCTTTAAAGACTGGCAACTGGTACATTTGTATGAATGATGCCAGCTACTCTTTAAAGAGGTAGCTGACTAAATTATTGAAATACTGACGATTACTCATTGAAATATAGCAGTATGAAAACAGATTAATATTTTGTTTATTTTATACTATGGCTGCTTTTATAAAGTGGAGCATTTAGACTTCTCATTTAGCTAATCTCAACAGGTTTTTTCTACGTGAACTGCTTCTTACTCAGTACTTAGTTGCTCAAACGCTCTTTTTTCGGAGAGAGTAAGGATATAAAGATAAGAATAGTACAGGTCTTTTGGACAGCTGATCTCTTCCGTTACGCCCTATCTTTAGAATCGAATGGGTGAGAAGGAATGTTATGGATTTGGAAAAATAAATAAATTGATTGAAAAATGAATTTATGAAACTGTCCGTACTGGGATTTGAACTCGTAGCCAACGACGTCTACCATATGACCAAAGTCCCGATCAAATAATATCCCATTTCATATTATATCTGCTTTTATATGGACGAAAACCTAACAGCGACTACATTTTTAATAATCAAAGAAAAACAATAGATTTATATTAAAAAGAAACTTAACATTAAAAAGAATAATAATAAATTTCATTATAATCCGATGGCGTTTTGGTCTCAAAATTGAAATTGTTCAGGAGAAAGTAAAAACTGTTTTTATCTAAAACATTATGTGGTGAATTGCGTTATGAATCTTTGAGATGCACTCTGATGTTTGCAGATACGGGATTATGCATTGGGATTGTCGATATAATAGTGGTTTACATCAAGTGGCCGGTTCAGAATTCTGAAACCTAAAACTAATGTGTAAATGATGTTTACCTTCCAAAAAGTGGTCAATTTATGTTTCTTATTTACATCATTTGACCGAGACTTGCTCTGTCGTCTTTAAAATGAGATCCAATCATTAACTCATTTTCGTATTTTTTAGGGTTACATCAATTGGCCAAAACACCGTCAATATAACAGGATACCTACTTGAACCATTTAATATGAATTTTGTTGCCGCTAAAACATTCCTACCACTGTAAGCTCAGGCAACGTTTTATCCGCCACCACCCTTTTTGTATTTAAATCACGTTATAATGGACGTTTCCCGTTATACCAGTCATTCACAATTACCTCAGATTACACCATTCAGGTGATTAAAAATTTTTCAATTTAGAACATTTAGATATAGGTCAAGCAACGACGTGTACGGGAACCTGCTTTGCCGACTGCTATAAATAGGCGAAACATGAATAAGCTATTGTAAATCGCCTAGTGGCAATTGGAAAAATACATTGATTAGTTATTCTGACCTCACCTAAAGTTTCATATTTAATATGTACCCATGCTTAATTAAAAAAAAATAAAACTGAACACAAAAATACATACTGTATATCATTAAATCGAGTCATCAATACACGATGCAAATGCAGTCAGCAAATTCAACCGCTGACTGATATAGACGACGCCAATTCTGCATACTGTAATGATAAATGTGAACACTTTGAAAAAGTAAGTCATCAATGAAAGTGGCAGTATAAATGAACAGCTATAAGAAAGGACCAATATTCTGTCGTCGCGCCCCACACTGAATGCATCTCTCCGGATCCAAATAATCGTCACTTTAAATTAGAATCCTATAATTAAAGTTAGATTTTGTTAATTATGCAACATTTAGAATCGAATTCTCATATTATTCATTACAAACATATTAAATACATTAAAATATTGTCTCGAGTATTTAAAATCAAAAGTGAAAGGATATTTAAGTTATTTGTTGATTGCATTGGCATTTACTTGGTATTTGTATTATTATATTAGTTAGAACGATCATTTTAATGCATCAAAAGGAAATTGAAAAAATGGTTCCATGACACAGTAATAATGGGTTTACCTAATTTCAGGTTAGCAATTGTTTGAACTTATTAAATCGTATTTAATTATTTTATTCATATATAATATGATTTTTATCGACGTCACGACATCGTTTTGATGGCTCTGTCTCAATCTTGGTTTGCCCTGATCTTCCATCATTCCCCAGATGTTAATCAAATCCTCAGCTACGCTTCTGTGTCCAGTCCTATGCCAATTAAATATTTGTATCCGTAAGACCAACCTAAATGGTTTTTTTTCCATGTCCGCTCCCAATGTGGAGCATATGGTCTAATAATGGAGGTATCTTAACAGACTTTTTCAGTTGCTCAATCTCTCTTTTTTCGAAGAGAGTAGGGATAGAAGGATAGGGCTATGAAAGGACTAATGGTTAGCTAATCGCTCCCGCTTACGCCCCGCGAGGATGGGATAGGTGGAAGGGAGGACTCAGTATACGAACAGAAATCCATAAATCGATTGAAAGTTCAATCGACGCTACCAACTGCGCCACGGACGCCGACTGCTTACTAAGCGTTTAATATGGTAAATCACTAATATCTAATGGCTTGTTTTTCATATGAATTGAATGCCCGAATTAGTTCATCAGTGAACACTATATATTTATCTATTTGCAAAATCTAGAGCGGCACGTATCCTTTTTTGTAATGCGAGGAATTGTGTTATTATCCTTCAATAGTGTACCGCTGGGTCTATGCAGCGATAATCTGGAATGATTTATTTTTTCCTGTTGGTTTTCCATTGTAATTTTGTAATGATTCCTGCAAAGCCTGCATTGATGGCTGGCGTTGTTAAGTTTGCTCTGTTGTGTCAACTGGCAAACGACTGGCAACACAATGAGGCAAATCTTTTCAATGAGGTGCTGTGTGCGAGTTTTGTCAAGGTGAGATCGTTCTGTTTGCAGTGGCGGAGACTAAAATTATGTTGACAAAGATATTTATTTATTAATCTAAAAACAACAGCACCCTTAGTCGATAAAATAAAGTACCCGAATATTTATGTAATATGTTGTTTAGCTGTAGAGTACACCCTGTAGAGAAAAGTGTGACATCGAATTGCTTAGGACATTAAAAACATACGTTATCTTTATTTTACTCTTAAACTTTATGCACACTGCAGTGCATGGAAACAAGTCTTGAAGAATTTATTCTCGGTAGAATACAGTTGTTACGGTGTGGAATACACCCTGTAAGAAGAGTGTGAAGCCGTAGCTGGGGTGGTGGTGAATACAAAGTTGTAGACGCAAGGTAATATTTATATTTTTGTTTAATAATATATTGCACACTGAAGAAAACGAACAGCAATCGTAACATCAAACATTCATCTGGAAGGGATATTTAATTTTTGTTTTGAGGAATATGGTAGTTAAGAAATTAAAAAAAAATTCAAACACAAATAATTATTTTTCTTATTTTGTCATGCCCGGTTCACAAGGTACAAATAAGATTGTTTGTCTCCCACGAGTCTCTCTGATTCCCCCCAAGTCATACCAATGTTCCACAGTAAAGTGTATACTATGAATGGTCATAATCGACTTTCCAGGTTGCGAAATCTATCAGGCTGGAAGGAGATATGCATGTGCAGAAGCCAGGTCCATCATATGGTATAACACCCTTAATACACCAGTATAAGATGTATATAATAGAATGTAACAATAGGCAATGTAGTTGTATATAAACAACGTCGAATATACGACTGTATTTAGGGCATTTAGTGTAACCCTAAAAAAATACGAAAATGACTTAATGAGTGGATCTCATTGTAAAGACAACAGAGCAGGTCTTGGCCAAATGATGTAGATTAGAAAAATAAACTGACCACTTTTCGGCAGGGAAAAATCGTTTTACATGGGTGTTAGGTTTAAGAATTCTGATACGGTCACTTGATGTAAACCGCTATTATGTCAACACTCCCAACGTACAATCTCGTTTCTGCAAACATGAGAATTTACAGGAGTGCATTTCAAAGATTCATAACGCAACTCATCATAAAATGTTTTCGATAAAAACAGTTTTTACCCTCTCCTGAATAATTTCAATTTTGGGGGTTACATAAATTGGCCAAAAGACCGTCGATGTAAAGTTGTGTATGAAAATTCATTTTATTTTGTAGTTTAAATCAGTGTTCCCCAACCGATGGTCGGCCGGGCCACAAATAGTATGCCAAATTTTAATAAATTCACCATGCGATAATATTGGTGAACGGAAAAAACCGTATAAGAAAAATGCGGACAGAAAAAAACGAGAGTGGAAGATGAATATCCATTTTAAAGCTGTAAAACTATAAATTTATTACTATCATTTTCAACAACCTGTTCATGCGAAAAAAAAATTTCGTCCATGTCCTCAATAAAATCGAAACAAATGAATAGACTGGACATGAATGCAGCACTTCGTCTGTCAGAGACAGCACTGCAGTCAAGAATATCCAATATATTAGCAAAGATGCAACAGCAGGTTTCGTATTAGTTTGTTGAAACCCCCCCCCCCATTGTTTTTGTTAAATTTTAATTGTATCCGACTGCTAACTGACATATGCAAATTTTTTAGTTATAGTTACGTCCATCTTTCGCAATATTAGATTAAAAATATTTTACATAAAAAACCATTTTTATTTTAGTAAAAGTGGTCCGCAGGTGTAAAAAGGTTTAACACTGGTTTAAATCATAATGGTGACTAAAATTTCACGTGACGCCCTTGCCTCTTCCGTTTACCTGTGAGAGATTGCACAGACTATCGCAAAATCGCAAGCGCTGTATCAAAGATATTTTGTATTATTATTCTGTCAAAATGCTTATTGACGGATATTCACTTTTGTCAGTGTCACGTTGATGTTTTTTATAATCCGTGTATTTTTCAAAATGGACCCATTCTAGCGAGCATTATTCAATAAACTCACACAACCATTTCACGTTAATATATTTCCATACGTGCAATGTTTCTCAAACAAATATATTTATTGTTCGATTACAACCGGAAATGAAGACACCGCGTATTAGTCAATTCTTCGTGAAGGAAGATTATATTTATAAAAATAAGACACAATATAAAGTAATTATTCCACATTGTATACTATGATACCGACCAGTTACACGAACGAGCGTTTTCAGCTGAATAAATTGTAACCGTTTTCGCTCATCGTGAGCATTATCAATTGATAAAATATGAATCTTAACAAGGCTATTTATATGAAATTGAGTGTTAATAATTACATGGTATATCAAGTTTTCAAGAACTATAACAAGAATTTACAGATAATCAAACAAAATAAACGAATGTGAATTGATTAGATTTTGAATATTTTCATGTATTTTGACACTAACGACACGGGTTTATCCTTTCGTCATCTGCAGGCATTCGAGCACACAAATGAACTCTAACTGACAGGCAGTAAATAGTTTATATATAAGATAAAAGACGGCAAATTATTAACACTATGTCTAGGAACTAGATACATTAACACTTGGATTGATTCCAATAATGACCCTTAAGCCATGTTGGGAAAACAAACGCATTATGGGTGAAATGGAGTGTTTTACAAAATTTAAGCAACTCAAATTCCATCAAGCAGCCTCTGTTGATATCTTAAATAATATAAACGAAGTTAAATATAGTCTACAATTAAAATGTTAAATACCTCAAATCAATAAGTACTAATCTGAAACCAATCATTAATTGAAATACTAAAAAAGTCAATAATTTGAGAAAAATATGAGTTTAAAAAAATTTATCAATATTCATTAACAGAAAAAGCAAATGGGAAAATTTTACAATATCGTTGTGGACCATTTAAATAATTTTTTAACGATTAATGAAATATTAGGTATAGTTAGTATGAACCAACTTGTTTTTTATTTTAAAAAAATAGTACCTTTCCAGCTAGAATTGAAAGTAAACACCTTAAAAGTGGCCTAATCTAGGAACTACATTGATAATTTCAATTTAAATTAACGCAAGTGATGAAATATATGGAAATGTAAAAACTTTGAACAATTCAAATGTGTTTAGTTTATCATTTTTTAGTTTGGATTTTCTCTGAATTTGTGTTTGCGGTAATGTAATTTTAATTGATTTTGTGGATTTTAATATAATTTATTTCGTGTATGTTTTATTATAGTCTTGGTGCTATTGTATATAGATGACATCCAGTTTGACATTTGAATCATTTACATAAAGCAAGTCGATATAATTTCACGGAAACTTTGATGTTGAATAAATATACCAGTATTCATTATTTTTGAGCATAAAATCATTGCTGATATAGACACACAGAATATTGAGAATTCGGTTACATGCGCTGACAACATCTGAGATAACAAAAATATTTTCTTTTGTATTTTTGAGAATGATATTCCTATTCACATTTCATTCTATATAACGTATAGACTTAGCAAATATTTATTCAGAACCGAATTGAGTTATATAATACATTATCTACATACGGAAATTCCAATTACTGCATGAGATTGAAATGCATTGAACCTTTTAATATAATAATTATGTTATACAATAAAATATGTAATATTAAACAATCTATTAACTAAAAACTTTCACCGTGAAAATCAGTAGCCATTTTGCCCCAACAGAAGTGCAATATTATTTAATATATTATTTTTCTTTTCGAATTCATGAAACAAAAATCACATAGTGGTCATATCATAATAATAAAATAATAGACAAGATATGTCATAGAGCTTAAACACTAGAATGTAAACATTTATTATTTATGAAACAATTTTAGAGCAAGGCAAAACTATCAAAGTATTTAGTTCATCTCACTATAAGAATAGTCGGATGTCGTTGATGGCTAATTCGGCTTCGCGCCACCTTCAGGACAGACGTTCTCACATGTGAAGTTGTAATTAACATGACGTGAAACCAAATTAAGTATCAAACAATTTTCTAAAATTCTTGTAGAACTTAATACTTTACTTTGATACTGTCGTCTTGTCGATGTTATGATACATGGCTGACTTAAAGTAAATACATAATAAACGACGACATCTCTTTTCTACAACAAAAATATGTTAAATAATAATAAATTGTGTTTGCATCGCATTGATAATTATTATTAGTACATGGATAATCAGTTTTAAAACCTTTTTAAATTTTATTTATTTTTAAATTAGGAGAAAATTTAAGTGGACTTTTTTACAAAATATCTGGCATTACAGCTGACAGCCAATGAAATGAGCCAAATTAAATGAGAATTTTTATAAGTTACTCATGTCCAAGATCACAAATTTACATACAGTAGAAATTTGATATTGACTTTGCTGGGACTTGAACCAGGACCCCCCTGATCGTTAGGTCGTACCATTAGACCAAAATTATTACGACATCAAAAACACAGACGACTTTTTTTTAATTTACACTGTTAAAATCTTTTGTTACATTCTTTTTATTTCATTAAGAAAAAATATAGATGAATCTTCTAATACTCACCTCTAGATTAATGCACTATCACAGGGGGTGCGAGATTCCTACGTGCGGCACTGGGTTATAATCCTAGAGTCATTTTGCTACCGCATCACCTGAACACTCAGATTTCAATTCAATAGTACACAGTGTTTATAGAAATGTTTGCCGAAGCTTACAGAAACGCATTTTTTTGTATTCAGAAACAGTAGTGCGCTTCGTAATGCCTTTTTCTATTGTTCCACAGTTACCCATAACAGCGGAAATGTCAATTTTTTCACCCCAGATACCAAATTGTCCAAACAGGGAAGAAAAACTGAACATTATTTCGGAATAAAGTTATGTTTAAACCTGAAATATACTTTTATTATAAATGAAGTTTCTCATCTAATAGCCATGTCGGCCTCTGTGGTCTAGTGGTATGAGCCCTAGCAATCAGATGGGTCTGGGTTTAAGTGCCGATAAAGTCAATATATTATCAAATTTGGATTTTTTTAATTTGAGATCTTGGGCATGGGTCACATGGGTGCATTTGATATCATTTCTCCTTGACTTTGATATCGAGTGATTTATTATCAGATTTCTCTCGTATGATTTTTAATTTCAAAATATTTAGCGCCTTGGCAGTTGAAGCTGTAATTTAAAAAATAAAACATTTTTTTTGTACTACTTTCACATTTTTATAATGATAACCGGAACTCATCGCGAACATTATCAACTGATAATCTGATAAATAGTACAAAACATGTATTGTATTTTCAAAATATTATGCCTTTTCACCAATAATTCTGTAAACGCCTCAAAAGCGATTAATCTGTAATGCCAATTTTTTTATTAAAATTAATATCTAGAATATTTACATAATTACATAGTCATATTTATTTGTTGAAATATACGATCGTATTTCTTATATCAAAGATATCTGTGCAGCATAGCGTTATATCTGTCGTAGACAATGTCAATAGTTTTACACAATTATTGTTGACGTTTAATAAAACCAACAACAAAATATATACATTTTTTCAATTCTTAAGCCAGATAAATACATTATTTTAAACCTGAAGCCGAGTGGTCACCGTCATTGGTTTCAGATGCGATTTTCATTGGCTCGAATTCATACTTACATCTTTACTCTCTAGAAAAAAATGTGGTCGAGCGACTTAGTAACAAGCAATTTTCGTTTAATAACTTATATTAATATGAGCCTCATTAAGAATCCATATGTTCCACATTGATAGTGGATAAGGTCACAAAACTATACATTATTAAATATATTTAATAAAAAAATACATCAGTGTTTCCTAAACTTTTTCACACTAGCTTTGAAAGCAAAAATTTCATAATTCTCTACTAATGTCAGTAAAGTGGTGCACTGTAAATTAAGTTCAAATATATAATACAAATATTACAAAAAATAAAAGAAAACATTTTGACCGCAGACAAATTTTGTCACAGTCCCCTATAACACTTTCATATTTATCGTGAAAGATGTTTTTATCATACAAATAAGACAATGTAACACCCACTTAACAATCCGCTGTGGGTCTTCGCCGTTTTCAACATATAATATTTTATTATGGTGACAACACCTGGTTTATATGAATTATAGGGGCACAACCGCAGTCACCACCACTAGAAGCCATTTTGAATTTTATTCACAGTTTGTTGAATAAAAATATCAGTATGAAATATTGTGGATAAGTTCTGGGGATATTTTCGTACACAGTCATTAACGAGATTAATTATTACATTTTTTAAGGGCGAGGAGTAAGGTAGAAAGTTTTAAGAAAAATAACTAAGGGTAAGAATGCTATATTTAGGTTAGAAGATTAGCTGCAATAGTAGTGGATATAATGCTTTGTTTTTTTTTATTTTAATTTTAAATTTATCTTATCTAAAAATGTTTTGTTGTGTGAATTTTACTACAGAATACATTATTGAACAAAATCGACCAAAAATATAAGATCTAACTTATTTGAAAATTTAAATTGAAGATTGAAACATCAATTTAATTGTCAACTGCGGAATCAAAGCCCTTGAATACCAATGACGTTGACCACTCGGCAACAGGCTTGGAAAGATATAATTCTGCAATGGCAATGTCTTTTAACTTGGTTCACGATAAATGTTTATTTTACAAAATTTAAATCAAAACCTCAAGTTCTCAATATAAAATCAATAATATAAAGAAAAATAAAGGAAAATTGTGAGCACCCACAAGAGTTTCGATTCTCGATAATTAATATCCAGAATCATTTTTCGGCACTGTTAATAACAAACCATTTTTTCAATATTTACTATTCGATACCTTAGAGCAGGGTTTCCCAAATTATGTTTCGCGGAGGGAGGACAGGTGCTCCGCAAAACCTGGAATAGTATTAAATTTAAAACATGTTCAAATTTATATTGATATTACTGAGCCAAACAACATACACATGGTGTTCCGCCTAAATTTCAGAATTTACGAAATGATCCATCGTAGAAAAAGTTTGGGAAACTCTGAGTTGTGGTGGATTTCTTTTGTGTAATTTCTTTCTGATTTTGACTTTGAATAGGTGACAGTATATCTCAAATGATTTCATAATAAAATTATTTTAGTATTGTTTGAATAAATTAATATTTCAATTGTAATTTAGCAAAACGTAAATAGTTGGAAAGCCCTCATTTAGAGATAGCGTCGACCTTTTATGTAGAACTGGACATTTTTTTGTCATAGTTACCTTCAAAGGTAAAATTCGTCATTGAAGGTTTTGAATTATGCCATTTTTTTTGTTGAGATCAGGTATGCGGATTCTTGCTATTGTGACGTCATTCAAATTTCGAGGTATTTTCTACTAAACGGCATTTCTAGTAAGTAGTCGACATGGACCAGTGAATCTAAAGACTAAAACGTTTTGTTTTTGTTCTGTGAATTTTAGCATCCGTTATATAGTCAATTCATCATTACAAGACACTTACCTTTACTTTTATAGCTCATTTATTGTGGTTATTTCTTATACAAAAGCGAATTTAAATAGTACGAAAAACGTAAAAAAACACTCAAACGAGTATACCGCCGATGTTTTTTTATTATTATTTTAAATCATTTCCATGGGGAGCATTTGGAATCATAATAAAAAAAAAATTACTATGTTTCAATCGTTTCAACATCACCTTTTCAGAGATAGTATGAATTTATACATGAGATAATAAAATTGCTAATATAAAATTAAAATTGATAATTTTGTTATTCCACCGGTTTTATCACCAACATGACGCGTTTCGCTTCTTTAAAAAACATCTTCGGACTAACCATATCGCAAGGTTATATATTTCAAAGGTAAACAATGATTGTAATTCTTACATTAAAAATAAAGGGTAGGGTGGCTTTTATTCCATCCCACTGGATGTGAGGAGGGGGGAAAACTAACTAATTGATAGACTAATTACCATAACACTACTAATTACAAATCAATTACTAGTGTCTGGAGGTGAAAATCACAAGGGAAACAGAATTTAATAGTGGTGAGCCACCTTTTCTATTTAAAATGTTATTTACTAATACTACTATCGTCGAATTCATAGAAAATAAAATTGCTAGTTATTAATTATTTGTTTTCACTTGTTTCATTTTTAATCTGATTTATTATGACTGTTCAAGTTTATTTTATTTTTAAACAATATCCACTCCCTACTCTGAGACTAGGCCACCACACGGTTCCTCCAAGATTCTCTGTCCCCCGCCAATCTAATTGCTTGCTCCCAGGTCATCCCAGCGTCCCGTAGCTCCGCCGAATACATCCTATGGATGGTCATCAGTGGCCTTCCAGGGTGACGGAATCCGACCGGCTGTTAAGGAAAAACAGGCAGGATTCAGGCTCCTCTGGGGAATCCGCAGCACATGTTCAAGCCAGGTCCATCGTCGCTTTTATATTTTAGACGTAATAAGAGGCTGGTCCGTCCGCTCTTTTACCTCTGAGTTTCTGACAAAATCAAACCCCCGTTCCGCTAGTATTGACCGAAAACATCCGTTTTCAAAGCACAGTATACGGTTACCCTGTGATTTGGTGAGGTGCTATGATTTTCAACCGTAAAACAGAACCGTCAGAATGCACGCGTTGAATATTCAACCATCCAATTGGAATGTGTTAAACGAGAATTGTCTATAAATTAAATCATTCATTCCCATTGATCAAAAATCGAACATTTCTCTAAAATTGTTGTTGATAAATTTGTTATTATTTCACTAGCTGTATAACTAAAGAAACATCTTTACACTGACTATATCGCAAGGTTATTTATTTCTATGGTAAATGATGATTCAATAATTCTTACTCTTGACTTAAAAATAATGAATAGGGCGGGATTATTTCCTTCTACTGGTTGTGGGGAAGGGAGAAATCTCTGATTACCTTAGTTTTTACTATACAGTTATAGTCTGAAGATACTTCTTAATTAAATAAGCGAAACACGTGTCACAATTAGTGGCACTGCCAATGGAACAACAAAGTTATCAACTTTAATTTTGATTTTTTACAAAGTCACCATCGATTCTATTGATAACGTATTAGTTTATTTTAATTTCCTTAAAAATAAGTTTTTGAATTGTTAAATCTTTAAAAAAATATTTTTTTTTCCATGTCCGCTCTCAATGTGGAGAATATGGTCTCCATAGGTACCTTGACAGAATTTTTTCTACGAGAACTGCTTGTCACTCAGTTGCTCAACCTCTCTTTTCTTTTTCGAAGAGAGTAGGGATAGAAGGATAGGGCTATGAAAGGACTAGTGGTTAGCTAATCGCTCTCGTTACGCCCCGTGAGGATGGGATTGGTGGGAGGGTGGACTCAGACTACATACAGAAATCCATAAATCGATTGAAAAATCAATCTATGAAAACCGTCCGCACCGGGAATTGAACCCGAGACGTCCGTAACCGTAGCCAGAGACGAAACCAACTGCGCCACGGACGCCGACAAAATATATAACATAACATAAAAAAAATATAGCATTACTATAAATATTAAAACCACTACTTTTCCACGATTAACGTTGAGCGCATTTTATAACTTTGTATATGGGAGTGTCTCAGGAGCATCCACTCAATATTGCGTTTAAGAATCCGAAATACCACTATGTTTGCACGTTGGCCTATTTATCATTAAAACAATATTATTGATCTATACTAGTTTTGTGATAAGTAGTAAAAAAATTGGAATCTCCGTATTCACATTTTTCAGACAGGGAGTAAATCAAATGTTTTTCTGACGAAAGGTGAAATCAAATAATCGTAATCGTATGACGTCATTTCAAAATAATGGTAATTTAGATATTGATAATTATCGTTAAGAGATCGACAATTTTAAAACTTATCGATTTATTTAACCGCCCATAATATCGGCTTTATAAGATATAAAGTATTATTTTCTATATTATAAACTGAATATTCAATGAGCCATCTATTTGAAGCGTCGTTATATTGTTCGAACTGTCATTATTAGTTCTAAATTTCTCCGCACGAGATCAAAAAGTGTAGTAGAGTTACAATAATTTTGAATCTCGTTCCATCATCTCAATTGTCATTACTACTTCTTAATTTCTCCGCACGGCTTCTCCAAAGACAACATGCTCGCCCCTTGTCGCTTGTCCGTTGTCTCTGGTCTGTTGTCCCTCGCGGCGAACATTCAAATGCACGCGTAAATGCATTCTACGGGAATTGGTCGGCGAGTTTTTTTGTCGTCGGTTGTCGCTGACTTCTGTCTTTACTAAAGACTTTTCTGTATGCTTTCTCGCACGAGATGACCAAAGGGGATAACAAGCTAATATGGGCACAGTATTTCAATCTTGAAACTCTTCAAAACAAACATATGTTGCGTAAATATAAAGTAAAAAAGTAAAAAAAATGCGTTGCAACCCGGTGTACACCTACATTTTTCTCCACCACCATCGGTAATTCGAATTTTTTTCCATGTTTGCTCCGAATGTAGAGCATATGGTCTCCTAATGGAGGTTTTTCTATGAACAGTTTGTTACTCAGTTGCTCAATATCTCTTTTTTCTAAGATAGTAGGGATAGAAGGATAGGGTTAAGACAGGACTAGTGGTTAGCTAATCTCTCTCGCTACGTGAGAATCGGATGGGTGAGAGGGAGTTTTAACACATTACAAACACTCCATAAATCGATTGAAATATCAACTATGAAAAAATGACACTCACTGGGAATCGAACTCGAGACATCCGTAACCGTAGCTAACGACGCTAACAAATGCACCACGGACGCCGACTATGTGACTAAAATGACATAATGATATACCCACTTCTGATTGAACATGAATAATAACGGACGAAGCTATCTCTATACTTTATTCAAAAATAGGTCATCCACAATTATCAGTTTAACACAAACTGTCGTTCACTTGTTTATTGACTTGTCCAATTTCCTTTTCATTAGTAGTTGGATCATAAAGTGAGAATTACATTGTACTTTCAAAACTATTTTATAAAGCTACATTATATTTTAACATCCTACAGGATCTATTCACTATTCCGGGAAAAATCTTTCGTATGAATATATTCGAGTTTAAATTTAGAGTATTTAGGTATTTATTGTTGTTATAAAAACAAGTTTATTGACTAGTTGGAAGTTGGGAATTAAATACTCATCTCTCTATTTAGAGAGGTAAAGGAAGATGGATAGAGTTATGAACTAGGGCTTTTATTAGGTATGTAGTTAGTCGCGCTCTCTGCGCCCCGTTCTCAAGATCAGATAAAGGTGGGTGGGAAGGTATGGAAAAATCGCAATCATTCGTGTTTTTTTATCCATATTATTTATAAATCGATTGAAAAATCAATGTATGAAATTTTCTATTCCTGTATTCTAAGTCACGAACCCGCAAAACATTGACAAAATTCTAATTCCATAAAACTGTAATTTTATTGAAATTCCGTTTCATATACAAATTTTGTAAGCAACTAGCCTATTTTCGAAAGAATATGCACATTCAGTTTTCGTTTCATTGAATAAAATAGACCAAATTGACTTTATCTTTGACTAGTCCCAATTTCCCAACTCTCCCCAGCCGTTGTCGAGATATGTTCGGTGTGGTTTATCAGTATGCAATTCACATCATCATTTAGCAAACCCCCCTCGCCCCTCAGCCAAATCCCCTCCTTCCATCCCTTGATTGTTTTTTTAAGACCTACTGCCTACTTATACTCACTTGCTAAATACGTAATATGATTGCAAAAGAATTAAATAGATGACCGTAATAAATAATTGGCAATTTTCAATTGATTATCAAATTCATTGATTTAATTTATTAGATATCCCTAAGTAATCAAAAAAATACTAGCGGTGTAAATATCGCCAAGTTAACACTGAAAACTAAAATATAGCACGTATTATAATGAGTTAAAAAAATTGACTTTAGTCAATTAATGTAAGTCAGCTGAAATTAATATAAAATAAACTTTGATAACTTTGCTTACCCAGACTTTCCCAAACTATGTTCCATGAAATACTGGTGTTCTGCAGAACGGAAATAGGTGTTCCGAAAAAAACTTGGAATAGTTTTACATACTGCTGAAGCTGCAACAAATTCAAACATGGTTGATTTCATATTGATATTACATAACAAACAAAATAAGCAAGGTGTTCCGTTAAAATTGTTGTGTTTGCAAGTGTTCCATCGCAAGAAAAGTTCGGGAAACCCACTGCTAACCTATCGATTTTTGAAAGTGTCTCACTTCTTTGGAAATTATCTTTAGGCTGAAATGAGTATCGAATAGTAAAGTCATCACTTTTATATTGATACTGTATTTCCACAAGTCAAATATACCCAGAATATTGTGTCTTCGTTTAAGGACTACTTCTTATTAGTGTTATCGTTGTTTGAGCAGTGTCCGCTAAACAGATGTTTATTGATTGAATTAGCATTTACTTGGTAGAACTCTATTTTCAAAATTGGATAAAATATCAAAGTATTTAGTTTTAAATACATTATATTATTTCAATAAAATCTTGTAGAACTAAATACTTTGATATTTTATCCTATTAAACAGAACTTTGTCCACGAGAACTGTTTGGTGCTTAGTTGCTCAACCTCACTTTTTCGAAGAGATTAAGGATAGAAAGATAGTGCTAAGAGCTAGCACTAAGCAAGTAGTTATCTAATCGGTCCTGCTACGTCATATTTTAGATATCTCAGGCACAGACAACCATGTCTTCGAACACAAATGCATAAATCGATTGAAAAATCATTTAAACTGTCCGCAATGCGATTCAAACCCTATGAGTGTCACAACTGATGCAACGTAGACCACTCAACCACAGGGCCAGCTGTCGGTAGCTTACAATAATATACGTGTGTATAGATTGAAAGGTTAAGAAGATGCAGTCTATCGAGTGTTCACGAGCATCTCGGCTGAAATCGTATTGAGGTAAAGGTAATCAATTCTTCGCGCACTTCTGATTTTATTGTAAGTTTATGTATGTTCGTTTCCTTCTTGATTGACTTGGTTTAATTTCTGATCTAGTGCAACAACCTCGTCCTAAATGGTTTTACTTCGCGTTCACGCATCTTAATTTTAAATATAAATTTCTCTTCAAATCATTGTGCTCATTTTAATTGTAACGAATTTTGACAATATATGTAAGCAATTGTTTATTTAATTATGCAACTTGATATGGCGATAGTTGCAAACACAAATATTTCCATTTAGTCAATATGGAGATCGTAATGTTTGTCGACTCCGTGGTACAGTGGTTAACGCCGTTGACTACGGTTACAGATGTCTCGGATTCAAGGTACGGACAGTTTCATAAATTAATTTTTCAGTCGATTTATGGATTCCTGTTCGTAATTCCTTTCCACCCATCCAATTCTAAAAACAGGGCATAGCGAGAATGATTAGCCAACCACTAGTCCTTTCCTAGCCCTATTCTTCTATCCCTACTCTCTTAGAAAAAGACAGGTTGAGCAACTGAGTAACAAGTAGTTCTCGTAGAAAAACTTCTATTGGGATACCTTTATTAGGATCCCATATGCTCCATACTGGCGCGGACTTGGTAAAAAAATGTTGTTCAGTTTATTTTCTCTGAATCCTTCATTTTTTGAAAAACCAATTTATACAACAGGAAAAATGAAGATAATAAAACTAAATTTGTGTTATTGTGCCTATCATTTAAATATTTATTTATTTTTCTTTTTTTTTTTTAAACTTGCTATTTGAACATTTCACATTTGATATATGTAATATTATTTGAAGTTTCATTAATATAATGAAAAATAAAAAATACTTACGCTGATATTAAACTGTATAAAACGTTGATATTAACCTGTAAAAACTATTTTTTGTTTCATATTGTTTATGTATCGAAAATTTTAATATAACTTATATCTGCAGTTGGCAACTTTGCCCTCTGAATGAAGTTTTTCGGCATTACACAGTATTTTATCATAATTATGCTGGAAGAAATAGAGAGGGGAACACAATTATACTTAAAGAATTAAAAAAACTACTGTCACACGTGGCACGACATCTTACATAAGCTTCATCGGCTAGTATTTAGGTGCCAACGATCGCCGGGCTACTTACTACTGACATATACATTTTTAGAAAATTGTGAATATAAAAATGTGCAAAGAAAATGGTTCACCAGTTCGCACACTCCAAAATATTTAAAGCAAACTTTTTAATAACTTCACAGCTGGTTTGTTCTAGCATTTGAGATAAACAGATAAGCTTCTCAAAACGTTACATAAAAAATATTCATAAATATACTCTTTACAATACTTGGAGAGTATTCGATACCACATAAGGATATATGTACTGGAAACTCCTCAACAATAATACTTTTAAAACAAAAAATGCCCCCATTTTTTGTTGCTACTCATTTCCCCCTCACAAATTTATATGTATTTAACCCATTTAACCTTAATTAGTGACATATAATCAATAAAAATAACAATTTTCATAATCATTCTAGTCTGAAGACGTTTCTTCGATGAGTGAATCACTTGTCACATATTGTTAAACAAAAAAGCAATCAATTTTTTATGGACTACTCATGTAGAACTTAAGCAGTACGATTTTTTAAAAGATTTTGTTGTAAAATTGGTGTTCAACCGTCCTTTTAAAAGAGGTGTAATGATAAAAATGATGCTACTAAATTGCTAGTTGTTATTCGATCGCTGACGCTTCTATTAGATGAAGGTAAAAGGGAAGGCTTTTAAGCAGAAATACTATTCACCGGGAAGAGGAAAAGAGAGGGTAAAGAATGGACGATGATGTTAGGAAAAGAATAGGAGGGCTTGTAGTTAACAAATGGCGTTCGTCACTCACAGTTCTCATGAACGGATAGGGGTAGGTGAGAATTTTAAAACATAACAGACCTATAAATAGATTGAAAGACACGCTACGTCCGTTTATAGAGTTGCGTTGGTGAGAGAAAATGTTAACTTTATAGATATCATGTGACTTGAACAAGAATCATGAATTAATTTATGCAGGTAATCAAGCTCTTGACAATGCAACTGGAGTTAAACGAAAGCCCAAAATGTTATTAATTGACATTATTCTTTGGCACGTGTCACTTTATTTAGATTAGTAAACGGACAACAGTGAGGGGTTAAAAGCTCGAGATATAATTATATCATCGTAAACGCTTTTATGCTTAGGTGCTTCTGTGCTATATGTGAATGAATTGCGAGATGAGTATTTTGAGCTTTGGAACTGGTGCCTAGATTGCTATCATTGGTCCGTGATGATAATTAAATTAATTAATAATTTGAAACAGTACCTCTATTGTTCAAATATTGGACTTTTTGCCTGTTATTGCGCTGTGGTTTTGGTCGAAAACGATCTCAACCAATACATCTATGGAAATTCCCAGCCATACGTGTTGATGACGGGCCTGGCATATTACTGGGGTAATTAAAACGGCGGAATTCAGAAGGCCTCCATTCCATCTGTAGGTTCTGATTTTTTTGGCGTCGGTCGGCGGCCATCGCGGTCCGCGGCGTCTGTCGACCGTCGCCGGGTTCCTAGAAGAATGCCTCAGCGGGAATTTCAGCGAGCTGCATCACAATTTGCCGGTATTATTGATGGCCGTGCGAATGCCGGTAATCGGTTCGATAGAATTGATTACTTTTTGGATCGTCAGCACAGCTCCAGTGGTGATTTATCAGTTTGCTTATTGATAAAACCTTCTCCGCCTTGCATCCAATCCACTCTAATCATCTTGTTACTTATTCCTAATACAGTATTAGACTCTAAATCGACATCAAATTTGTGCACGCGCATCACAAGTATTCTTCAACTTGTAAAACAGTTCTGCCTTCTCGAATATACGATATTTTTTGACCTAAATCACAGACAAAACCTTTCCGTTCTTGTTAAGCAATGGTAAGTTGTAATTTCAGGACGCTAAGTCTAGTATTCAACGTCGTTGGCTTGATAACGGTGCTAATAGTTTTTATTCTCAGTACGAACAGTTTCATAAATTTATTTTTCTATCAATTTAGAGAGTTATGATCGAAGGCACCTACCTATCCTATCATAAAAAGAGGGCATATTGAAAGCGATAAGTTACTCAATGGTCCTACAATAAACCTATCTTTCTATCTTAACTTTCTTCGAAAAAAAATTAGTTGAGCAACTGAGTAACAAGAATTTCTCGTAGAGAATAAACTGTTGTGTTATGCTCCATTAGTAAAAACAATTTTTTTATGCATTGGACGAAGATGTAGAAAAAACTATGTAAAAATATGATTTCATCTTTCATGTTTTCTTTTGAAAATATCTCTTGGAGCATCACAACACCTGTAGCCCAGGTCCTAAAAAATCCATTCTAGCTCTGGTTATTAGCATCAGATATTATATCGGAATAATAAAATGGCATCAACAGTCACGTAGAGAGTAATGTAGAGTTGTCAGAAGCGACACAGTGCCGGTGCGTGATAGCATATAAATTACGTTCATAATGGAAAAACGTCTTTTTCTATAAGGTACACTTGGTCAACTTGAACTTTTTGCGAGGCTCGATTTACCCACTAGATTATATCGGAGATCAAACAACTTAAGATAATTTCAGCAAAAATTTTATATTTTTATTTTTAATAATTAATAAATTATAATTCAGTAACAGATAGCGCTCGATCAAATGATTAAAACATTGTGTACCGAATACTTTTTATTGGTGACTGAATAATAAATACTTCATCTTAGATTATAAAATTTTATTTGTCTGCTATATTTCAAATGTTTTTTTTGCCTATTTCAATTTAAATTATTGCAGATATCCATGACCTATTGGTAATGATCCATTCTTGATTCTAATACACGAGTTTTGTATTTGCAAATATGGATGATTTTCAATTAGATCCGTTAAGCGATTGATTGACCCACGACTGTTCCTCACAAAATCACTCACTTAAATCTCTAAACTACGTGCTATTTTTTATTTAGTGTTAGTTTTAATTAGTTAAAAGGTAAAACTAATATTAGTCAACATTTATTGATAACTATAATACCAATAGTGTTTAGGCCAATTGATGTAACCCTCAAAAAATACGAAAATGAGTTAATGATTGGATCTCATTTTAAAAACGACAGAGCAGGTCTCGGCCAAATGATGTAAATTAGAAAAATAACCTGACCACTTTTTGGAACGGAAACATCATTTTACATTGGTTTTAGGTTTAAAAATTCTGTACCAGCTATTTGATGTAAGCCACTATTATACCGACACTCCCTACGTGTAATCCCGTATCTGCAAACATGATAATTTACAGGAGTGCATTTCAAAGATTCACAACGCAACTCACAATATAATTTTTGCGATAAAAACAGTTTTTACTCTCTCCTGAACAATTTCAATTTTGAAAGTTACATCAATTGGCCAAAACACCGTCGATATTAAAGATATTTTTGATCACAGTTTTAAATAACGTACCATTAAATTATTCAAATAATTTAGAAGATAAATCTATTCTTAAGTTGAATAAATCTATGTATTTTAACCAGCTTTGTCTCGTATACTCATAATTGAAGTCTTGTTTTATGATAAAGCTAATACTAACATGAATAGTAATTATGTCATCATATTAGCATGACAGCTCAGTATAGGCATTGGCTTACTTCACCAAGTGACTCCATCTTTAACGCAAGGTGCTCCACTCCGACCATTTCTGACTCTAATAAATTGTTCAACCTTGACAATTACATTATAAAATCGGTTATAAGTCGCAATTGTTTTCTATTTGTAACCATCTCATTCAAGGATAGAAGGATAAGATTAAGGAAGAATAGAATCCAATAGAACTCTCCTCTCTAAGCACTGTTTTCTTTAAAAATCGGATTTAAGATGCTTGGGAAAAAATGTAAACATCTCAGACATTTTAAAACAAATCCATAAATCTATAGCTTCACGCTGTTGGGCGTTCATCCTATACGGTCACGGGTTTGAATCTCCAAGCGGACGGTGATTTTTCAACTTATGAATTAAAGACCATGGTATAAAAACAGCAAATGTCACAAAACTTATATTTTTCAGAAGGTAAATAACGCAATATCTTGGTTTTCATCCAAATTACCCATACAATTGCGGTTAATAGAAAAGCGACATATTTTTGAGAGCTGATTTGGGGAACTTTTAAAATATATTTTTCTACAGTTGAATAGTCGTAAACAGGGAATCGAGAAATGCAATAAAATAAAAATAGATAAAGTGAAAATTTGTTGTCTTTATGCCAAGGTCAAATTTCTGTTCAAATGCACAGATATCTGTGATATTCTCTTTTTTCTCTGTCAAATAAAGTGAAAGTAAAATTGAATATAAAATTTTACCGGGATTTGAATTCGTACAACCTGAACGCAATAGCAATATCACGAACAGAGTTTTCACGAATTTTAATCTTAACATTTATGACATCAGATAACGCATGCAGTTATCTTCCGTACTTCCCTGATTGAAAAATAATAAAATCAATAATTCATTATGATTAATGCGATTACTAAACTAGAGATGTTGTATTAAAGAATAAAATAACTTTGATTAAAACACCTGAGAGAAATAAAAATATCATATGTGCGATTGTACTCGTTTTGATAGCGCTGTGTTGTGTCAATTGCGCTACCTCAGACGTGTCGGCCTTTTTTTCATATTTTCTAGTCTACTTGACACTGCCAGCTGGTTTTTCATCACTCCTATAAACAGGGATACCAGTTATTGTTCAGATATTTTTATGTTATTTTTAAATTGATAATTTTAAAATGAGCATATAGTAAAAATTACTTGTGATAGTTTATTTTCTTTGCGAGAATGCCGATCACCGTAGCCGAATGATAGCGACGTAAACATAAGTACTCCTCAGTAATTTACATTTTTATGAATCGATTTAATATCTGAACCTCAGAAGTCTAAGGTGTCAAATTATAGGAATTGCTTAGGAGAGAGCAAATAAAAAATTTGGATTATTGAGATTTTGTACACTTCCATGTATTTTGTCACTAACGACCCGGGTTTCGCCTTTCGGCATCTTCAGGCATTCGAGCACACGGATGGACTCGAACTGAGTTTGAGTTCGAGTTCGAGTCCATCCGTGTGCTCGAATGCCTGAAGATGCCGAAAGGCGAAACCCGGGTCGTTAGTGACAAAATACATGGAAGTGTACAAAATCTCAATAATCCAAATTTGATATTGAAATTCCATCAAGCACCCTCAGTCGATGTCTTAAATTAGAGAGCAAATAGTAAAATAATGCGACTATATTGGCTCATATTCATTGGTTAAATTTATGTATCTTTTATATTGATTATATTATATGTTATAATATTTTTCTTTTATTAAGAAAGTTTTGAAGTTTAGTTAAAATTCTATCTAATTCTTATCACAATTTGAACACCCGACATTATACAACGACTTAACTTTGTCGTTTTTATGTTGAAAGCCGCTTTTGTAGATAAATAAAAATATATATAATAAATGTTGTATACATAACTCATTTTCGTGAAAATATTGACACACGATCTTTTACTTCTAATGTACTATTAAACCATATATCATCGTTGTTCTGGAATAAGACACTAACTGAAAAACACTAATTTGAGTAATTGGATTTTGAATTCGCAGCTTTGTCAATCAGCTGTGCTGCCCCTTATTAAAAAAAATTGGCTGTTTGTTCTTTCGTTCCTTCTTATCTCTATGTTTAACCTTTAAGAAAAAAAATTCAATTTGGTATTTCTTCGTTTGTATAATGAATGGAGTGGCATCATATTAGACAGATTCGTATTTCACTTGAATACGCTTAAAAGAACAATCATGTTCCATTTAATTTTTCCGATTTTTTGACTCTAGCAACTAGCACTAATAATCACTCTAGTATTATATTGTTAAGTTTTTAAGACATGCATAGCTGAAAATCATTTTCTATCCCTAGAATTCAGGTCAACTATCATTTCGTTGTTGTTCTAGAAGAAGACACTAGCTGAAAAATACTAGTTTTGGTTAATTGGGCTCTGAAGTTTTTCAAATGTTTGAAATGTTATAAATTTTTCATTTGGCTTGCTTGTACAAAACTATTTTTAAGTAAAAGCATAATTTATAAAAATATGTGTGTGGTTTCATACGGTAGAATTTAAAATAAGGAACATTTTGGTATAATTAACTCAATATGTCATTTTTTTGATTTAGAGTTTTCTTATGTTTCTTTTAAACAATAATAGAATGTCACGGGTGACTAATTTTGTTCAACCCTATTTCTTAAGCAACGCTTTATTGAATAGTCTCCCAACGGCTCCAACGCTTTACCGGGAATCGAACTCCATACCTTCATATTTCCAGCTAAGCAGCATCGACTTGTGTGAGCTGGATGTCGATCGGGGAGAAGAGCTGAGCTGGGCTCGGATGCCAGACCCTTATGGAGCTTTAGTTGATGGAATGCCTCCAGCATTGCTTCGTCTGGAATGAAATCCAAATGAGGAGTGCAGTGGCAGCAAACTATCGAACTTATTTTACCTATATATTGCTTTTTTTTAAAAAATCATTTCAAATTAATTGTCTTGGTAATCCAATGGTTGTCAGTTGCTCAGGTTTCGTTTTTATAATAAAAAGATTATTTTCCGTATTTAGTATATTAATCGACTTCGTGGTGTAACTCTTACAAAGTAATATGCAGATGGCGTGAAAAAACTACCAATCATATTTTTTTATTCTTGTAGAACTAAATAGTTGGCTATTTTTACATTAATATAATTAAGTATTAAACACACTTTTCATTTTGTCTGGTCTCAATTTATATTATATTTACGTTCAGTAGAAGGAAACAAGCCCTTCATTTTTACGTTAAGAATTAGAATCATTGTTTACCTTAGAAACAAATAACCTTGCTTTATGGTTAGTCTGAAGATGCTTCTTAAAGAGGCGAAACGCGTCACGTTAATGATAAACCAAGTGGAATAACTAAGTTATCAATATTATATTTTAAAATATAAAACACAATTCATTTGTACTATTTCCACATGTTTTATAATGATCAGGACCATTTTCGCTCATCATGAGTATTATCAACTGATGAATGCTCGCGATGAGCGAAACCGGTCCTTATAATTATAAAACATGTGGAAGTATTACAAATGAATTGTGTTTTATTTATTAAAATATAATGTCTTTCCACCAAGAATTGACAGTTAACACCTTAAAAGTGATTATCAATATTAATTTTATATTAAAAATGAATTTCTACAAAGCTACCGCCGAATCCATCGAAAATGAATTGGAAAACTTTATTTTATTGTAGGTGAGAATATTTTTTTATCACTGTTCCAATCTGTCAAGACATGCTCTATTAGGTCTACATTGGAAGCGGATATCGTTAAAAATCTAATAAAATCTTGATATATTGCACTCAAATCAAATAAGTCAAATGTTGTCTATCACTCCTTCCTTACTTTCAAGACTCTGGGAATAGATCGACTTCATGAACGGTCTGTAAACATTGCACTCAAACCATTTCGACGAATTTGAGTAAGCAAGTGTTTATACAAAGAAATGGTTTTATTGTAATTATGTGTGAATACCCATGTCGACTAACCCTTTGAGTGAGTTTTGACCACCTAGTAATGAGAGTAACACTAACAGACATATTAACTTATCAGTCATTATCATTTAATTAAGATTTATGGAGATTTAAAAAAAAAAATATTTTTATAAAATATTATATCAATGCCAACAATCACATAAGTCAAGTTCTTTGATTTTTTTTTAATTTTCTTATTTTCAAATATTACCTATTTTGCAATAGTCAAATACTCTAAAAACACGAAATAATGTTCTTCAAATACATGGGGTAATAAACACATAAGTCAGACTTATGTGAACTTACTTGAAATATTTTTGTTTCTACCAATTTTCCGTGATTTATTTGATGTTTCTTTTGTTTAATTGTGTTAAAAATAAATGAAGAAATGTCACCAAATAGGAAAACTGTCTCCTGAAAACATTGCAATATTGACTTATGCTGTTGTTCATCCATATATAGACCACTTAATTTAATATTGGAAAAGAAGTATATGATGGAAAAAGCTTTTTAGCTAGGCACAAAACCTTCATTTTCAGAGAAGATAACGCTATGAGAGTACTCAAATTAATCACTTTAATGGTGTTAACTGTACATTTTTTTTATAAAAATAAAGTACATTTTTTTTACCAGTTTTCACAATTTTATAAAATTATCAGAACCGGTTTCACCCATGAAAATATTGACCATTCGCGAAACTACAACAATCATTTCATAATAATGTGTTTTATTTTTGTATAAAAGTGCTTTTTAAATACTTTTGAGTTTTCAGATTTAAAACACTTAAACACTCTTTTTAAATAAAATGTTTTTCGATTTGAAACTGTTGAAATGTTTGTTTTGAGGATAAGTTGTTATAACAATTACTAATCAATTTTAAGCTGTCAGAGGAATAACGTCATGGGGCCCACCCCCTCCCCCATAGTCACATTTTGTAACCAAAGAATAATCTGACTTAACTGACGTAACATTTTCTACAATGCCCTATTCTTATCAAAGAAAGCGTTATTTAATTACGGGTCGGTGGTCGAGTGGTCAACGTTTTTGACTTTGGTTGCGGTGCTCGAGTGCTCGAATCCCAGTGTCTGGCATGGACACATCCGATCCTATAAACACGTCGTAGTGAGTACGATTAGCTTACCACTAGTTTTATTGTAGCCCTATCCTCATATTTCTACTCACTAATGTTATACATATATATATCTGGAAATTGATAACAATTGACATAATTCGAATATAAAGCATCTCAACATCTCTAAGTGTTATCGACTTAATCAGCAATAATTATCAATAGCATTGTTATATTAATTGACTAAGGAAATATGAAAAAAATATTCTAGGAAAGCTGTAGTAAGTGACCTTTGCGTTGCAAAAGTTAATTAAATAAATAAAAATAATAAAAACGTGTTTCCGTCTACAGCGGAATCGTACATCGCTCACTGTGCACTCACTGTATGAAATTAAGGGGTGGAGAAGGAATTAGTAATCTATAGTATACTAATAATGAAACATAACATTAAGTACTTTAAGGTTGGATTTTCAAAAAAGAGCATCAAAAAATCACAGAATGTACCGTATTTATAAATACGATTAAAATCGTGACACTAAACTGGCATGCGAGAATTGCGCTGCTTAGGACGACTGTGTTTTTTTCGAAAAAATTCTTAAGCTGCCCTTTTTTTAACTTAAATCAGCTGTGAAATGCAAATTGTCTATTCTATTAATGGTTATCACTAAATCTTACTTGGTGATAAATGAAAAAATATTTTCTATTCGGCATCGGGCCAATAATATGAGGAGTAAACTCGTTTCTTTTCTTGATTGTTATTGCGTTATGGAAGGGGACTGTGAAACAGCGGCTTCATACATATAGCGTAAACAGTAGTTTTTTTAAAATTAAATCTTTTCTATCAATGTATACAAGAATGATCAAATGAACCCGATTACAGTCGTAAATTTAAATTCCTAAAACTATTCATTTGAATTCAAATGAAATTGAATTTTTATCTCATAACTAAATTAACATGACACATTGACATTAATTTAAACACTTATAATTTTTTACAAAGACACGCTGGCAAAAAACATCAAACATAGATTTACACAAAACTTAAATAAATATATTTTTCCAAAAGGCAAGAAAGTTAGTGATAACGAAGACGTTTCAATTTTATCATGTGTATACAACAAAATGATCGTTGTTATTTCTATATCGCTCCGCCCCGGTGCAGTCGGTATATAAGATAGCATGCTTCAAATGTGGTCTTGATTGCACGTGCACATATTTTGATATACGTGTATGGTCTGTTGTTTAATTGTTAGGATTCTTACATGCGAATCCATGTATTCTAGGCTTAATTCCCGCCAAAGCAAAACTGAGAAAAATCCTTTTGAAAATGCCTAGCTATATTACACCAACACATTATGTCGCTTTACGATTTCTTATTACAAAGTTAAAGAGCGCCGACAATACTGATCTGCCGCAAATAATTTAGAAAGGATTATTGTATTTTTTTAATTGACAAATAAATGTAATTTAAATGAAGCCAAATGACATAAATTGATGAATGTCCAAATTTCTATTCTGGGATACGAACAATTGATCACAAATCCAGTTTTGCCAAAGTACTACTTTTCACGAATCACGCCCCCAGTAAAATACAATCGTGGGTCTGAATTTGTCACTTTGCAGGTGTCCCATTTTTCATAGTTTCTCTGTAACTTTCCCAGTAAATACAAAATAAGTCTAGAGTATTCATAAACATTAGTTTGATAATAGGAAAACATGATCTCTTGCATGATACAACTGCAGTTTTAGTTTTCTTTAATGAACATAAAAACGCGGATATTTAACTCTCGGTTTCACCCAAAAGTGGGCTGAATGGTGTCCGGAAGTGAGCTGTTGCTGTAACTTAGGCCAGCGAGCTCCTTGTTAAATTAAGAAAAAACAATATTCTCATATCAAATCAATATCTAACAGCAATTTTAAATGTCTCGTAAAATATATAATAAAAGAGACCGTTTTTTGTCTATAGTCTAACAAAAAAGTTGAACAACTCCGATGTTTTATACATAAATTGCTTTCAGATGTTCTATGATGTCGAATGCAACATTTTTGTGAACGATTATCGTTCATACTTCACACGTGCATATTTCTTTCAATTTACCGTTATTATATTGTGCACAGTTTTTAGTAGGACGATTCTTAATAATTATTTATTACTTGAAACACCATTTACAAAGAATAATCTCAGTGTAAATCTAGTGTTCTGTATAATTAACTAGTTTTATACTAACATTAATTTATTTGTCATATTATCTGATATTAATTAATTTTCGGTATATTGCATATTTTACATAAGATTAGTAAATTAAAGTAACGTTCGATTGCTTTAATAATCATTGTGTATAATCGTATATGAGTGCTAGAAAATCCGCCCTTTCACCGGAACAACGCGAATAGCTCCGAATAGTCCAACGCTCAAATCACATAAATTGATTGATTTTTGTCTGTCACTATTTGAGTTCAAGAAAAAATCACGAATTCATCCATATTAGGGATTCCAACTATTCCTCATTATCAATTATTCGAATTATTCCGATATTCGAATAGTTTCACAAAAATGAAAATGGTATAAAAAATTCGATTTGAATAATTAATCAATAACATTATAATATATTATACCAAAATAATACATTAATGTTTGTAATAAAACGAACTCATTTATAATAAAAATTGAGTTTATTCAAATTTTAAATTACCAAAATACATAATATATAATATTTTCTTATTCCGTAATAAAACGAACTCATTTATAATAAAAGTCGCGTTTATTCAAATTTTAAATTACTGATATACATAATATATAATATTTTCTTCAGCATGAGATATCTACATTTTATAATAATTTAAGACTAAATCTTTTCCCACGACTGTCAAATCTCAGATAAAGACAATATAAATACACATATACAATACCGTTCCATTGTATGAACAATATTTGAATTTTGCAGCTGTGTTAGATTACTTTAACGATATTTCTTCAATTACTGAAATTACGGGGTTTTGTTTTTAGCTCTGAAACATTCGTCGAATGTATAAAGTATAATGGTAAGCATTGAAAGCATCCGAAATGGGTGAAGGCGAAAAAAAACCACTGCCTGGGTTGGGGGTATCAATTATTGTGCTTGAAATCTGGAGAAATTGTGATGCGATCTTTCGTTGTCTTTTATAAAATATGTAGTACTCTTCGAATAGTTGCCCAAATATTCGAGATGGAATCCCTTATCCATATCCAATGCTCAAAAATGACAATATACGATATAGGCCAAAATTTTAATTTTTTTTAAGTGCCCAATATAATGTCGGCCTCTGTGATCTAGTGGTAAGAACTTTGCCCTAGTGATCATTTGGGTCCTGGTTCAAGTCCCAACAAGGTCAATATCAAATTTAGATTCTTTCAATTTAAAAATGTGATCTTGGACAGAAGTGACTTATAAAATTTTCATCGAGTTTATCTCGTTGATTTTCCAATTTTCAAAAAATTTGGAGCATTGGCTGCTAGCAGTATTGCCAGATATTTTTTAAATGATATATAAAATATAACTAACAAAACAACTTTATCAAATAATGATTATCAATTCCTTTCTTTTATTTATGTATGAAAACACATTCTCTTTTAAACACATTTTATTACAGTAATAAAATTCATTTTGACAAGCATAATTAGGGTCACTGCAAAAAATATTCATAAATTCATTTGTTATTCACTCCAACATTTTTATAGCTTTTTAATTGAATTAAGCATAACAAATTATATTGGCAAATGTGTATTATAAAAAAGTGTATTCATTAGTCGCTAATTTAACGATATTGTTGGAAGAAATAATGTTGCTTAGTTTTTAAATTAAATTGTTAGTCCATAAACATTGGTAGCTTTATGGGTGTTATAAAACTATCAGAGAGAACAAACGTTTAACTGCATTCAGATATGGTTGATTAACACTTTGTGACCGGGGAGTCGTTGTTATTTTTAAATTTACCATTAAATATATTTTGTTTTATTTTATCATTGATATATTTCGATGTTGTTTGGGCATAACCTGTTAATAACTGCAAAATGTTGACTTCACAGGTGATTTAGAAGTTTATTCACATATCATCATAATATAATCATTGTCAGATGGTTAATAACAAATATCAGGATTTTACCAAATGAAAGATAATACTCTACTCACCCAATTTGGATAAAAAAAAAATAGCCGTTATCAGGTTATGCCAAACACCACCGAGTCCGTGGTGCAGTAGTCCACGTCGTCAACTTCGCTTACGGATGTCGTAGGCTCGAATAACAGTACGGACAGTTTCATAAATTGATTTCCGAATCGATTTGTGGATGTTTGTAATGTCTAAAAATTATTTCCCATATATTCGATCCTAAAAACGGAGTCGTACAGAGAACGATTAGCTGACCACTATTCCTGTCCTAGCCATATCTTTCTATCATTACTCTCTTTGAAAAGAGAGTTGAGCAACTGAGTGACAAGGGGTTCTCGTCCAAAACTTTTGTTCAGATACCTCCATTAGGAGGCCATATGCTACACATTAGCAGCGAACATGGTAAAAAAAAATATAACACCGACAGTAATTGACAATGTTAAGAGCAAAAACGCCATCGCAACGTCCATCAAAGTCATTTCGTGAGAAATCAAATAAAACCGATACTGCGGTAATGTCATTGCATATATTTTTGATGTTAACTCATTTTATATTTTCGTTTTTCACAGTTTTATAGGGAAATTGTAATTGATTCGTTAAGTTGTGTACATACACAGGAATATGGAGAATATTATTTCTGCAGTCATGTCATTTTCGACTTTTTGTAGACAGACAATGGCGCTTTTTCTTTTAACTTCTTCAAATATAAACTATCATTACTTTAGCGTCTAATTACAAAATCTGCTAATATTTCTTTCTCACGAAGTGTAACTATGTGCGTCTTAGCGTGTCAATTTCTAATAGAGCAATAACGTATTAGAAATTAATCAGATGTGGTCACTATTTAGCGCAACAGCAATTAGTTTCAACTGAGGTTTATTGCAATTTTGTAACATAATGTCAGAAACTCTTTCGATTTCCCCTCGTAATATCCTCAATATATTGGATCGACTTTGATATTGAACATTATTAGTATTTAAATCTCAAACGATATTTCGTGGAGCATACATTTCTATACATGTAACGTCGCGCATGTGTTTTAATATTTTTTGTGTATGATTTTGACCGTTTTAAAATTTTAAATGATGCATAATTCTCCACTGTATCTTTTGAGTTTAGGAACATTGGAATTTTATGAATAAGTACTAATAAAATTTAAGATTTAATTATTTGTAACACTTATAACATAATATTTTTGGTTTATTGATTGAATTGACATTTACTTGTTAGAGCTCCATTATAATAGGGTAAAATATCTAAATTATTTAGTACTACAAAGATTACAATGACGATGGCGTTAAGCCAACTACCTAAAAATTTAGTAGAACTAAATACTTTGATATATTTTTTTCCATGTCCGCTGCCAATGTGGAGCATATGGTCTCCTAATGGAGGTATCTCAACAGAATTTTTCTATGAGAACTGATTGTTACTCAGTTGCTCAACCTCTCTTTTTTTCGAAGAGAGTAGGGATAGAAGGATAGGGCTATGATAGGAATACTGGTTAACTAACCGCTCTCGCTACTCCCCGTGAGAATAGGATGGGTGGGAGGGAGGATTCCGAACAGAAATCCATAAATCGATTGAAAGATCAATCTATGAAAACCGTCCGTACCGGGAATTGAACCCATGACGTCCGTAACTGTAGCCAGCGACGCTACCAACTGCGCCACGGACGCCAACATTTTACCCTGGTATATTTTTGATTATTGTGCTTATTCAAGATAGTTTGAGTTGTAAAACTTCGTCACATATTTATGCCACTACAGGACGGCTACAGGTAATACAAATGATCTTTGTCATGGTTTCCCTTACATGAATCGTTCCCCGACATCTGACAGTGATTTCTAGTCCAGTTGCATAGTTAATATGATAGTAAATACTGTCCCCAGTATGATTGTGAGCAATATCATGAATAGTTCAAAGTCTTTTGATTCCGTATCGAGTAGTTTCATATGCTATATAAATAATTTTCCACACTTCAATATCGGTAACCGTTAATCCTCGTTGGAATGACATCATATTAATATAATTAAAAACATAATTTATATTTAGATCGTATTCTACAATACTATTACATTATTAGTAGCGGTTTCAATCAGCGAATGGGAATTTTCAGCTGAAAGAAAAAATTGAACATTAATCTAAAAAATTCAACAAAAATAATGATTAACGTTTAGCATTAGATCGAATGATGACAAAGCAAGTGTATTCATAATGGATCAAACTTCTTAATTAATATGATAAGACAAAAATTAGGAAAGGGTCTGTTAAAAAAAAATTGTGTCCAATTTTTAACAACCATACTAATGTGTCAGTAGCTGACCATCTAAAAAATTGAAAGTTCCAGTAGTTGACAATGAGTAATCAGAGGGTTTCATGACATCAGAGTTGCCCCAGAACTTCCTGTAAGACCACACTTGGTCGAATCAAGTAGCATATGCTTACATTCACTGATATCCTTAACAACTCTTTTAATAAATTTAAAATAAAATACTTACTGCGTAAGGTGTTGTTTTCAAATCGCCGCTATGACACCCCAATGATATATGTTAGTTCCTCAATCTGACAAAAGACGGTTCCACTTGTCTGAACTCTACAATTTAGAGCAATCTCTTATCTACGTTTCTTCTTTTGTGCACTTTTATTGAAAAAAGGTCAACTGCTGATACATGGTCAATCACCATACTATCTATCTACCAGTACATTTACCATACTATTTATGGAATTTATTTGCAAAATATTCAGAAATAACTCATCGTATATCAAAAAATGCTTTAAAGATAGGTTCACTTTTATTCGGCCGTTTTAAACAAGGTTATCGAATTAAAATTGTTTGCGTACACTGGGTATCAGTGGTTAAGGGTTTCACTGAGCACACAGAAACCTTCGAGTTAAAGTCCTGCGAGGAATATTCCTACAATTACGATCGTCGGCACATGTGTTTGTGATGTCTTTTATCCTCGAATTAAAGTCAAGTTACTTAATTAAAAGTTTCCTTAATTTTATTTCGATGAATTAAAAATATCTGACATATTTAAAGAACCGGATTTTTCCAAAAAACTTTAAAACAATTAAGGATCTAATTGATTGATTTCAATGATAAAAAAATCTATCACTTTACAAGGAAGAATAAATTTAATTTAAAAAAATAAAATTCTAAAATGTTCAGATATCATACTTGTATTATATTTACTTAACAAGATAGTATTTACTGGATAATTCTCCTGCGTTGTACACAAATGCTTTTAACTGTATCCAGTCTACAGAGACTCTACTAGTCTACAATGCAGAGTAGAGACTCTATACCAGCAGTGGTTATGATGATAAATACTTGCGCAGCGATCTGAAAGAAAATCTTGTTTTTACTGCCAGCTTGAAGAACATGGAATAGAAGTTCTTCGAGTGCTACTGTGTAATAAAAGCAACAAGAAAAGGGATTCTGAAATTATTATTATGGTGTATGCACACAAATTACGAGTGTAATTTAATTCCAATATATACTATTAAGTATTTATTTAATATAATATAAAATTAAATTAAAAATTGATAACTTAGTTATTCTACTTGGTTTATCACTAACGTGACGCGTTTCGCTTCTTTAAGAAGCATCTTCAGACTATCCGCATGGCAATTTACTTCTAAGATAAACGATGATTTTATTCTTAAAAGGGTGGGGGTGGGTTTTATTACATTCTACTGGACGTGTGGCAGGGGGTAAACTATAAAAATTGTTACATTATAAACAAATCAATTACCTGGATGTGAAAAACCCAAAGAGAATAAATTTAATAATGGCGAGCCTTTTAATACCTTTTTTTATTTACACGATGTAGTATTTCTACGTTATTATTTTTATTAAAAGTATGATCATTTTCAATTAAATGATTCGCAAACTCTGAAAAATTATTACTTTTGAGACATCTGATATGTTCTTTAACTCTAATATTAAAGTTTCTACCTGTCTGTCTTATATAGGAAGCTTGACAATCTTCACAAGAGAGGCGGTATATTCCGCACTGTGACAATGATTCTATTCCATCTTTATTGTTCAATATGATTTTACCTAAGTTGTTAACTGTATAAAAAGCTGCCTGTAAGTTATCCGGTAACAGCTTTGACATTGTTAATGATGTCTCTCCAAAATAAATGATTCTACGCCAGCTAAAAGTTCTATCATGTGTTTGGTCTTTATAAAGATAATCTAGTATTAATTTATTTGATTGTTTTCGTTTAAATATATTATTAACTAACTCGGTGCTATAACCGTTATTGAAGGCAATTTTTTTATGGTATTTAATTCTATTTCAAAAATTTATCTGTGTTAAGGGGATGTTAATTAGTCTATTTATCATCGAGTATTTATTTATTTATTACTACAATATATGACATTAAAGCTGACGTATATGCGCTATATATTGTAAAACTATAATATACACAGGAAATAATGAAGAATTTTGTTCACTAAACATCCAAAATCAGTTACCATTAAAGGGTTTTTCTTTATTGTTTTCTCTATTCAGAGCATTCAGTTAACAGAATATTTATTAAAACTGTGCGTAGCTACAATGCACGCGAGGAAGTGATGTAAAGACTTAAAATAGTCAGGAAGCTAAATTACGGGACTCAATCATTATAATAATACTAGACACATCTGAAATTTAGAAATTGAACTACACGTGCTCAGTATAAATCCCTTATTTTTAAACAGCGCTGTAATAGAAAACTTCGCAAAAGGGCATACGGTAATGTACTTTTGTACGATATAGTATCATATATATTTACAGCCATATTTATACAACACATTCCCATATTTAACTTCATCGTTTTGTTAATAATAAGAAAAAGAAAAATGAAAGAAAAATATTCAAAGTATTATAATAAGGGTTATAAATAATTGCACTTTGTGTTAGATAGTATTCACTTGGTACACTTGAACTTTTATTTCGATAGTTTGCACTTTGGATTAGATAGTATTAACTTTGTACACTCAAACTTTGATTTTAATAGTTTCCACTTAGTCACGGATTCTTTTAACAAAGTGAGTTAAGCTGTAGTAGCTTATATTAGAGTTGGTCTGGTTTGGTTTGTGTAATGTATTCTAATGCGTGAAGGAAAGACAATATAGACGGCCTAATATAGGGTAGAAGAATAAGTGATATTTCATTACAGTTTCGTGCAACTATCGATTTCAAATTATAAGTATTTGTATTGAGTGAAAACTATTTTATCTATATGAAAATATTTTTTTGTAAGTGTTATATATTCCTTCAATGTTAAAATATATTTTATTACTTGGGATCACTTTATTTTTAGTGAAAGAATTTGTTTTTTGTGGAATGTATTTGTTATTATTATGTGAAAACTAGCTTTATGAAAGTGAATATGATCTAAACAAAAGTGCATTTAATTGTAGGCCTTCACTCGGCAAAGCTCAAGAGTTAATTGAAACCATACATACGCCGAAATCCAACAATATTATTTACCAAAGTAGCATTTAATTTTTTGTTTGACAGTCGAATATTTTGATTCAACCGGTACACCCTCCGCTACAGCACTGGTTACAAGTCAAAGATACATCAAAGAATATTTAAAAGTTAAATAACGGTTTATCAATTTACAATATTCTTTTTCAATTTTGTGATGATGGTTATCATGGGCAAATAATGTGGCAGCACACCAATACGCTAGCTGGCACAATGGATGCAGAAGAAATAATGGCCTTAATTGAAGCGACAATTACTTGCTCGGCGAAATTCTGCGAAGCGCGGAATCCGGTCTATTCAATAGGAGTTGGAAAGACTTGAAGGTTCTTGCTTTTTACTCAAATGTTGACAGTAGATAGCTAACATCATCCTAGTTGTCGCATGCCGCTGCACTTTTATAAAGCCTATCTCATGGTGACATGATTGCAGAAGGATGCAGAAAAATATTCGAAAAGACTCTTTACTCTACCTGGCATATCTCTTATCCTTGGCATTTAGCTTACTGCTTCAATCATTTCAAGACGAACAAAAATATTTCAGTGTTATTAAGAAATAATATGACATATTTTTTCCGATTTTTAAATTATATCTCACAAGCCTCCGTCAGCTACCCAGTTTAGTGTAAACGACAGCTTGGCGACCGCTGCTTTACAATGTTTGTCACTGAATATAATTAATCGCGTTGTAAATTTTGACAACATATCATAAATGAAAAATATTACAAATGTGATGTGTTGTATATAGGTGCTTTGTGTAAAATATTATTTCCGACCACTGAAAAAAAATATATACCACACACTAACAGGAACTGCTCAAAATCCAGGAATGTGTGACAAAGTAATATAAATCACTGCCCTTAGGAATTCATTCATCAAAAACATAATGTCCATGCATTTAGGGGTGTTTCTTGAAGGGATGAAAAATGATTCGGATTCGTCTCGCTTCCCTTTGTTGCCGAAATGAAAGCTAAAATTTGTCTAATTGTTTATTTCGCACCTTGGTTCTGTGTGCCACAAAGGTGTATACAGATTTTGTTTGTGTATATTATAAAAACTGCTTAACGCTGTGTTTGTTTTACTGTAAAATATGAATGGGTAAAGGTAAATTAAAAGCCGATTTCTTTGCGAATACTAAGTATGTAGTTATTGAGTATATATACATATCAGCGGCGTGCGGTGGAGTTATATCCATCTCTGTCGCACAACCTCACTTGTATATGAGCAAGTAGGATACAAGAGCATGTGCCAGCATGCCCTTTTATCTCACTCGCAATCTTCACTTTACATGTGATTGAGCGAGAAAGAGAGAACGGCACGGCACGGGCCTGATACATGTCTCATTTTTCTCAGAATAATTCTCTTGATATAAGTAATCGTTCATAAATTGATTTACCGGATTTGACCATTCTCAATTCAAATCTAGGATCTAGTGCACACGTCATGAATCGATCTGATCTAATTTTTTTTTTCCATGTCCGCTCCCAATGTGGAGCATATGGTCTCCTAATGGAGGTATCTTGACAGAATTTTTTCTACGAGAACTGCTTGTCACTCAGTTGCTCAACCTCTCTTTTCTTTTTCGAAGAGAGTAGGGATAGACGGATAGGGTTATGACAGGACTAGTGGTTAGCTAATCGCTCTCGTTACGCCCCGTGAGGATGGGATTGGTGAGAGGGAGGACTCAGACTACGAACTGAAATCCATAAATCGATTGGAAGATCAATCTATGAAAACCGTCCGCACCGGGAATTGAACCCGAGACATCCGTAACCGTAGCCAGCGACGAAACCAACTGCGCCACGGACGCCGACAATTTAATACTTTTTAAATCTTTAATCTCCTTTAAAAAAAAACAAGCAATCTTCAAATTTTACCGTCTAAGTGGAATTGTTTTATAAGTAAGAAAATATTTTGTGCTACAGTGAATTCATAATCGAAATAAAAATTTAAGTCTACAGTACTTTATTTAGATTATATTTCAAGCTTATTAACTTTATAATAAGTTCAAAATATCGATGTTTTTAGATCAACAAGATCATAAAACGAAATACATCATTATTTTATTATTATTTAAATTAATTTTTACGCCGTAAATGGTAATTTGATCATTGTTTTATATTTCGTGTAAAGATTTAACCAAAGACTACGTAAAAATGTATGATTGCCTTTTAAAAATATTTAGGCATAGATATGTTCCATATTTTCTTTTTATTTGGATCTAAATTACGCGTCATTATATACTGAAAATAGCGGTGTCACGATTTAAACAGAATAGAATAAGTGGCGTAACTATGATGAAAGCCATCTGGAATATTTCTTCTGTCAATTAAAATGGAGTAATTTAAAGTAAGCCTCCGTTCAGTCCATAAATTATTACAAATTCAGTACAATGAACACAAAGAAAAACTTCAACATTGCAATAATCTTGAAACTAATATTAAGAAATCCCCTTACGAATACTGATTATAGGTATCCAGTAAATAAAGGTGTTAAATTATTATTAGGGATTTTTCGTAATGTGATTTAAAATTTTAAGAGTTGACTTTGATTTTCCCAACCTTTTATTGACTTTCAAGAGCTTTTTTATGCATGAAACTTTTCAAGAAAATACACATCATTACATGAATAGAGCTAATATAATATATAAACATGCCTTATTTTCAATCTATAGTAAATACCAAAAAAAAATTAAATTAGAAGATGAATAAATAGTCAAAAAATAGTCAACACCTGATTAGGGATTCCAATCCGAATATTCGAATTTTAGATATTCGGATAGTTCATAAATTATTCAAACTTGTTCATATAATTAACGTATATAATAGCAACATGGGATTAAAACAACATACCATTCGGCGTTGCATTATATTTTTTCTATTGCAAAATCAAATGCGTTTTCGACTTTTTTATTACTAATACTGCAAAAGCCACCCTTAAGTACATGAAAAATTATACACCTAACAAAAATTATGATTAAGTAAATATATTTAAAATAAATTACGTTTTTCACTTTTTTTCGTTTTAATTCGATAAAGTTATTTTAATAAACTGTTGTTTATGTTCCCTTGACGAATTGATATTTTACAGATATACAATTTTGCAATGAAAATGATGATTTTATGTTTTTTCAACTCCTTTCAATATACAACAATCTACAACAGTTTTTACAAACTATGTGTCGCCTTATTCAGAAACTTATTCATCATTTTTCGTTGTGTTTTAAAAATCATTTGACTATTAAATTCAAATAAAGATTTTAATATTCGATGTTTGAATATTTGGAATCCCTAACCGCGGTATAGTCCTTTTCAAAATATCCTCGAGTTTTATAATAATCATTCCTTTCCTACACAGTTCGATCGGCTTGTACAACAATAATTAATCTTAACAGAACAGATGTCAATACAACAAACTGACCGCCAAACCAACTTTACTCTAACTTATCGATCGAATTCACTGCTTACTTACAGAGAGCAAAGTCACGGAATGGGCATCGGGATTGAATACCGGAGGAAACAAATTACAGCGCCCCTGTTTCATAAAATAATATAATATATGTAATAAAGTTTTAACCTTTTATAACATTTATAATTTCACAATTCGGCTCTTTAGTGTCAAAAAAACGTATCTAAATGTTAGGCAATTTTGAATTACATTTAGTACTAGTATAACCGTTGGCGTCCGTGGCGCCGTTGGTAGCGTCGCTGGCTACGGTTACGGATGTCTCGGGTTCAATTTCTGGTGCGGATGGTTATAGATTGATTTCAATCGATTTATGGATTTCTGTTCATAGTCTGAATCCTCCCTCCCACTCATCCTATCCTCACAGGGAGTAGTGAGAGCGATTAGCTAACCACTAGTCCTGTCCTAGCCCTATCCTTCTATCCCTACTCTCTTCGTAAAAAGAGAGGTTGAGCAACTGAGTAACAAGCAGTTCTCGTAGAAAAGTTCTGTTAAGATGCCTCCATTACGAGACCATATGCTCTACATTGGGAGCGGACATGGATTAAAAAAACTAATATAACCGTACCCGTCATAGATACGATATTGGAATTGAAATACTGAATGGCTAAAGTAGCTAGTACATCGGAACTTTGTGTCTATTGCATAACACTGTATTTTCTATATACACAGCAAACTATTAAGTCATGAGAAAATTTAAGACCTACATGTGATTTGTGACAATAATAAAACGTCTACAGATGGGTCTGGACTATTATTTATATATAAGATTGTATTTATAATCACATAATACCTATTTTTAGTTACAATTAATAAGCCATCAAGGATTGAATACTTGGGAAACCTTTGTTGGGCTATCTTGTGAAGTAAATAAAAATCAGATACGTTTTTTTGACCATACGGAGCTGAATTTTATCAAATGATCTAGATCGATTTCACTTACTACGATCATTTTCAAGTGATGAAAAATAAAATAGAAACAAATGTATTTATATAATATTATGTATGACTAACGAACAGGTATACAAAGCAATTGGTGTTTGATTAAGAAAAGCGTTTACAAATTACCATTTATATACTGTATTATAAAAAAACAAATTAAATTACCTATAGTCAAATCCATCTCTTAAGAATAAATAATTACTATATCTTCAATCAAAATTAATTAATTTTACTGCAGTGGAACTTAGTTGTACTCTGTTTGGAAGAAGGCAGAGATGGAAGGATAGGACAGGACTAGTAGTTAGCCAATCGCTCTATCTTCGCCCTGTTATTAGGATTGGATGGGTGGGAGGTAATTGTGCTCCGAAAAGATTTTCATAAATCGATTGAAAGATCAACTTATGAAATTATCCATTTTGGGATTAATGTAATAAATTATTTATTTTTTAATTGTGATAAAACTTTTGTGCGGTAGCTGTATAATATATATTAAAGAAGTCGAACATCGATAGAAATTCCGGTATATTGTCGAAAAGTCGAGCCATTTAAGTGAGGATTAGGAGACTGACTAAAAAAGTAATTAATCATTATCAAGAGACCTACTGCAGCCCTTTTAGAAGATGCTCTCAACCATTGGACTATCCTATTACAAAATATATAATATTCAACGAATGTCAATAAAATTCATCGTATCGCGAATGCACATATTAGTTAAAAATCCTGCGTAATAAAAATGTCTTTAAAATCTCTGAATACCGTCTATCTAAACTATAATAACCATTTAAACATATATGTCGGACCCGCGGTGCAGTCGTCAACGTCGTCTTAGGTTACGGAAGTTTCGAGCTCAAATCCCGGTACGGACAATGGACAAATTCATGAATTGATTTTTCAAGTAATTTATCGATTTCTGCTCGTCCGTATGTATGTCTGTAATGTCTAGAACTACTTCCTACCCATCCGATACTAAAAATAAGGTGTAACGAGAGTGATTAGCTAACCACTCAATAATTTTTTATCCTTCTATCCCTACTCTCTTCAAAAAAGAGAGGTTAAGCAACTGAGTAACAAGCAGTTTTCGTAGAAAAATATCCTGTTGAGTTATCTCCATTAGAAGTCCATACGCTCCACATTGGGAGTAGACATGGTTAAAAAACTATAAAACGTAGGACAAATGTCTCTGTCTGCCTGTCACAAGAACTCATCCTCAAACGACGAAAAGTAGCGACGTGAAATTTGGAATCATTTCCAAAGTCAACTATGATATTCTTTTAACATTATTATTGAATAATATATGAATCAATCTGAATTGTAAGAAGTGTAACTCGTATTCGATTCGCAAAGCGAATCCTTGATCCCGTAGCCTAATAAGATGAACTCTGAAGAGCATTGGCCACTTGGCTATGCGACCGGAAAATTGTAATTAAAAATAAACGATTCTTTTAAATTCTAGCATTAATTCGCTTTATTTTTATCGTAGAACTGGATTGCAGACGCCTGATACCTTCTAGCTTCGATTGTGTGCGAGTTTTTTGCCGATGTCGGTCAAAGAATCGAGTCGAACTGCGTGGTCGGTAAGGCAGATCTCTACTGCACCACTAACTCCAACTTATTCATCGGACTTCCAAAATCTACTCCTCAATTCACTTTTCATCTGACGTCCTTTCACATTTTTCATTCTGTTTTTTTAACAACTCCTTCAATCCCGAGCCATTAGTATTAAGCTGATGTGAAATCAATAAACAAACAAGTTCAGGAGGAATTATATAAATGAAATATATGTTTTAACTTTATATTAAATAATTAGTCTTTAAAAAAATAATAATATTTAAAAAGTTAATCTACATGATGCTTTATTTAACTGAAATTAATATTTAAATATTATAAAAATATGTATTCATTAGACATTACAAAATACGTATATGTATTGTATATAAACGATGTTATCACGTGGTAATTAGATTAAAAGGATTATTTTGACGAGCACCGGTTGTTCGCCATGCGCTGAACTTCGCTGAATATTGTATAATAATAGATGGATGGTATAGTTTTAAGCTTATTTTTCTTTCATATTAAGATTGAGTTTATTTGAATTGAGCAAGGTAGAGACATCATAAATAATGAAGTTATAATTTAAGATATCAACTGGTTTCAATATAAAATTTGAATTGTTGAAATTTTATACATTTCCATGTATTTCGTCACCATGATGCACTATATAGAATGAAGCTATAATTTACTATACAGATTGAACAATTTATTTGCTGATAATTTTATACGGTGTTAAATAACAGTTATTTTTATTAATTACTAACTCGATAAATAAGACGTGTTCTAATCACAAAGAAGAAGAATGTTGAATAAGTACACATTATCGGGTTTTATCTGTATTAACATTTTGTTTATATATGAATTTATTAAAAATAATTTATAGTAATAATCAGTTTAAGTCGCTTGGAAACTTTAAACTCAAAAAGATATCTTGGAAAAACAAGAGATTTTATTCTGTTAATTCGTTGTTGTATTTATTTCACATACGTACTATTTAAAAGTATATAATGTTTATCATATACTACCTGTTTATAATCCTCTCCGAAAAGAGGAGTTTAATTGACTGACTTACGAGAGAGGATATACTTTGGAAAAAAATCTCAGTTATTTATAATTATATGAATAAATAATATTATATCGAGCGGGGCTTATGGAGTTATGTTTTATTCGTCGTTTGATGTTGTCTTCCATCTCTTCCCCTCGAATTCTTTTTTTCCTCTCCATACAACAAGTAACTATTCACGGAGCGATTCATTCTGGAGTATTGTGGGATAGATAGATAGATACCTTCTTGTCTACGGACTTTTAGGGACATGTAGGGGTGGCGATTTTTTTTAAATAAACTGAATCTATAACAAATATAGATTTTTTCATGAAGTTATGAAGTGAGGATAAAAAATGGACAAAGGGAAGAAACATAGAAAGTTTATAAAATGATAACCGGAAATCACGTTAAACCACGAGTGTTTTTTAACCATATTCAAACAACAAATAAATTTTTCAAGTTTTTAATGTTATCATAGTAAATGGTGTACATTTATAATTCCTAATATACTAACATGCCCACCTCCACTCACCACAGCTTTTCCATTTGCTGATTTTCTATAATAATATTCAATGGCTGCAGTCCCCAAAGACCTAATACTGGATGGCTTGCACTTATAAGTGCGTAGAAAATAAATTCCTCTAGATTCTAAATAATCTCAAAATCTTTCATGATTTGAGGTATATTTCGATTAATATAAATAGTAGAATCGTCTTTATATACACATAGACATTCTATTTATCGCAATACAAAACATATTTTCAAAAGAAAAATCTAGATAACATTTTATGGTTTAGTAACGTCATCATTTCTAATTCCCCTTTAGAATTCGTCACATTGCTATAAACCACCTTCCCTTTTTTAGGTTGTGAAGTCATATTATAATAAATGATCCCACAACTATAATTTAATTTATAATATATATAAGCAATGGTTAACTAACTAGCTAAGTTTGAATAGAGCAATATAGTTGCATATCTAAGAGAATAATTGTTAGTATAAATACATTCAACGACAAGCTAATTTCTAATTTAGTTGTTAATTAGTTGGTCGAACAAATCCTGCAGCCCTGAATCGAATGGGGGGCCAAACGTCGTATCTATACAAAGAATGAGGCAGGCATTCGGGAAACGGTAAGAATTTTTGAGTTTCTAGGAACCCAAGCCGACATCCTCGGTATGAGAGGGTCCTCACTGACTTAACTAAACATTCGTTTAACATGTTTGACTGTCGCAGTCATTAATTTTACTTCATTTAATTACGTTAATCAGTCAAAGATAATTAAGATGTATTACTTTATTGTATGTCTGTTAATTGTTGGATGGACAAGATTATCAAGATCTTAATGAAACAATAGTTTTTAATTGAAATTTAATATATTCCATAAAAAAATATTATGACTCCACTAACTTGTATTATCGATTCTAACAGTCGTTAATATCAGGTTAAGTCATTAAAAGCTATCAAATTGTTAACATTTACCACATTCGTTTTATTGCAATTATTATGAATTGTATAATTTTATTACATAAGTTCACAAAATAAAAACATATTTTTTTGTAGTGATTCCACAGTTCATCAATAAATAAGGAGCGGTTTAGTTCATCAAGACCATTTAAAACACAATAAAGACGAGAAAAATATTTTACCAAAACATACAATTTAAAATTGAAATCACATGGCTATGCGATGTGTGATTTTATTCTTCATTATTGATTGTCAGAGAACCTTCATAATGGCAGTCTCCTTATCACGGCATTCAGTTCTTAATAAAGTTTACCAGGCTCTCTAGTCTGGCGGTGATACCATAGTTTTCTGATCCAAGTTCCGGGTCCAAGTCTCGGTAAGGTCAAAATCAAATTAATATTTTGTTCAATTTAACATTTGAGATCTCGGGCATGGTTTTCTCTATTCTAGTTTATTTCGCGTAATTTTTAATTTTCAAATTTACACTTTTCACAAATCTTACACTTTTCCAATTAACTGTTATGCCAGATTTTTTAAAATAAATCGTTAAAATAAATAATTTTACAAAACTAATGACGTGTACCAAATTTGTATTATTATAGCCATGCCATTCTTCTTTGAGAAAAATATGTCTCGGCTTAATATCTATGTATATGCTGTCCTAAATATCTTTGTATCGCCATGACAGAAATCGTCTTCATGTCCATGTATATGCTATGCTAAATATATTATTCCTATGGCCATGACAGAAAAAAAAGCTTTGATTAGGACGTAAGACCGCTGCCGATAGCTCATCGTTCTACTAACCTACCTATAAATCAGCTGAGACACAAAAATATCATTGTATTTATGAATGATTCACCTAATGAATAATAGGATCCATAAATAATCTAAATTACAGTGTTATTTTGTAAGTCCGTGTTGCCACAATACCATGTCGTCTATTTTTGCAAAAAAAATCCCGACGGACCGTAATTTTTCATTTCAAAATTTGAAAAACTAAAGTCGTGTATCGGCCGCATGTCCCATATATCAAAAAAGTGCCGCTTAAAAGGGAGTAGGTGGTTTTTTTTCCGTGTGATATCAAAAGAGGTTCATTTTCTTGGTTCATAATAACTCGTTAGTATATAAGAGGGAAAAAAACGAAATAATTCTCTTTACGATACGAAACGGGGATCGTTTGGATGAATCGCCCACGCGTTGACCGACTGAGCTGCTTATTTTAACGTTATTGACGTGTCAACGTTATATACACTATGACAGGGATGGAGAACCTTTTTACGTTCACATGCCAAAATTTACAAAGTATTATAAATTGACTATCTGACGTGCCGAGCAGTTTTTGATAGCAAAAAAACAACAGTTTCATGAAAGTGAACTTATAACCAAAATCCATATCATTTATTTATCAATGTGGTTTTTGCTGTTGTACATTCGATGCTAAATGGTTTATATTTCATAAGTAACATACAAGCCCAACTGGATTCATCAGTCAACCTATTTCTTAAGCGACATTTTATAAAACTCGTTTCTGAAAATAATGACTCGCAAACATATCGATACCTCAGTTCGAAAGTGTAACAAGATGAAATATAAAACGACGAGTCCGAAAATCTTGTGCATGAACTATTTAGAAACAAAAATTTAATTTATAAATCGTTCGCCAGCTTAATGTTCGTACGTGCCACATCTGGTACGCCTACCCTAGTTTCGCTATCACTTCACTATGACATCTTATTGGTTCTTATTAGTATGCCAAAATATTTTTGAAATTTATTTACCTATCTATAGACAACACAGGCAAATTGCAACAGTTAATAAAATTGCTGAGTCAATTTGCTGTAGCGAAACGAATACGACATATAACGGAACATATAAGTTCATTTTTTTTTTTTTAATATCTGACATGACAACTGACAGCCAAAACTGGATGACAATTTTTATGAGTCAAACATTTTTATAAATGCGATATTAACCCATTTGATCGCTAGGGCAAAGCTCTTACCGCTAGACCAAAGAGGCCTGCAATAGATGAATAATTAAAATTATTTCAAGAATAACAAAAACATAAAAAATAGAACGAGAAAAAAAAACAAATTTCAACACTATTTATTTTAATTATGGAATGAAATTAAGATGTAAACAAAAACATTAAGTGGCTCACTAAAAATGTCCATATCTATTAAGAGTGAATTGAGAAGTCGCAGTGCTCTAGCGATAAGATTTTTTTCCAAGGGCAATGGCGTGCTTTTCTTCTGCCTGCAGGGTTCTTATCATTACTCGATTGGGTGACATGCAAGGCATCTGATAGATACAAAAAATGGTCGATCTATCTTGCTTTCAACTTGACCAAATAATATTGAATTTTCCAAACTATTGTTTTATCTACCGATGATTTTCCACAAGTTTTCCTTTTGAAAACCTACAGCTCAAAGCGTCTTCTCAAAATTTTCAACAGTAATGCTTTGGATGTTGACATATTCTGCATGGACTTTGAATAAGTTCAAGCGATTTTTTCAAGCCTCACTCGGTAGAATTAGTCGGGCGCGTGCCGTGAATTTCTCTCTTTCTCGATCAATCACATGTAAAGCGAAGGGTTCGAGCGAGATACAATATAATACAATACATTGTTTTCTACTTGCTTATACACAATCAAGGATGTGTGATAAAGATAGAGATACATCCACCGTACGCCAATGAATTATGTGTACTTTTTTATACATATAATTTTATATCTTAAGTTAGTTTTGTATAAATAAATTGAATTGAAAAAATTAGACTCTAGTGGTCGCATAAAAAACAGTCACGCTGACCCATCCCTCCTATTTTCATTATCACTATCGTTGACGTGAACGCCTGGAGTGGATCCTGGCATCTATGAATTACAATATCATCATATTCTCATATATATATGCTTATGCTACTATGCTATATGTGTTCAATATATTATTTGAAATCATTAGCATCTAATGCTTGCAATGTATTTTTTTTCCAGATTTAATCTCAAGTGACTTTAAAAATTCACGTTGAGTTGATATCAAGTGATTTAAATATCTGACTCAATGATTATAACTCCATTTACGGTCATTTTACGATATATACGAAAAAACATTCCAAATATAAGAAAGCTTCAGTGGAGTAAACTGTATACGTTGCAGATGGTCTACAAAAATTATAATAAATTTATGGGTCTATTAGATTACCTTATCCTAAGGTCCCAATTATATAAATTCACCCATTAAATAAATGTTTTGATTGTCCTAAAAATATATGTCCATTAATTCTTGTTTTAATGACATTTTGTCATATATCTAAACACTGTTGATAATGGAGAGTATAATCATTATTGCTGAAAAAATGTCTTCAGAATCTAACTTTGTTTTTGACTACTTGAAAAATCGTCTTTTCGAACTTATACTCATAAGTCCGCCAATCATAGATATTAATTATATGTACGATACATTGCAAGCATTGCATATTTCAACAATTCAACAATGTGTTAAGTCCATAAATTGGGCATTATAAGCAAATACACTGACTTTCATGCTTCACAAATCATTTTGCAAACGATAAATGAGTCGTTTTATAAAGTCCCAATGCAACCGCATCGTTAAAAAATTACTTTATTACGATCGAGGCATGAAATAAAAATGGCTACAGTTTGTGTATTTTAGCCGTTATTACGATAAATAAAAACGTAGAAAAACAAATGCCTACTAGCGCCGCAGGAATTTTTAATATCAACCCAGTGCCATTCTAATTCATAATATTAATTCAGTTTCCCAAAGGCGCCTGGTCAAAGGAGTTTAATTAAATTATTTATTCGTGATTGTGAAAGATAGCAACACTATGGCGTAGTAGTGGATTTGAATTTGGAATTTATTATTATGCTTGTTTTTTCTGATCTATGTCTATGATCACGTCATTTTCTTTTTGGTGTGTTCTGGTTTTATTTGCATTCCGGTGTAATTAATTTGTTCCAAGCGGTATAAAGTGCGCTTAGATTGGGTCGCGCTTGAATGAATGCTTTACTTGTTTTCAATGTGTAAATGATTCTTTAATTATTGTTAAAACTATCGACTATGGGCTGAGAGTTCTTGGTAGAACTAAAACATCACATTTGAATCGTGTTTTGTTATTAACTACAAAGGTTTCGTCTTGCAACCTCATTGTTGTTAAATAATAATTATAACTTTTCTCACTAAATAGCAGCATACATAGTATTTAAAAATAATTGAATGGATTTCATTAATTTCAATTATATCCAGTTACGTTATAAAAAAAAGAAAGAGTATCGCATTTTGGCATAAGATTGTACACTTTAGATAGTGTTTGCAATAGTTTTGGGCAAACAAAAAGTTTTTTTTATTAGTTTTTATGTTTGAGAGTTTCTTTTTTTTGGTTTACGATAAACATGCAGAAATGGAAAATTAATAAATAATATGTGAAACTTAAAATTTAACGTTATTAATATTCATAAATAGCCCAACCCTTTTTTAACACCCATTTTTATGATATTTAAGTGAAACATTTGTGGGGGACGAATCAGTACGGATGGCAACCCAGACGAGGTAGCAATACTGGCCCATAAGCATAGTCACGGAGCAGAACGCGCCATTCCGTCAGCAGAAACGGACTTTATACTTTTCCGCCGTGGTTGGTCGACAGCCGCTCTATTCTTTAAATTGAATCTCTCTAAAATAATACATTTTAGGAACACAATTCCTAAGTATTGTTTTATTATAAATATATCGTAAGCACAATAGTGCTTGGTTCAAAAGATCGCTCCAGTGCAGCTCTGCATCGGACAAAGAATATTATGCGTAAATTCGTTTCTTTCTTGATCGTTATTGCGTCATGGAAGGAGGCCGTGAAACAGCGGCTGCATACACATAACGGGTGGAGGTGGGGCAACCAACTTCTATATATATATATATATCGATACACATATTCATCACCAATAATTAGTTACCTAAAAGTGTTTGTCCCAAATGCCGACAATGTATTTATTATATATTAATTTGATTCTACGTCACTGTTTTCTAATAACGTATAAGGTATAATAAAATAAGTCGTCCCGTGATATTCACGATGGGGGGCGCCCCTAAGATAAACTCCCCGGCATGCCCCCTCCCCGCCAAAAATATTCAGTCTTAAAACGACATATGAATATTACAAAAAAAAGATGTCTGCGAAATTCGTACACGGATTTCGGTCGATTTTTATGTCTATTATTTTTAAATTTAGTCTCCTGTCTTGTAAAGGATTCGTGAGAAATGTCGTATGATTCACTATTTTGGAATTTTAAATATTTGTTAAATTAACATTTAATTTGTTATTTACGCAGCATTGGTCTTCACTTTTCCGTATTAAACATGGATAATGTGCTTTTAAGGTAAATGAAAAAGACAGTACGTCACAGTATATAGTTAACAACATTTATTTTGTTCATGAAAATTATAAAACATGGCATTACTGCTGATGCCAATACGTCATGCACTTAGATAGTACATGTCGACACTCCCTACGTATAATCCCGTATCTGCAAACATGATATTTTACAGTAGAGTATTTTAACGATTCATAACGCAATTGCAAAGTAACTACTACAAGTATCTTCTTTAAAATTAGGACAGTGCTACTATTTTAAATCTAATTATCATTTTTGTTTGATGACTGCCCATAGAACTGAGTGCGTAGACAACGAAAATGCAAAAGACATATGATCACATATTTTGCACGTGATTATACGTAGGGAGTGTTGAAAAATATAAGAAAAAATATCTAAAAAACAATACACAGAGGTACACGTGACTGATTTTGTTAAACGGCTCTTGCAACAGGCGACTCATATGACCGATGCCAAGAACAAGTTTTGAAAAAAAAAAATGTTTTCCTATAGTTTCACTTACGTAGATATAAATTGGGAGCATTTAAGTTAATGGTCTTGAGAATTTCAGGCTTATAAACTTGACCCCGATGAAGAAGAGAAAACGATCTTCAAGCTTCAAGGGAGTGAAATATGTGCATACTTGATGCATTAACAGAATGTGCTGCACGTCTGAATAAGTGAATTGAAAAGAGGGTCTTAATTTTCTCTGACTTATTTATGTCTTTTTTTTTGTTTTAACTATGTCCGCTCCCAATGAGGAGCATATGAACTACTAATCGAGGTATCTCAACAGAAATTTTTATTCTATAAGAACTACTTGCTTTCTCAGTTGCTCCACCTCTCTTTTTCTGAAGAGAGTACGGATAGAATGATAGGGCTAGGATAATAACTAATGGTAAACTAATTGCGTAAATAAGTTTAAAGATTGAATATCAATTTATGAAACTGTCCGTATTGGTGCTTGAATCCATGAGATCCGTAACCGAAGCCAACAATGTTAATTACTGCACCGCGGACCCAACTATCATGGTGACACAGCTTAATACATTTTTATTGCATAATTATTTCTTTGATTTTGTTTTAATTCGTGTAATTAACGTACTTTAGTACGAAATTGAATTGTCCTTTGTAGCATGGGAACGTTAATATAAAAGGGGCACTGCATTGCCACAAATATTTCTTCGCTAATCCTGACTGATACCGCATCTGATAGTAAGGATAAAAGAGTTAGGCCATACATCTTACACAGAACATGGTTTGTAATATATTTTATAAGAATGGTGAACAAGATTCTCTATCTTGATCGTTCGTGATATGCCTAAAAGGATTGTGCGCTGAGGTTAAATTATATGCTCCAAATTATGTAATATGACAGATTTCATTTGATCAAGTACTCATTAATCGCTTCATACGGGAAATAGGGCGTTAATATTATAATATTCAAATCGTGGGCGTTATTATAGAGCTATTTATTTGTAGCACCCATAAAATATAGTCTTGAATTAATAATAAAGTTGAAAATAAAACATTGACAAATGACAGCCAGAATGTCGTGTGCAAATTTCATGTCGCTACTGTACACCGTTTGGGAGGTGTTCTTGTGATAGAAAGATGTATACATGTATTTTCCGCACCTCTTTGGTAGAAGCAGACATGTATTTTTTTTTTCATTTTCATCAGAGATTTTTAAATATGTAAAAGCAACACAGCAGGTTTATATTTGATGCCATGTATTATTGTAAAGAGGCACTCCATTAAAATTCTGTTGGTTTTAAAACAAATAAAACTTTACCATTTTGTATAAAATTATAAATTTATTGGCAAATTGGGAATGTAAATTCACAAACCATGAGGTCATTGATTCGTATCCTGGAACCGTGTCTTCAGAGCAATGATTGTTCGATTATTTTGAGATGTTTTCCCTACCCACTTCTATCCGGACCTGAAAACGGGGTACACAGTACACCTCACTATATTGTTATATTCTTACTCTCTCCAAAAAGAAGAATTGTGAATAAGATGCAGTTATAGAAGAACAACTTCTGTTGCAATAAGCTTTATTATAAGTCCATATGCTCGACTTTGAGTGCGGACATAAGTCGCACCTTGAATGTAAAACCGTTTCCACAAGAACTGCTCTTTACTCAGTTTCTTAACCTCTTGTTTTCGAAGAGAGTAGTGATGAAAAGATATGGCTAGGATAGGACTAGCGGTTAACTAATCGCTCTCGCTACGCCCCATTTTCAGGATCAGATGGGTGAGAGGATATTTTTGACATCACAAACATCCATGGTTTCTAACAGAAATCCATAAATCGAAACTTTCAGTATCGGGACTCGACTTCCTAAGCACTGTAACCGTACCCAACGACGTTAACCACTTGACCTGACATGCTAAGTGCAAATTTTTTTCATTTTGAGTTTTGAAATGTGCACTACGCACCGAATTGTTATTTTAAACGCCAATTCAATCAATACATAAATTTGATATTCTTATTAAAAAAAGTATCGACGCAGGTTCCTGTCTAGTTAAATCGTACAAACATTCGTCGGCCTCATTTTTTTACTTTCGGTTTTTTTCGTTTGTTTATTGTGTGGAATTAATCGACCATACCACAACTGCCCCTTTAACATCAAGTGCATTTTTAAGCTTTTTTTCCTTTTCCATCTGCCCTATTATATTGCGACGACTACTTATACAGAGAAAGTTCTTACTAAAAACTAATATAAAAGAACGATTTCATCTTTTTATCGAAATATTCAAAAATATTATTCAGGCTACCCAAACATCGCCTTCCTATTACAGAACATAAAAAACATTTATACAAAAGACATTTATTATTAAGTTTGTCCATTGGTTATTTTGGGGTTGTCCATAACGATGCCATACGATTTCATAAAACATTACAATAAAACTCACATTTATTCCCTTCGAACATACATTGTGACTCAATGCTTAATTTAAGGTCTATTAGGTCAATTTAAAATTTTCTGACTGCTGATTCCACCCAAGCTAAGAATGTCGTGAAAATTTCTTCATACTTTTGAATGTATGAGAATCTGTTATCGAGTACTTTAATTAATCTTGTGACTTCGTTTGCATAGTTTGAAAAATCTTTACACTGTCATGTTCATTTAATTGGAAATATTTGTAAATATCAAAAATAAAACAACACACACACAAACAGAACTTAATATATGCCCACAACCAGGTAGTTCACTTATAAAATATAATAACAATTTGCCAAATTCACGTGCAACAACTTGTTTTTTTTATATCCATAAAAATGCAAAAGATATTGATATTAATCTTAAAACTCTAATTGACATACAGTTGGGCATAACCGCTTTAAATAATCTAATACAGAAAAAGATGAATTCCAAAATCGTGATATATCTTATAACAATGCATAGTGACGCAAATTTGGATTAGGTAAAACTTTTATCTATAATTAGCAAAGTGGCATTATTTTAGCAGAACATAAATGGAAATATTATTTAACAATTTTGATTTCAAAACAAAAGCAATAATTTATGAATAGTCTTTTAATAGTGAATTTCATGAAAGAACGTCTTTTATGAGAAAACTAAAATATGTCATGCATTCTAAGGTCAAGTAAAATTAACAAAACCTACAAGCGTTACTTTTCTTTTAAAAATATTGATTTTAGAATCTCCCTCAAAACTGTATATAAAAATATGAAGTAGTTAAAATGGATCTTCAGTTAGTGAAATATGAAGTCGGTGATAGCACATTGCCTCAAATGTTTTTGTGTGCTATCCCCGTGGCTTTTTCCGTTAATAAGAGTTACATTTTGCATTCATAACGTTATAATTCGACCTTTTATTTTGTAACCGTATCCACTGCCAATGTGGAGCATATTATGGAATCCTAGTAGAGTTATCTCAACACATCTCGCTTATATATTTTATACAGTGAAAATCGTGCTGAGAGAAATATTTTTTCGTCTTAATTCGATTTTTATTTGATTATTACTTTTTCGATAACCTCATTACACAATATCTACTAAAAACTGAAATTAACAGTATTTGAAAAATGACATGCTTGCTTTATGAAGGTTTTTATACTAGAGTCACCTTAGTTGTGTTATTTATTGTTAGATATCAAACCAGTCAAAATAAACTCATAAATAGTATAAAAATATAGGCGTCAGAGTTATGACCTTTATATTTTTTATTCTTTGATATTCCATAAATATTCATTTCGTTTTATCCATTTTTTTGTTTCATGTTAAGAGAGTTTGAATATATTAATTGTCATGCATTATTTAAGAAAATTCAATGTTAAACGAAGTCCATTCTACTAACTGAGAAGAATTATGCAATCTGTTAATCAGCACACTTGAAAATATGTCAAATATTAAAAGTTTACTCAATACTCTGGTGGCGTCCTTAATAGCAACCGATTGATAAAATTAAAGCAACCTTGCCTTGCAAAAATAAAAAAGAAAAACAGCCTTTCCTTATAAATGTATTGCAATCTGAAAACATTATATTTTAAAAGGCCAGGTGAATCATTTGCACGGTAAACAAAATAATACATTATTTATATTTAACCGATATTATCACTTAACAAAAATAATTGTTTGAATAATAATATTCGGATACGTCACTTCGATAAGGGGCAAAGCGTCATACTTTTGTTTCTATACAAACTATTATAAATTGGGCGATAATTTTAATTGACGTGGATTTCTATCAAATTCTTAAGTTATGTACTGGGCATTTATGAAAGATTGTGCAGGTTTCAAATCTTTTAATATAAGTTATGCTAAAACAGCCTATTTTACTCAGACACTTCGTTACTCATAATTAATTCTTAATGTTTGTACTAAAAGAATGTATGAATTTTATTAAATATAGCACAGTAGTGAATTATCAATCACAATTTTAATATCTGACAAGTTAATTCAAAATTGATAAGATTTCAATAAAATGTTATGAATACTAACTAAAACGATTCATCGTTATCATGAAAACTAATAATGATGCGACTAAAAGTTAAATTATGAATTTCTGGATTTGCAGTCAGAACGAGAGTGTAACTCTAAATATAATCTTGACTATATAACACAGAATACATGTCGAAATCTGTATGTTTATTTGTATGTCTGTCGCTCACAACAAACAACTCCTCTCAAACGTCGTACAGTAGCGACGTGAAATTTTCATATGTAATTTTGGCTGCCATTTTTAGTTCACCTTTGCTATTTTCAACATTCAACTCTCAACATTTAAGTTATAACCTAAAACTGAAAACGCTATATTAATGACGTTAATAATGCGGAATAATAAAATCAACAAAGACTGATAAACATCGCCTACCAACAGCTCCATACCAAATATTCCGTAATTGTCATCGTCGTAGCGTCGTGTTGCTTAGTAACCATTAATATTTTATAGTATAAACGTCACGAATAATAATTGTTCATATTTGAATCGCAAAATTTTTATAAAATCGAAAGATTGAGCGGAAAATTATCCATCATTTAAAATTATGAAACTTAAAACAGTGAAATCCTCATTTCATGTCGTTATTATCTTGACAATGTGCAGTAACGCTTTGTGTGATGCCGAACAATATAAGCGGCCTTTATCTCGGGTGAAGCCGGGTAAAAAATACTAGTAAAATATATAATCAAGGAGATTGCCCAAAAACATATCGGCCGATTAATTTAACCAAACCAAAATTTTCTACCACTTCCAAAGTAGGCAAACGTAATTTCAGTAAGATCATAGATTCAATTAAAACATTTAGTCATTATTTCACATCAGTTTATGGAAAGGTAAGTATTGACTATTTGATTTCTTATAGGATCTCCTTGATTCATGTTCATTTATTACTATACTTCGTTAAGCGGTTTGCTGACACCACTAACATTTTAAGTGCAGTTCCAATTTCATCGGGTTAGCGTGATGGAGATCTTCTTCTCCCGATGGATTGGAACTTGATTCTCCAGATCCTCATCACCCATCGAAGTCACAAGACTGAAGAGTTGAAGATTAGAACTGTTATCAATAAAATGGTTGAAATTGCGTTTTTTCATCTCTATATCTTAAAGAGCAGATGTATTGGCTCATTTTGCAATCCACAGTATAATCAATACCTGGTTTATTATCATAAGTGAAATTAATATTCAATAATTAAATATGCAGCCTCAGCTGGACCCACAACCGCTTGAGAAATACTAAACTAAACAAATAACTATAATTTGATTGACCTTGTAAACTTGATGACACCTAATTTATCCCATTACATAGTTAATTGCTCAAAAATTAATTCTATGATGTTAATTTAATACAACAGAATATTATCATTGAAAACGTATTAATTAAATTAAATAACAAATAATAAAAATGTTTGCTTTTGGAGCTGCGAAAATCCAGAATTGCGGTTTTGTTAACATACTGTTTTGAAATGAGAAGAAATACAACTTACAAGCCAATGAATATTAGGGAAAAAAACAACAGCGTAATGTTTTATAAGTATCACAATTTTATAAACAGCTTGTAGTCCGTGCGGCCGACATATTTATTTTAGGACCTATCGTTTTCTGCAATCTTTTTTGCGCAGTTTTTTTTTAAATATTTTATACTCACATATCATAACTCTTGCAAAAATATAATTGATAAAAAATAGCGCCGAGACATTTATGAATATTTTTATTAGTCGATCCTCTTATAGACGGTCAAGTTCTACATGCAAATTTTTATAACAGAGTCATTATTATTAAAATAATATACTATCTATCCACTCCCATTGTGGAGCATATGGCTTCCTAATGGAGGTATCTCAACAGAATTTTTCTACGCGAACTGCATGTTACTCAGTTGCTCAACTTCTTTTATTCGAAGATAGTAGGGATAGAAGAATAGAGCTAGGACAGGAGTAGTGTTTAGCTAATTGCTCTAGCTATGCCCCGTTCTTAGAATCGGATGGGTGGGAAGTGGGAACGAATTTTAGACATCACAAACATTCACGCCTACGATGACATCGTCTCGGGCTTAAGTTACTGTAAGGACAGTTTCTCAAGTTGATTTCTCAATCTGGATTTATGGATCTCTGTTCGAAGGCATGGATGCTTGCTTGTGACGTTTAAAATTCCCTCACACCCATAGAATTCTAAAAACTGGGCGTATCGAAAGCGATTAGCTAACCACTAGTCTTGTCCTAGCCCTATCCTTCTATTCTTACTCTATTCGAAAAAAATAGGATGAGCAACTGAGTAACAAGCCGTTCCCAGAGAAATATTCTGTTGAGATACCTTCATTAGGAGGTCATATTCTCTAATTGGAAGCGGGCATGGTATAAAATGTACATCAGCGTGCCGTGGATTTATCTCTTTCTTGCCCAATCACATGTTAAGTGAACAGTGCGAGCGGAATACAAGGGTATGCGGGTGCATGCTTTTATATCCTACTTGATGAGGTTATGCGATAGAGATAAATATAAGTTTTCCGCACGCCGATGATATATATATATATAAATTTTGTAGAACTGAATACTTTGCTGTTTTTATCTTACCAAAATACATGTCTTAGTGTGCAGTCGTCACTACTGTACGTAATTGTCATGTGCACATTTTTTGAATGTGCGTTTATCTTGGGAGCATAAGTAATTATTACTGAATATTAATTGTTATTTTTTTATAATTGACCCACCTCACCTCACACGGCCAGCCAACTTGTCAATTAGACACATGATAAGTACACCGAAATCGTATGTTAACTAAAATATATCGTATTCCAAATTTTATCCATGTTATTATGAGGGGCAAATCATAAGTTTTATGTTCACATGTATACAATATATGGGGGATATAACGTTTGAGCAAAAGCCTAACGCCCAGGAGGTCGTGGGTTTTTTCGATCATGTAAACGTCCAATGGAGCTTCAGAAAAATCTATTTTTCAATATAAATCAGTTGATTAAACGGTCTTTTCGAAAGTGTAAATAAGTAAAGGTGGTTTAAAATAAGAGCTGGTTGTTGCCGTTGTCTAGTGTAGGGGGTGGTTGGAAGCTAATAAAAACGTCACAGTCATCCAAACATATCTGTAAATCGATTAAAATTGCAACGTTGCGGAATCGTCAAAAACGTGTGGCGTGAAAAACTAATATAACTTTTTTTTAAGTAAAGCACAATTTGTTTTGCACTACTTCCACATTTTTTTAATTACTCGAGCATCGCCGACAGAGTGAATCATGATCATTATAAAAATGTGTAAGTATTACAAAAAAATTGTGTTTTATTTTAAAAATATAACATCTCTCCACCAAAAATTGAGAGTTAAAAGTGAATAAATCTAATATTTTCTATGGATTCGGCGCTAACTTTGTGGAAGTTCATTTTTAATATAAACTTAGTTACTCAATCTGGTGTATCACTAACGTAACGCGTTTCGCCTCTTTAATAACCATCTTCAGACTAACCATATCGCAAGGTTATTTATTTCAAAAGTAAACAATAAAACTAATTTTTACATTAAAAATAAAGCGTAGGGTGGGTTTTATTCTATTCCACCGGACGTGGGGATTGGGGTAAGGCATAAAGACTAATTACCATAAAACTACTAATCAAAATTCAATTACTAGTGTTTGGACGTGAAAATCTCAAGGGAATTAATCTAACTCTACTAAGTATTATCAGGTGCGTCATGGATAAGGCCAATAACTTTCGCAACTATTCCAGCATATGTAGTTAGAATTTAAAATTGATATATATATGTATCGACTATTTATGCTTGCTTTCTATGAAATTCTGGAATAATTTTAAATTATCTAAAATCTTAATGATATCCTGGACACGGACTTCCGTTTAGATACGATGTCGCCTAATCCGTGACGGTTGGAAACCTTATACGGGAGCGGCGGATTAACCGATTTGGTCACTTCCACTCAAATCCACCGTCATTACAATAGTTTCGCTAAAGTAAACAACGCATTACCAAATCAATTGAAAACTAAAAATAAATAAACAGATATCATCTCCAAGTGTTTTCGTAATTGTACGTACACGGCGAACAAGTGCTCTTGACAATTTTATTATCGCTAGTAAAAATAAGAAAATTTCCTCATCACCACACTTTGCAAAACAAACGAAAAAACACACACACTTTTACAAGGAGGCGTAGCCACGGTCTTCACTTATAACTCGCTCCTTAGGCCTATCTAATTTTAATGTTTGAATTATATGGTTTTAATGTATATTAATTTGGGATGTCACCTTTCCTCACTTCAGCTATTAGTCTTCGCCCACTGTGAACGCTGTAGTTGTACACTGTTTGTCTATTATTCTAGTCTATAGTACTTAATCAGAGATGAGAGCTATACCATTTTTTTTTATATTCATGTATATTTTTTACTATGTCCGCTGGAAATGTGGAGAACTAAGACGACAAAAAATATTAATGAACAAAAAATCGATATAATTAACATTTTTAACAGCTTAACGACCACGCCAGGTCCATCGATCCGTAGACATGATACCATAAAAATCAGTGCAAATTTAAATTATATCAACTGTTCGCAAAACTTGAAACAATTTCGAAACCACATGTCAGATTTCGTTGAAATAAAAACTAATATAAAGTCGATACCCTAACGAGTAAAATCATTTAACTTCATTTTTAAAATGACCTATACAGAGCTTGTTTCAAGTGTTTTTTCTCAAGAAATGTTGAAGTTAACCTTTTACGATCTCCATGGTTGTATTATAAGCATATGATTTATTGTTAAAAATCAAAAAAACACTTGTGGACATATAAAAATAAATTTATTTTACAGAATATAGGTATTTATATCTACGGCAGATACATATAAACCGACTTCTATTGAAACAAGTAGCCATAACTAGTTTGACAACAAAAAAAACTTTCGTAACCGTAGCCAACGACGTTGACCACTGCACCATGGAGCCGACACGGAGGTCTACCATTGGAATGTATATATCGATGAGAATAATAAAATAAATTAAATCATAAGTATACATCGAGTTACAATATTGAGGAGACAGTAGAATTGTTTCAATATATTTACATTATATTACACACATATCCCCTCCCAATAATTATGCTTTCAACAAAGTGTTTCATGATAAATTATTGTAAGATACTCTACGAAGCTCTAGTTTTGTAAAACGCATGATGAGCCTAGGAAGCGACTAGTTGGTTTAACGCTTTGTATATTTTAGACCCATTTTTAGAACTAGATGAACTTGAAGAACTATATGAACTAGGGTGAATAAGAGGAAATGAATACATTTCAAAATTCAATGCATTTGGATGCAAACACGTAAATTGCTCAAAAATCTTTTAATGTGTCTATTGGGGATGATTCAAGCCCTAGACTACGCAACCACATTTAAAGGAAGACTAGTTAGTTATGTATTAGTTTTAATTAGCTTGCGGTAAGTCAACATACCAATAACAAAAATCGTAAAAAGCTGACGTTTGTATAGGACTCCTCAAAATTCCATATGTTTTTCCGGACTACATTTCTTGCCTTATTTATTTCGTTCATATGAAAAACAAAAACAATATTTAAGTCTGTATAAAAGATTCAGATTTTGCGACAAAATAATAAACCGATTATAAATATGTTTGATTCGTTTGACGTTTTTAATTAAATTATATTAGTAAGCAAATAAGTTTTTGATATTACGATTTTAGTAACGTTATAGTAACATTTTGAGCAGGCTTATGATTGAACATCATGTAGCTTACTTTAAAAATGCTAAAAATGAAATACTTTTCTTTGATTAACACTGCAGTATATTTAATTATAGTAGAAGCAAACCCACTAATATTTCTAGCTGATTTACTAATGAATAGCAAATTCCGGTCGTGCATCGTTCATCCTTCTTTGATTGACGATTACATATTAATACCATAGTAATACAAGCCTCGACCTGGTCAATTGAACATCGCGCAAGCGTATAAGTTTTTAATACTTATCTAGTTTGAATTTTTATAATATTCAAAGGCATGACTTCACGAAGTATTTTTAATACAAACAATACACCATTTTATTATCAAATGTAATAATGAATGATGTAAATACGTGTGTGAAGATAGATAAATTTACACAAAGGGTCACGGCCAATGTTCTCTCTACTATGGGAGGATCTCTGTGCGGGAAATCTTAAGGCTGGGCGGGTCAAACCAACACATGCGCGGCAAAGTTTTAGCTTTTTTGTACACATCAATATGTCATATTTGTTATAGAAGTTTGTCTTTTTCGTATTATTTAACATTAAATAAATGGTTAATTTTCTTATTTCACATTGTTTACTAACACTTTTATACGCATTTCATAGGCATATAGCATGTGTTTAACAATAATTAAACTTGGATAGTTTGTATTAAAGTGTGCGCAGATAAGAGGGAACATTGATCACAGCCATATACAGATAAAAGTTCTCCTAATTCATATTGGTTCAACTTTGAGCAAGTTGGAACTAATAGAACCCTACAACACCCTTAAATTTCAACCAACATGAATCATATAAATATGTAACTAACTGTATTAAGCAGAAAAGTATTTGAGAAGAACTTGTCGTAAATCATTCACTGATAGCAACTGGGTACACATCACGGGAAATGACAACAAGAAGAGCGAAAGGAGCTCGCGATCCAAGTAAGAATGGCGGGAGCAACTTTCAAATCAATGCAGATTCATGCTATCTATTCAATGGACGCATTCTGACAGTTCTGCTTTGCGATTGCGAGTCATATCACTTCAAATCATTTCTGAACCCTATCCATCTCTCCAATCAACTGGAGGGATTCCATTGCCCTGGAAGGTTTCTAATGACAATTTCAATGATGTATTTGGCGGAGATGACCTGACAGGAAAAAAAAAATTCGTTGAGGATAAAGAATCTTGGAGACACCATATGCTCCGTGAAGGGAGTGGATATGGTGTTAAAAAAAGGTTAAATACAATAGTTGAGAACACTTGTCAGATTATTTTTTGGCATTTTCTTACACCACCTTAAATTGTAGTGCCGCAACTAAATTTTTTTGTACGCCATTTTTCTCAGTGGCTTGTAAGTAATAACGAAGTTTGACATGACCCTCGACTTGTAATCGAAGTAAACTTCAAGCGTGTATCATTCACGGAAATAGCTGCGTGATGTAAATGCTCAACGAAATAAGTAAATGATAACATTATATAAGTCCCGGATGTCGTGAATGTCGTGGATCAGCAAATCTGTAATAATAATCGACCACACCCTGACTATCCAGGGTCAAATGACTTCTGTACGTACATGGTCCATGTCATTCAATTTACAGCGTTTATACCTTTATTGTTTATGATTAATAGTGGCATGTTAATTATTTACTGTCCTTATTTACAACCCGAACCCAGTTCTTAGCGGTATTCCTCTAGAATAGTTTTATCTTTTAATTTTTTTTTCCTACCTCTATTTTCCTACTGAAACTATTATGTGGAGTCCGAGAAGCGGGCTCCTAGTTTCTGGCTAAAGTCAGTGCTAGGGTGGGTACAGATTAAGTTTTTATATTCCTTTCCTGCATTTAAGCTATCTGCGTACTGCTATCTAAAGAGATTCTGTCAGCTGAAGGCTTTGTGTGGGGAAAACACTAAAGAAAAAACCCCATACGAGAATGATTGTCTTTGAATCATTAACAAAAGTTCAATTTTTACCAAGAATTGCTCTTAATGTTGGTGTAAGTTTGTAGAACTTACTAAGCTTATTTTTAGACATGCCCAGTCCCTAACTGAATATACGAGTCTGGCTCGTTAAATTTAAGATTTATCTCTTAGGGCGATTAAATGAAGGTCGGCTTGACTGTCGGTTAAAGTGTTATTTTTTAAATAACGGAGTAGGTATAATATTCGAATTTCGAATACCGTCAATTTGGGTAAGTTTGCCCAAGTTTAAGAATAAAGATATAAGAATTGGAACTACTATAAGAACAGGACTAGTCGCTCTTGTTACGCCCTGGTTTTAGAAACGGGTGAGTGGGAGAGAGTTCAATCACTGACATTCATGCCTTCGAACACAAATTCATAAATTGGTTAAAAAATCAATTTACGTAACTGCTCGTAATATGATTTGAACTCGTGAACACTGCAACCGAAGACAACGTCGATGACCACTCGGCAACACGCCTGGTAGCTTGTTAACAATCTATTTGTTTCATTGCTTTAAACCAGTGCTCCTCAACCTTTTCTCACCCACTTCACATCTAAACACTCTAAATTTTATTAACAAAAGTAGCAATTTATTAATTTCTTTTTATTTTATGAATTTGAAGTAGTAGCTTATATATTTTTGAATAAGAGCAAATTATATCCTTTTAACTTTTTAAAGTGATGAAACACTTAACAAACAAAAAAATTAAAAATTTTAAAAAAGAATGGCGGACTTAAGGCTTTTGATTTGATAATGTGTATTATTTTGATACACGTATTTATTGTAATAATTATACTGGGAAATTTTTCGCCATTAATTCTTCCTAATATGTTGGAACAATGTGTAATGTCTTCAGTAGGATTTTTTGTTTTATACACGAGACCAACCCCATTTTATTATTTATCATTGCAGTTTCACTATCGGTGCAAACCCTAATGCAATTATTAAATTAAATATCAAAATAGCACAGTATTTGTTTCAATAAGAATAATATAAACGGAGATCGTAGCAATTGAATTACAGCTTATTTTAGCAATTAGGCTTTAATTTCTTTTCTATAAAAATATTCAATTTTTCCTCATTTTGGACGCACTACGCCGCGGCACACCTGGGATCGTCTCGCGGCACACCGGTTGCGGAGCACTCCTTTAGACAAAACATTGTGTCGATGTCATAATATAAAAATTTGTTGTATCTATCATTTACAGTCTACTTCCTCAATAGACATTTTTACTTCATTAAATCATGACATAACTCATTTGGTGACCAACCCGCATTCGGTTAATTTTTTTTTTATTCTAATTTGAGAAATATTTTCGTGATAAGCGTTTTTGGTTGTCTTTTTTTCGGTCGGGAATACTTATCCTTGTAGAACTTCTTACGTTAAACGATTTACAGTATGTATTATTATAAAAAAATACTGTAAATCAGGTCTAGACAAACTACGGCCCGCGGACCACATGTGGCCTGACCTGTATCTACGTGTAGCCTAATCACCTCGTTTAATTTGTGTTAATTCACGTCGGCGTCCGTGGCGCAGTTGGAAGCGTCGCTGGCTACCGTTACGGATGTCTCGGGTTCAATTCCCGGTGCGGACGGTTTTCATAGATTGACCTTTCAATCGATTTATGAACTTCTGTTCGTAGTCCGAGTCCTTCCTCCCACCCATCCCATCCTCACGGGGCGTAACGAGAGCGATTAGCTAACCACTGGTCCTGTCCTAGCCCTATCCTTCTATCCCTACTCTCTTCGTAAAAAGAGAGGTTGAGCAACTGAGTAACAAGCAGTTCTCGTAGAAAAATTCTGTTAAGATACCTCCATTAGGAGACCATATGCTCCACATTGGGAGCGGACATGGACATAACAAAAAAAGATGATCACTTACCTATTTATGCTGAAATTCCGTTTTCATGATTACAGATAATTTATATCTAAAAATAGTATCTAACTTATGGCCCGCCGTTCATTTTGAATTTTCAATTTGGCTTATCAGTCAAAAAGGTTTGACCTAGTTTAAGCTTTCCTAGACCTGATGTAGATAATGAAATTAATATTTATTATATTATTAATATGATTTTGGCCATGATCGCTCCCATTGTGGAGCATGTGGACTCCTAATGAAACTTATCTCAACAGAAGTTTTCCGATGAAAGCTGTTTACGACTCTTTACGAGAATATGGATAGAACGATAGTTATAGGACAAAACCAGTGGTTAGAGGAAATTTTACACTTCGCAGCATCCATGAATTAGAACAGAAATTTCGAATCTTTTAATCAATTGAAAAAATAATATATGAAACTGTTATTACTATTAAAGTACCCCGTCAATTAAATTTAGATGAATATAACAAGAGTTTTAATTTTATTTAAACTCACAATATAATGCAGTGCTCCACAACCAGTGTGCCACAAAACGATGCTAGGCGTGCATTCAAAAAAAGAGAATATTCAAAATTTTCTTCCATACAATCCACAAAAATTTTAACGAAGAAATAACCGATGTCACACAATATTACTGAAATCAGCAAAATCCGATAAGCCCATGTGACATATATAAATTATTTTTTTGTATGTAAATAGTTTAGCTTACAAAAAGCTTTTAGTTACAGCTTTTATCAATGTACTTCTTTTACTTGTGAATTTCCAAATACGTATTTTTTTGTTTTTCTTTCGAAAATCAAAAGTGTCCCATTACCTCGAAAAGGTTAAGAACCAACTAACTATGTTTGAATGGGTTCAATTGGTTATAATTTAAAAAGAATGCTAGATATTTTAAGTTTATGAAATAAATATAAATTATATATTTGGTCTTGTGGTGTGGCACGAAAGTCTACGCAATGCTTAGGTGTGCCGTGGGTGAGAAAAGGTTACAGAGCACTGATATAATGAAACTTCCCTAAATTGTTATCAAATTATAATATTTTCAATTAATTGAATGCTTATTTACAATAACCTGAAAGAATAACAATATTTTATCAGCAATATTCTCTGTAACACGATACCAAAAAACATCATTAGGTAACCAAAGTTCGCAATTCAGAATCAAATAATGATATTAAATAAAAATAAATTGTGTGGCACGATTTTGGTTTCGTTTACATTCGATACGACAGCGTCATTAAGCCGTCGCGTTTTTTTTTTATTAAAATTATTATTATCGTCATTGTAAGCTGAAAATATTTTGAGACGTATCAACTACTCGGACCTAAGTCCTTAACGGGTCAAGATTGCCGATTCATTTGTGGTATTACAATAAGTCATTGAGGGAAGTCAGATATGAACAACCGTAACACATAAAAATTAATTTTTTAGAGAAAGAACACAATACGTACAAGAAATTAGATAAATTACTTAAAAACTATTTTCATTTTTCACCGTACAGGCAGAGGTTGGTAAATAATAAAATAGACGGAAACTACGTAAGTGTACAATGAGATTCTTGAATATAATTGTTTTTCTGGGATAACTCAGTAGGTGGTGCATTAATTATTCCAGTTTCGAAAAACACAACAATTTTTTTTATCAGTAAGTATATTAATGCAGAACATTATCGCTGTCTATTGATCCCTAACTTGATCAGCGTTATATTGGCATAGATCAATCTATATTTTGATATTATATTTATATATGTAACATAAACTAATAAGTATTACGAGCTAAAATCTTCATTTGCTGTTTTTCAGAACTGTCAATATGTTACTTACCAACTTCTACCAGAACGGTGATGATATTATTGTAAAGTACAAACTTTTAATTTAGTAATTGGGCAGTAGGATAGGTTTTTCTTACTTGTGAAGTGTTGTGAAGTCTTATAACTGACTGGTCAATGATCTGTTAGGTTTCAGTCTCCACTGGTTTGAATCTCAGTACGTACATTTTAATTAATTGATTCTTTAATCAATACATTGATATTTGCTAAAAGGCATAGATATGTATGATTTTTATATCCACTTCCATCTATGCTGTCGTAAAAAAGTTCTTTACTATCCCAATCCTTTTGTACTTACCATATCTTAAAAAGAGACGTTGATAGAATGAATAAAAACTAGTTTTCGCAAAACAACTTCCCTGAAGATGCTCTATTAAGAGTAAAAGCTCCAAAAGAAATTTGAAAAAACAATATAATATTAAAGTTAACCAGTGGTTGATGGCATCTGTGTAAGAGTTTGGCGTCTTAAGCAAACATTATGATTTCATTATTTTCCTTTGAGAATATTTCAACGAAATTCCGTGCCTCGTTAGACTTGTTAGCTTCAAAGTAAGTATTTTTTTTCTTATCACATTTTTTCAACTGTGCGCATTGAAATAATATTATTTTGTTTTCTTTGTGAGCTCATTTCAAACGCTGTTGATTGAAAAAATCTTTATAATTTCAGAACAAACAAGAATGTAGTACTAAATACTAATATTTTGCAAATATTTTTTGTGTTTTGTTAAATTTAAGAGAAAAGCTTATTACGTTTTTAATTTAAGTAGAAATTTCAATTTTAGTATAAAATTAATATACATAGTATCCTTTTTAAATTGTCTAAATACATTGATTATTATTTTTTTTAAGCTATGTGCACTAGCAATGAGAAAATTCTTGACTCTAAATCGATGGTGCATAACTTATTTGAAAGAATCCATTTTCTAATCATTCACGGGCCGCAGAGGGTAAAAGTGTAAAAGAGGGTAAAATTGCTTGTTTGGGCCGCAGCAAATACCATTTTGTGCCGCGTTTGTGCATCTCTTGTCTAAGTGACGTGTCTCAGCGGGAATATTAACAGTTCTACAACTTCCCTAAATAAGGAAAGAAGGGTGGATCTGGGAAAGGAATCGTAGTTAGAACTGAAAGCTCCCTGTCTACATCCCGTTTTTTAGGATCGTATTGGGGGTGTTTGAAGAGGGAATGAAACATTACATCATTGGATAAGTCTATATATCGTCGATATAGTGGCAGAAGGCGATAGTCAAAAATTGTATGTTAAAATTGAGTTATGAACGCAGTACGATTGATTTTAGGACTGTCTATCGTCTGAAAAACATGCCCGGCCATATTCCATGTATTTTTTTACGTAACTTGAAGAATTAAGTCAATTTAAATTTAGATCACAGTTATAATTCGCCAAAAACTATAAATAACATTATTGTAAAAAGAAATTTTCTTATTTATTTATAGCCTTCTGCCAATATAATAACGATATGACGGTGTATCTTCCAGGTTTCGAGCCTATGACCTCGCAATCTTGTGCACGAAAAGCCAAAAGCGTTGACCACTTGGTTTCAGATCCAACAATAATACCTATCTTTCAAACATCTATAATCTACAATTGCTTAGTTTCTATTGGCAACGGCCAGTTTCCGCTTTAATTAAAGAAAAAACTCAATTGATTCGGCAATTGAAGTCTTTATCAATAAAAGGTATTAAAATTTTTAAATAAACTTGAGTTACATCAAACGTATTGCCTTGTCAATTTAAAGTTTTTTGGTTGGCTAAAGGATTAAAATTATGTGTTATCTTTTATTACTTTTGGACACCGAAAATAAAATCTATACAATGGTGCACACCATTAAGGAAAATAATTTTTTCAGAAAACAACATATTAAAAGAAGATAAACATGATAATTAAATCACATATTAATGCATCTCTTATATTCCAAGGGGACATGCCTTGGTTGATTTCTGTCAAATGTACAAAATTTTGATTCGGTTCTATAGCTTATTTCTCTACAAGCGCTAAAAGCGTGGTGTAAAAAACGTTAACGTGACCACAACGCTTTGCCTTTAGTACCACTAGATGGCCTAGATGCCTGAGATAAAGGGACAGTCGACTAACTAGTAACTACTACAGGCTATGTTTTCTAAATATGTCAAAGCACAGGTAAACAACAAAGTTTTATTCGAACACAATAAGAAAGGTTGTCCACCTCAGATTTAAATGAAGCGTTCATTTCTTTATAATAAAACTTTAAATATTTCCGCTAATGGTTAAAATCAAATAAAAATATTCACTAAAAAGAAAAAAAGGTGTTTCGAGCGCTAAATAATATTCAACATCAAGTTTATTCGGCTGTATTATCAAAAAACTTTGAGAATAACTAACTGTGTTACAAATATTCATTGTTTAATCATTCAATAAAATGCGCATCCGTATCGAAGAGCATGGGTGTTCATTTCATTTATGATATAATATTGATGTCTTAATATCAAAATGTTGTAACTACAAAATGTTAATTGTCTGTAAAGTTTTTGTAAGTTACATAAAAATTTAAAACGTGTATTTTTCCTTTGGTTTTTACTCTATACATTTTTATATAATATTATATTCTGAGCTATTACTATTATATTGTACATCCTATAGTGTTATCTTTATTTGACATTTGTGTAGTTACTAAAGTATGATACTAAGAAATCGATATAATAGTATACATTTAAAGTTTTCGTGAATACTCTTCTCACGAAAACTTTTTTATTATTTTTATAGTCTTCTTATTTACATTTCGATCCACCCACGCAATATTTTTTTCAAATAATTGACGATTGTATTAAAATATCAACTTACATCCTACCGTTATAGAAACTCAAACAGAAGGTTGAATGGCTTAAAAACTCTCATTGATTAGATTTGGGAAAATATTGTGTAAAAGTAGCACCCACGCAATGTTTCTTCTGTTTGGACTGTCATGCTCACTTGAAGTAGGGTAGGTACTATCATATCCACTCCCAACATTATGTTTTCGAAAACAGACTAACTAGCGAGCTCCGCTTAGCGATCAGAAGAGTAGTGATATGTAGAAGAATCTATCTGGAAACTATAACTCGTTTCCTAATCCCATCGATATATCATTAAATTCACTAAAAAGAAGATTAAGAAACTGATGTATTTACAACCAAATCTTTTTAACGTTTGCAGCGCGAGCCGTTTTCGCACGAATTTATTCTCAGTCAATTGATCTGTTAAAACACTCACTGTGACTAAAAATTGATCAATTTCAAAAGTAAAAAAATGGATTTTTATGTGAAATATATATTTGTTATGCCAAATACATCAATAAGTAAAAATTAAACTCGTCACATTCTTGCTAAAATAAATCGAATAAAATTAAGAAACTGAAAAATATTTTATCTACGACTTTGCAAGCAAAATGGCTGCGGCCAGTCTTCATATACACCGCCAACACCGCTCACAAGCAAGCGTGTAGCCGCATAAGTATGTTTAATACATAGGACTAACTATTAATGCTGCGTATCGGCAGTTCAAAGCTGAAATTCGAATGACTGAATATCTAGAGCTCTTTTCAAATATATATTTCCTTGTGTTCTACTTAACATTTTCATGATCTGTTGGCTTATTTCTCTACATAAAGGTTTGAACCATTTTTTAAAGCATATATCCACAAATTTTTCCTTCTAGTTTGACAGGAAATACGAGATGTAGTCTTCCAGCGCGTTCATTAGGTTAAACTCCTTTCGTAGATTCATAAAAAGACTGTATTATGAGCTACTAATTTTGTTTTTTAAGTAGTTATAATATACATACCATATCCGTTCCTAATATGGACCGCATAGACTCCTAAATGAAGCTTTTCTCAACGGATGAAGTTATTCAGTCGCTAAACCCCTCTTTTTCGGAATAAATAAGGATAGAAAGATGGGGCTAGGACATAACTAGTGATAGACTATTCTCTCTCACTACCTTGCCCTCCTCCACCAATCACTGCTTCCCCATGCGTTAGTTTTATACGGCAGTATCCAGTCACGTAACAAACGTTAAGCGTATCTACAGTTTTTTTCGCTTAATTGGGAGTGTCTTTGGAGCAACTGCCCAAGACTTCGTGGCGTGCACTTAGGTGTGCAGAAAAGCTGACAATTTTCCTTATTCGCCACAAGTCAGCAAGGTCGATCGGTCCAATGGAAGGTTGGACTGACTTGCGCAGCTATTCTCTTTCTTCATGCATTAAATGAAACTCTCATAGGATGTGCTCAGCATCCTGCTTTATAGCACCACATTTGCATGTTGGCCTTGGAGAATTGGCTCGTCCAGTGATTTGAAGTCAATACTTTAGTTATCTCTATTCGCCACTTTATATTCGGAAAAAATAAGTAGGTTATATCTCTAACACTATGCCCCATTTTTAGGATCGGCCAGTAGTTTTTTTGTAAGTTGAAATGGGCTACATCAATTTGATTCTTGATGTTTTACCTACCACCGCTCGCCACGGCTTCACACTCACACCCTTCTTACACAGTTTATGCCGAAGCGTAACAACATTAATCGTATTTCAGTTTATTGTCAGGAATCTTTGAATAAAATTGCTTGCATGTAGAAAGAAAAATATAACGTGCCAGAAATAACGAAAGGACTTCTGTGAGTATATTAAATTTAAATTTTTCTTTCTTCTTGTTTGACCATATTCGCTCCTTATGTGAATCATATGGTCACCTGTCAGTCGCTTTGCTTCCTCCCATGAAATTCCAGAGCATCTCAATTCCAACGAGTGGATGGTACCCGATGGTCATTCAGGACGTCGGAATCCCATTGTACGCAGCTGTGCACGATTAAAACTAAATGCCACTTGTGCAACGCTTGCATTCTAAATGTGCTGCTTTACTTTAGTGAATCATGGCACCTAACGGAGACTGAGTTTTGAGAATAGATGCTTGTTCGGATACTGGTGGTGAGGTGGTTTGAATTCGTGAGGAACTCAGAGAGTAATGAACGTACAGGCAGCGCCCTATTACATGAGTGATCATGGAGAGAAATTAGAATTGGCTGAGTCACGTGCTGCGGATGCCTTCGAAAGTCTCAATCCTGATTCACTCTACATATCCTATTTATAGTGAATATTTTAAATATATTAATATAATTTGCACTACCGTCAATTCGGGTAAGTTTGCATATCGTTCAAAGATTGGCCCACTACATGGAAAAAGGTGCTGTTGTAATACCATGATAAAACACTAACAAACTTAGAAAATAGATTAATTCAATTCATAGAAACTCTAATAGATTATGAATCAGAAACAAAAACCCAGATTGTTTCATTAGTGTGTTTAAACATGAAAACAAATTTCAACTTTGATTATTAAAGAACATAGTGTGTGTTACCTACTTTCAACTAATCAATTAATCAAAAATATTCTGTAAATTATTCATTTTACGTTTTATATTTTGAGTAACGTTGCAATATTGATTTTCACGGTTTTTTGTAAGCGTTCATACGTGTATAATTTTTAGTGGAAATCAAATGTTAAGGAAATTGTATCGTATCATATTAATGTATCTATTTATGTTATTTTAAATCATTATTAAGCTATTGGACCATGAAAGCTGTCATACAAGTATCCTCTTTTATTGATATCCTCTCTCAAAATAGTTGTCAAGACCTCGACCGAATGATTCCCAAGCTGTCTTCGAAAACTACCTAAGCTATCTATAAAAATGAATGTTTGTTTGTTTGTTTGTCGTCTATGCATTCCTTTACCATTCATTCGATTTCAATGAAACTTTAGTGAGTTGTTGTACGCACACCTGCGAAAGTTTCTGAAGAAAAAAAATTAAAATAAAAAAAAAACGATTCAAATACACACACAACGACATCTCGGAAAAACCTTCTGACTTATTCGTGCCGGGCTCGGGCGGGTAAAGACAGTTCAGATTCGGGCTCCGGCCGAACCCGTGTAAGGAATTCAAATTTAAGAAAAATACTATACTATGTTCGAGTCACGAGTCAGCCATAAGGCGATAGTATTTATAACTTAAATAATTTATTCCACATGTGCTATGAATATCTTTGGAAATATGGAAGCAATAAGATGTGTTGTTTGAAAAGTATAAATGACTTACTATATTAAAAATAAAATTGATCTTTTTTCAGTCAGAGAAAAATAAATCTGGGCTTCGGATCGGGTTCGGGTAACAAGTGTGATATTGAGTATCGGACTCGAGCCTGGCCGGCCCTGAAGATACCAGGCCCGGACCGGGTAATTTTATGAAATTTCGGCCTTGCAGACTTCTAATCTAAAATCACTTTAACGAACAGAACATATTGCAACGCACGCTGGGTACTCACTAGTGTCGTATAAATATTATGGAATTAGTATATAAATTAAAGGAATTGATGAGATAATAATAAATATTTAGTATACAGTTTTTTATTTTCATATTTCGTTTGACAATATTTTTTTACATTATACAATACAATATTTTACACAAGTATCAAATGTTTATTTATACCTAAGTTATTCAATTTTATTAATTTACATATGGACAAATTATTGTAATTTTATTGAAAGAACTTTGATTAATAATATGTCGTATTATTAAAATTTACATAAATTAATCATTTTATACAATGTGTCTTATTTATTTATCATTACATATTTAATTATTATTTATATTTATACATTTTTTAATTCTTCTTCATACGTTTTTAATAAATTTGGTCATAGTTGTGAATGTGGCATTTGTATTTATAACGTTAAATTAAAAAAAAGTTATGTTACTGTATTCTGCTAGTATGACAAACAATGCTATATTTAATATTTGTTAATTATTAATTGATGTTAATTACAGAAAAATCAACAATATTTTCCGTCGATATCAATAAACATCTTCTAATACATTGTCAAAATAATAAGCTAATAAAATACAATGCACACTTATTCTCTTGTATATATATATTTTTTTTTACTTTAGATTAAAAAAATACAATCATATCTTCGTTGTTCTGGAAGAAGACACTATCTAGAAAATACTAATTTTGAGTAATTGGACGTTGAAGTTTGCCAAATGCTTGAAATGCCATACGTTTTTCATTTCGTTTGTTTGCAAAAAACTGTTTTTAAGTAAAAGTGTAATTTATAAAAATAAGTGTGTTCTGTCATACGGTGGAGTTTGAAATAAAGAACATTTTGGTATAACTAACTCAATATGTCATTTTTTATATTTAGTGTTTTCTTCCAGAGCAGCGACGATATGTTCATAAAACTTATAAAGGTATTCTCGCTAGCGTAGATATTATCCAACACTGAATTTAAAATTTTCTATATAAATTTATGAAACCATTTCACTCAAAAATAATTCAGAAATCTTTTAACAGGATAAGCATAAGAGCATTTTTTTCCATGTCCGCTCCCAACTTGGGGCAAATGGTCTCCTGATGGAAGCATCTTAAAATTTTTTCTATAAGAACAGCTTGTTACTCAGTTGCTCAACCTCTCTCTTTTTTTTCGAAGAGAGTAGGGAGGGAAGGATAGGGCTAGGACAGGACTAGTGGTTGACTAATCGCTCTCACTACGCCGGATGGGTGGGAGGGAGTTTTAGACATCACAAACATTCAGACTACGAACGGAAATCCAGAAATCGATTGAAAGATCAATTTATGAAAACCGTAGGCACTGCGAATTGAATCCGAGACATCCGTAACCGTGGCGAACGTCACTACCAACTGCGCCACGGATACCGACTCAAGTATTTAGTTTTACGAAATTTTGTGGAAAAAAAATCTTTAACATTTTATCCTATTATTAATAATGAAGTTCTACCAAATTAATTCCAATTTAATGAACATAAATCGTTTCCTTCATTTGTATTTGAATATGAGTTTAAAAGATAAATTCTTTTGTGATGATTTAATACCTAAATTAGATAATTATTCTCAAGATGTTATTTTTTAAAGAATTTATTTACAAATAAAAACATATTATGCTTTTAGAATGTGGTTTATAATAAATTTATATTGTTCGACTTAGTATAAAACCAATGTCTTCGTCACCTAGAGTATAACTTTGCACTCTAGAACTTAGGATCAAGGGATCCATACATACTAACAAGCTCTGTGTATTATAAAGAAAGCGTACGCTTACGAAAAATATACTCTTTCTCTTAATTAATACAACGCGCACTTGCTGTGGCACATTACATATCCGAATTAACCTGAAAAATATTATAGAGTTGCTACTTTATAACTTTTCACTTCGCCTCTACGATCTAGGATCACAGAAAGCGTAAAGTGTAGTAAAAAGTACAAAATTATACGGCGTCTACCTACATAATTCAGCAGGTCTGACACTCTACATTGGTTTTTTAGATTTTGTTTGCTCGTATACCTAATAGATTGTTAGATTATTTTTTAATAATCTGTTATACTTCGGAATAATGTACCGACATGATTTCCTGTTGATTATTATTCTTTTGTAAGAAGATAGAGAGGTATCTTAATGAGTTATTTCAGGGAGTCGACTGATAAAATTTCTTTGGGACACCGTAAATAAACACGGTGTATGATGGTAAAAAAAATACTGCAGCGATATGAGCATCCAGAACTTAAATTCGCAAAATGATATTATTGTTGGGCAAACTGTCAAAATGGGACGCCGCCTGTTGCGCGCGCACACATGTCTCCATGTTTTATTGCGCATTAATGCAAATGGCGGGCGTTTTGTTTTTTTTCTACGCGACCTTTTATTATGAAGACACCTGCATCTCGGGGAAGGAGAGGATGCGATATCTCTCATTTTTAATATTTTATTTACATTCCTGTGACAATTATTTCAAGTCGGCATAAAAACGTACTTAATTGCATTTCTTGCAAGATACGTTCATAAAAAGAATATTAAAAATACAATTCTGAATCTGACATAAGAAGAAATCATAAATATCTGTATTGAAATATATTTTATTCTTTATTTTTTGTATCATACCGGTGATTGAATATTAATTACGTAATATAGAAAATGAAATTGATCTATATCAAACTGTGTGCCTTTTTTATAAGAATTCGTTTTATTATTTGTATAAAGAAGAAAATAATTGCCATATTATATCCTGTGAACTAATAGTTTTTGTAGAATTCTTCTCAGAAAACTTAATTTTTTCTTATGTTCAACGTCGATGTTTTTATTTTTAAATTAATGTCATAATCTGACGTAATTTCTAAAATACCCTAAAATCGTCCGTTAAACCTTTTTTATTTATTTATTTAATATATGAAAGAATCGGATAAAATTAACTCACCACGAAACTTACATGCACATTCTGACAGACTCTCATAAATTACCCTGATGTACAGGAGGCCACAAAAATTGTTTATCTCTCCGGTAAAATATTTTTATAACTTTTTTAATTGAGGCAAAACGTGGCTTTGCTGATTTTAATGGTGAGAATCAAGTTAATATAAGCTTTGCAGTGATTTATGGTTCAATTATTGATTTTTGACAGATGTTTTAGTTTATTGGAATTGAAATTATTACAACAATGAATCACTTGAGTTTAACTATTAGCAGCGTAAATAAGGCACAGTTATGTGCAAAATACCAATTTATCTCTTGACATTAAATATAATGGATACGTATTATTTATCTAATTGATCTAACGGAATTAAATAAAATATTAATGTATCTATATCTACTGATATTAACCTTATTGGAATACAGAATATTCTAGATAAGAATGGTTTGTTTAAATATTGAGACTACTTATTTATGGTTAATCAATGTTAAATATGTCCTTATCAATGACCCGTAATTGGATTATATGAGATTCAATTCGCTTTTTGTCGTGTTATGTCTTGTATAGAATTTGAATCTTTAATTCATCAATAAATATTTTGATACTAAATATGTCAAGATATTACCATTTAGAAAGAAAGGGGACGATATAATACGAATAGGTATATCAAATGATAGAAAAAGATTAAATGTACAATATTTTTATCTTCCGTTGTAAGAATAGGTTATTGAATATCTTTTTTGAATTTAAAACTAAGTATGAAAAAGTTGAAATGACAGTGTGGAAGTCTTATTGGAGTTAGATTAGAGTACTCAGTTGTAATGGGACCCAACAGACAATGGAAAAGTAAATATATTCATAGGAAACTATCGAAATTAAATTTTAGTGTTAAAAATATCTGCATCGTTACTTGCAAGGAGATTTCTACGTAGCAGCAAGTTTGGAAAGATCAAGATACTGTAGTTGTTCTCGTTTGCACATTTTGATGATTATGTGACGAAGACGGTAATAATATGAAGGTATATTTCTCGTCGTTTATGTGAGTGTATACTCTACTTAATTTTATTAGATGCGTTTTTCTGCAGAGTTTTAGGACCCTACTCTGCAAAAGAAAAAAATAAACTGCATGCGCTGAATCAAGACTGTAAAACATTCATAGAATCGTAATTTCAATGTTAAAAAGTGTTTGGTGATTCCAAATTGTTTTACCAACTTAAAAACAGCAAGTGCTAAACGTAGGAAAATTGATAAAATAAGTTAAAATAGAGAAAAATGAATATAAAAATGAACTATCGTTTCTCCTATACATGAATATGATAATTTTATCTAGCATGCATTTACTCCCACCATTTATATGTGAAATGTTGTTCATTAGCTTTTAAATACCTAGTTTATTTGGCAGCAATGATACAACGTTTTCATTTTTGACAATTTATTATAGAAATCCACTAATTTATGGGCGGGCCGACGACAAAATTACCATTCATTCTTAATTCTGAATTTCTAATACGTCTCACACGTTAAGTTGAAAAGCAACGTTCACAAAACTGCGGCATACGAGCCAGTCTTAAGTCAGTATTAACATTTATATTGTATATTTTTCCATGGATCGTTTTCATAATTCTATAATCCTAAGCTATAAATTTATTCTGTCTTTTTACCACACATACACATTATTCAAATCCAGCAGAAAATATTATTGATTTTTTCTCTTCTTTCAACTCGGTAATTACTCCAAGTAACAATTTAAGCTTTTATAATTTAAACTAGTAACCGTCCCCGTCATAGATGACTGTATTTAAATTGAAATACTGAATGTCTAAAATAGCTAGTATGTCGGAACTGTGATGTGCATTGTTTATACCGCGAACGCTTATATTATTAGAAAATTTCATATCTACATGTGATATGTGATATGTGATGTGTGATAATAATAAAACGTCTGTAGAGCGGTCTGGGCTATTATATGTAAGATGAATTCTATTATTTGCAACAATCGTCATTTATATCGTACTTTTATTACATAAAATACAAATATTGGAAAATATATTTTAAAACACTCGTCAAAAATGTTGAAAATTAACATAAATGCAATGTTGTTAAGAGTTTTTTTTTATTTTCAACAAATAATAAATCAAAATTTTATTCCGAAATATTATTCTGGCTTATATAGTATTTGTTTTATTATAATATATATGTTTTAAAAAACAGTATTAATAAAGCGATTCAGTGAAATGTTAAAGATTTTAGCCAAATATTTATATATTAATTATCATAAATGTTGACTCATTTCAAAAGAAGTTACAATTAATTTATAATCTTACATCCTACATATCTAAATAATTTCTTTACAAACTATTGTACACATTTTTTTTACACTTTTTCTATCCACATATAATTGCTCTAAACATTACCTTAGTTAAAAAAATATACAATAAACGTTTAAATTTCTCACACATCTATTACACATAAATTAAATCACATATTTGAATTCAGTCCAAAATTGATAAATAATTCCTATATCACTTGAAAATTCAACTGTTACTATCTACCAAATTGATCTTCACAACGCTTTATTTGTCCAGCTACTCTAGCAATTCTTTCATTTAATATCTTAACACTCTTTTCAGGAAGCGGGGGAAGAACGTCCAGGACCCCGGCTTCATTCTTCTCCTTGAACATCCTGTCCAAGATATTTCCTATCTGCCGTGACTTGTGCAAACTCTTGATGGCGTCAGCAGTGGATCTTCTGAACACGCAAAGGTTATCCAAAAGCAATGTATGATAAACTTCGTATTTATTCAATAATCTATAACCATGAAGAAGTCCAGATTCATTATCAAGAAACAATAACAAATTGGAATCAACTTTTCTGGCCAAATTATGTGCGGGTGCATCCATTATGTTAACATTCCACTGGAAATTGTAAAGATTGTTTACGATTCTATCCAAATTTGCTGTCAAATAATCGAATACTATCAAATCAGACCACTGCGCCAACTCAACGAATTTATTCAGCAAATCTTCACCGATCTTTGCTTTAACGTGTTCCACCACAGGTTCTTCTTTCTTGTCAAAGTTATCTTGATTTGAATAATCATTTACTATTGTTCCATCGTTTGTTTTAATTGAATCATTCTCGTCATTTTTTATAAGAAAAGGCTTTGTGAGCTTCTTGAGCAAATAATCTCCTTGTGATTTACTCGAAAGATCATCTGGATCGCTTCCTTTCTTGATTATGTTCACCACGTCAAACTTATTCAAATGTCTTTCGGATGGCTTAAATATTGGTGGTATATGAGCTGATTCAAGATTTGGAATATATTTTGTCATCACCACAGGTCTATTTGAATTCCATTGCGCTGAACCAATATCGTTAGCGACATTTTGCCAAAGGTTTTCAGTTAAATTTACCAAACTGATCAATGATGGAGCAAGATTTGGTAAATGTAATACTTGAGCTAAATAAAAACTGAATAGTTCTCCTTGGATTTGATCTGTATTCTGCCGGTACCTGACACAAGCTTGTCTACCATCCAAAAATGTAACTAAACGATTTTGCATTCGTCCACAACCTGTCTCCATTTTGACAGCAGAAGTCGTTTTCATGTATTGAATCCATTCGTCATTACTTTGAGGCCCATAACCTGGTGGCAACGACTTTTCAATTTTTTCTCCCCAGTAAATATTCTTGTACAAAATTGTTTCATTATCATTTATAAAGTCTCCGCTGATTAGTTGGTGGTCCATTGATTTGGGCTCACTTTTTAGACCACCAGTTTCACTACTGTTGTTAACATTATCTGACGTTAAATATTTCGAATAAATAAATGCTTTTTCATCGTTAGTATCACTGTTGATCACGTCCATGTTTTCATTATCCAAAAATGAGACACTTGGGTATCTTTTTGGTTTAATAAGATTTATAGCAGTATGTTTTTCATTGCCCTTTTGTGCAATTTTGTTTTCATCAGAAAAATCATTGATTGTTGGAAATTTCGCTTCAACTCTTCTATACCCAACACGATTATTATTGACTAGGAATATTCTTTCAAATGCATCATTATCTTTCGCCTTTAAAATTTCTTGAGTATCTGATCCATACGATTTTTTCACGCTAAAACTGTTAGTCGTTTCGTTCATTATTAAACTTTGGTATTCAGTCATATTGGAAAGAACTAATTTGGCAGAATGTTCTGCTACATCTTTGGTACCGTAAACTAAAGGAAGAAAAATACCCAAAATGAGCCCTAAGCCAAACGCAACAAATACGCTAAATAAACAAAAGTTCCGATAAGACTTCCTTCTGAAACCTTGTAAAATGTAACTCAAGCAGTTGTTATTTGAAAAGCTCGTTTTTTGAGGCATTTCACTACAGGAGTTGTCAGTATCACAGCACAGACTAATTTCCAAATTGGATTTTGGTAAAGATTGTGTATCACAAAACTGCGTTTTTTCTCTGAAGGCGATATAACTTTGTGGAGATTCAATATTTCTACTGTCCGACTTTATTCCACTGCAATCAGATGAGGTCCACTTGTTGCTGGCACAATTTCTTTCTTCTTCAAAGTGTCTGTCAGTCTGGCCCAACATATTAGCTATCATTTCATTGTTCATTTGAATTATTTTGTCCTTGGTGAAGGAATCTGATGTAGTTTCGTGGTTGATGCCCATTTCACACAGATCTCCAACTGTATTTGTTATTTTCTTCACCATTTTGCTGCCTGAAGATTGTTTAATTCTTGAATATCTTGAAGTTGCTTGTTAAACTCTTGACACAGTTGCATTATCTGAAACAATAAAAAATAAATATAAGTAAAAATACTAAAAAAATATTAAATATATATAGTATATTTTTAGATTTTATGATCAAACAACTAAAGTCAGACCTTGGTAGCAAAATAACACGACAAAATGGGTAGCATAATTTCCGACGTAGCCATTCGAGTGTATGCCTCTCGCACTCTTACTATTTTGTTATTGTTTCACTCTGTTTTCAAGATTCAACTAACGCTGCTCTTTAAATAATTTAAAAATCCTAAACAATTCACAGTTTATTTTTAAAGGTCAGGATCGGTTTCGATAGGAGAGTAAAAAGAATAACTAATTCAAATTTATTCGCCGCAGTATGTTATTCTACCAAATATTAACGTTAAAAATTCATTCTGGAAAAGTAAAATGCACAAAGATGAAACTAAAATTGATCAATTCGAACTCGATGTCAGTCTTATTGGTGAATAGTCACCGCTCATGAACTTTAATTCTACTTAGTTATGTAGTCACGGGTTCTAATCACCAACAGGTAACATTCATGCATCGACTTTACAGTCTTTTTATGTATATGTAAAAACAATAGGAAATTATGCGCAGAGAGAGAGTGCGAGAGTATAAATATTGAGTGTTTTTTAATGCACATCATTCACACACACACACACTCTATGTCAGCGCATCGTTCGCATCAGGCGAATTGACACTGCAAACCGATTTTACAAATATATTTTATAATATGCCGATTGTATTTATTCGGTCATCTGAATACAGATATATATTATTTGAATAACATGAAATTATAATTGAAATAATTACATCATCCAGTTAAATGAATGTTCAACCAAGTATTAGTTTAGTGGCGCTACTAATTTGCCAGAGACCGGCAATTTGATTTAAATTGCTGCTATAAACAGGAGGTAACTTCCTATAACGCATCTTAACATTTTGTCTGGAAGCAGGGATGGTCCACTTTTATTTTGGTTGTTATATTTTTTGACGAAACTTATAATATATATATAACGACAAAAAAACATAATCTGCTAAAAGCGTCTATTCGAAAAACATCTATTCTGAGGTTTTTTTTACCAAAATATTAATTTTTCCAAACTACCACACAAATTAGTTAAAATTTCAATTATCTACGGAATTTAGAATTATTCTTTTTTTTTAATTTGTTTTATTTTATATTTTCTCATGCGTTCATTGTTCAACAGTAATTGAACAATACACATTGTTTAACAGTATATGATATAATCAAAACTATTATTTTTGACTTAATGTTTTTTGCCATAGTGATGATGATGTACCGTAAATACACAATAACTGAATTGACCACGTACCAAATGTAACAATTAGTGTTGTATAATAAATAAATTTATAATATAAGAATTTAAATAAATAATTAATTCCCTTGACAAACTATTTCCCTTTGAATTTTCACCTCTAAGCACTAGTAATTAATTTTTGATTAGTATTTTATATGGTATTTTATTAAGACTATCATTGTTTATGTCTTACCCCCTTCCTACGTCCCTTCATTTTTAATTTAAGAATTAGTATCATTTATTGCTTAGAAATAAATAACCTTGGGATATAGTTAGTTTGAAGATGCTTGTTAAAAAAGCGAAACGTGTTATATTAGTAACAATTCCAGTAGAATAACTAAGTTTTTAATTATAATTTTATATTAAAAATGAATCTCCACAAAGACACTGCGGAATCCATCGAAAGTATTATTAGTCTTTTTTTCAAATCTAAAATTTGTGATCTCGGTCATGAGTGACTTATAAAAATTCTCATCTAGTTTATGTATTATAATTTTTCAATTTTAAAAATATTTGGTGCATTGGTGGTCAGCTGTAATGCCAGATATTAAAAAAAAATGTTGCACATAAACACATTTGCATATTTTTATCCGGTACAGCATTTTGATTACGAACGATTTCACGTGCCACTACTGCGTTACCCCCTATTAACCTTTTAGTGTTGTTTTACTTAATTACGAACAAACAGAGTCGAGGATAATTTGAACAGGGGCTTAATAGAGGTTTTTTAGGCCACGCCTACTTAACCACCTGCTCCAATCACGGCACGCGTATACTCCGTTCGCCTGACATTCACCAAACCGCAGGGCAATAAAAATATCTTTAAATCAAATGCTATAATATTTTAAATGTCAATATAATAAAATACGTCGACTAAATAATTTCGCAAGCATATTTTTCAATATAAATACAATTATGACATATTTGGACATATCATCATCAGGTGCCAATTCATACTCACTACAGAATATTAATCTATGTCTGTACTGAGAGAGAGTGTGTGTGGTTGAGCGTGAGTGCGGATAAAAGGTTGGCAGGTTGCACGGCGACATGTTTTATAATTTAACTACTAATATTAATTCTTTATTCCCAAATAATTTTGATTGATAAAATTTCCCAATAATATAAATATTTGGAAAAAGTATATTTCACTCCTAATAATATAATGTATTTTTTTCCAACAATAGACAATCTACAACATTTAAATGTACATAATTAATTTTATCATTACAATATCAATTATAATGATTAAATTAAATTTAGATTATTTATGTTTATCTGTACTGCAGTGGTCAACGTCGTTGGCTTCAGTTACTAAACTCACGGATACAAATCCCAATACGGACAGTTGCATAAAATTATTTCTGTTCCAAGGCATGGATTTGTATGATATGTCTAAAATTAAAGATCATTTAGACGGGGCGTAGCGCGAGAGGCTAGCCACTAGTCCTGTCCTAGCTGTATCCTTCTATCATTACTCTCTTCGAAAAAGAGAGGTTGAGCAACTGAGTGACAGTAACAAAAAAACTTCTGTTGAGATACCTCAATTAGGAGACCATGTGGTCCATGTGGTCCATATTGTTAGATATGTTTGAATATATCGACTTTGGAAAGGAAAAGGTACGTAACCTAAAAATATTGTGTTTAGCCCAAACAAAACGTGTATTAAATTGTATACATTGTGATATGATAGAAAAATAAATATATTCAAAAGACAGAGGGATAAGTCCTTTTGCTTTTCTACAGTCGAGTTATACAAAATATTTTCTAGTGTGGGTTACGTCCTTTTTCCTTTCCAGAGTCGATATATATTATAATATTAATTATTTATTGAAACATTAAAATATGTATATATTGTCGTTACACCAAAGTATAATAATAAAATAAATGAAATTTAATTTATAAACACGCGCTACTCGACAGCGTTTACAATTACGCGTATTAAAAATGAGTCTTTTTAATTTCGCTTGAACGGACTGTATTCCCGGTCAGTGTTGTCGGGTCATGTTGTACCCGTGTAATATCCAAGGCTTATTATTTCTGGCCACACTTTAACAAGCGGTAATGCAATAATTTGTGGTCGGGTTAACAAGCAAGTGTTGCCACTTTAGCGGCTCTAATAGAATCAATCAGGGGTGTGTCAGGGTAATTTCTTTACGGTAGCCTTTCACACACATAGATTCAATAAATCATCTTCTATATTTTATTATTTTAGTAGCCTGTTTGAATTCAAAGCAACTGAAATAGTCAGTTATCGCTAATTACGGTTATTTCGTTATGTAAATAACACGAATCGAACAATCATTTATAATTTTAAAGCGTTCATAAAATTAAAACTATTTTATTTATATTCTATCGGTTTTTAACGCTAAATTATTATTAAAACTAACGTTAAAGCAAAACGAATAATTTATCATACTTTCTTTAGTTTTGTTGCTATAACAAAACTAAGTATTTAAAATTGGTTTAAATTTTAGTAGTTCAGTAAATTTTTATTAAAACCGTTTGAATAATACAATGAAATCTCGTGTTTTTCTTCAAATTATATTTATTCAGTTTCAAATACATAGTTTTTTTCATATGTGGAGCATATGGCTTCCTAATGAAGGTATCAAAACAGAAGTTTTTCTACGAGTAGCGTAGAGTAGTACATCTCTTTTTCTTAGAGAATAGCAGAATACGACTAGCACAAAACTAATGGTTAGCTTATCACTCTCGCTACGCAACGTTTAAGGATTGGATGGGTAGTAGGGAAGTTTAGACATCGCAAACATTCATTCCTTGAACTCGAAACATGAGAAGTGTTCGTTAACCACTGCAACATAGACCTAACAATTACATATTGATAATTAAATAGCAATCAAATGCAATCTAGCAATGGTTTGTTTAAATATTTACTACAAAGCAATAAATGCATTTACTGTTACTTAAAATATCAATAATGTAAACGATTTTATTTTATTTCATTCAAACTGTTGATTTTTACATTTATTTTTAATGAGAATATTAACTTCAATAAGATACTGTACTGTGCCAAACGACAAAGTTTGCAATCAAGAAGATAACATGACTTATCGCTTTGTGCCAGAGCGAAAACGGTCATATATTACAATCTTAAGTCTAAACGATAATAGTGCCTCTTCACAGATAAACATTTTTTAATGAATTGACTTACTTTGCACCTATTTCATGATGCAAAGGATTATATATTCAAGATATTATCATCCATTTTATTTTATCTTCCACGGAAAGCTAAGTGTTGTTATAGGTATACTATTTTATATTACAATTATTTAAGTCAATTAATTATTATAAAATGAATAAATCACTGTAAAGTATTCTTATAAAACTAATGTCTCTCATATTTTCACTTCAAATGAAAGATATATAGCTAAAGAAAAATTCAGAAAATACTCTTTATTTTCATCATGTAGTTACTTTGCACCTTTAATGGAAAAATTGGTTAATATTTGATATAATATGTGCATACACTGCATAGGCTACTTGGAGTGAAATAATGAGAGGCAGTAGACTATAATATATGTCGAAACATCAGTTCCAAAGTGTAACAAATCAAAAATCAACAGCTTTAAATTAAGTATGAGTAAATGCTTCGAATACCGATATCTACCAATTCCAAGATGTAACAAATGGTAATCTATGGGATTTGTAGAATGACAGTGATTATTATTACTTTAGATCCCAGCTGTAAGAAGAACGACAATTTTGTGAAAACCTCTGAAAACTTTTATTATTAATATCGGGAAAAAATGAGATTAAGTTTAGAATATCATAAATATAATATATATGAAAATTAGATGTACAATAGAAAATTAAGCCTGTCAGAAATCTTGTTTCCTAACAATTATCCAAGAACTATGCCTTTTGAGTTGTTACCGATATGTGTAATTTAGGAGACAAAGTAAAATATGAACATTTGAGAAAAAGATCACGAAATTTATGTTTTCCGTTGATAATATATCGATTGCAAATCAAAACTGGCTAGTCGTACCTTGTAGACTTACACCACAATATTTCCGACTATTGAGAATCGATAATTCAATGTCAATAACCCAACACAGACACAATAAAAAAAATTGAAAACCATTATAAATAACGTAGATCATAAACAAACACAATATATTGTTATGTCTTTTGTATAAATATTTAATATTAAAATTATGATAACCAGGGTAACAACACCTACCATGAGACCACCCGTAAAAACATATATTTATCAATATTTTTTTTGACAGCTCAAAGCTAAATGTGTTTATAAAATATTTGTACAAATGGTAAAATTTATAGGCGAGATTGTGTTGCTCGGTGTGAGATTAATCACTCGTGGCGATTTATAGTGACACTGCCACCGAATAGCATTCTGTGTTTTTTTTTCATACACTTTTGACCCACTTGATCGGGCAATACACTGCGCGACGGATTTATGAGAGACAGCAATATGGCGTCGAATATAACATTACTGTCTCAATTATATTTGGTAGCATTCTCATTTTTTTTAAATTCTATTGAGGATATATTTCGGTCATATTTTATTTTGGTCGGTTTGGTTAATTTAATTGCTTACCCGAGTGATCAATGTATTTTGACTTACGTCTTACTTGGTTGCACAAGCAAGGGTTAAAATCCCTGAACATAGAACCTCAATTTGTCTCTCTGTATGGAATACGGAAAGAAATTGAGTCAAAAAATCTTATCTACTTTCACTATATTTACGTTAGATGTGGAAAAAATAATTATTTAAATGCAAATCCATAAATCGATTGTAAACTAAATATATGAAAAATTCCATTTTAGGAGTTGACCACACAAACAAGTTGGACAAAAGACTTTGAGACAGGTTAGTAACACTTGTCTAATTACTTTTTTATGGGAAAGAGCTTATTGGAGGTAATTGTTGCGAAGTAATTGCAATCAAATTAATATGAATAGATGACATCAAAAATCGTTCTTTTATATTTGATTTACACTTAAAAAAATGCTATTGTTTAGTACCCTTGCTTTATATCAGTGTTCCGAAACCGGTGTACCGCAGCGTACCGGTGTGTAAATTTCCCAGTGAAAATATTATAAACAATGAACTGATGTATCAAAATAATACATATTATCAAATCATGTGTTAAGTGTTCCATTACTTTGAAAAGATAAAAGTGTTTAATTTTCTTTTATTAAAAAATTAGCTACTATTTCATATTCATCAAATAAAATCAAATTAATAAATTGTAAGATTTGTTTATTAAATATACATATTTTGGCTTGTGGTGTGCCGTGAAATACTACTGAATGCTAAGGTGTGCAGTTGGTGAGAATAGGTTGCGGAGCACTGCTTTAGAGCCTTACCACTTGGTTGTAGGAGGTTCTTTATACGGATTTCTTTATAGAAGAAAGTGGAAAATAATAAATAATAAAAGTATAAATTATTGTTACTTGATTAATTTGAACATTTAGTGTATATTGTAAAGAATTATATGTTCTTTAGTTGAGTCAATAATTGAATTATACCAGAAAAGCGTAAATTTAAATTAAAAAGCGATTAAAATTAAGCCAGCCTATTAGCCGTGAGATTTATTAAATTTTTTTGGGCTCTTAATTGACTTTGTGAGTCATGTTTACGATTTGAAGAAGACTGGTATGCAATAAATTATTAAGTAGACCAAAAAAATAGCCGCAGATAAATCTTGCGCAAATAAAAATCGTGTAAGGTGACGCTTACAACGAAAATACTGTAAAAGAATTCGAAATTTACGTCATCGAGCGCTCATATCAATGCGATGTATGAAAATATTCTAATTTAACGATACGCCATTAGAAATTAATTTCGTTATTATCGTACAAGCTTGAGTTATACTCAAACAGAGTCGTTTAAACGACCAGCTAATTAATAATCTACATACAACTTGATTATATTTTAAATAGTCATTTTCATAAATTAAATATTTTAATAATTATTATATACATTGTTATATAGTCATTCGATATCGTTTTAAAAACCATTTATTGCGTTACTATGCGTGACACGCTGTACAATAAAAGCGATTCACTTAGAGTTGTTTCTTATTACTTAACTAGTAAAACCGTACCCGTCATAGATGACGGTGTTGAAATTGAAATACTGAATGTCTAAAGTAGCTAGTACGTCGGAACATTTTATTTTATTATATAAATACACCGCGAACGCTTAGAAAATTTCATACCAAAATGTGATTAACCAGAATTTTACTTCTGTCAACATTCTAAGTTTCTACCTGATTATGAAATCTACCTTCTTGCAGACTGATAGATAACTCACAATTGCTTTAAATCGTTTATTAAATCCTTTTGTTATCCAAAAATAATAGTTATCCATGTATATCATTTGTTTCTACACAACTCAATTCCTAATTTGGATGTTTAGAGATCGATAACTAAAAACTGGCTCTCTCCTAGTCTCATTCTTTTATTCGGCAAGAATTGACACTGAGAAATTTAGTCGTGGTTATAGATCAGGGTTTCAAATTCTAAGAATTTAAGGTTTTTTCTGAACAGAGATGGTTATTGGATGATTCTTAAACAGTGTCTACTTCTCAAGTGCACATAAGTTTAAAACACAGCTTCAATTTGTAGAGCTTTGCAGACTATATCACTTTTAAGCCATTTTTAAGTAAGTAATTTAACCAAACAAAACGGATGCTTTATTTTACATAAATAATCAGCCGAATATTTGTAATTCACCCATGTATAGTATCATCTTTTCTACTCTTAACAATCTGTTAAAAAATAATATTTTGAAAGACAATTCTTAATGTAAAATTATTTTTATGGACACTGAATTAATTTTCAAAAATATTTTTGATGATTTCGTCATATTAAATATCATATAATTTATTGCAAAACATATTTTACCTAACACACGTACATTAGTTACAAGATGAATACATTTTTGCTAATTTTCATAGCAAAATAAATGAATAGTAATGTTTTTTTTGAAGAGTATAATATACCCATTTCACAAAGCCATTAATCTGACGTTGATATTTTCAATGAGTTAAGTGTATAATTGTTTGATATCTAATATGGTTAAAAACATATTTATTTAGAAATAAAACTCTTCAATATCCACAAACATTTATTATTTGAGGAAGTATTGTGTCATATTAAAATGCCATATGTTTTCTCGGACTGTTTTCCCCTAAGGGCAATAGCTTCAGATCTCTATCCACTCTAGCAATTAATCATTATGTATATATATATATGTATATTATATATACCTGTTTGACTATACGGTAGGCAATATTTAAATTTTATTGCAGACAATTTTTCGCCACAAGCTTTTTTTTATTTATTTAAGCTTATCATAAAATTATCATAATTACATATGAACATAAATTTGGCTAATTTTGAATTATTATCACAGATATGTATATTTATATTATATTTTAACATTTTCCATTAAGTATTTTATTTTATTTATTTTCAATAAAAAGTCAAATTCAAAAGACTCGTCACATCAGACGAGTGTGTGGTAATGTTTATAAATAGATAGTAAAATAAAGTTTTTTTTCTATGATTTTATCCTTATGTCGTGTAAACGCAAATATTGTTATGCAGTAGCGTGCAAGTAATATAATGAAAAAATATAAACATTTTTAAAGAAAAAAATGAAACTGTTAATACTAGAAACGTAGGAAACTCAACTCTTAATACACTCCTTAGACATTAAATCTCGAATTATTTATACCCGTTCTTCGTGAGAGAAAAACTAAATAAATAGGTGTTCACTTTTGTATGTATGTACCGGGCACGTGCGGTGGCTTTATTTCTTTCTCGCTCAATCACATGAAAAGTGAAGGTGTAAGCGAGAGGCAAGGGCATGCGGCGCATGCTCTTGTATGCTTCTTGCTCATACCCAAATTAGATTGTGCGATAGAGATGTGTACATTTACTCACTCCGACGCCCAACTAATTCAACGCAAGTATAATATTTTTTGGATAAATTAGGAAATAATATCATTTTACAAAATGAAAAAGTGACACTATGTAATATCATAAGAAAATCGTTGAGAATGAAACTTAGAATGGTTTGAAATCGATGATTAATAGCTTTATTTATCATAAAACTTATCAAAATAATAACTTCATCAATTGACCAGAAGTCGCATACTCGATTTGAATTCCAAGTATTTTTTTATGTTGCAGCTTGTTTGTTTACTTGACGCGCGACCTTTAAATACTTATAGTTACTCAATGATATATAGGTACATGCTGCCAAAATGGAGTTGGTTTTTTATAAATCCTCTGGATTGGATAATGAAACCGGCATTAGAAAATATGTAATATTGTAATATTTCTTTTGCCCACCCCAGTGTAAGAATTCTTCACCCGCTACTGGTTGTGGATATAAATTATACGAAATTATTATAATCAATAGTCGAATATGTAAAATTATTTTTTATATTATTAAAAAGCGATTCGCGAAGAGAAAAAGTATCGAGCGGAAAACGAATTCAGTAATTTGATATTACGTATATCTCTATTTAATCTCTACACCACGGTATTGTGTAGAACAAAACTGCTTGGGACCATTTTTTTTTTGTTTTTGGTTTTGATGTATATACTTACATCACTTAATCTGTATCATAAAAAGATAAACAAACAAAATTGTTCACTGATCGGATTAAGCGAATAAAAAAATAGTTCAGAACAAGATTTTATTAATTTATATTTATGTCCATAAAACAAAACACGCTGCAACACTCAAATCCCACATATTTTATTGATGTATATTAAGAATACTAATGATTAATTTTCAATTTCATATTTTACAGATTTTTTTACTTCTTTATATGCTGAGCTGGTCCCTTATCAGATCACCAAAGCATTGGCTATTAAAATCCACATTTTTAGAGAAAAAGTTTGCAAGGGAATCTCTTTTTTTTAATCATAAGAAATGAACTACTTTACTCAAATCAAGCACTTTGAATCGACTCCTGTCTACATTTTATTCATTTGAGTCGTTTCATCAGTACGTCAAGAAAACAAATCACTCGAAATTCAATTTCAATTGTAGTCTTCGCGAGTCATTTGATTTTTCACTCTTCCCGGTAATGACAACATTCTGTTAGAGTAAGAAAGCTACTGATTTAATAACGCCAACTTACACCAAAAGATTGTATACTTTTATAGGACACTATTTAACAAAGTATAAATCTAAATATTGAAACAGATATAATTGTATTATCACTAATTTTCCATGTGAAATGAATCATCCAAGTCACATCTCACCACTCATCGTTGCTGAATGCATAAACTATGCAAATAATTTAAGATAATTTAACTGCAAGTATTTTCAGTAATTAAGTATTACATCTTAATTACTAACTATGTTTAGTCCGTTAGTAAGACGCTGTAGAACTTTAAAACGTTTTCTATGGCGAAATATAAAATATAAAGCTAAAAAATGTTTATCAGTCACAAATCATATTATTTAGAATGTTTATCAATTAGTAATTCAAAATACTTACTATAACTGTTAGTGCCATGAATGAGTTACATAGGGTAGATTAAATATCTAATGTTGTGGACTCAAAATAAAGCGTTGGATAAAATGACTGACAAATGAAAATAAATCGTTTTAAATTATATTTTCACTATAAATTTTAAATGAACTGAAATATTCAAAATATTTCATCTTTCTTTATCCCTTTTTATTTAATCTTTGAAATAATGCTTTTTCTAAATCTCAATAAATGTAAATAATTTAAATACAGATCTAATTATTTACGTGTGTAAAGTGAAAGGAAATATTACAATATGTATTTCAACAAAAAATATAGTCTGGGGAGTATAAGCCTTTTTAAAAATTGCATTTGAAATGAATTACCGCTAAGCCGCAGATAAATCACTCAAAATGAATAAAATCATATTTAATATATACAATTTTTCATTGCTTTGTGTGTATGATTATTTGTCCAATAAAAATATTGAAATTCGATCTGTGCAATAACGCGCAACAAAAACACATAAATATAGACTTTTGGGCAATTCTTTTATAAGCAAATATAAAACTAATACTCGCTTAATCTCGCTAATATGGCCGCAGTATGCAAAGTAACTTTCGAAAAAATACCAACTCGATATTCCTACCACTCGGGGAAGGAGACATTTTTATCTCTGTAATACTAATTTATGACCGGCTCTAGGAATATATATTACCGAAAGGCCTGCCTAGGAATATAAAAAACTACGAATAACTTTTATGTGTGCTCAAAGATCAGGAAACGTTCATGTGGGGCATGCAGTAGGCATCCAATGATACAAAATCTTTTTTAACACGCATGTATTGAATCAGAACTTACATTAGCCTACAATAATTGACAATATATGGCCGTAATGGCTAAAACTTTTGTAAACATTTGGCATCATCGACAGAAAACCGTTCATAATTTTTAACCAGGTTTTAAATAAAGTATGATTGAAACCTCTAAACACACGCAAAATAGGCACTGTCAAGTCAAGTATTACAAGCTTTTCTAACAATTTTCTCTATCTTAAGGTTGATATTTTTTGGTAGACTCCCTGGTTATTTTGTTAATAAAAGATTATAAATTTTAATTGGTTTTGCCATAATTGAAAGTCAATATAAGATTTATATTAACAACTGTGTATTTTACCACATTTTTATTTAAGTATTTTCAACTGATAAAAGTAAATCGGAGAGACTTCTTGACAAGATTTATAAAACAAAAACGATGAAAAGAGCAAGATGAAGATATAATCTGTTGCCTTCTTATCGTATCAATCTATGAAAATGATTTTGTAGTATTTGACTAAAAACCAAACATCTACTCTGCAAAAAAAAAGTAAAAAAGCATATTGTTGGAATAGGCTATTAGAAATAAAAGAAGTCTACAAATCTAAAACTGATACATTGTGAACACATCAAATAAATAAATTTAATTTGGTTAATACCAATAAATAAAAATATTCAATCTAAATTAATGCACGATATGAACGCAAAAAAACGTGAAATTTTAAATTGATAATTATCTTCATTAATGCACCTGTATATATATTTCTTTAAGTTCATTGTTTATCCTATTATTATTAAACACAATGAATTATTTGATTAAAAAAGTATTCATGTTTTCGAGAAGAGTAGGTGTTGTGGTGTTTGATAGTCAACACTTCGAATGCTTAGTGCTTAATATCGGGACATAAAAAAAACTAGTTTTGAAGTACAATGATAACCGATAAATCACGCTATTAAATTCCACACTTTCAAAAAATTATGTCTTGACTTGTTAGGAAAAATGTCATCATCATTGGGAAAGTGTGGAGACGGCCAAAGATGTCGGATATACGTTCATATATTTTTTTAATTTTAATAACACAAGTTATGTTTTTTTCCTATATTCTTTATCTGATGCATTTTATTCGTGTTTATTAAACAAAGGTCGATTTATTGCGTAGAAATACTTTTATTTATGGAATTAAATCGTAATCCTACATATTCTAATCATTTGTTCTAGATAAAACTGAAGACTGAATAAACTGAATGCTAGATAAGACCGAAATATAATATATAACGTCTTATAGTGCACTTTTTTTCTACCCGGTACACATCTATACCATGACCGCTCCCAGTTCTGCGTGTATGAACTCCTAACGTGGCATTTAATCAGATACGGCTAGAAAGATGTGTGTGGGAAAAGATTTATAGTTAGCTAATCGTTCTCTTTACTTCTTGCTTTTAGAATTAGATAGGAGATGACTGTAAATAAACGAAAAAGTCACAAACATCCATTTATTTTCACAAAAAATGTATTAAAATGTCCATTATAGGATTCTTACTCATGACGCTACGAGTTCCACTACCAACTAGCATCGACCACTCAGTTATAACCGAAATTTATCAACGAACAAAATCTTTGTTGTTTATTTATTTGGTTATTCGGACGTATTTATACAAAAACTGTTTTTGAGTTGATTTCTCTCGATATTTTTCTGTGAGATATAAATGAGTATGGGAAGACTGAATGTACACCGATTGCCTTGCGTCTCGTTTCCAAACATTTGGGAAGGTAAAAATGATTTAAAGCATTTCAGATACCCATGTCATTTGGGGTAACAATTCAATAAATCATTATATACATATCTAACACTGGAGGGTCGACACCCGGACCGCGGCAAAGAAGCCAGGCCCGTTATACGACGTAAGAAAGAGAGGGTTTATAAATAAAATCAAATTTTAATTTGTCTTATATTGTTTTGAATTACCTCGCTTATAAAATGTTGAACAATAGTTTAAAAATGACTTTTCATAGACATATTTGAGGCAACGTAATGTTTATATGTTTATGTATACATTCTTAAATAAAAAAAAACTCTCAGTTAAATGGGAGGGCTGAGTGTTAACTCTCTTGTCCATTCTTAGAAAGGGTATAGTCCCGGGCGGACTTAGTCAAATGGTCTGAAGCAGCATAGGCATGTCGTTGAATCCTACGATTTCAAGTCTTACATATATTTGTTGTATCACTATTATATATTACAAAGGCTTAATATTTTATTTCAGATTTGTAGTTATAGATTTGTACGAACGAGGTCTATCACATTTTAATCGTATACTATTTAATATCGTTTATGTATATTTTGTTTATTGATTGAAGTGGCATTTACATGGTAGAACACCATTATAATACAATAAAAATAACAGCGTATTCAATTCTACACCATTTTATCAGTCTTTTTAGTTTATTTTTTCAAATTGATAGAAACCGAAGTAACTATCAACTAACTCATAAATTTTTGTAGAACTGAAATAGTTTAGTATTTTTATCCAATTATAATGTGATTATCTGTAAATTATTGTCATAGTTCTTGAACCAATCGTTTGATATACATTGTAATTATTAACACTCAATTTTATATATTTAAATAGCCTTGTTAAGATTTATACTTTGTCAGTTGATAATGTAGTAAAAAATGAATTCTGTTTTATTTTTAAAATTATATCTTTAAATGTTAGATATAATATGTATTACATTATTATACGTATTTAGTACACTAGTTCTGAGGGCTTAATATATATATATATTATAATACTCTAGTAAGTGCATTTAAAAGGGCCGCCAACGATTAAAAGTTACATTTAATAATAAAGAGAAGGAATTAATTTGTGCTCAAAATGTAATCTCAATAAAAATTAATAGTGAAAAGTGTAACATTAAAAAAAATAAACGAAAAAGGCGGATTGTTACTGGAAACACGTCTTTGAGTTTCTGGTATACGAACTCCGTTGTTTGAGTTGATAGTATGCACGATGCTCAATGAACCGCGATGGATGCTTCGGTATACCTCTGCTTACTGTATTACAAAACCTAATCTTAACTCTTTCAAATCCAACATGTCACAGACCGCAAAGAAGTCCTTCAACTTAACAACGATCGAATAATCTTTGGTTCATTTTTTTATTTTTTTACCATGTCTGCTCCCAATGTGGATCATAACACTGCTAATGAAAGTATCTCAACAGAATTTTTTCTACGAGAACAGCTGGCTACTTAGTTGTTCAACCTCTCTTTTTCGAAGAGCGTAGGAATAGGAGATATAAGGATAAGGCTAGAACAGGACTAGTGGTTAGCTCATCGATCTCGCTACCCCCTGTTTTTAAGATTGTATGCTTTGGAATGAATTACAGACATCATAAACATCCATGCCTACAAAAAGAAGTTCATAAATCGATGGTTAAATCAATTTATAAAACTGTGCGTACCGGGATTTGAACCTGAGACATTCGTAAATTAAGCCAACGACGTTAACCACTGCACCACGGACCACGGTGAGTACAAATTTGTCAAACTGATGACACATAGATTGGGCATATTATAATGCATTGAATGAATTGTTACCGGCTGAAAAATGATGATCAGGAGGCAAAGTGACATTTACAATATTTTTTCTTTATCCTATATCCATTCACTGTAAATGATTGACGAAGAACCTTTGCATTATACTCCATCGGTGTTGAACTTTTACGCTATGTGTCCTGAGTTGCGCATACTGGAATTCTTTAACGTGCACAAACATACAATTTACCTCAGCGCGTATAAAAATTTAATAAATCCTTAAAAATTGTGTATATGTAGTGTAGAAGTGGAAAAAAAATTATTTATCTTTTAAAATTAACTGTGCATTTACGTTAGCTGTAATGTAATTCTATATATAATACCTCAGACTGGTCTGTAGGCGTTTTATTATTATCACATATCACATGTAGGTGTACATTTAAAACTAGCTACTTTAGGCATTCATTATTTCACTTTCAATACCGTCATCTATGAGGGCCATCCCACTAATTTTACAATAAAATATAACTGGATTGACTGGTTCTGATGATGTGTAAGATACTGAAATAGCTCTCAACTTCATTTCATAGACTTTGTGGAAGCTTGATAATTTTAATACAATGAGTTCTAACAAGCAGTGATTGCAATCATTCGTTGATAGCAAATATTCGAATTTACAAACTTTGAATATTTTCGAATTATATATGTGAATTACATCATGCATTATTTTCACTTTTTTTTTCATGTATGATTGGACTAGGCACACACTAGTTGCCAGCATGTGTATTGAATAAGTATTATATTACTTAAATAAACAAAACAGATAGTATCAATATATAATGCGTTTCTAATTGATATTTTTTTTATTAGACAAGTGAGCAATATACAATAATTAACAATGGTTAATACATTAATAATATGAGCGATTAATATTTCAATGATTTATCAAATATTCGAATATCGGGATATCAAAAACGAACCAGATATAAATATTTGAATATTCAACAGAAAAACTTGATAAATTAGTTATTCCACTGTGTCACTAAATGTAACGTGTTTCGTTTATTTATAAAAAGCTTTTTTAGAAGCATTTTCAGACTATTGAAAAAACCGTTAACAGTAATCGATTAGTAAAATTTTAAATAGGACAGGTGACTCGTCACTATTAAATTTATTTTGCTTGGGATTTTCACCTCCAAACACTAGTAATTTTATAATAAGTAATATCATTGTTTGTATCTTACCCACTCTCCACACCCAGTAGAAAGAAACAAACCGGCCTTACCTTTAATTTTTAATTTAAGAATTAGAATCATTGTTAACCTTAAAAGTAAACAAGTTAGTCTGAAGAGGCTTCTTAAATAAACGAAACGCGTTACATTTAGTAATACTGTGGAATAACTAAGTTATCTATTTTAATTTTATGTTAAAAATGAATTTTCACAAAGTCACTTTCAAATCCATCGAAAATATATTCGAATATTCGATTGGAATCCCTATTATTAGTGAAAAAAAATCATTTAATAAATAAATAAAACAGTTTTTTAAATACTATGCAAGTAAACCGCTGTGGCGTTTAAAGTGTTGAATCTAAAACGATTTGGGGCTATTGCAAGAGGCAAAAAATTCGATTGTGTCCATTCATTGAGAATTTGAAGTCACGACTTTCTAAGTTTGCTGAAAATCAAAATCAAGCCTCGAGATATCTGTGTACACGCTCACAAAAAAACTGGACATTTGACCAGTTTTAAATACCAAACCCGACCCGACTCCAAATAAAATTGCATTAAACATTGATGTTAAATTTATTTTATCGACGAAAGATTAACTGCTCGATAATGCGAGTTTTGGAAGTATAAATAATGAATAATAATTATATACATAATATTGTTTTGATAATTATTGGCTCGACAGTACCGTGAGAGTATTGGCCTCTTCTAAAGTACACATGCATTCGTACCAATGAGGTTAGTCAGAGCAGTTTTTAGTATGGGCTTTGGGTGAGTTCGTTTTATGCTTGAATAAAAACACATGTATTATAGTGAGCTAAGTACATATTTCAAATTTTATTAACACATCAGGACCGTTTTACTTAAAATAAAATAGGTTTTTGCTTAGAACTATTTAATTATATTTTGTAACTTTATAACTGAATATTAATAAAGAACAGATTAAATGGTTTATTATAGTAGAGAATCAGTATTATAAAAATATATATTTTGGGTTTGTGTCTTTGCCACACGTTAAAGATCAGTTATCGGTACCGCCGAGTTTTTCATGCGTGATATTTTGTAACATATCGGAAGAAATTTTGGTCAATTGATGTAACCCTCAAAATTGAAATTGTTCAGGAGAGAGCAAAAACTGTTTTTATCGAAAAATTATATGGTGAGTTGCGTTATGGACTCTTTGAAATGCACTCCTGTAGATTGTCAATTCTGCATACACGGAACTATACGCAGAGAGTGTCGATATAATAGTGGTTTACGTCAAGTGGCTGACTCAGAATTTTTTAAACCTAAAATCGATGTAAAATGATTTTTCCCTTCCAAGAAGTGGTCAATTTATTTTTCTAATTTACATCATTTGGCCTATACCTGCTCTGTCGTCTTTAAAATGAGATCCAATCATTAACTTTTTTTCGTATTTTTTGAGGGTTACATCAATTAGACAAAACACCATCAATATTTTTTTTTCGTTTCCAAAAGTTCTTTGTTTCAATTCGATTTGATAGAACTCCAATCAAAATGATAAAATTATCAATGTATACAGTTCTAAAAGAGTTTTCGCGCTATCGTAAAAACTATAATAATACGACACGAAGATATTTATATATAAAAACATACATTACTCAAATGTTTTATAGCCAAATATGAATGCGTTGCTTATATCAACGTAGTAAGCAAAGTTACCGTATCTACATTTCTGACAAGTGCCGTCAGTTAAATCTGCATCTAACTATTCCTAACTAAGAAAATATCTTTACCAAAAAAAAATACTTCGATTAGTGTAGTAGATACAAATTAATAAATAATCCCGATCTGCAATGGAAATAATAAAAAAATGTGTTAAGTTACATTACATAGAATATCGAAACACCTCTAATTGCCAAAAAATCCTAACCATGCTTTAGCACGGTTTACCAGTCAGTGTTGATGAAAACAATGAAGGAAAATTTCATTATAAAATAACACAATTTGTCGTGACCCAAAAAAATTGGTATACACCCGATTTTCTTTTTGCACGGTTCTTTGCATGGTCTAAGGAAACAGACCAATAATTTTTTAACACTGATATTTTTGCTTTTACGCGGTTACGAAAAACGAAAAGTACTATTAAATACAGAATATGTATATATTTAAAAGCATTTCGGCCCTTTGTGAATATTGGAATCATCATGTTTTGCTATTCGGCAAATTTTAAGATGCACTTGTTATTGTTTACAAATTTATGTTGCTTATCTTTTAATATCTGTGTAATTTAAATTGCAAATCATGATTACTTATTATGTATGTCTTTTATGAAATCTTTTTATATCTATAAATAAAAAAATAATTCAACCTATTTTTGAGTTCAAGTTGGTATTTTAAGTAATGGAATCTCTATCTCCAATTTTTGATCTGCACTTAATCTTTTTTTACACGGTTTTATTTTGCACGGTAGTCTCTGGAACGTAGATCACGTGCAAAAAGAATATCAGGTGTACAATAATTATTCTAAGCAATTTAAGTAAATTGAAAAAAATACAAAATTATAATCCTATTATATCGACTGTAGAAAAGCAAAAGGACGTAAAGCACACCAAAAATATTGTGTATAAATCACGCAAAACGTGTTAATACACTACATTTATATACATATCATCGACGTACGGTGGACTTATCTCTACCTCTATCGTACAACCTCACTTGGGTATGAGCAAGAGGAATACAAGTGCATGCCTTTGCATCTCGCTCGCACCCTTCACATTGAGCGAAAAAGAGAGAAAGTCACGTCGGGAAAGGGAAAAGGACATATCCCTCCATTTTTTTCGACATTCACAATGTATGCAATTTTAATACACGTTTACGGTGAGCTATATTGCAATATTTTGTCTGTGAGTTACGACGTTTTGTCTTTCCATGCATGCGTTCATTTCTCAGTAGTTGTAATTTTTACGATATTTGAACAAAACATGACTAATTGCATGTTGAAAATAGATTCAATTAAAAACTATAGATGTATTTACCAATTTAACTTGGTCGCTAGTGAGGGTGCCACCGTCGCGTTAGAAATGTTGCCATACTCAACCAGAATTGAAATTTCAATAAACTCCAAAACTGATAGTTTAGCGATGGTTATAAAAAGTAGACAAGATATTTATTTTGCATAAAATGTCAATTGGAAAAATTTATTCTAGTCTGACAATTCTAGTTTCAAATTCGGTGGCGGCGAAGTAATGTTGGTAATACTACAGTATTTCGCACTTTTATTCAAGGTGATGTAGATATTATTTATTGTAAAGCTTTTGATTCTTGATGTGAGGAATTCGGAGTTAGACGAGCGCATTCTTATCGTGAATACAAGACCACATAGCATTGGTGTGTCAACATAAGGTCAATAGCGTATGGGTCTCACATAACTTTGCGAATTCCTTTAGAGCAGAGCGTCATAATCTTTTATCACCGGAAATATCTAAATAGTTCGTTAATTATTTATTTAAAAGTTTCATTTGCTCTATCATGTAATAGTTAAAATATATTTTTTTGTTTGTAATAACAAAGGCATTTTTTTTATTTTAAAAATGAAACAAAATTTGATTGCTAATTTCACATGTTTATAAAGATCGCGAGTGTCGTCAATATACTGTCTTTCAACTGATAATTGACAATTAACACTCTTTCTAATTCTTATTGTCAAACTATTTCGTGTTGCAGTAATCAAGTATATACAAACTAAATACATTTCCATTTTTTCACTTTAAATAATTCGAGTGTGGAAATGAAAAAGGACGTAACCCACAACAAAAACGTTGTGTATATCTCACACAAAACGTGCTAATACACAATATTTAAATATAGATATAAAATATATCGACTGTAGAAAGACAAAAAAACTTATCCCTTCATCTTTTCAAAACACATTTTTTTTCAATATAACAATCCACGTTTTTTGGACTATAAACAATATTTTTGTGTGTGGGTTACGTCCCTTTTTCTTTCCACAGTCGACATAATAATTATTTTTGGTCATTATTTGATAAGACGAGGATTTTAATGTAAATACTGTTCGTTACTTACCAATCACAGACCAAATACAAACTAACGATATATATATTTATGTATTTTCACCATATCTTCTCCTTATGTGGAGCAAATAGCCTCAAAATCGATTTAAAAATTATATATTTGTAATGTATAATATTACCTCGCACCCATCCGATCCTAAAAACGGGGCGTATCGAGAGCGATTATCTAACCACTAGTTCTCTCTTAGCCGTATCCTTCTATCGATATTCTCTTCGAAAAGGAGAAGGTGAACAGCTGTGTAAAAACAGTTGCCGTAGAAAACTTCTGTTGTGATACCTTCACTAGGAGACCATATGCTTTACATTGGGAGTGAACATGGTAAAAAAAATATCTAAACTATGCTGTTTATTAATATTTGTTGTGAAATAGTTTCTCACTGATTATTAATATAAGCCGCATCGTGATTGATCACAGAATTTTAGTTATAAATAATTATTATATCTTATCGGCAATGCATAACACTATTTGAGTGCCTTGGTACTTTCAGTTTCTCAGAATACTGTGTCATTTCACTGACCATTTTGCATTTCAAGTTTACAGGGCTATTTCAATACAATCGAACTAAACAATAACACCTCACTTGCTATTCAATAGGACACGCCAAGCACAATTCCCTGGAGATATTTTTATATTACCATAGAAATACACCACGTCCATAACTAATGTTGGGGAAATGAAAGATTATAATAAACTCTCTTTGACAAAAAATCTATCATGTCCATGATGAATTATAGTGTATCAAGATTATTTCCATATGGGTATTTAACTTGCAAAAATAAATACTTCGCATTTTAGTAACTTACAATAATGAATTGTTTGCAACCAGTTAAATCACTGCAAGATATTTACAGTTTAATATATTTTAAGGATTGTTATGATTAATTTCGCACACCCAATTTTTTTTTATTAACAATATTTAAAAAAAATATATATCTTTCATTAGCAAAAATATATCTTACATTTCAGCTGAAAGCCAATGCGCTAAATATTTTGCAAATTTTGAAATCATACGATATAAATCCGATAAGAATTTTTATAAGTCACTCATTTCCAAGATCGCAAATTAAAATTTAAAAAATCTAAGTTTGATATTGACGTTGCTGGGATTTGAACCAGGACTCCAACTGATCGCTAGGGTAAAGCTCTTACCACTAGAACACAGAAGCCGACAAAAACAATGTCTTAGACTATTATAAGTCAGAAAATTTACATTTTGAGTTAATAATGCAGAAACGTTTGAAATATCATTATTTGTTTGGTCAAAGATCAAAAGTCTAAATGAATTCTACGGAAATACAAGACAGAATCAATAGTCTTAAATGTGAAGAAACTGTACTGTGTGATATTTAAAGACTTCGTTTTTTTGAGTTGCTATAGTCTAATATTAGTAATCAAAGTTTTATTGTATATTTAGAAAATGACATCTTGAATTATGCTTATTCCGGAATAGACAAATTAATAACAATAAACGAAAACGGCGCAATTGTGAAGCATTCAGTAACAATAGTAATCAAAAATATATGAATAATAGGTTAAATATAAAAATAATTTAAAAATAAAAAATTAATTTTTAATCAAGACATTGTTTTTTGTGTAACATGATATGCGTATTATATATAAATATTTTTTTTTTGTTTTTTCTATTAGTTTATAATAATTATATTGTATGCATAGTCAAAAGAGTCTAATTTCAGACTATGAAATTGCAAAAATACTATTAGATATATATTTTCTGTAAGATTTTTCAATATTAAAATGACAACCTGATACATATTAAGAAAGAAAATTAGCTTAGTACAAACATTTTTAGTTGCGAGGGTTTGAATCTTAAAATTCAATTATCTAAGAATGTCATTTTTGACATGTCATAATCTAAACCTAGGGTTGCGATTTGTATTAACAAATACCTCTAACTTTCATATTTATTTGGTAGATATTTCAATAAAAACACGAAATGATCTCTTGTTAATCATTCTTGAAAGTTCATTACTTTCATCGCGGATAGAACCAGAAACGGAGTAGCAGTCCTTATCTAATTGTTCACTCTTCGTCCTGTCTTCAGGATTAGTTAAGGTATAGAAGAGTGAAAACCTTACAAAAATCCATGTCTTTGGAACAAGTTCATTAGTCGATTAAATAAATATATACTATTTGTATTCATAGATTCATCACTTTTAGTGCATGCTTCATTGGTACGAAAGTATAAAGCGTTATGTCCATGGTTATAAATAGTTGTATCTGAAAATATCTCTTCATATCTAAATTATTTTTAAAAACTTTCATTAATAATTTATTTGTTTTATATTTAGACAAATGTTGATTTGAGTGATTTGAATACTACCGTTCAACTATCGATGCCTTTAAGGTGTCGTGTTTGATATTGGGACAGAACACAGAACCAAAAAAGAAGAGAGAACCAGAAAAATTTTACATCAGTGACGTATTATGATAATCTTTGGTCACGCTTTTTGCCGAGGGTCAGAAAGCCTTTAAAGTCTTATAGTATATAATATATGCCAGGTTAAAAAAGTAGATAAAATAAATCCACCAAGAAGTTACAAAGCAACCAGATGAAAGAAATCACCAGAGGTATTTGCTTTAAAACTTTCATAAAAATGATAAGAGTAAAATGGTAACATCTTATTTAGAATTCAGCAGTGTTTCAGAGTGGTCGCGATCTTTAGAGATAGAGAACAAAACTACGCTTAATATAATTATATGACTGTTGTTAAGTGTATAAAAAAATATTGTTTTGTGGACAAAATAAAGGCCTCTACACGTATCTCTTCTAATGAACCAGGTATTTGACCAAGCAGGTTTCGTCTGCTAAACGCGGTCTTTTTATCAAAGGTAACAAATCAGTGCTTTTAAAGCACCAAAAGCATTCTCATAATCTTGAATATAATACAGCGTGTCCTTAAATAAATACTCAAAATAAAAATAGATCGATGTAGTTATTAACGTTTAGGGATTTTTTTTCACGATACGTTTTTATGTATATAATATTATAGCTAGACAAGAATATCATCGTAGAAAACGAAAGCAAAAAATAAACACTAGATTAATTGTGAGAACGTTTAATTTAAGTAGTCTGAAAACTTTTATTAAAATTAAAATATTTTATAATGATTTTAATAAAAATCGATTAATGCCAATTCGTAAAGTTTGATAAAATATTACCAACTAATCAAGATTGCAAATGAAGAATACAGTACATTGTTTCAAGACACAGAAAACACAATAGACAATTTTACCATATTAAATTCATTTATAATTTTAGCACATTGTCATTTTTAATGATTTTGTAATAAAAGTATTATTTTCAATAATTATTTGTATTTTTTCAATTGTTGATCTTTGAACGGTATATCACTAAAAATAATTCTTAAAATCAATACGCAGTAGCTATGTGCTACGATTCAGTTTGTCTAAAGATACTTTTTAAATGAGCGTAACACCTACAAGCAGTATTTACAAATTAACAGCTTTTTAATTTTATATTGTTTATTCACAATATAAACTTTGTATAAAAAAACCGTTTTATCAGTTGCAAAAAAAACTTTTGATACTGAAAAGGCAGACGGCGTTTCCGGGCACGGTGTATAATTTAGTACACATACTGATGTCTTGTGTATTGTACATACGGCTATACTTACCCCCTCAGGGACGGGCAAACTCTTCATTTTAATTTTCGAATGATTTTTTCATGAATAAATCGTGAATGTATTAATCAATTAATTTTGAAAATCTGCTCTTCCATCACCACTTGCTAAAGCGATTTCGGCTTCCTTGAACAACGACTTAGAAATACGCTTTTAACTCAAATGTAGAGCTAGCTATATGGAAGTTGGCGTAAAGAGAATAATTTACTAACTACACCTTAGTCCTTTCGTCACACTCTCCGAAGAAAGAGGTTGGGTGACTAACTTACAACTAGTTCATGCTTGACAAGTTCAATTAATCACCTTTAATATGTTAACTGTGAAATCTTGGAAAGTGGAAAGGCCTTAATTGAATTTTATAAAAATTAAACAAAACTGTTTCGTATTATTTCTGCAATTTTATGTTAGATCAGGATAATAGTTCTGTTTTATTTTAATACACTTCAGTTAAGATGCTTTTTTAGGAGTAAATATGCTCAACATTGCGAGCATGAACGGTAAAACAATAAAAATACCACTTGGAATGCTAGAGAAATGTAGATCCGCGTGCTTCGCTCGTCGTCCGAGCTTGAAGGGTTACCGAGGATATTGTAGCGTGTGGTGTGTAGAGCAGGGCAATACGCAAATGTGTGCATTTTTAGCATTTTTTAGTCGTGTTGCGATGCGTTTCGAAAATTCCGATTTATCTGCGGTGAATGAATGCCCCCGAGCTGGACGCGCGAAGCTCTGAGTCTTCGATAATATTTTGATGCGAGCCACCTACCCCCCTCGTCTTCCTTGCTTGCGTATCTCCATGGCAGAATTTATATCGACCATTTTTGTTTTTGATCGAATAGGTATACTGTTCAGCGCATGCTATGGTCAAAAGCTTTGAAAGCTTGCGAAACACATATTCATTTAATAAGGTAAAAAGGAATTATCAAATGTTTTTGATAGCGATTATGGCATCACGCAAAACGTCAGGATTATGATTAAACAGAGTTTTTTTACTATACAATATAAACTTATTTATATAAACATACTTTTTTTATATGGCCTATTTTGACTATACACATAAAACTGCTTTCATGATTTAGGGAAATGGTCAGGCTGGGTAACAATCGGTTAGCTTCATTAAAGCGAAAAAATATACAAACTCCATGCTGTGTTTCTCAACAACAAATTGACGATGTTTTAGTCAGTTGATATTACCCTAAAAATTGAAATTGTTCAGGAGAAAGTAAAAACTGTTTTTATCGAAAAAATTATATGGTTAATTGCGTTATGAATCTTTTGAATGCACTCCTGTATTTTCTCATGTTTGCAGATACGGGATTATACGTATGGAGTGTCAATACAATAGTGACTTACGTTGAGTGACCGAGTCAGAATTTTTCAACATAAACCAATGTAAAACGACGTTTCCTTTCCTAAAAGTGGTCAATTCATTTTTCTAATTTACACCATTTGACCGAGACCTGCCTTGTCGTCTTTAAAATGAGATCCAATAATTTTCGCATGTTTTGTGGGTTACATCAATTGGCCAAAACACAGTTGATATATATTATTTTATTTTTAAATTAAAGTTAAAGTTATAATGCAAGTATTTGTATCTGATTTAGCATTCAAGACATTTACAGTTTCTAATCATATTTTCTGTTTTAAACAAGTTGTAGATTAATTATTATTTATAAATAATTTTACACTACTGTCAAAAAAGCTCTTTATAAGGGCAGGCAGACGTATTTATTTTTTCACATATCAAGCTTAGTAGCCAATGAAGCACCCGAGCCAGTTCATAACGGATATAAATACGTTTGCACACTAAATATGTTACTTTACATCCATGAACATAAAATACGAATTTTTGAATACTTTACGTAGGTACTATCGTCTTTTATTCATGAAAAATACTTACTGTGATCGAAATGTCGCGTGACACGAATAGCTTATGTCAAAATGAAAAGGTTGATTTCTCTTAAATGCATAAAATTAGGATAGAAATGCCTTAACATAAAACAGCGTTTTATTAGCTTCAACCCCTAAATAAGTGTTTAGTGTTATGACAAAATGATGGGGTAAAAATATTATATTTTTTATATCGCCCTTTATCTTAATCTCACGATGCCTTAACTTTTCGGCTTATTATATCAGAGAAACATAATATTACTTTTCTCTAGAAGGCTACTAATATAAAATGATTGTTTTAAACTATATTTAAGTATTCATTTCTTTTACTAAGTCATTATTTGGTATATTATTTCAAGATTAATGCATATAAATCATTACTAGAATAATTTCCACTTGAACTAATATTATATAATAATTGATTTCGGAGAAAAAGTAAGTATTATAATTATATAGTAAAGAGCAGAGATGGGTTACTTGTGACCCTCTAGATTCCCAAGTGTAGCCTTTTCACTGAAAACATATTTGCTGTTTTCATTAATTAACAAATTAATGTACGTATATTTTTTCAATGTATGTTTCTTGACTGATTCATTCAGATGAATGAATGCAGCCTTCCGATACATAAAAAAAGTTTCCCACTTCCAGGCAGGTGTATTCATTTTTTAATAAAAAATAAAATAGCAAATATGGACGAAAGAAAAACAAAACATTAATTTATATGAAAGAAGCAAAAAAAAAAAACACCTATCTTTAGATACATTGTGCACAATTCTCTGGTGATTTTTATATATTGCCATTGAAAAACACTTGTTTTGATAAGGAATATGACAATAAAACCTTTTTGACATTAAACCTTTCGTATGTGTAGAAAATAGCAACGAATTCTTACACATACTATTGAGGGTTACATCAAAATGATTAGATTTTGAAAAGGTCGATTAATAATGTAAATAAAAATTATCACTAGCTATTTGAGAATTCATGAATAAATAAAAAAACACATTGCTTTTTTATACGTAATTAAAAATCGTTTACCATATCTTGAGAGGTTGATAAGATACTTTATAAGTCAGTACTAAGTTGGTCATATCTCAAAAAATAATTTTATTTACATTTTAACAAAGTTAATACAAAGATAATCATTGTAATGTATATTTTATGTAACAATTTATTGTCTTAAAACTATTCATAATCTTTAATATAAGCGATAAATTACAGTAACTAAGGTCAAACTATATCCTGTGCCGGTTTGTAATAATATTTTTTTTGTCATACGTAAATGCTTTACTATACGATGTAATAAAATTATGTTTTGCGGAACTTTGTGCAATGGCCAAAAATATCTGCAGAACGAATGAATCAAAAATAAAAGACTTTTAACGCAGCTACTGAAAGAAATTTTCAGTAGCTGCGTTATTAAATTTTTTTAATGGTTCGTATTCTACTTTTTTTTTTTTTCCATGTCCGCTCCCAATGTGGAGCATATGGTCTCCTAATGGAGGCATCTTGACAGAAGACGAGAACTGCTTGTCACTCAGTTGCTCAACCTCTCTTTTCTTTTTCGAAGAGAGTAGGTATAGAAGGATAGGGCTATGAAAGGACTAGTGGTTAGCTAATCGCTCTCGTTACGCCCCGTGAGGATGGGATTGGTGGGAGGGAGGACTCAGACTACGAACAGAAATCCATAAATCGATTGAAAGATCAATCTATGAAAACCATCCGCACCGGGAATTGAACCCGAGACATCCGTAACCGTAGCCAGCGATTTTAATAGTTAAATAGTTATTTTGTATACCTATAAATAATTACTTTGCAAACATATTAGTCTATAGTATTATACAAGTCTGTTTTAGAATATTAAATTGATATAAAAAATATATTAATTAAGATATAATTAAGTGTGTATATAAAGATTGTTTAAGGAGACTGTATATTATATTTTATTAGAGCACATACAATGTATTTTATTATATTTATACTGTGTGAGGTTTAGTTGCAACAATATCGTCTTTGAAATAAAATTAGATATTATTCTGATTTAATGTGCATTAAAATCATAATTTAATACAATTCAATCAAGTAAATGATATTTTTCCCGCCTCTTAGAATAATTGATTGATATATATATATGTAATATTGTCGGTTCCGTGGTGCAGTGATCAACTGCGTTAGATACGGTTACGAATGTCTCGAGTTGAAGTTCCGGTACGGACAATGTCATAAATTGATTTATGTATTTCAGTTCGTAGGCATGGATGTTTGGTGTCTAAAATTCCCTCACACCCATACAATCCCACAAACTTGGCGAAACGAGAGCAAGTAGCTAACCACTAGTCCTGTCATAGCCTTATCCTTCTATTTCTACTCTCTTCGAAAAAAAAAGTTTGAGTAACTGAGTAGCAAGCGGTTTTCGTAGAAAAATTCTGTTGAGATACCTCCATTAGGAGGTTATATGCTCCACATTTTGAGCTGACTTGGTAAAAAAATATACATATCGACTGCGGAAAGACAAAAGGACGTAGCCCACACGCACAAAAATATTGTGCATATCCCACAAAAAACGTGTATTAAATTGTATACATTGTGATTATCGAAAAAAAAATATTTTGAAAATACACGTTTTGTGTTCTTTTTGCCTTTCCACAGTCGATATTTTATATATTATTAAGTATAAAAATAAATATTCGCTTAAGTATAATTCAGACGACGGCGTGATGGCGAAATAGATATCAATACAATTTGATAATTATTTTAGAACTAAATACAATGCAACTTTGTTTCTACTTCAATGTATAGTGCTGTTCTACCAAGTGAATGTGGTACAATAAAAGAATAAACGCATTAAATTGATCGGAAAATAAAACTAAGTGCTGCTTTTATTGTTGCGTCCGAACACTCGGAACGTTTCACGAATGACATTTGATAAAATATTTAAAATAAAGTCTCTTAAAAGTGGTGTCGCCTCTGTTAGAAGGGTAAACATGGTTTTGGGATCGAAACAGGTGTAAACTTGTCATGTTACATTGCAGGCTCGAAGCGCGTGAAGCCCTTTATAGCATTTTTTTAAAGTTTACTTTGTGGTCATTATAATAATACCTTGGTTCGTATTTTAGTGACTTTAAAAGCACCTTTATTTTGTTCATTAAATTCAATTATTTTTTATAATAAACATTGCATATCGATACTGTTTCTGGAAGAAAATACTAAATCGAAAAAATGACATTGAGTTAGTTATACCAAAATGTTTCTTATTTCAAACTCTTCCGTAGGAAGAACACACTTAGTTTTATAAATTATACTTTTACTTAAAAACAGTTTAAAAACTAAAAATGTAGAAGAAAAGAAATAAGAAAATGTATAAAATTTAAATAATAAAATATTGTAGTTATTCTGGAAGAAGACACAAACCGAAAAAAACTAGTTTTTAATAGTAATCGTACTTTAAAGTTTGTCAAATGTATGAAATGTTATTCTTTTTTCATTTTGTGTGTTTGCACAAAAAGTACAGTATAAGATATTAAGTATTCTGTTTACCATACTATTTGACAAAAACAATAACTTTAATAAAATCCATATCATGAAACACAGCAGTGAAGTTGAAAATGTTTCTAAAGCAGTTCCATAAAATATATACGTTTTTTACACGTAAGTTTTTAACTCCTAAACCATGGGAAAATTTTTACGCGAATGTGAAATATGCAGCTTAAATTTACATAAACCTACCACAATTACCGAGTGGTAACGCTTTAGGCGGCCGTTTATTCCAACCAGGGTTCTAATTTTGAAATGAACGTTTGCATGCATTACATTTTAATTTGATGAATTATTTGTATTCGAGGGGTGTATGTGATAATTGACCATTCATATTAACCCCCATCGAAAATGTGGTGAAAATTGATTGTCGCTTACTCAATCATATTCTGACAATATTTAAAAAGATAGCGCTTCATTCAATGTCAGTCCACTTTTAATACTTATTTCAAAAATAATTCAATAGATTTCACATTGGTGGTGGAAATTGTCAATATTGATTTTTAAGCACAAAGAAAAGGTATTAAATCCCACATAAATTTTAATAAATATTTTTATTTTTAATAATTAAATAATATCGTTCTTAAATACTACTTAAGTATTTAATTAGCTTGCACCCAAAACTTTCAATTACTTTTAATATAATATATGGATTAATTATTTTGATTTTAAGTAATTTTCAATTGTAAACTGAAAGCGAAGTATAAAATGCTGTTTCAACACATATTTTGTACCAATTTGTTAATGTTGGCTTAATAATTGTTAAAACTGAAAGCTTATGGGAAAATATTTCATGTTTTGTAAAGTGGTTTAAATTTACATAGCAATCTCACATGCAAACTCTCTGTTTTAAAATGTTTCGTGATTTTTTCATACATGTAATAATATCAAATTGCTTGGGTATAGGATTCAGTCAATTATATTAAATTATATTGATGAAAATATTTATTTTTCTAATTACTGGTAATATACAACTAATAATAATCAAAAATTATGATGATTTAAAAATGTTCGTGAAAAATCTCAGATGGAAAACATGAAGCCAAAGAGGAATTACTAATTATATAATGGGAGGCCTTCGTCAAGAAGTAGATTGATAACAATTGTTTATGATGTTTAAATATACTACAATCGAATTCTTTTTATTTATATTCAAATCGTGGTGCAAATAAATAAAACACGTGTTTCGCTTTATAAGATAGGGGTATTGCTATTCCGTTCACATTTGAACCGCTGCAGATAATTAAGGGATGAAAGAATTAGCTGATTACAGGGAAAAATAAGGGTTGTAGGACTCATTGCAAATGTTATAATAATTGTTTGGGTAATGTCTTAGTCGGAGTCACCGAAATCATTATCAAATAATGAAGCTTATTTTTATGCTATCAACCAATTTTAAGCAGTAAAAAAACGCTTTTATAAAATTTATTTTTAACAAATTATGTCAATGGAAATCATGTTAAGCCACTGATTTGGCTTAAATCAAATTACCACTATTATATTGGTCCATAAAAGTTTCAGACATTATGAACAATAAAGACCAAATATATGTTTTTATAATCCAAATACCACGTTTAACTATAAGGTACAATGCAAGGGACTGTATTACACATTTTTTGTATAGCAATATTAACAGTTTTAAAAATATTATGTAAATGTGTTATTTCCATACATTAAATACAACCTAACCTAAAATTATATCGGAATATTTTAAATAATACAAATTGGGTCAGTAACTACTCCAATTTTTGGTCAGTAATTAATCAAAATGGTTAGTATACACGTGGTCAGTTAATAAAATAAACGTTCAGTAATTTATGTAAAATGGTCAGTAATTTTATATAAAACATCAGTTCATTATTCAGTTTTCGAATTAAACCTAACTTTAACTTTATTTATTTAGCAATTATTTACTGATTAAACATAATTTATTATCGACTGACCACTTGTCGAATTGGTTACAGACTAGTTATGGAATTAGTTACTGATCAAATAATTGGGTACCATACAACTTAAGCATTGACAGTGAATTTATTTTTATTATATAACTACGAAAGAAGAATATTATGTTTTTACAAATTAATTCGACTTGCTTAACTAATAATCTATTGTATAGTATCCAAATGAACAATTATAAATAATTTTGTTTTATCAAACTAAGGCATAAAAGTAAAGTCGCTTAATGTGAATTTTAACCATAATTTCTTCAACAAACGTATATAAAAATACAAAGACAGCAAATTAATTAAAAACACTGTTTTTTTGGATAACAATAATAATACACCTACGTATTATTACGATAGGTATATAATATCCTTCAATATTTGGTCAGACAAATTAAGTGTAATTTAAACTAATAAATAATAATAATAAAGTTTGTCTTTACCTCTTATTTCCCATATGCGACCGGCCATAGCATGTGTTTTGATGTTAAACATGCGTCTCGGATCACGCACAAGCCCTCATTTACGAATTAACTTCACAGTTTACACCTCACAAAGTTGTTACGGATTTAAATCGATCCAAATATTGGGCAAAATGTTCCAAATTACAATAATTTTAACCAACACTTTGTTTTTTTTTTATTATAAAAGTGTTAAAGCCAACCTGTTTTTATACACAGATTGTTTTACGGTATCTTTATTAAGTTGTTATTGATTACTGATCGTTGTTTAAAAACAAAATGTTTAATATTTATTACACTAAATTGACACTTGCTGTGTCGTATTTTCAAATAAAAATATTCGAAGTAACTAGACAACTGCTATACTTTATTGTCATTGTTATATTCGATTGTTTACATCAGTGACTGAATATTTGAATTGAAATATTATAATTCATTGTCAAATATTACAAGATAGCGATGTTTAAAATATTTTCAATCTTTATAGCGCAGCTTTATCAATAATTGTTCGCACTTTATACTGTTTTTTGATCAATATACGTAGCCAAAAAATATAAAGTCTTACGTACTAACAGATGAAATCCATAATAGTAAAATCATTTGTTACGAGTATTTGTTATTGTACTGTAGGGGGACTATTTGGTCACTTTTTCACTTTGCTTCCATCAATTGTCAATTATAAATAACTAATTCACATGCTTTAATAAATTATAACTGAATCCAGAGTTCACAATTTATTTATTTTGCACTCTATTTGACGATAAAAGTTTTCATTCGTTAAATATTTCACGAAAGTCAGCCTGCTTAAATTGTCAATAGCACGATTGTCACTTGTGATTTGAAAATAATTTTAAAAACATAAAAGAAACCAGCCGTCGAAGAAACACCGGTGATTTTTTTTGGCTCGATCGCGATTTGGCGTATTGCCCTGCGTCAGATCGGTACGCTCGTCCGTGTCGGGAGGCTGTCGAGGAGTGACTGGGGAGCGGAGGCGCTCGTCGCTCGACGGTGACTGGTGACTTGTCCCGCCGGCGCGGAATGCTCGGCGCGCAGGCTTCGGGGGTCTCGCGAGCGGGTCGCGGGAGGCTCCGGTCTCTCGTGAGAGGACGCCCGAACGGTATGGCTATCGATGTCGTCACGCATTTTTACCTGCCGCATAGACGATTTGATTAATAAATTAACATTTTTCGAAAAGGTAACAAAATTCTTTACATATTTGGCCCTGCATAAATGCCTACTCGCAAACATAAGGAATGTGTCCTTTAATGTAAATTCTTTAAAAATATTACTCAATCCGTAATGAATATTTTTTATTTAATTTAATAGTAGTATAAAAGTATCAGTATTTCATCTAATATAAATGAATGAATGTTTGTTTGTCCCCTATGCATTACTATACCATTCACCCAATATGAAGCTTTGGTGAGTGGTTGTGCGCACACCCGTGAAGGTTTCTGAAAAAAAAGCTAAAATCTAAAAAAGGAATCATATAAGTACAAACATCGACATCTCGGAAATCCTTCCGATTTATTTGTGTACGCACGAGACGGAAAACAAAAAATATTGTGTATCCAAAAGCACTTCAATAAACAGGGCTTAAACACTTTCATTCTTTGAGTGGCATTGCAACGCATGCCGGGTACTCTCTGGTTATTCTAATAAAATTGAAAATCAGTCGGTGCTTATCACATTTGGGACATGATATAATTTGATAGATTAACTATTTATATAGTAGCTATAGGTAAAAAAATACGATAATTTTCTAGATATAAGGCATTCTACAAATAAAATTTTAAATTGCTGGTTTAAGTTTTAATGAACTGAATAACTTAAAAACTGCTTAAACTTTTAATCAATTCTTTATGATTTGCTTAACTAATTGTCACATATTGTGGATAAATTATTATTGCAGACAGTTAATAGTTATATAATTTGTCTCCTTATGCTATTAATGAAATGACAACAAAAGCAAAACACTCATTCTAAAAAATCTTGTCGAGGAATGTAAAAAAACATCTTTATATAATAAACGATTCATTACAAAAGTCGCAGCCATTCTAGGAGACAACTTCTTAGTTTTTGGAAAGGCAAAATATGTCAACGCACAGATAAGCTACAAACCACATTTTCTCATTCATTTTTCATACTTATCATTAAATATTAGTCTTCCACTTGAGTCTCGTTGCTCTTGCATGCATGTATTGTTGATAAGCGAAATTAAGTTATCTGGATTATGGTTCCAGCATCTTTAAATATATTCCTAAACTATATTTATAATTAAAATTAAACTAATACGAAGCTAACCTCAAAAATAAACAAGTAATATCAGTAATAATTCTTGTTTATTATGTATAAATATGTATTGTCATTTGTCATAGTAAAGAGTAATTAAAACTAGTTATATATATTGAGCTTTCCCTCCACAAAATAAACTAATCAGCTGTGTAATATATTAACCACAAGATCCAACAATACGATTTAAATATAAAACACTTTTAAGGAACAAAAAGTATTTTTGTTTGATTTTAAATATAGTTTATACAATAAATGCGTGCCATATAAAATGCTCACCTTAAGTAAAGTACACCACGCATATCTGCATTTAAAATTTTATAATACGTTTAGCCGAGTGGTTAATGTCGTTTGCTTCATTTACTGTGCTGACGAGTTCGAATCGATTTATGGATTTATGTACGAAGGCATGGATGTATGCGATACCTAAAATTCCCTCCCACCCATTCAATGCTAAATAATGGACGTAGCTGGAGTGATTAGCTAACTACTATCTTACTCTAGTCTTATTCTTACATCCTTACTCTATTCGAAAAAATAGATAAAGGAATTCCGGTAAAAAAAATCTTGTAATCCGGTAAGTTCTACCAAGAGTAAATATTCTCCACGTTAGAAGCGGACATGGTCAAACAAATATCCAATGTTATTAGTAAACATTATTGTATAAGAAAAGAACCAGTGGCCGTACCATACAATATACTTTTATTTATTCACTATTCTATGTATTTTTTAACTGATTGAACTATTACATTTTATGTTGCTGTTTTGATTGGTCTGACAATACGATTCCAACCTCAGTATTCTTAATTTAGCTTTTTATAAGTGCGTCACTTATCTAGTTGCCCACGGAGTCGTTGTCTAGAAGACGCATAACATAATCAATAACAAAAGGACACTATTCAAACTGTGTGAGGTAAATGTCTATAAGAGATCGTAAGAGAATATCTGAAGTTATTTTGTATTTTCAAATTCCTTGTCGATTTTATTTAGTTCGCTTAAATTGGTTTTAAATTTCACTGGGCAAATTTCTATACAACTCTCAATATAAATACATTGTGTGTGTAAATATTCTTCACAAATTATTACAAGCTATAAACAAAGAACATATTTATCAAGATATGAATTAATATTTACAGAAAAAAACATAAATCATAATAACACGTACATATGCTTTAATTTTTATTAAGAAAATTATACAATGATAGTTTTTTTAAATGAATTATAAACTAATAATATAGATTAGGAGAAAAGGTAATGTAATAAAAAAATATAACATTATTTAACGGAAAATTTTTAAAAATGAAATAGTTTGATTTAAAAATGAAAAATATATACTTGCAAACCAATTTGCACGAATTTTAATTGTTTAAATGTGTACATTTTCATGTATTTCGTCACCAACGACCAGTGTTTCGCCTTTCGGAAACTCCAGGCATTCAGGAGTACACGAATGAACTCGAACTGACAATGTGAACGAAATGAAAAAATATTTATTTTATTAATAGGAGTTAAAATAAAGGTCTAATTTTTAGACTAACTCATGAGCATCGAAAACAAAAGATAATACATACTTTTTTTTAAATTTGGATTTTTACCAATTTTGTTTAGATGACAAACCAATCAATATAAAAGAAAACATGGAATTTTTTACTATATTCTTACAAGAATCAGCTTAGAATCTAAATTATTTTTAAACTTTTGTTTGGTAATATTATCACTAAATAAATGCTTTTTGAATTTAAAATCATAATTTTCCTGTTTGGACTTGGATGTCAATCTACACTTCACTAAATGGTAAAAATAATTCCTTCTTTATTCTACATTTTACTGATTTTTTTTTATTATTACTATGTTTTTAATGACAATTATTATGGATGTACATTTGTAAGTTTAACAATGTTACACTATACGCGTCAGGCATTTCCATACACTATGTACTAGTTAAACGAGAGGTTTGTAGGCTTTAAGGCAGTTCTAGACAACCATAAATGTACTAAACGTCGTTATTCATTTAAACGTTATCATTTTATTGATTTAATTAAATGGTAAATGTCTTTACTCATAAAACGGATGCAACAAAAGTGTACAATAAAATGTTGGTATTTTATTAAGTTACAAAACGTATTTTTATTAACTGTACTTAACATGGCGTAATATAAAATGGCAACGCCATATCACATTAAAATGAATTAATAAATGTGTACGTGTTCATAACATAACAAATTAAATTACCTTTTCACTGATGCCACTATATTTTGATTTAATTTTAATATGAATTGGACTGATCAATTGAATTATAAAGATTGTGTAAATTTTTACAGTTTTGGAATAAAGCAGACGTGTTGTTTATGTCAAACGATTCAGATTAAAACCAACAGTGGTTTTGAGCTTAAAGAATTTAAAGTAAAAGACGAATATTTTTTTAATCGCATACGTGGCGCAATTACTCGCAATCAATTTAATTTCAATGCGTTTACTTTGATTTTCGATTAATTAATAATACCATGTAACCACTTTTAAGAGATTTATATAGATTAAATTCTGAAGATGGCGTTAAGCCGAAATAGCTATCATCTAAATAATAAAAAAAATTAGAACTAAATACATAGATATCTTATCCAGCTGTAACGGAGTTCTATATGGTAAATGCCAATTCAATCAATATACAATTGGTATAATTTAAGACATCGACTGAGGGTGCTTGATGGAATTTCAATATTAAATTTGGATTATTGAGATTTTGTACACTTCCATGTATTTTGTCACTAACGACCTAATTCTTCGCCTAAATAATATCTTCAGGCATTCGAGCTCACGAATGGACTCGACAGAATGGAATGGACAGTTCGAACCCATTCGTGAGCTCGAATGCCTGAAGATGCCGAAAAGCGAAACCCGGGTCGTTAGTGACAAAATACATGGAAGTGTACAAAATCTCAATAATCCAAATTTGATACAATTGGTAATATAACTAAAGCTGTATGTCATGCAAACTGCAAGTTTGATGATGTCATATGTCCAAAACACGCTTTACGACACAACTCGTAGAACGATGCATTTGTAGTGATACATGACGCTGCAGATTTACGAAAAGTAATACTCGCATGTACGAATCATTATGCTTGTCGTTATTATTGACGAGGCTTATTGGCAAATAATATTAATAATAGCAATACAGTTGAACGCTCTGAACAATCAAGTCATGATGATAAAAGTAGGACACAGATAGTCGAAGTGACAGTATAAATCAGTGGTTTCCAAACTTATTATGCCCATGGACCCTTTCTTGAAGAAAAAACCTGACCATGAACCCCTCTAAGTAAAATAACTTTACGTAACTGCATAATAAAAAAATATAAATTTAAATTTGATATCTTGAATGGTAAATAAATAGAGATGTAAAAATAAAACGTTTTGATATTTAAAGTATGATGAGGTTCATAACTGCAATAAATCCAATTTCTACTAAATAGGAAGGCGGGAAAGCAACAACAACCTCTACACACTGACACAAAATTTGTGGTATCTTGTTTAGATATTGGTTTCCGCTCCTCATTTGTGGATTATTCAACAAATTGCTCTCACATTAGTATGGATACATCTAAGTTTGTTGCAAAAGGGTCCAACACCCAGCAACTCGCTACCAATTTATTTATTGATATTTATTTCAACTTTCATAATAAGGAAAATGTGTCACAGATATTTTTTATATTAAGCCTCGCAGACCTCCCAACGCCCATTGTCCACGCACCCCTAAATTATTTTTGATTTGCCACAGACCCCCTCAGTGGGATAAATGAACTGAGAAGAAAACACCGCATTAATTCTGTAATCACCCACTAAGCGTTATTCTGTCACCTCTCGCCGAACGGGAAAAGTCTCCTCTGAACTTATAATCGTCATCATCCGTCCAACTGTTTAATCGCGTCAAGCATTCAACATGGGCATCCATATTCTTAAACATTATACCTTGAAGTATAAAATGAATATAATATCGTAAAATCACACCAACTATTGTAAAATGTTCCATGTTTATGGTTGCTAGCCTCTGTTGTAGTCTGTGGTCATATTTACCTGCCCCGGTGTGTTTTATACGAGGTCGCTACATGTGTCGCGGGCGCTTTTGACATCTTTTTTTGTAGTCCCTCTGCTTAGAGGCTCTTCACAAATATCACAAGCACTAAACAGTACGGTCGCCATGATATGCAACCCATTGGACAATCGATAAAACACCAATAATTATTTATATTGATTTTCGATGGTATGTCATATTAAATTGAACGTAGATATTTCAAGCATAAATCTACAATATCAAATCTACTCTTTTAAAATGGCTTACAATTAAATGCACTTTTACTTAGATCATGTTCACTTTGATAAAAATAGTTTTCACTGATAACAAATACATTCCACAAAAAACAAATTCTTTCACTAAAAATAAAGTGCTCATAATAAAATATATTTTAACATTGTATAATACAATATTTTCACATAGATAAAATAGTTTTCACTTAATATAAATACTCAAACTTTTAAATCGATAGTTGCACGAAGATTTAATGAAATGTCACTTATTCGTCTACCCTATATTAGGCCACCTATATTGTCTTTGCTTCACACATTAGAATACATTACACAAACCAAACTAGACCAACCTTAACATAACCTACTACAACTTAACTCACTCTGTTAAAAGAATCCGTGACTAATTGGAAACTATTAAAATTAAATTTTGAGTGTACTAAGTTAATGCTATCTAATCCAAAGTTCAAAATATCGAAATAAAAGTTCACGTGTACCAAGTGAATACTATCTAACATAGAGTTCAAATATTTATAACCGTTTTAAAATTGAGCCCATATGCGGAAAAACAGCGTTAGTCTTTAGTTTATTTCTTTGGTTTATTTCTGTTAACACAATTTATCCGGTAAAAGATTTTTTGATCAATAAACCGTGTTCTCAATAAAATTACTGAAACCATCTTCATTCATCAAAGATGAATATTTTCGATAAATGGTATCTCCACAACAATCAACCGCTAATATCTTTGAACAATGTTTTTAGGACAACGCTATTTTTCCGCATATGGGCTGAATTATAAATACCAAATATCGACGGTGTTTTGGTCAATTGATGTAGCCCTTAAATATGAAATTGTTCAGGAGAGAGTAAGAACTGTTTGCAGATACTAATAGTGGCTTAAATCAAGTGGCTGAATCAGAATTTTTAAACCTGAAATTAGCGGTAAATTAATATTTTTAATTTACATCATTTGGTCGAGACCTGTTCTGTCGTCTTTAAAATGAGATCCAATCATTAACTCATTTTAGTATTTTTAGGGTTACATCAATTTTCTAAAACACCGTAAATATGATCAAATATAATTTTACCTGAAATCATAATAATTATCTCTTTCTTTATTTTCAACACATTTTATTAGTTCAGGAGCCTAATTCTTAAAATTGTCATGCAAAAAGTGTTATATAATTTTAAATCCGATGACTACCTATTTCCTGAATAAAATTCTCCATGAATTGTAACTGAGTGATCAACGATCTTAGTGGTTAGTTATATTCAGTTGCGGCCGGTCCGGGTACCTTAGTTTGAGTCCTCGAACGGACCCTTTATTTATTGGTTTGTCAATCGTTTTATGGAGTTGTGTCCAAATGAATGGATATCTGTAATGAACATTCCTAACTCCTGCTTTACACTAACTTATAAGTCTAACCACACTATATAACCACCACATATCACTTAGGCCACTTAGGGACATCTCCTCTATTAAATACAATTGTGGTATCTGACAATTCCTGAAAATTCAATCAAGTGATAGATGAAAGATTAAAAGCCCCATTCCTTATGTTTCAAAATAAATTTTGTTTTAATCAGCTAAGATAAATACGATATCCGTGCAACTGCAAATATATTTCTAAATCTAGATAAAAAAATTATTATGTACATATACCGGGTTGTCAACTTGTCAGTGCGTTTTACTTTTTTTAATAATCTGTAATTTTTAGAATGTGTGCAGCACGCCTGTAAAGTCGGTCGCTGAGTCCCTCCTGGCGATTTTTCAATAAAATAAGTTTTTAATGTACGTATGTGCTCTATCGATCGATATATCAGTTTTTCCACTTTTAAGTCTTCCTATTTCGTCCCCTGTTCGATTGTCATTGTACACGATCTCGATCCTTGTATTACACGGTTGACGCTCTCCGAAAAAATGACAGTGTAAAAGAATATTTTACTTTTCCGTATACACCGGAAGACACAAAATAACTTAAAGTATACTTAAAAATATCATACTGCCCATGTGCCCTTACGTTTTTCGTAATTTACTCAAAACTCTAAAAACTTTCGGGAGCGTGGCAACGGCTCAGAATTTATAATTGAAAAAATCAATTTAATCTTATTTTATATACCTACAAATACTTGCCTGCTGTACTACCGTGCTAAGAACAATTTCCGGTCTACATTTTAAGCATGTGCGACAAATCGACGAATACATGTTTATTCACATCTCTCGCTTTATACAACGCTTTTCATAAGCCTTGCTCGGTCCCAACGTGGAGAATATCTCAGATATATAAATATAACAGAATTTTTTTTAAAACACTAATTGCAAGCCAACTGCTCTGTCGTGGAGAGGATAAAAAACAAACTATCGAGTCGGAAAAAAACTAATATCTAACTAGTCATTCTCTCTGCTCTCCATTTTCTGGATAGGATAGGAGGTGGGTGGTGAGATATGGAAAACTAAGCAGACATCCATGCAAATCTGTATTGATTCTCAATGTATGAATTTTTCTATTCTGGAATGAGACCTGTGACCCCACTACTGACGACATCTTAACAGTGTGGATTACTTCACTACAGGACGTTCCTTTGACATCTTAAGTATGTTTAATTCTATAAATTTAGCTGTGTGCTATTAAATTAAAAATAATAAAATTCATATCTCGTCTAGTATAATACATCATTATTTTCCAACACTGTCACTCTTTGTGTCCCGTAAAAAAATAGAAAATGGTTAAAATGGCCTTTTTTTCAAATAGGTTGTGTACCGTTGATGTATAATTTTGATTCATTAGCAAATTAAAATACCTTAAATAGCCGCATACTATAAACTCAACGTGTACCACATTGCAAAATTTTTCTCAAAAACACCGCAATGAATATAAACGGTTATATCCAATTTAAATCAATTAAGGTGAAAACACTTAAAAAAGTATGACAATAAATGTTTTAATTGTCGTTTCATAGCGGTAGCGCTTTGTGCTTCTGGGTTCAAATTGAATCGATGATCGTCTATGGGCTGTAAGTAGGGTTGCCAACTTTTTCTGAGACAATTTCGGGACATATGACGCAAAATGATGTATAAATATCCATAGAAAAACCACTTAAATTAGCATACCTAGTTTTCTGAAAATTTGTTTTATGAAAAAAAAATATACAAAAAAATAGTCGGGTTTTTTTAATTTAAATTATTATGCGACCATGGCAAAAGTAATAAATATAAAATTTTAGTATTTTTTTCTATTCTTTGCTGCTTTCATCAATTCTTTCCCAAGTGGGAGCGTATTAAGAAAGCAAAACTGCACACGATTCACTATTTAGTCTGACTTGCAATTCCACCTTTATTCATGTGCAATAGAAATAACTGTTGTCGTATATACGTTACATAACGTTAGTTTTCTTTAAAATTCCAGGACACTTTGATATTCTACCGTGATTCTGGACATCGACTTCAATTCCGGGGTAATCACGGCCAATCCGGAACGGTTTGCAACCCTAACTGTAAGTATACCATATACCACTACTTCTTAACCTCTTTACATCCACGGACCACCAAAAAATCAGATAATATTTTGCGGACTATCAACATTGGAATAAAATAATAAATTTATATAATTGATTTTTTATTCAAAACAATTAATTTTGCAGCACCGTATGCTGATATAACAATATTTAAGTACATTAAAACAGATAGTAACAAATTTTTGCTGCCCATCAAAAAATCTTCGCGTACCACCGGTTAAGAAACTATGCTAAATACGATAATATTATTTTAAACATTGTGATCAAATTTAATCCGTGACTTTATTGAATCTATATAGTTTTATTCACACTGGATCAAATAAATGTTACATTAGAACCGTATTTTTTTTTTAAAACCATATCCGCTCTTAATGTGAAGCATATGGATTATCTCAACAGAAGTTTTCTGCCAGAATTATTTGGTATTCAGTTGCTTAAACTTTCTTATTTTCAAACAGAGTAAGGATAGATTAGAGCTAGAGCAGGGATGATGATAAGCTAATCTTCCCTTTTAGGATCGGATGGGTGGAAAGAGTTTTATACTTCGCATACATCCATTCCTTCGAGCGTGTAATCATAAATCGATTGATAATATTCAAATGTTTAGTCTCACAAGAATTATTTTATAGTTCTTATTTAACTAAAAACATTGCTAATTTACGTCATTATAATGGCGGTCTACCAAGTTAGTTCTATAAAAATTCAATTACTTTATTTTAGCCGTTGACGTCAATACTGTCATGCTAAGTAAAAACACAGTAATTACCGAAAATGTCGAAACTAAAGTATGCGATATGACAAAGTGGAGAATTTGGAATATTTTACGCAAGACAAACCACAGTAAAATTTACATTTTGTTTTAAAAAAAGGTCACAATGTTTTTTTAACTATTAAAAATTAACTTGACGTTTGCCTTTTTGTGAAATAACTGTGTTTTTACATACGATTATGTCTATAAGACCTTTGTACATTATCCGAAAAAATCACTATCCAGTAACTAATGCGATAAATGATCAGTAAGAAATAACAAATGGTCAATTAATAATTATTTTTGGTCAGTAAATAATTCCTAAAAACATAAGGTTAGTTTTAATTAAAAAACTTACCGTTTATTTGATTAACTTATCGAATTATTTACTGATCATTTAATATTTCTTACCAGACCAAAAACTGAAATAATTACTGAACCAATAAATGCAGGTCGTTACTTATGTTGCATATACAAAAATACTGCGTATTCTTCCAATTTGGTTCTTAAATATAACAATGCAATGTTGAATATAACAATTTGACTCAAGACTCAATAAATATTACAAACGGATGTCACAGTATACGAATCATTTCTTTATAATAGATAAACCTCCTTTGAAAAAAAGCCCAAGACATGTGTTTCGTAGCGATAAAATGCAGTTTCCATTCTTTTTGACAAATTCAAAAACACTAAACGGACAGATGTCTCAAAATTGAACTGACAAAACACGCGCACAGTCCCACATCACACACACACTCGTACACCAACACTTATAAACTATCATGCACACCCTATAAACTTCTTTAAAAAAACTAGTATTAATTTTTTTCGCGAACCGTTTTCTTCCCCGTTATCAAAAACCACCCTTAGTGGAATGATCCGTAGATATTATTTTATCTTGACAAGACTTTGAAAACTTTGGACGTTTTGATCGTGCCGCGAATTTTCGAGTTGAAACGTTCGTTCTGTATTAAATAAACTACAAAAAATATGTATTTTTCTCATAATATTTGAAACTGTACAGTGTTGTCTCTTTTTGTCACTAACAGCAACATGCAGAGTGAACGAGAGAGAGATTATAAATTTTATGGCAACGTTCAACCCTCTATTGGCCAAATTGTTGTTAAATTCATTTGATCAATATTAATATATTACATCGCTTAGAAAGAAACATTCTTATTTATAAGTTACGAAAATAAATAGAACTTTTCCTGATTAAAATCATCTATAAATTAATATACTATTTTTTTTTTAAATATGACATGTGTTTATTTACAAACTTGGTCAAATCATGTACAATATAAATTGACCATTATTACACTTTTATAACATATTATTTTTTGTGCTCTGACTAATAGCTTCTGTTTTAATAATTTGTAATTCGTAATATCAAAGTATTGTTATATACGGAAAAAGCAGAGGTTATTTTAACAAATTTTGATTTTAATTCGATAAATTAATACTCGGAACACATCTATGTCGCCAATGATTTTTTTTACCAACATTTTGAAAATGTCACTATCGATTAAAATATTCTTTAAAATACTGATTCACAAATCGTTTACTCTACGCTATTCACATAGTGGACCTAGCAGAAGTATCTTTTTAGTTTTAGTTTCATTTCTGTACAACTTTGTAAACGCTTTTTGTTTACAATATATCGGCGTTGTTCTGGAAGAAGACACTAACTGAAAAATACTAGTTTTGAGTAATTGGACTTAGACGTTTTTCAAATCCTTGAAATGATGTACTTTCTCCATTTAGTTTTTTTAAGTAAAAGTATAATTAATAAAAATGAGTGTGTTCTTCCATACGGCAGAGTTTGAAATAAGTAACATTTTGGTATAACTAACTCAATACGTGAAAAAATTCAAAAAAAAAAAAAAATTGGGCCACGAAGGAGAACGAACGAAGTACAAGCGGAGAGAGAAAAAATGGAAAACATTGATCTACTGTACAGGGTCGAGTCCGTGGTGCAGTTGTCAACATCATTGGTTTAATTTAAGACATCGACTGAGGGTGCTTAATGGAATTTCAATATAAAATTTGGATTATTGAGATTTTGTACACTTCCATTTATTTTGTCACTAACGACCCGGGTTTCGCCTTTCGGCATCTTCAGGCATTCGAGCACACGAATGGACTTAGTTCTGTGCTCGAAAGATGCCGAAGACAAAATACATGGAAGTGTACAAAATCTCAATAATCCAAATCATTGGCTTAAGTTACGGATGTCTTGGGAGTAAATCCCGGTACGGAAAGTTTCATTAATTGATTTTTCAATCGATTTATGGATTTCTTGTACTGATTAAGTTTGTTTTTACAAAGAAGTCATATTATGACAACAATATAAAGCATTTAAAGTAACTTTATTATTTAAATACTTTTTCTTAATCAGTGTTTATAGATAATAATAATTATATTATAATATACTGCCGTAAAAAAATTACTAAGGGCGTCATCTTTTTAAGCTGATGGAATTTGAATCATCTGTCGAGGGTTACTGTTGGGAAAACGTAGTCCTTATGATTTATGGATTTCCATTTTTAGGCATGGATGTTTGTGATGTCTAAAATGCCCTTCCACTCATCCTATCCTAAAAACTGGGCGTAGCGATGGTGACTGACTAACCACTAGTCCATTCCTAACCCTATTCTTCTATCCCTACTCTCTTCTAAGCAGAGAGTTTGAGCAAATGAGTAACAAGGAGTTCTTGTAGAAAAACTTCTGTTGAGATACCTCCGCTAGGAATCATGGTAAAAAAAATATTCAACATCTCTTTTTTCGGAGAGAGTAGGGATAGAAGAATAGAGCTAGGACAGGACTCGTGGTTAGTTAATCGCTATCGCTGCGCCCCGTTTTTAGGATTGGACGGGTGGTAGGGAATTTTAGATATCACAAACATTCATGTCTACGAACAGAAATTCAGAAATCGATTGAAAAATCAGTTTATTAAACTGTCCCTACCGGGACTTGAACGGGTTACAGATGTCTCAGCATCTGTAACCTTACCTAACGACGTTAACCACTGCACCAAGAAGCCGACTGTTGCATTGTTGTACGATTATAATATATTTATGTTGCGTATATCATAATCGTAAAAATAATTGTTTTTGTGATTTTCAATGTAAGTTTTTTCGCCGCAGGGTTAATCTAAAGACAAAATCGTTTTCGGATACTTACCGGATTCCTGTCCAAAGTAAATTAGGAAGCGACCTACGTCACAAAAACTTTGACGCGAGAACGAGACAGATGAACTGCATCAAACTGCATTTAACACCACTCTCGCGATGCACTTTTTAAATTCACAATATTATTTCGCAAGTCAGCAATATATCTTACTAGCTTACCGGCTTCATTCGGAATTTAGATTCTGCTTTTATCTTTTTTAAATCATATCTGGGTAAAGGAAAAAGTAGCGAGCTGAAAATCTTTACGTTCGTTGTAAATTTTCATTTCAATTTACGACATCAGGGCATCAGACACATTAAAGAAGTGAATTATTTGTATATTATAATTAACTTCTTGAATGTGTATCTTTAAAAATATTTATGTGAAACAGAGAGTGAAAATAAACTGACATACTTTAAACTTTTAAGTCTTAGTGGATTATCGACGAGTTGTTTATTTTATTAATTAGCGCAATCTACTTCTTCATCTTACTATGTAATCCATTGGTTTATATTTTTGTCTTTACGCGTGGATTCCAGCGTTTTGCCAAAATAGTTCTGAAACTTCTTCAGAGTTGAAGGTCCAGGTTTGGCATGCACACGTGAGTACTAAAACTACAGAGACTTGTACCACCTAGACAAAAAAGAATTCATTAGTATATATAATATATATTATATGCTTGCATATTTTGTGACATTCAACGCAGAGCTCGAAATGGACCGAACCGGGCCCAGAGCGGGAAAAATACATTCCTGTCACATTTTTTATCAATCGCGTGGTAGATTGATTTTAACATTCCAATATCCACATTCAACCAAAATACACATATTTTTTTTGTATGTACATTTTATACCTACTATATTTTTGTTACTCGTAGTACCAAATTTTTTTTAAAAGCTTTTCCACTCCGGATATGGCTGTTATTCAGTCGCTAAACGTATCCTTTTCGTAGGGATATAGTGATACAACAAGGTTAACTAATTATTTTCGCTCTGTCGAGTTTTTGATATCAGATAAATGGGAAGTAGTTTTAAACGTCATATTCACCATGTTTTCGAACACGACTCCAATCAATTGCAAAATTAATTTATTTCTACTTTTTTCTAACCGTTAGACACCGCAAACGAAGAGAACGATACTGATCAGAGACTCGGAAAGAGACCCGGAAAAGTATTCATGAGTTACCATAACTCACCTTTATTTTGTTTATTCTTTCTTCAATATCAATTTGGAATACCACGCAATAAAATGAATTAAATTGTTTTTTTAAAATTTCCTAATAAAACGAGAAAATTAATTGTATTTCAACGTTTCTCACTGATGTGACCAATTGCATTTACAGTTGGGTACCTCATTTTTCTAATTATCGTAATGTTATTTTATAAAACACAAAAACCTGGACCATATATCTAAAGCGTACAAATGCGAGGAAAGACTTTGGAATATTCGAAAGTTTTGCCGCATACATTTTCTCGCCCCCTTTTGATATTTTCATTTACTCTCCGAGTTTTATTCGTGTTAGAATATTTCCAAATAACGGAAGTACATACCGATATTTTTTTTAATTTATTGAGCGGTCCGGTTCGCAAAGTTTTCCATTTCTAGTACTGAGATATTCTTGAGAACGCAGTAAGCAGTTTTTTTTTTTAAATGCCCTAGGGTACTCAACGTTGTACCCACCACCACCCACTACGGCTTCACACTCTTACAGAGTGTATTCCGCAGCGTAACAACGTTATGCGTGTTTCAAATGTTTGCCAGGAATGTCCGAGGAGAAATTCCTCAAGACTTGGTTGCATGCACTCTAGTGTGCAGTAGGTTATGTTTAAAATAAGTGTTAAAAAAAAAAGAAAAGGTGTTTTACCTTTTTTAAAGGGGTTTAATGTGTTAAGGAATTGCGTTCCAATCGCTTTCCATAAGACGCCGTAAACTCTTTAAATGCCTTGTAATTTGTCAGAGATGCAACCAAGTCGGCATGACCGACGGGGCCGACAGATCCGACTGATAGTCGTATCGTCTTGAGCAATTTTTCCCGTTCGTTGTTCATGTCTGGACATTCCCAAAGGATGTGATCAGCATCCTGGATCATATTGCCACATTTGCATAGTGGACTATCTACCAACCGGCCAAGCTGGAAGAGCTTGGCAGCGAAGTGACCATGGCCAGTTATGAATTGGCTGGTCCAGAAATCAGGAGTCAAAACTTTGGTTATCTCCATTCGCCACTTTATTTTCGGAAAAAATTTATAAGTATGCCTGCCCTTAGAAGAGTTATCCCATCGATTCTGCCATATCCGCATTGCAGCATCCATTGCTACACTAAGAGATGCAATTTTATGAACATTAGGAATGTATGGATTTAGTCGAGGAGGAGGCAGTAAAGGAATCCCCCATCTCAGATTCAAAACCCTTATGTAGCATTACTGTTGCACCTCTTATTTGAATATGTAGATCTAGCGGAAGTATACCAGCCAGGACAGGCAATGCATCTGTTGAAGTAGTTCTGTATGCTTTAGTTAGGGCTATCAACGCACTACGTTGGCCGCTTAGAAGGATTTTCTGGATGAACAGAAGGTCGCATCGCTTGTACCATGTACTAGCAGCGTAGCCGGCAATTCCCATGTAAATGGATTCGTAAGCGATTTTAAGAGCACTAGCCCTCAGGCCCCAGTTACTACCAGCTAAACGGGAGATTCGGTAGAAAGCAGTGGTAGCCTTGCTTACCGATGTTTTGGCATGGTATGCAAATGAAAGTCTGTCATCCAGAATTATTCCAAGGTAAGTGACCCTTTCAGAAACTTTTATCGTGGTACTTCCCATGCGGATAGTGGGAGGCCTATGTCTACTGAGTGCAACACCACCCTTAAGGAGGATAGCTTCAGTTTTCCTGGGAGCAAATGACAGCTTATTGGTGATACCCCAAGCTGAAATGGATGAAAGCATTTTTCTAGTGCTGCGCGACTGTTCGCACTTACCAGGAGTAAGGCATCATCTGCGTAAGCAAAAATGTTGCAGTCAGGTGGAAGAGAGATCGATAGAAGATCATCGAATAAAATATTCCATAACAAAGGGCCAAGAACGGAGCCTTGTGGACAGCCCATTGTGGTGTTCCGTTTTAATATTCAGTAAGCAGTTTTCGATAATCATCTTTGACTAATGCCCTATTGCTCGAAATATTTTCAATGGATTAGCTTATAATAAAAAGAAAAATAGTCAGTACGCCACAGAATTGTTTCAAACTTTTACCAATTATTAGTATATTAATATACTGTATTTCCTCGACTATAAAACGCACCCTTATTTTTAAATACCAATAAACACTTCACGACAATTTTATTTCAACTAAAAAGCCATATAACGACAACTAAAAGCATTTAAAGTAAGTATATTATATATGCACTCTCTTACCACCAGCCTGTGTTTTATACTATGTCTTGAATTATGAATGCAGTGCGATGATTATTAGGATAGTCTATCGTCTGACGAAACAAGCTTCGTCTTATACTTGTATATGTATTGTTTCTGTTTAATGACTTAAATTTCATAGTTTTCTCAAAAGTCGAATATCTCAAAACAAGGTTTTTTGACTTGACGCCTTCTACCACTATACTGACGATTATATTGCCATAAAAAAATCACGTATGGCGATATCTTTAAAAGCTGATAGAAATTGAAACATCTGTCAAGGGTATTATTGGGAAAACGTAATCCATAACTGGGCAGTCAACCGTTTTTGTATCTTATTTCATGTGTGTGGGTCTTTGAAATCAAATGAGTAATCATTCTAATTTATAGTTACTACGTTTCTTATCTATAACTACTCCCTACTCAGCTCATATGGCCATCAGCGGCCTTACAGGGCGACGGAATCCATCCGATTGGCAGAAGAGACAGGCAGGATCTAGGCTCTTCTGGGGCATCTGCAGTACATGTCCAAACCAAGTCCATCGGTACTTTTTTTATTTTGGACGTAATAAGAGGCTTTCCAGTCCGCTCTCTTACCCTGACAAAATCAAACCGCTGCACTCCTAACATTCGCTGCAAGCATCTGTTTTTAAAGCACAGTATACGGTTACTTCGCTACTTTGGTGAGGTGCCATGACTCGCAACCGTAAAATAGCACAATCAGAATACGAGGGTTGAATAGGTGGCATATGGTTCTGAACCAAGTACTAAGTTTATTGCTATGTAATTTGAATATAATACGAAAAAAATCGTTTTACAAGGTCGATTTCAAGAATATATTATCTTATATTTATTTTATTTAATAGATAACTTTGTATTGCATTTTTTAATTAAATATATTATATATTAAGTATAATAGTATTATTATATATTAAGTATAAATTATTTACTAAACGTATTTACAAAAAAAACTCTATCAAATTTAATTCACAGAAATGTATTAAAAACATAATATATTTCCCTAATCTTTATCACATTTGATTAAGTATTATTTCATAATCATTATTGGAATATTTACGACGCGAAAAGTAAATTAAATAACTAAGTATGACGTTTGTATAAATACGGGGCGGGTGAAAATTTTAAATTAATATTATTAGTTAGCGAGCAGTCGACACGCTTTCAAAATGGGGCCTTCCCACCATTCCCCTCTCCACCTATAATTAAGATAAATTATAGTGGTGAACCGGCTTATTGGTTTAGTCGGTAAGATTGTATATCTACTTGAGAAGGAGAAATCCAAAGATCGACTTAATCAAAAAAAAATATTCGTTGGAAAATATCACTCATAATCAATGTTCCTTTAAAGACACGAGATTCTCTGTGCGGAAAATCCATAGTCTGAGTAGGCCAAGCCAACAAATGCTCGGGATAATTTTAACTTTTTGGCAAACAATAATTTATCATATTTTTTTTAAGGTGTGTTCCTAAAAAACGGAGGATAGCAGAGAACGACTAGCTAACGAGTCAAACCACTAAGCCTGTAAGCCTAACTCTCTCCCCTTTTCTCTCAAAAAAGAGAAGTTGTATGACTGATTAACAAGCAGTTCTCGTAGAAAAAAAATTCTGTTTAGATAGCTTCATAACGAGCTCATATGATCCGTATTGGGAGCGGATATGGTAAAAAATGAATTTGTATTTCTTTAAAAATTAAATTTGAATATTTTGTATTGGACTCCGCGGGGGTTCTAAAACTTGTTTTTTGCCATACATTAGCGTATTTCTATGATTGACACGTGTTTCGTTCGTTTTTTAAGAGTCTATTTTATTTATCACGTCCGCTCTCAATGTGGAGCATACGAACACTTAATGGAGGTATCTTAACAAAAAAAAATGTACGAGAACTGCTTGTTACTCAGTTGCTCAAACTCTCTTTTTCGAAGTGAGTGGAGATAGAATGATAGGACTAGTCGGTAGCTAACCGCTCTCCCTACGTCTAGTTTTTAGGATCGAAAGGACGGGAGGGAATTTAAAACATCACGAACATCCCATGCCTATGAACATAAATCCATATCGTTTGAAAATTCAAATAATGAAACTGTCCGTACCGGAACTTGAACCCGAGACATTCTTAACCGTAGCCAACGACGTTGACCACTGCACCACGGACCCGACGAGAGTCTACTAGCATATAGATATGAACTAATACAACAGAATTAGAACAGAATACACTGGGAATCCTATAAAAATATCAATATATAGCTTACCTTTAATTTTAAAAATTCAAATTTGGCGCCTTAGCCATTATTAACTGTAATGCCATTTTTTTGAAACATTTGATCACATATTATTTAACACACATTATCTTTCCTTAACATGTCCACTCCTAATTTGGGAGATATGAACTGCTAATGAAGCTTATACCAATGGAAATACGTCTACGAGAACTACTTGATATTCTGTCGCTATACCTCTACCTCTGTCTTTTCGGAGAGACTAAGAATAGAAGAATGGGCTTACTTACGGTAGGACTGGTAGTTAGATAATCGCTCTCACCACTCTGTGTTTTTTAAACCGCGAACAACTCAACCAAAGAGTACGACGTTGACCAATCGGCTACAGGCCCTGGAATATTTTAATTCATGTCCGCTCCCAATGTGGAGCATATGGTCTCCTAATGGAGGTATCTTAACAGAATTTTTCTACAAGAACTGCTTGTTACTCAGTTAGTTGCTCAACCTCTCTTTTCTTTTTCGAAGAGAGTAGGGGATAGAAGGATAACGCTATGATAGGACTGGTGGTTAGCTGATCGCTTTCGCTACGCCCCGTGAGGATAGGATGAATGGGAGGAAGGACTCAGTCTATGAACAGAAATCCATAAATCGATTGAAGAATCAATCTATGAAAACCGTCCGCACCGGGAATTGAACCCAAAACATCCGTAACCGTAGCCATCGACACTACCAACTGCGCCACGGACGCCGACGACTGCCGTGACTGGAATATTTATGTCATCTTATTTAGTAAAATGCTTTTAGTTGTCTTTCAAAGATATATTTTTTATTATAATTATTTCAGTTCAAGTTATTGCAGGAAGAAAAATATTAAATTGATATTGCAAACAGATTTATTTGACTTGTAATAATCACTCTAAATACATGCATCGTAATTGAATTTGAATCATTCAATTTTGATATAAAAATTCCATCACGCACCCTCAGTCGATATCTTAAATTACACCCATCTTTTTTTTAATAAAACACAGTTAGTTTTGTACTACTTCCACATTTTATAATGATGAGTACCGGTTCCGCTCATCGGCAGCATCTTGATCACTTTAAAAATGAGGAAGTAGTTCAAAAATATATTTTTATTTTTGAAATACAATGCCTTTGCGCATCGTAAGACACTCTTAAAAACACGTATCTTCGCCAGATATCACTAAACACGTATCTGAATAAAAAGATCTGAATAAAAAGATGCATAATGATTGACTGATAATTAGTTATCGTAAAAATCCCTACCGTTGGAAATACTACGTATGCTAAATTAGTCAATTAATTATGTCATTACGCGTGTTTGCTATTCGGTTTATACATTTATAAAGTTTGGTAAGCCTCAAATAGTTAGATATCATAATTTCCATATTTTTATTTATATAACAAAGTTTTAGGCTTTAAAACTGTTCCTTATTTTTTAATAATGATATGTATGTAACTTAATGCATTACCTTTTTATTTAATTTAATATATTTTTTTATCGAAAATCATTTAAAAATTTTATTTCATTTCATCTTTCAAGATTTTAATATTCTCGTTTTTTATGGCATATTTTCATAGTTTTTAACAATGACCCTATAAAAATGAGACAGCTGTATCAGTTTTCACGCACACCAGAACGAGAAGCACACAAGTCATTGAAAAATAACCGGATTGCACTTATGAAGAGCGAGACAAATCATGCAACATTCCGACAGTCAAAAAAGGAAAGAGCGATATTCGGAAGGTAAAAATCGCTATTATTTATAAAATATTCAACTTATACACCGGCACATTTATAATAACGATATTAAAAATGTAAATAGCTCTATCTCTTTTAAATATATTGCTTACTCTTCTTTCGCCATATAAAAAAAGCTTTTATACGCTTAATGAAAGAGTACATGATATGTGTTTTCTTTATTCATTGTTGGAATCTAACGTGACATTCGTGTAAACTTATAAAATGTCAATAAAAGCATTAAGATTTTTTTATTACATCACGCAGTATGTTAAACATAGCAAGACAAATATTAATTTAACACGGTACAAAACGTAATGAAAATAAATTGAATTTGTAATATCTGTATGTTTTAAATAGGATACATTTCCATAAATTTCAGTGACCTGACTTCACCTTTCGCAATCTTCAGGCCTATAATTCATCGCGGAATTTTCGACCACTATATTGCCCTGCTAAATAAAAACACAGTATTTGCATGTTCAACGATTTTTTTGTTATATCTAGATAGTGATTTTTTGGGATTATGTACAAAGGTGCTATATACATAAGTTTAAGTAAAAACACAGTATCTTTACAAAAAGACTGTGTTTTTACTTACAAACATAATAAAGATGTGTTTTCAGTTACAAAGTCAAGTTAATTTTTAAAAAGTATGAAAACATTTTGACCGTTTTTTAGTACAAAACATAAATTTTTCTGTGGTTTTTCTTACTTAAAATTTTTCAAATTCTTCACTTCATCATACCTCGTACTTACTTTAATTTTGTCATTTTCTTTAAATACTGTGTTTTTACTTAACTGGGTAGTATAACAGAAAAATAAGTTTCACCACTCGGCTACACTGATCAATATTAAAAAGCCCGAATTTTTTTCTTTACAGAAATTCATTTATAGTTTTCAAACAATATAGGAATGTAATTGTTTACATATTTCCAACGATATTCATAGCACATATGAAATAAATTATTTAAGCTATGAATAGTATTACCTTATGGGTGACTCATGACCGAACATAGTCCGAAATATTTTTCTGAAAATTAAATTCCATATCCGGGCCCTGCCCGAGTCTGAATCCGAATTATCTTTACCCCCACAATCCGGCCCACGGGTTGGGGCGGGTAAAAGCCCGCAGGCCGAGCCCGAACCCGTGCGAGCTTCTAGTAACCGTTGATTCGTGTTCTTTACTTACATTATAAATAAGAAATTAATAGTGAGATCTTTTCCTTTTATTGGTCACGGAGACGGGGAAAATACAAACAAGAACAATATTAATTTGTTAATGGAATTATGAGAATAAACATTTAATATTTATGTTCTTTGATTCTATTATAATATTAAAATATATTCATACCTTGTCGACATATCGTCATTGTATAAATAAACCTCCAATGTGCAAAAATCTTGTTTTTAGGTAAAGACAAATATCAGTTTTAATAAATCAGGAGAATGATTTTTAATAAAATAGTAATGCAGCTTATCGAAGTAATATTAATTATCAGTTATTAAAATGATCGTTAATGTTTAATGTAACAGTTTTACAATAAAAGAAATAACATGTTTACACTGTCACATCGGAGGTAAGTGCTGCATAGTTTTGGCACATTGGATATATTTACTATAAAATAATGAAATTGTAGTATTTTTTTGTATTTTACTTGTTTACTGTATCCCGTAAATATCTGTGCTATTATTACTTAAAACATCAGTTATGACTACAATATAGTTTTTTTTCAGTTTTCTCACCAATATAAAAGTGTTGACAAGATAAACAGTAGTTTAATTATAAGTAATAATAACACAGATAAAGATGTAAAATCAATAAATTTGGAAAGATGATTAAAACTTTAAAACAAAAAGTGATAGCACAATAAAAGTTTAAGTCAACGATGCAGAAAAAATCGTAAATTTTTTTACATCAAAAAACCATTTTCACGTAGTTGGCACATTGGAGGTTTACTTTGTGTAATGACGATATGCGGCTTGATAGTTTTCATAGAATAGTTTGTAAATACTACTCTGTAACGACAATTTTTCTTTATCTTGTGCTCGACATTAGGCGTGAACGTCAAACTTTTCTTTCATCAATCCATCATTTTATGGGGTTGCCGCGCATGCTCCTTGGACAGTCTAGAAACCTACTCTTTTATTTCGATTTTTATACGGAACACACATTTATACAGTGATACATAATGCTCGATCAAGGACCTACTTTGTGGATGATTAATTACCCTTGCATTCATAAGCTCTTAGAGTCTAGGACTTCGACATATCTTTATGGACCTTAGTAAATGAAAACTTTCAATCACAAAAATAATAATCTATGCCCAGTTAAACAAAAGAAGATTAAAAAAATGTTAGGTCTTAGGGGTAATTCAACAAATTGTGTTTAAAAAATACATTTTAAATAAATTTGCATTTTTTTATATAAACATACTTAAAATTAAAGTACATACTTAAAATTAAGTACACTTGGGCCTCGTATACCACGGTCATATGTTGGTTCTACGAAAACGTCGTGGAATACAAATCCGTGTTATACGAGGTTTGAAGTTAGGGTATACGTTCCAAAAAAATATCGAATATTGTTAATATCCTTTATTTTTTTTAATAAACAATCGGAAAATATACATTTACGTATTTATTAAAAAAAACTTTATTAACATATAATCTATCATTCATTCATCATCGCTATCACTTACAATTATAAATTTTCGACTCTTTTTCACTATTGGAGGACTCTGAAGTATTTTTGGATTTAGGCTTTAAAAATCAGTAATAAGAGAAAAATTTGCTTTTTGGGTATAAATCTTTACGTATTTTCAAACTTCTGTCCGTTGTAGGATCGTTTTTTATAAAAAAAAATGCTGAAATCGTGTTATATAACGCGTGTTATACAAAAATATTTCACAATTCATCAACCTTATTATATCAAAACCGTGTTATACGAAGCCCAACAGTACATTCAAAAAAATGTCTCACTTTTCAACACTATCTAATTGATAACAATATAACGCTGGGTAAAAAATACATATTTTACCAAACAAAATTCGAATAAACGGTTTTTGTCTCTCTCCGTAGTATTAAAAATTGATTGCAATAAGGTATGTAATTATTTCATATAACTTTAATTAGCTTTCTCTTCTCACACAGGAAATAAGACGAAATATTTTTTTTGAATTGTTACCCACCTATGGATTACATATTTTCATATCAGCTAATTAGTAACTGAGTAATTCTTACTTGAGCGGTTGACTAATGATAATTAATTAAGCAAATTGTAACTATGTAAATAAAGAACAGGATGCAAATTATATCCTTTAGGAATCTCCGGAAAAGACAATAGAAGGAAAGAATCACTCAAGTTAATTCTTTCCACTGTCTGACAGGTTGGCCTCACGGATTCGGTGGCTACAAAGGCTGGTTCCCGTTTTACGCATTTGAAATTATATGAAAACTTGACGTTATTTTTTTGACACACTTCTAAAGATCTACGGTACATTTTTAATTAATTATCGAATTTTGATTATTTATTTTTTAACTATCGTCGATGAAATTCAAAAAAAATAAGAAAAATATTTTACGACATCGAAATTTGTCAATGATAATCCGAATGATAATCGCATTGGAATTCTACTAAAAAAAAGAATTCAATAAAATGTAATAATTCATCTTCTTTAATGGTAAATTTTTGATTTATTTGCTTTGTATTAGATCAAAAATAACACGGTGGGATCGATCCAAAATTAGAATATTGACAATAATAAGTGTTTTTTTAAACTTAAATCGATCGGATACCGTATCTTCTTTCGGGGATCAGATCTGTCTGTGATGAGAGACGTCTCTATATTATTTTTTTGCATCTCGTTTCTTCATCTGTTGCTTCTTTCTTATGATACCTTTAAACAGAGGCACATCTAGGTGTTATATTGGCCTTTGAAATAAACAACACAATGGATTACTACATGGTATTGTTCACTTTTAAGATAACTGTTAATTCTTGGCGGAAAGGCATTATATTTTTAAAAATAAAACACAGTTTGTTTTGTACAATTTCCACATTTCACACACACCACACACGAGGTATGTACTGTGTGTTCTTGAAATTATATGTATACCCTATCTCTTCAGACAAAGGTTGCTCTGCTTGGAAGCTACTGACTACTAGAGTTCCTCTGGTGTCTGAGCTTCCTAGCCACTTTGGTAATCCTTTGGATTTCATTCTATCGAAAACATCTCCGCTTAACACTGCATCCTCAGTTGGATCGGTTCCCGATTAGTAAAATCCTACGGATACCAAGCAATCGAAACTATCGAACGCCCCATTTCTTCAGGTTTATTAGGCTAAGATGGGATAGATGTGCATGTGGCTACAAGTACTCATGAATCGATGTATGAAAATATCAATTCATTGATTTGAATTTTAAGCTGGGGAAATATATCGTGAAAACAGGTATATTATGCTATAAAAGATATTGAAATGTGTATTTTTTGTCACGACTAGACTTTTATTAACCATTATTAAAAACCAACCATCGAAAATTTGCATGGTTAAACGCAAATGTTCTTTGCTTAAACATTTTAAGTATTCTATAAAAAAATTCTGATTCCATCTCTATTATTCAGTTAAATTGATTAACATGAAGTATACTGATGAATCAAAAATGCATGGAATGGGGGTCCTTTGGTCTATCGACCAACTATTAATGCGATATCGATTCTCATCTGTACCAAATTATCCAAATCAATTGCCGTAATCGCCAATATCCTGGATCACGTCTGTAATTTTCTTTCATCTTCGTCCTTCCCCATATTGATCTCCCTCTTTGAGAGTTCTCTTCTCTTCTCTCGACGGGCGGCGCCTTTTTTCGACGCTACAAAACAAAAAAAAACACTCACACCGTGTGTTTTGTTCGGGACGGTCATATTTGGGAATTTGTGATTTGAAAAGACTTTGTAAAGGTTCTTCGGACTATATTGCATGTCAAAAATAAAACTTAATTTTGATACAAATGAACTCGTGAAATTTATTGTCTTCTCTTACCCATATCTACCGTGCAGTCACATTTTATTAATCTTTGATATAAAAAAAATGATTCAGATTATAATTTAGTATTAATCCTATAAAAAAATATTTACATACGATCGACGAGGCTGTCTAAAACTTGGGATCAACCATTTTTCTTCTATAATTGCTAATGAGACTAAAATAACCATTTTTGAGAACAAAACACTTTTCTGCTCCTACTGTACCATGTAAAGGAAAATTTTGAAAAAAAAATATTTACTCATAGTAACAAAAATATTACTGTTTTTAAAATGTTCGATTTTTCACGATTGATTTGCATACACTAATATGTCAATGTCCCTGATTTTAGAATTGAATGTTAGTGATATCAGTTGTCAAAATACACCCATAGTAAGGCGATTATACTTAATTGCTAAATAAATAATTATATCATCTATCTACCTTTGCTTTTGAGTGAACATCGCGTCTTCGTATTTACCTATCGTACCTATTCGAAATTTCTAACACGACAGACTTCTGGTAGTAACTTATTTACACACACAGTGGCCCAATAAAATCAAACAAAAATGCAACAATAAGAAATATTCGAAGAATTTGGAGAGATGTCATGTTTTTTGTCTGACATATTACTGCAGCCACATCGATTATCCGCCGCAACCGGCAACCATATATGAACACTTTTTTTCCCTCTATTTATTTATTTTATTATATTATACCCGTTTCGCTTTTTTGTTTGTCCGATATAATATATGCATTTATTTATCTACCCTTTCGGCATTGAATGTGCATCATTTCGTATTTTTATTGTGAGATATTGGTTTACGGATCCATAAACAATAAATGGTCGAATTATTTATTGCTTCGTGTTGTCTCTGGGTTATTTGAATATGGAAATGTCAATGTACTTCTTTGTAATATCGACTCTCACTACTGCGTAAATATATATTAGAGTACGTCACTTAAATACAAATTTATTAATTTACCTAATACATCGTATCATTATCAACATATGCCATCAATTAACCTCTTCTGCATTGGATGAAGGCTTATCTACGCTTATTCCAGTTATAAATAAATTTACTTCCACGTTACACATCAATCAGTACTCGATTATTTCATCGATTTAGCGGCATTAAGGTAAAAGCGCAGCCAAAATTTTTCAGCGTTTATAAAACTGCTAAATAAATTAAATTCTTTGACTAATTTAAATGTAATCATCTCAATATTGAATTAAAAAAGATTGATGTATATTGTATACCAGAATGAGCCGAGAGAGACTTAATTGTTTCATCGATTATCTCTCTTCCGAATGATTTTACAGCCCATTACTACTCAATCTTTTTATAGAACTCTCATCACGTCGTATACCTATCGTATTTATACGTACTATTGTTTTATTCGTTCTTTTTTTCATTCATAGATATTTAGAGGTGTATCAGTCAACATATTGACATAGCTAATAATTTTGCTGAATGGTCAACGTCGTTGGCTTCGATTACTGTGCTCTCGGTTTATAATCACATAGTCCACTAATCACCACCAACCACTAGTGCTGCAAAAATATACGCAAAATCGTGAAACTATTATACATTCATGAATGAGCCCTTACGTCGTCAGAAAAAATCGGGTTGAAAAAACAAAACATGAGAGGTAGTTTTCAGCTTGATTGCTCGGCCAAGCTCATGGTGTAAGAAGTATAGGTGGGTTGGATTATAATAGTGAGGTCACTTTGACGATCCAAATTTTTATTGTCACCAAAACACTGTAGTAAACAGAGTACACTGTAATTGGATAAGCACGTAATGACGTCAACAAATGCAAAAATCGTGACAGTCATATTTCATCCAGCTTTTCTATACTTCTTACGCCATGGGCCAAGCTATAGTTGTGGCATGATCATCACTTAATTCTCAACGAAAGACCAGTCGAATATTTAAAAGAATTAGAAGGAATCTTGCAATAGTCCGAATTTTCTAAACGCTCATACATAAGCAATGTGATGACCGTCACATATTTTTTCCTTTATCTTGTGAGCATAATTATTTGCAATTTTAACTAGAGACCCCAACGCCCCTCCCACCCTGCTCGAGTCGTACCTGCTGCCCAGATAGTCATGCCGTCTGCCGCCTGGTGGATAGGCAATTCAGTTTACAGTTATGTAAAGTTGGATCGATAAACCTCCCAATCGCGCGTGTATATTTAACACGAATCACGAATTTGAATTCAGTAATGGAAACATTCATACTTTGATTCTTCACTTGCTTTATTTGGAAATGTATCCAAAGACATGGACATCTGTGATAGTTAAATACTTTCCCACCTCGTCTCACCTGAGCCTGAATATTGGGCACACAGAGATAGCGATCAGCTAACTGGTAGTTTTTTTCAAACTACATTCTTCTTTCCTTACCCTTTCCAAAAAGAGAGACTTACAAACAGTTCTTTTGAGATGCTATATAATGAGTTCATATGCTCAAATTTAGGAATAGACATGTCATATGAAAAAAGATGCAATCTTTAAATCAGTCATTGTAAGAAAAATTACATCTACTCTTAGCTACGACAAAACATCTCAGTCATGGTTTTCACATATTTGGGATGGATCCGGTGATGGTGAGAAATTGTTATTAAATTAAAAACTTGTATTTAAAAAAAACAATTTTATTACGTCAACAAAATAGTAATAAATAGACCCTAGGATGGTTATGTATTTTTTTTTATCTAATAATAAACAATCTTATTTTTCCATTAATTTCCTTAAAAAATAGTCTGACTAAATTGAAACTAACAGATACAACAATGCCAGCTATGAATATTATGTGCGTGATTCAATTTCGATTTGATATTAAAATAATTTATTCACCAATTGAATTTTATTCAGAATTACAGATAATTTTTAATTAAAAACTAATATTGACTAAATTAAAAATAAAATTACTTTTTAAAAGAATTGCACATACATCTTGCGAGTCAAAATTGAATAGTTGATAAATTCTTTATGAAATATATTCATACATAATATAATCATTTGATATTAAAATCTTAATAATAAATACCCAAAAGATTTGAAAATAAATACTCAACAGATTGGTAGCTAATTATAATGGTGGTCGTTAATCAAATAAAGTAGGATTTATTTAACTAATTTAATGGGTTTGATGAATGAGAAATTAAATTATAAATTTTCAAAGGTTTGTTCAATAATTATTATATGCCTACAATATTTATTTGCCAAATGAATCCTCTACTACTAATCTCAATTGAAAATTTAATCCCTACAAAAATAAATATGTTATTGAGTTAGCAAAACTATAATTCTTTTGGTCATGGATGTAATTTTTTGTTTTCAACAGGATTATAAAAATGGAATCATTAAAAATAAATGCCAACCTATAACAATAAATAATCATTAGAAATGATTTCATAAATACAAAAATCATTCCAAAACCATCCTAGCACCCTTTGGTTACATAAAAATATATTATTATCATGGACAGACGATTTTTAATAAGCAGTTTTGCGATCTCATCGTGAATTTTAAAAAGCTTCATATTTACGAGTCCAGAGCAGGGTATATATACCTAGTCTTATTTCAGTTTTTAATTATATTCTTTTAAACACTATAGTAGCATTCGCCTTTAAACTATATTTTATTAACCTAATTATTGGTAACAGGCATGCAATATAAATTTATTATTATTAAATATTGACAGCCTATAATGCAAAACTCGCAACTCCAACGGCAATTTACAAAAGGAGTGTTCACCTCTCGCACTGAAATCATGAGCGACACGCATTGTCATATTTGACCAGCTGTACCCAGCAAACACGAGATTGATTAATTACTTTTTATATTTCTAATTATTAAACAATATAAAAATGGTTTGTTTACTAAAGGGGTCGAAGAGTAGTTAATTTGTTGCGAATTTTGTTATAGAATAATTTTCATTTTTTTGTGTAATAATTAGGTTTTATATTTTAAAATGGAAACATTTTCCATCAATTTCAAGAAAAAAACTGTTTCAGAGTGGTATTTAAATCAATATAAATCGGGAGTTACAAACTTAGTGGTCTCGTAATTTAAGATTTAGAACTGTTTGACGTATTTTAGTATTTTTAATTTAATGTTTAACGTTTTGAGAGAAATAATTTATTTGAGATGATATCTGCTCTCTCAAGTCCATGATAAATATACAGCGATAATAAATATATATTACTTAACTTCCCTTTTATTTGTCTAAAATTCCAACAATCGGCACATTCTCTCACTTTTCTTAGATACGCAATCCCTTCCCCCGAATTCTCTATACACTCTTCAACAAATATCACAATTTTATTTTCATTTTTTTTCACTAAATCGATCGCTCTACATAACACCCAAGTATCTGATATCAAAAGATAATTTTAAGAAGATTTCGCTAGATTTGTATTAAGAAACAGTATTGATTATAAAACACATCAGAAAATGAAATTTTCAGTCACTTTAGCACATTATAACAATAGCAATTCAAATAAAAAGATAAATTTAAATGTGTTTTTAAAACAAAACATCTGAGTGCCACTGCTGCATTCAATAACAGGTTGATGATTTCCAGAACAGTTATATTTATCAAAAAAAAAACACTTAGCGTTATGTGGAGCCATCAAAATCATTTCATCATTTTCTACGTACAATAATATGTTCAAAAATACATTAAAATTTCTTATACTTTGCTCACATTGATAATTTTTCAGTTTTCGATGAATGTCGTACATTCATTGCGAATTTGATTATTACAAAAATAATAAAATCTGATTTAAAAAAATGCGCCTATTAACTAAATTTTCAATTTCATAAAAATAGTCTAGTTAAATGATGTCCGCATTTGAAAGTTTAATATTATGCATTTACGGATGAAAATTTCCCTTTGGAAATAACTGTAACAATATGTTTCTACAGCATGCTACTTCTATTATTTGTGAAACATTAATCATGCTATGAACTTTCAAACATATATTTAAATCCAGTTTTCCAATAACAAAGCTGTTTTGCTGGCTCAGAATAAACTTCCATATATAATGTGAACATCAGTAACGTAATATTATTCACAGTATATATATATATAAATTAATTAAATCAGATTCAAACTCACATCCCTCAAAAATATATTGGTTATGATATAAGACAGTATTATATTTTTTCCTTACAACATTATTTGTTAAATCAAATATAGATGTTAGAAATGCAGAGGAAATTTAAATGGCCATTCGATATTGATTCAAAAACCAAAAATTGTTTTCCGTGAATCTATTATTAGCTACCAATGATTTTAGATAATTTTTATGATAATATTAGTTTGACATACAGGTTTTCTCACTATAGAGATGTCAGTTTGAATTTAGATTGTGTATTTATAGAGTATTTTTGTTATGCATCTTGATAACCAATTGAAGTCATCAATGAGTAGAATTGAGTATTTAAAAACTACAGAATACATTATATATTTTTTCCATTTCAATTTTGCATAATTAACCTTTTTATATTAAAAAAACAAAACTATTTTGATAAATAACCACAACTGGCAATTTACCTGGTATTTAATTTTTTATTACTTTCTTTATGAAACATATTTTTTTTACTTTTACCTTCATCCTTTTTTCCTTTGCATAAAGTAATTATATTTGTGGAATTAAACAAATTATAAACAAACACACCATTCTGTTTGTACAGTGAACATTCCAGGTTAATCCGCATGAAATTCATAGTATAACAATATTATTATTATTTGAACAAGTAGTGTTTTTTTATTGCTGCTGTTGAGTTTGCTGCATGTGATCTTCACCGAGCTCCAACTGGGTTAGCGTTTTGATGACTTCGGCTCTCTGCGACGGCGTGAGCTTACGGCAGAGTTCTGAAACGGCGTCCATTGCCACTTCGGGACATTTCTAAAACAAAATTTACACTGGTCAATCGTGATAATTACAGCACAAGCTAAATAAATATCTATCTGTACCCAAATATCTACATAGTATCTCTTTATTGTAGAGATATATAATTTTCGAAAACTGGTTATTAGTTAAAACAACAATTAAAATATAAGAAAGAATAAAATATATTTACAGTAAGATATAATTTAAGATATTCACAGAGGGTGCTTGATGGAATTTCAATATAAAATTTTAAAATATTAGCCTGGTAGGACCCACATTGATATCTGAATTAGGTCCCAAAAAAACTCGACAATACCCTTAATCCTTGTTGGGAAAACAAACGCAAACATTTAACAAAGTAAAAGGACAATAGCGATTGCAGGTGGCGAAATAATGTTAATTACCAGTGATTTTACACTTTTAATAGAATAGTGGGTTTTAAAAATGCAATTTGAAGAAAGGATAGATATACCCAATTTAATGCGTTTGTTTTCCCAACACGGATTAAGGGTGTGGTCGAGTTTTTTTAGGACTAATTCAGTTACCAGTGTGGGTCCTACCACACTATAATATCTTGTCGTATTTTTATTCAATTTACAACCTATACACACTATTTACTGTCTATCAGTTTGAGATTATTCGTGTATTCTCGAATGCCTAAAGATGCCTAAAGATGCCGAAAGGTTTGAAACCCGGGTCGTTAGAGACGAAATACATGAAAATGTACAAAATCTCAACAATTTTTCTTATGCACTGCATTGGATAAGCAACACTTTTTTATTAAAATGTTGTGGAATCCACACACCTCTAAGCTTTCCTTGATTCGGTTTATCTGCGCATCTTTGGTGACAGCAGTGATGTTCTGGTGCACCACCGATTTGGGATCAGACAGCTGAGTTTCGAGCCATTCGCAAACTGCCCTATTTGAATTTTCCCATTGATATGCCTGTAAAAAAGAATTCAATACATTAATATCGAAAATTCACAATGTCAACAAACAAAAAAATTCGGCAGAAATTAAATGAAATTAAATGAATTTCAACGTTTAAGAACACTATCGTCCTTAGCAGTTATTCCACGAGTAGGGATTGATTGCAATACAGGTATTCCGGTATTTTGACTTTTCTTCAATACAGAAATTTTAAATTTGAATTATTGAGATTTTGTACATTTCCATGTATTGTGCCACTAACGACCCAGGTTTCGCCTTTCGGCACCTTCAGGCATTCGATCACACGAATGGACTTGAATTGACAGACAGTTTTAAATAGTCTCTAACGTTTATATACAAGATACAAACACGACAAAATATTATTTACAAGATTTGCGTTTGTGTTACCAACAAGGATTAAGGCGGTTCTCGGAATTTTTAACTCAGGTTGTCAGTGTGGTTCCCTAGACTTATAATATTTTATCTTGTATATACCATTTTGTCGTGTTTGTATCTTGTATATAATCGTTAGAGACTGTTTAAAGCTGTCTGTCAATTCGAGTCCATTCGTGTGCTCGAATGCCTGAATGATGCCGAAAGGCGAAACCCGGGTCGTTAGTGACAAAATACATGGAAATTGTACAAAATCTCAATAATTCAAATTGAAATTTCATCAAGTACCCTCAGTCGATGTCTTAAATTACTGAAATTTTAGTATTAAAAATTGTATTATATTAACTCAGTATTTCAATACAATTATAATGATAATTATTTATATTAGTAATTCATTGTAAAGAGTTATTAGCATTCATTTATAAAGAGTTATTTGATAACATACCTCTGTAGTTCCTCTGTCTTCAACAAACCATCTTCGCAACATCACATCAGTGTGTCCTTCAGCGAGATCTGGCCTGGAAGCTGTCAATTTGTTTTCAGCCTGCTGCTGAAGTAAGAGTCTGCGGAGACGCCAGTGCAGGATGCTACGAGACTTGCGCCATGGAATGATTTCCTAAAGTCAAACATAAAAATTATAATATGTATAAAATCAATAAATAGCACAACTGATGACGATTTAGAAAGTACAAAATAAATACAAAATAGTCTGAATTTAAATTAGACAATTTGCACCTGCAACGCACGGTTTAAGAGTTGATACATTACTCTTATAATGACAATTTTTAAATAAATTTTACAAATTAATAAAAAAAAAAAATTAAATGCAAATATATGCCAATTGACTGGAAAATATCAAAACTATAAAATCTTCAATCGTGACACCGGGATGTTGTTAGATAAAAAAAAAACTGCTTGAATTATGAAATTAAATTAGCAACATTGAAGTCATGCAGGATAAAGTTCATAACATTCCAGGCAAATCATATATTATAAGATATTACTTACAGAAATGGCTCCTTTTTCAAGCATTCTTTCTGGAGTGTCATGGAGTTCTGCGAATTGAACGGCAGCCTGAAATAAAAATGAAAAAAATACAGTTCGTATTTTTTTTACGCTCATTTTTTTATTGCGATAACTATTTAATCTTTTGTTATATTTTATTCAACTTTTAGGCGAGACTTGGGATACTCTTACATATATGAAAAAAACAAATTGCTGTTTTTACACACACTGGAATTGCATAGAAACTGGTTTTATTAAAAAAAACTACAGTAAAATTGGATTTAATCGGTAATAAAGGGTTAATTATAAACAATAATCCTTTCTTTTTACATAAAAATACATGTTTGATGTCAAATTTGATTTTTTGAGATTTTGTACATTTCCATGTATTCCGCCACTAACGACCCGGGTTTCGCCTTTCGGCATCTTCAGGCATTAAAGTACACCAATGAACTTGAACTGACGAATGCCTGAAGATGTCGAAAGGCGAAACCCGGGTTGTTAGTGACGAAATAAATATACAAAATCTCAACAATTCTACTTGGATATTGAAATTCCATCAAGCACCCTCAGTCGATATCTTAAATTATGTTTGATATACCAACGAAATAACGATATTTTCGTACTATCAGTAATAAATTTAACAAACAGGCACAGAAAAGGTTAAAACCGTAACGACAAATTGTCACCTTCATGCATGAAGATGTAATTAAAATTTACGACCGGTGCAGTGTTTCGGTATTTTAAAATAACATTTAAAAATTGGTATTTAAGATAAATTATTATTTGAATGGTCAAAATGTTCTGCTAATAATTTTGTTAATACAACGATATTGGTGTCGACTTTTATATTAGGGTCACTTCCTTTCTTGGCAAAGTCATAAACCACATGTAACTTGCAAGTCTCAGACACTCAAAGAGAATTAATATATGAAATTTAATTTTGACCTTATAGCTTGCTTACACAATTCGTGAATCTAAATCATTGAAACTATATGAAATGAAAGATTTTTACAACGCAGCTGTGTGTGATTATTCCATTCAAGGTTTAAAATAACTAACCCAGTTCTACTAAAAATAATTTACCTGATGATAAATTGGCGTAAGGTATTTTTCCCTTTCGGAGACTTCTTTTTCAATAACAACCAGTTCCATTTGAAGCTCTGATAATTTGTTATCTGTAATAAGCAAAAACGAAACGTTAAATTCCAGACACTCTTGACGAAATAATGTTAAATCTTTGCTTGCTTGCGGAATGGTCTTACCTTGTGTTCTGTCATCAGTACTCGGTGGTGTTTCATCTTTGAAACCGTTTTCTTTGGTGGGGAATTGAGCAATCTTTTCCTTGATGGAAACAACTTTAGGATCTAGCTCCAGGAGGACGTCATCGATTCTGTGCATTGTCTTCAATATGTCCTTCATTTTGTATTTCACCTCTACCAGACCTTCCGCTTCTAAGACACCTCCCCTAAAATGTGCAAAATAATTATAGTAGACAACAAATTTAACCCATTGTTCTTAAGAGGAATAAGTAGGTTATTTTCTCATTTCGCGAAAATCGAGAATTTTAATTGCACTCAGAGTATTTGTTTACACTATTGCACTATTATTTAAACAGAAATAGTAAAGTTTTCAACCATGTCTAGCAAAGAGTTGACACCTGTTTTCAAGACATGCTTTTATTTGCTTTACGCCGCGACTAGATTAAGATTTATTGTAGGTTACCGAGCTTTGATGTCTGAGACAAAATCATAGAAAAAAGTATTTTTAAGAAAGTGATCGATACGGAATTCGCAATTTATTGAATATAACGATTCTATAAATATTGTTGAAATGTACTAAGGAGTTCGTTTTCTCGCACTTTTTCTGACTGATATTTATAGAATTATACTGAATATATTTTTTTTTAATGTAAAGCAACAAGAAATTCTATTATATACGTCTTGTAACAAAAAAATCACAAAAAATTAATAAGAATAATAAATAGTCATCATCTTTCGGGGATATTTTTTATTACTTTCCATTGTGTCAGAGTCCGTCGTCTGCCTAGACACCACGCTCGTTATTTCTTTAGATTATATTTAAATAGTTTATTAGGTAGATAGCTATTTCGGTAAATAATTTTATGAAATATTATATTTTGATATGTAAATTTTTTTATTTAAATATAATCTAAATGAATAACGAGCGTTGTGTCGAGACTACTAGACTAAAATAGAGAGGTGCCATTATTAAAGGGAAAAAAAATTCTTTGACATTTTATATTTTTTAGGCGACGGAAAACGATTATTCGTCTTCATTGATATATTATTGAGTCTTTGTCAGTCCTTGAAAATGTCAGGCACAAAATACTAACCAATAATGGGAGTGAGATTAATATTTAGAGGATGATAGGCGGACCACATAATATTCTTACCTTGATTCAGGATCAGCAAACATCTCCATGTATCTAGGATTGATGGTGGGATCAACGACAGCCCAAGCGCCTCCTCGGAGCTCTCCACCAGGCGGAATATATACCAGGACAGGGTTTGTTACTCGTCGCAGAGCAAACACTATCTCTGCACCAAACTTCATCACTTGTTCATACATATCTATAAAAGAAATTATAATTATTTATACTATACATTAGCCTCGGTTTGAAGATGCTTCTGAGAGAAGCGAAACATGTAACATGCATACTAACAAAAATTAGGTTCGGGTCCACACAAGTATACAATGTCAAAATAGTTATCAACTATAATTACAGCATTCTTGTGGGACAGGATACTTTGCTAATTCTAACTTAACTTAATATTATGGAGTTCTGTCAATAAAATGTCAATTCAATTAAGAAAAAATTTATTTGAATCAAATTTTTTTTACAATATAAAATATGAAATATTGCCATTCACTAAGAAATTCAATGAACAAGTCAACTATAGAATTTAAGAATAGTATTACATTTAAATGCAATCTATTAATATTAAATACCTTTCATTCCCCCGCTGAATCCTCTCCAGTTGGCAAAGATGATGATTGGGAGATCCTCTCTTGAGAAATCGTTGATTGCCTGGGCAGTTTTATAAGCAGAATCTGGGAACCAAACCTAAAAAAATCATACAAGATTAAATAAAACATAATATTGATTCTCAAATAAATTAACAATTCGATTTAAAAATATATATTATATTGCTGTGCGATAATACTAACCTGTCCAGCTTGCGATAATGTCTTAGCTTCTGAGTCAGGATTAGCAGGATCAGCTGGCAGTGTGACTTCTACTGTTCTTGTTTCAACGGCAATCACTCCTACAGGGATACCTCCTAGCCTGGCACGACCTGTAATAAAAACATCAATGTAGACTTACTTGCTCTTTGAAAATAAAAATTGACTCAATCAAGACTGGCCTTCATTACCCATAAAACTTGAGTTCATAGAAATAAGAAGTGGACAGTGGTAAAAACTGTTGATTTATTATTGTGAAATCAAATTCCATATATTGCAAAATAAGTGTAGATAGCAATTGACAGTCTTCTTGAACCTTTTATTCATTTCCAATGTATATGGACATTTTTAGTAACCCACTGAATGCTTAATATTTCTGTTCTATAGTTGTTCAGTAATTTAATTCAGTAATTCTGTATTTATTTTCAACATTAATGATATTGTTTATGTTACCTGTAATAACAGTTTGCGCCCATGGCCTCATAATCTCATCCCATGATCCTTTGTCAAAGAAACCAGACTGCCAAGCACTGCCTCCGGGTCCTTCCCGGCCGGCCAACATCCAGCGAGGATCGTAAGGTGCTCTTGTCGGGGTGAATTCAACATCACGGTCTATCAGATCTGCTGGCGCGACTATCGGTAAAGGACTCATTTTATCCTGCAAGTCAAAAATAAATAATTTAGAAATAGATACTACACATCATCTGGTTTTTTTTAATAAATTCAGTTATGTTACTATTTTTGCCATAAAAAAATTACAATACGATTAATTATAATGAATAAACTATCAGGCATACAAAAATGATTACTATCTACGAGAAAGTTAACTACTTAAAAATTGATAGACGCTAGAAGCAAGTATTATTAACAATTATTAATATCAAACAAACATTATTGAAACAATTGAACCCATATGAGCAAAAACAGCGTTGTCCTAAAAACATTGTTCAGAGATAATAGCGGCTAGTTGTTGTGTGGATACCTTTTATCGAAAATATTTATCTTTGATGAATGAAGATGGTTTGAGTAATTTTATTGAGAACACGGTTTATTAATCAAAAAATCTTTTACTGGATAAATTGTGTTAACAGAAATAAACCAAATAAAGACTAATGCTGTTTTTCTGCATATGGGCTCAACTATTATTAACTATAAACATATTTATTATATTAATAAAGTTAGAGAAATAGTCCAACTACAAAACGATTTCTCGTTAAATCTTGTGCTTCCGAAGAAATTTTTAGAAATATGCATTGGAAGAACTAACTGTGCATGTTTTTGAACAATGAATCATTATTTTCGCAATTGCACATTTAAAAAACTCTATGTGTGAATACCAATGCCACTTGTGAATAAAGGCAGAAATTAAAGATTTGGTAAAAAAGATATTTATATTAAAAAAAAAAATTTTTAAATTACCTGTGGCAATACTCTCTTTTGGTTAATTCACTTTTAAATTGGGTAGATTGCAGTAAGGTTTCAAATATAAAAGTATAAAAAAAGGCACCAAACTACAACACCTCATGTAGAGTTTTAGATAGATTGTTATTTTGTGACAATAATGGTGAGTTGGCATGCATTAATTTATGCCAAACAGATATTGGATTTTCGAATCTGATAATGTACCTTAGGCATATAGGCCAGCCACTTGACCATGGTGTAGACTCCGTCAAGGTCAGCGATCTCAGTCTTGTGCGTGATGCCATTGTTGTGCATGATCTGAACTCCTCCCAGTTGATTGTTTGAGGCATACACCTCACGTCCCAGCAATTTGTTCAGAGCCATGTAACCGGTGAGGATGATGTGAGAGTTCTCTATTTGGATAACCCGTTGACCTAACCTGGAAATGCAATGTTCACATTGATGTAAAAACATATTTTAAAAATAAAACACAATTTGGTTGTACTACCACATGTTTATAATGATCAGGACCGGTTTTGCTCACCACAAGCATTATCAACTGATAAAAATACAATCACAACAGGGCTATTCATATAAAATTGAATGTTAACAATCACAAGGTATATAAAAACAGTTGGTTCATGAACTATGGACAAGAATTTACAGGTAATCAAACAACATTTTCATTGTAGGTTATTAAATTTCGTTAACTGTCTTATATACCTTGCAATTGTTAACATTCAATTTTATATAAATAGCCCTGTTTTTATTTTTATCAGTTGATAATGCTTGCGATGAGTGAAACCGGTCCTGATCATTATAAACATGTGGAAGTAGTACAAACAAATACTGTTTTATTTTTAAAATATAATGCCTTTCCACCAAGAATTAACAGTTCTTAAAAGTGATTAAAAACATAGTTTGCTAAAAAGTATCATACTCTATGTGTTTTACAAACGTTTATTATACCTGACAAGATATGATCCAATACCGATGGCCCTGCAAGAAACCATGGAAATTGTGACAATCTCTTCGTATGCTTGGGCAGTTTCTCCAGCTATCATACCGGCGTATCTGAGATTCTCTACACCCAGACCATCGTCCTTGCCTAAAGAAACATAGTCAGCATTGTAAATTATATAATATAGAATCAAATGATTAACTATAGATACTACAAAGATGTTTATTTCAAATGTTTGTGAGTAAACAAAAAAAAACATATGAAAAACTTTACCTATAATATCTGTGATCCTATATCTAGCCTCTCCTTCGTCATCAATTAAAACGGCCCTGACAGAATTAAGCGGTGCCAGTTTGGTATAGTCTTCCGCTGACAAGTAAAGATAGCGGAATCCTTTGTCGGGATAGGCGGAGTCTTCCCACGCTACTCGGAATAGCTGCTTCACTTCTTCAGCGAGACCAATTCGAGCACCACTGTTCACCGACAAGTAGAGCTAAAAGAAAATTGTTCAGTCAGTAGATATTTAAGAGATTGGAAGAATTTGTCTTTATCGCTTAATAATAAGATGAATTTTGTCAAAATGTGACATTGGAATTAATGAATTAAGTATAAATGATAAAAATATATTAATTTAGGAGTGCAGTAGGTGAATACACTTCATTACAGAACTCATTTTTAATTATTTAATTTAGTTATAAATTACCCTAGGAATTTTTCGTTTTCTAGCCAACTCTGACGCCTTGTAGAAGAGCAGGTCCTCGCGTGGACTGAACGATCCGATGAGATGAGTCAAGTCATTAGCGATCAGCACAACTTCACGACCTGTTGGATATTCTGGAGTGAAGAGGGTCAGGACCCAAGCCACCATACCGATCTGTAAAATAAAACAAAACACACAAGGTGAGTATTTATCACTGTACAAATTAAAACTCATAAATTAAACAGCTTCACCAATATTACAGATGCTCAATAAAAATATACTTACGTTATTTTGTCCAGGTAATCGTTTCTGCTCAACCAGATTTCCATCACTCTCCATGACGAGCTCGATAATATCAATCAGCTGATCAGGCATAACAATAGTTTCACCTGGTCTTTCAACTATAAACTCGCGCCATGTTTTTTCAACCATTTGACGGAACATTGACGGTACGTCGTATGCATAAGTTGTTCCTGATTGCTGGGCCTGAAATTTGAAAATGCATTTGCGTACAAATTAAAATATAATTATACGTATGATTGATTGAATAATTTGTGAAAATGCACCGTTTTGTGTGCCATCAAAAAAGAAGAAACTTGCAAGATGCTTAAAAGTATTACTTTCATATCTTACAACACAAAGTACGCATAACAACTTATTTTTAATTTGCATTCAAATAAGAAATTATAAGAATTCAACCACATAAAATAATGCAACTTATTTACACATGACAATTCCCCGAAATTTGAAAAGAGATTATCAAAGAAGCTATACATTATAATCTATTTAACTTTCTTACCGTAAATCTTTTCTGTTGCAAGAAATCCTTGGTAACATAAGGTGTGGAGATCGGTAAACCATGCATTGGTCCTTGTTTTGGGCCGTAAGCTTGGAATAGTATCTGAAAAAAAATATATATTTCAATTGAATCACACATAACATTGTGAATTTTTTTATATCGTTAACTCCAAAAAATAGATTTTCATTGAACTTACATCTCCAGTGGCGGGATCTGTGTATTCAGTATAAAGACAGATGTCTAGGAAGTATCCAGAATCGTTAGCGAGACACAGCCTAACATTCTGTGTTGGCGACGATGGAGATACACGGATAGTCATCCTGAGCTCGGCTTGGAGAACTCTCAGTTTCCAAAGTCTTGGACCGTATCGCATCACCATACTAGTTACCGATTCCCCGATCTGAAAAAAGAATTTTGATTGAATACGGCTGTCAAAAATAAATTTTATCAATAAGATAATAGACAGACAATATGAAATAAATACCTTTGACGGATCCATTATGACGGTTGGTCCAAAATTGAGGAATATGTGATTGCAGTCAGTTCTTTTGGACTGCGGGTGAGAAAAGGCTACCTCCAGCTCGTCCATGGCTTCCAAGAGAACTCTGTAAAGTAAATACATGAATATATTTCTTATGCTTAAGCTTATAAGCACACTATGCAAATTGTAACAAAAGTGTTCAGTTTTACGATTATCAATTAATATTTTAACAAACCTTTCTCCTTCATTCTGAAGATATTCAAATGAAGCCTCCTTGGTAATGAGATCGGAATGTCTAATAATGGAACGGATGAAGAATCTGTAGTCAGTCACTTCTTGACCTTTCGCAACCTATTTAATAAAAATATATTATTATTGTATAATAAAAAGCACAGATATAATAAAATAAATCATTTCCCTTTAATACATCATCAGTAAATAAAATTAAACAAAATTGCCTTCGCTCTTCCCAAGTATAGGTGCATTTTCTGATTGGATGTAGGCAGAGCTTCCAGTTCATAAGTTCTCATTCTTCCGAGTTCCAATTGGAAAGCGCAAGCCGGTTCTAAATGTCGATATATCCTATCTTCAAGGTACATGTCGCGGGCTCGGTATGTGAAGAACTTGGGGAATTGTCGCCTGAAAATAAAAAATACCTTTTAAAAAATATACTGTAAGGTAGTAATGAAAGAAAGCTAATGATTATGGAGCATGGTCTATGTAGGTAGACCGACATTTTACCAAATGTTCACGAGATCGTAAAACAGCAGTTACTGGGGTATGCGCGTGTGATTCTTCAATGATATTAAAACGTATAAATACAATTAGCATAATATTGTCTGTTTCGCATGTTTCATGAATCATATAAAGGGTATACTGAGAAGCCAATTATCGTGAGAATTTTAAGTTCTTGTCAATTGGCTTCTAAAAATCTCTGAAAACTATCAAAAACTGACTTAATGCATTCTGTCAGTATAACCTCCATATACTGTTCAAAAAAGAACTCATCCTTTGTTCTAATGGAATAGTGTAGGATTCTAGGTATTATTTTGCATGTATAGTGATCACGCCTTACTGTTGTATTTGTAGGTACCGTCGATTTAAAAAACAGATAATTTATATTCATGTATGAGAATTAGGGTAAGCCTTTTTGTATAATATTGTGACACAAATTTATCATCTTCAAAAATCTATTACAGCTTGTCAACATAAGTGAAAAATACTAACTTCTTCAGGGCTGCGAAAGTAATCCTTCTGATGCCTCTTCTGAAGAGTTCTTCTTGATGCAACAGGCAGAAGTCTCCGAATAACACACTCATATCTGCGTCATCCATGTCACCTTGGTCTCGTACAGCTACACACAGTATGTGAATAGGCTCCATTGGCTGAAATACAAATCAAATGAATAACTTGAAATTGATTAACATTGCAATAATAATCAATTTGACAAAGTAATTGAATTCATACCTCGGAATCGATTTCAGCTATATTTTGACGGCCATAGTCAGCCGACATACTGACGTTGATGCTTGTGCTGTCTCGGCTTTCTGATACACCATCTTGCAAAGCTTGCAGGTCCTAGAAATCATTCTGTTCTTAATTAACTAATACTAACAGTGTTTTCTTATGTTTATTATAATGAATTGATTTAAGAGTGATTTTATTGATTTATACATTGTTTAACAATCATTATTTCCCTTGAGCTCTCTCTAAACTTTTGTTTCATTATACAGTTAAGTAGTCTCACCATTTCATACAAATAATTTTGAATCAATTGAAATAGTGAATGCTAACAAAGCAAAAGCCATAGTTATAGTTTAAATGAAAATTGATGGATATGACATATTGATGCTTACATAATACATCTGATGAAAACTTTCTACCACGAATTAACGGTAAAAAAATAAATGAATAAAACACAAACCTTTGTATTGATATATGCCGGACTAGAAAAGTCTTCCAGTAGATCGAGAATCTCTTCAGCATACTGCTGGAACTCTTTGAAGGAATGAAAAGCTGCCATGCATCCCGTCCTGACATGCGTTTTGGCTTCACCGAGGAATGTATTGTGCTCATCGGACGGTATAGACAGCTCCATCTCCAATTGATTGGGAGGAATCCTACAAATGGAAATCCAAATTAAAAAATATGCTACATCTAAAATATTTTGTATGCACGTTAGGCAAAACATCCACTTGCCTGTTAGGGTGCGAACTGGGCAGTAGGAACTGGAAATGGACTACACTCTTCTCTCCGCTGAGTTCCAAATGTTGCAGACAAGTCAAATCGTAAGATGTATATGCTCTTCGAACGTACACCTCTAAAGCAGCATTGCAAACCTACATTATAAAACACATTTTATACAACGAAAAAGTCAATGAAATTGATTAGTTTCAGAGTGTTTTGATAATGGCAGAACAATACGATGTTAGGTTAGGAGGTGTTAAATAAACCAGAATCAACTCTCAATATTATTATACATTTCAAAGCAGGTATTTTATATTATTGTCGTGCAGTTTTGGATGGTTTTTTTCCTCTGCTGAAAATCCTAATTATAAACACACACTTGTTTATTTTACTCACTGCTTTATTGGTGTGATAAAAGAAATCATGGAGAATGTCAAAGATGGAGGTCTCAGACAAAATAAGCTTCTGCAAATTTTCCGGATGGAAGTCATGTCCGTACATATCCACCGCTGAGAGGAAGATGGACTCCATTTGATTGTGACGCAGCTCATACGCTGGCTGATGGGCAGCTATCAAAACCTGGTGTGAGATAAGAAAATAATAAGTTATACATCAAGTTTTGAAAAACAACTGAAAAGGATTCCATCAAGAGTTTAATAATATTTACGTTTATCATTAGTGTTATAAATAATTTTACTAATAGACTTAAATGGGTCAAATAAAAGAATCCACAACTTATTATTGGTAGTGAGATAATGTACGATTCGACCATCAGAGACAGCTCATTTTTATATGTAGACTAATAGTTATTATCAAAAATAATATTACTATATGATTATTTTGATACCTGTCTGGCTCTGAGAGCGACTCTGGAATGTTCAGCTCTGTTGAGGGAAGTCAATTCACTTAAAGTTGTTGCCAATTCATCGGTTAGACCCGGTTCATTGGACCACAGGTGGTCAATGAGCATAGTGACCTAGAATCGTTAATATTTTATATTATTTTTAACAATTTCTTTATAGTTTGTTTACACATACACACCAAGTGTTTGGCTTCATCAATGGACAAAATGGAATTTTTATATGGTAAAGTTGTCCTTAGTCAAAATATAAATTAACCAAATTGAGAAAATAGATGGCTACATATCTTAAGAGCAAGAAAACTTTCTTCCATTACATTTCACTTGGCTTTCGAGGATTGTAATATTCAATTTATATATTCAATTGCACTTAAAATAATTGTGCAACTTTTCAAAATGTTATCTAATTATATCAGCTTATCCATGACTGCTCCTTTACATTCAAAATTTATAGTTCATAATGATTACTGTTTATTACTCACGAGAAGATTCTTTTTTGATACTTGGCTGTGCGAGAATATGGTGTTGGTAACAGTTATCATATCATCCTTGTGTTTTTCTCGCAATGCAGTAACGCATTTGTCATAATGTCCTGTAAACATTAAAATGCAACAAGCCAATATAATAATCTGCGTATCGAACCTGCATACCAATGACATTTCATATAAAACATGATTCACTACAGAACAGACACGATTAGGGATATATGGTTAAATACTCACCCAATTGAAACTGACTCTCGACAGCATAGTACTGCTTAAGAAGTTCATGAACGGCAGCCTTCATCCTTCCACGGATTCCATTCCTATACCTCTGAACCAACACTACGATACCTTGTGTTGTCATGAAGAACACGTCCCGGTCTGCACGCTTTTGAAGTGTTGCCGCGTGACTGAAATACAATATTTACAATTAGCACTAAAAAGGTCTGTAAAGTTATTTTGGATTATCTATTTTTTATTGTCGACTTTAGATTCATAGAGAATGCAATATTATCAACAACAGCACAACCTGAACAACTCATAAAATAAATAATCTTAACCTATCAATGACACTGGCAATCTGCTGACTTGGAAATTGCGCCAGAACGCTGGTGATGTTTCTCTCGTACAGAGTCATAAGTTTTCTAATCTTCTTCTCGACAGAGATGGGAATTCTTCCGGATATTGATGCGATGACTTCTTGAAGCTCCAAGAGAGGTAGAGAGGGATCACGGAGAGACTGCATGAAGTGTTCCATCACATCGCGGAGACGAGGGGCGTTGTATATGTCGGGGAGACAATAGCCTTTAAAAAAAACAAATCATGATTTATATAATTTTGATAACGATGTAAAAATGGCTAAGTTTAGTTCAGCTGTACAACATAATGGACGTCTGTAAAAAATGACCAAGGTAACATGTCAAAAAAAACTAAATCAGAAAATTTAATGCAATATAAGGGATTTTTAGATTGATCACAAGTGTTCACACTTCAAACGATTCTCTTGAATATTATTCTACCTTACGATCGGTCACTTTCTCTTCTATGATGGCAATAAACTCGATTTCATTTCTGATAGAAAGATTGCAGAAAAAGTCAGGCATTCAATTTTTGATTTTAAATTTCAGTAGATCTGTCTTGTGGATAGATATTTCACCGCATTTCAATTTAATCGAACTTCTGATAGATTCATAAATTCTTCCAATTATTAATATACAAATAAACTCACCAGCTAGTGTATTTTCCAAGATGATCTTATACTTGTTGTGCATATGATTTAACTTCTCGGGAGCCTGTGGGCTGGAAATATCAAGCTGCGCAAACTGTCCCTTGTAGGGTTGAGCTTTGGTCACCAAAGTTGCATCGTCCAGTTCTAAACAATATTATCATCATAGAAATCAGACTAAAATAGTTAAATAAATTCTATTATTATGTCAATAATGCTGTATGCTTACCGAGGTGAGCGATGATAGAGCCTCCGTCTAGGATGGCGCCGGGTCTCTTAGTGAAGAATATCTGTCCAGATTCCTGAGCTGTTAGGGTCATCACCATTTTCATAACCTAGAAATGAATATGAATCTATAGACATGTACATATCAAGTGGTGAATGTAAATCTAAAAACAAAGTAGTATCCGGATCAAATGCGAGTCCAAGATAATCGCAAAAAATATGCTGAAATAGCTTGTGAATATATTATGCCTAATGAAACAATGTAAGTATTGAATGAATTGACGTCAGTTTGAGCTCTATATATACTTTGTGATCGGCCGAAACAGATTTGACCGGCTTTGATTAGTACTATAATCTGAAAAGAGCAAATTTTGGATAAAAATGATTCCTCTTTTTGCTAATTTCAAAGCATATAGTTTCATATTAGCGAAAATAAGGATTGCCTCCAAACCTCAATTTCTGCATAAGCCTGCCCTTTATTGACATGTCCACCGTCTTCTATCAGCAAATTGATCAGCTTGCCAGCAGAAGGACTCCTCAACAGCGAAGGATCGTTTTCTTTGTCAAAGATGCAAGTTTGGTTTCCAATCACAATCCGATAACGGTCCACTTCCTCTTTCATGTAGGTTGTGAATGATGAGCCATCCACGGATAAGAGCAAACCTGGACGACACAGAAACGGCACAGTGATTTATTTGATTCAATACTATTAGCAGAAAATTGTGGAAATTCGATAATACTATGTGACACACCCTGGTTTTTCTTAAGTATAAGTGTCATTAGTGTCCTGAACTGAAATCGGCCTGCGGCAAACAGCAATATTTCGCAGAATACGCTCTTTCTTGTTGTCAGGCTTTCAAATAGCCCCCGGCTTCGGCCGCTGGACGAGTCCATTTTTACGGAAAAGGGTAGCTCCAACTTTGCACGGAGTTTTTTTAATTTTTGTAGACAGTCGATTACGATCCGCCGAGCGGGACGAGCTGCGGTCTCGCGGCAGCGGAGGTGACATGTGAACTGTTTGTTTTTGTGTTTTGATTTGCATTAGATTTAATTTAAATTCGTTGTGTCATTTGTATTACAACTTAAAGTAAATTCAGTTGCTAAGTAAATGTAAATGTAGAAGAATCAATTTTATGTGTTAAGATTTATATATATATTTGTGTAATATTAAACCACTGCATCTTGAATGGAAAATAAATAAGTTTTAACCGGATCTGAAATGGTGTTTGTCTGAGATCAGCCCTTCCAGGACTCCGGATAACCAGCCGCTCGCCTCTCTTCGATCCGGGGTCTTCTCATATGATATATCTGACACGGGTTACCAAGTAGGCCCATTTATATTAAATTATAAATTAGAGGTTTGAATAGAATATTATGCATCATTCACTGAATGAATTACAAGTCGGCCTCTGTGGTAAGAGCTTTGCCCTAGCGATCAGGTGGGACCTGGTTCAAATCCCAGCAAGGTCAATATCAAATTCAGATTTTTTCAATTTAAATATGTGACTCATAAAAGAGTTTATCCCATATGATTTTCAAATTTTCAAAATAGTTGGCGCATTGGCTGTCAGCTGTAATGCCAGATATTTTTTTTTTAAATCTACTATTGAAAAAACAAGTCTCTTACCTCCATCAGTGAGTCTATGAAATTCAATCTCTTTGAATGATCCATTTAGGACCAGGAAATAGGAGTTTGGTCCGCTTTTTGTTGCCTGCAGCTTGTATTTATTTCCACCGTTGATCAACTCCACATCCATCACATTGTTCAAAGTGTTGGAGCCCTGAATTTGTCCCCTGTAAAAAGAATGCAACTGTAAATATTTAAATTTTTCTAACCATATCTGCTCCAAATTTGAAGCATACGGACTCCTAACGGTACATCTAAACAGAAGTTGTTTTCACAAGAATGATTGTTATTCATTAGGGTAAAGTCAGGGTAAGAAAAGATGGATGGAGCTCAGAATATACTGGTAGTTAGATAGTCACTAATGATATAATCCCAGTTTTTAGGATCGGATGGGTCGGAGAAGAATGTAAACATCCACATCCATGTATTTGGAGACAATCCAAAAATCAATATTTGAAATTGTCCATACAGAAATTTAATCCCGTAAAAACTGCAACTGAATAGGATCAACGTCAAATAACATTGACCACTCAGCTATAGCTATACCAGAAATATTATTACAGAAAATGTTATGATGTTTAGTTTTACATTTCAATCAGATTCCGTGAATGTTTCTACTAGTTGCAAATGAATCTTCGCTAATTCGTTTGCTCTACCTTGCTTTTAAAATAAGGTAGAAAAATATTCCTTCATAATTTGTAAAATTAAATTTAAAATTCCATGGTACTCATAACTTCATAATACTACTGCCTAATTATTATTCATTTTTCTGTTTTATCATGTTAAAATATACATAGAAAGATAAATACCGGATTTCGCAATAAAAATGTATTCACAATTGAATTTCTTCAAACATTTAGAATTTTTTACGACACCTAGTAGATATTTTTCCAATATTGATTTAATTTTACTCTGCACATGAATGATGTAAAGTGTTCATAGGAAAAAATACTGTAAAAAAATATCTAATATATTTTATATTGACTGAAACAAAAAACAAAAAAGACATACTTTTCAAGCGCAGTTTGGAAGTTCTGGAACCCAGCTGATATTCCTCGATCGGCTATAAGAAGTGCGCCACATATCACTCCTAACATTAAATCTGGTTTCTCAGATTGAACCTGCAACACCATTTACACGAATTATTTACATTGATTAAAGAAAGACATTGTAAATACATGACAGTTAAACCGTACAAACCATAGTATTTACATATTCCATTTAATCTTCGAGTTTAGTAGATTAAAGATATGAATAGTTCCAAAACAAATTATCTACAAATACAGTGTCTACTGTTGGAAGAGCAAACCTTTAGTGGCACACAATCCTCATTCTAATATTATATATAAATACACACAAGATCTTTCGGTACTGATTTATGAGCCACCATAACAATAGTCAAACGACATATTTGACCCTAAAGAACTAATTTGCATCAAACAGTTGGGTAAAAATCGTGAAACACATTGATAATTTTAATATGTTTAAATTTAAAAATGTTTTTACAATGAGAGAAAAATCATAAGATTGCATTTTAGAATATTTTATTTTACAAACCTATATTTAAGGGTACAGTTTAAACTATGCACATTTGGATGACTGATGTAGAATATATTATTGCACACAAAATGTCCTAAATATTGATCTTGGACAGTGATCTTCAAACTCTAAACACTTTCAGAACCCTACTCTTGAAATGTTATTTCCTTGAAACCCTTGTGTAAAAAAATGTTTTTTTTTGCTTCCAATGTAAAACATGTAAAAATGAAAACCAATTTTCGATTCAATTAAGGTTTGATGGAAATATTGTATAATTTTTAAAATTAATTACAAACTAAAATGCATTAGATAATACTCAACATAATTAAAATTCAGAGCAGTCGCAACAGCAAGAAATTGAAATTAATAACTGCGAAGTTTTTGCATGGCATTAAATAGCTTTATTAATAAATTTCACCAAGACTTAACACACACTAAATGCCTTTCATGATACTGCCACATATAATATTGTTACAAATAAGTGTACAAACCATTTTGGATTCATAAGCTAAATCTACTCAATTTCAAATTTCTTCAGTTTCTTTAAATTTCCCATGAGGCAGAACTCCTTAAAACAGAACTCAGTTTGACTATCACTAATCTACAACGAATCTTACATTAAATTAGAATAATTTTTATTAAGAATAAATTTATCACAAACACACTCATATCTCTACATTAATAGTTTTTGCTAAACCAATATTGGCACATATAAGATGTTTTATAATGGTTATACGTGCAAAAAAAGATCAACCAACAGCAAAACGTATATTCTGCAAAATTTTATTTAATTTATCAGTTCATTTGGATGAACATTGTCGATATTATAAAATTGTGCATCGTCATCAGGATAAATAGGAAACAAATACAATTGAATGCGATACATAACAAATGCTCACCCTTTCTGATATCAGAGCATCCAACCACGATGTGTCGATGGTGTTTTGCTGGAAACATTGAGTCTCTAAAAGTGTGATCAAATATTCAACAGTTGTCCGGAAATCCCCTCGGATTGAAAGTTCTTTCAGAGCAATCACAAGGTTTCTAAAATTCAAAAAACGAAAAATATTACTCAATAATAAAAACCCAGTTATTTTTATTTTATGTTTGTATGGTTCTCAATAATCATATTTAATTCATTCTTGATATTCATTATTGTATATTATAGTAGTAACGTCATTAAAAATTTTGTTCAGCTAAATGGACTTTTAATGTAGCTATATTTGTGGTTTCAGATTAGTATTTAATGATTTGCAAGAGGTTCATAACATTTTAATTGTAGACTCTTTCATTTGATTTATGTATAATTTGTTTGTTAATCAGTATTTTCTTGTCTCAGTTCATGAACCATCAGTTTTATATACCTTCATTTTTACTCTCAATTTTATATAAATAAGCCTGTTATGTTTGTATTTTTATCAGTTGATAATGCTCGTGATTAGCGAAACCGGTTCTGATCATTATAAATATGTGAAAGTAGTACAAATGAATTGTGTTTTATTTTTTAAAAAAAAATCATATTTAAGATAACTAACCATAACATGATAAATTAATAGATGCTCAATAATGATCGCTACATTTCAAGACCCAGAAGATTTGTCTCTGTTAGGACTTAGGACTAGGAATTAGGGTTAATGAGTGAATTTATCAACTTTTATTGCAAGAAATTATATTGATTCTCTATTCTAACAATTCTCAAACTGAGATAAATAAGATCAAAATAAATTATGACCATAATTTTATTTAATTTTTCTCGAAAAAATCATGTAAGAAATTTATATCATTATTTAGATTCACAATCACTTACTCTCTGGCTTGTTCCCTAGTTTCTCCCCAAGAGAAACAATGGCCAAATTGCGAGTCGGCAAACTCGTGAAGACCACCCGATGCCGCTACAGAAAAGTATCCCCACACATTCTTTGAAGAGCGGAAATTTAACTCTTGAACAGTTCCGGAAGAAGGCTTGAAACCTATAGATAAATAAAATTCAATTATATTTTTAAATAATATAAATATTTGGCAAAACAATAAATTGCTAGATTTGGTCTGAAATCACCTGAAATCAACTCAAATCAACTCGAGGACAACAATCACAAATACTAGCCTTAGATCTCAAATCAAATTTCAAATTGAAGACATCAATATTTGTTATTAGATTTAGACAAGAATTGAACATGGGACCTTTGATCACAGATTAGAGTTCTTAACAGTTACAGAGTTATAAAAATAAAGTGATGTCTCTTGATATTCATTAATAATAACGGGCTCGTTAAAATAAAGCAATAATAGTTAGACAATAATCATACAAATAAAAGTGATTTATTTATGTAATGAAATCAGAATCTTTATTGTATTTTTGTGACGGAAATAAAAATATTGATAACATTCGTACCTTCATCAGGATTTTCAGAAGTAATCCTAGCGGCAATGACATGTCCCCACGCCTGCGGTTTATGTTTCGGGTCATCAAAGTCTATCTCAGTCATTCCCCATGGTGACTCGCCATAAAGAAGCCGAATGTCTTTTATGTGGTACAAAGGTAGACCCATGGCTATCTAAAAATAATTCAATACAGATAAATTTACAGTGCACAAAATTTGTTGGAGTATTATAGTAATGTTTAATTTTATGTGAAAGTTATGTGTCATAAAAAAGGATATATTTCAAAATTAGGGTACAATCTAAGATTTTAAAACTGAAACATTGTTCTGATATTTCCCATGTTATTATATTTTATGAAAACACATCTATTATTACAAATTTAATTTAATTACTACAAATAATTACATTCTATTTAAATACCTGAAGTTGTGCAGCTGGTAGATTAACGTCAGCTACCATTTCTGTGCAGGGATGCTCTACTTGAAGCCTCGGATTCAGTTCGAGGAAGAAATATGACCCGGACGGATCGTACAAGTATTCCACTGTACCGGCTGATACATATCCGACCATCTTTGCCAACCTTACTGCGGCCTGAATAATATTTAAAGGGTGTTATATTATGGAAAAATCATAGTGAACTGGTGTTAAGATTGTATAATTGATATAATTTCACAAACCCTTTCCATTTTTTCGAATATTTCTGGATTAGCTATAGCTGCCGGAGCCTCTTCGATAATTTTTTGGTGACGGCGTTGAATTGAACAATCTCTGCCGAATAGTGAGATAGCATTACCTGAAAATATAATAAAGATTTAATACCAACTCTATGTTAAGTAAGTAAATAAATTTGGATTATTGAGATTTTGTACACTTCCATGTATTTTGTCACTAACGACCAGGGTTTCGCCTTTCGGCATCTTCAGGCATTCGAGCACACGAATGGACTCGAACTGACAGACAGTAAACAGTGTCTAACGTTTATATAGAAGATACAAATACGACAAATATTATTTACGAGGTAAGATATTATATATCTGAGAGCCACACTGATACCTGAGTTAAAATTTCGAGAATCGCCTTAATCCTTATTTTGTAAACACCACATGAACAGAGTAGCGAATTGCCGCTTTCCAACTTCTTTTGGAATTACCAGTGATTTTACAATTATAATAGCATTGTGGGTTTCGACGGGATGCAATTCGACGAAAGGGTAAATATATACAATCATTCCACGTTTAGTGACATCTGTTAGGTGTTTCAACGTATAGGATATAATAACGGAGAATTAGGAAGGTTCAGCTGCTCATTCAGAATTGGCAAGGAATTTAACTGGGCTCTATTGATTTCCAAAATTTCTTGATAAAATAATTTATGATTCCCCATGTTTTTATGCAACAGTTTAACCCCATCATCCGCATTAAACGTATGGTTTTCCATTAGCAAGTGATTTGCGAATGTCGAAGTTTCTTTTTTTAAATAAATACCAAATTTGTTCTTAAAATGGACTCTATCTTTATTGTTAATAAGTAATTTGCCTAGAGAATTTTTGCAATAGAACACTATCAAAAAAATTATATATAATTATATGAACAACAATGACTGCTGTAGAAAAATTACTTTTGACTGAATATGTATAACACTGTTAATGCTTCTAATAATGAAGTATGTTTTAAAAAATCCAAAAGAAATATGTATTTGCGTAATACCAATTTTGTGCATTTTCACATGGTTTCAGAATCTTTTTCAGGACAAATGAACCAAAACCAACAAATGATTCAAATACTAAATTGAAGTTCAGTCAAGTCAATTTGGAATTCATAAATAATTTGACAACTAGTACCGTATTGATCTGCCAACAGCTGGACTTCCAAATGCCTCGCACATTTAGCTAACTTCATCACAAAAATGGGAGACCCTGGAACTTCTGCTTGCACCTACAAAAATAAATTAATATCGTAAAAACAAAACTTTGAATGGTCACATTGTTTTGAAAATAAATCTAGATGATAAAGCATAAGAGAATGGACCAATCAACTGACCTGTCTGAAAAGATTGGGAAAGTCATCTGGATTATCGACTTTTCTGATTCCCTTTCCGCCTCCACCTTCAGACGCCTTGATCATGACAGGGAATCCTAAACATGGCCAATTAAATACTATGAATTTACACGCATCTCATATTATGAAAGCCAAGAGTTTAAACCATTTGATAGGCAACCAACCTCTCACCATTTTAAATATCTTATCAATGTTGAAATGAATAAAAATAATGATGTTTCTTAAAGTCAAATCTTGACTTAACATTTAAATGTTGGACTAGTTAAAATAAATTATAAATGCTGGATGCTCCAGATATCAAGTATTTTTAAAATTCTAATATAATTTAAAATACTGGCCAGCCAAAACTGATTGAAAGTTGATCTCAACTACAAGGTGGTAAGAAAATGAAGTAGTCACTTTGAAGTACCTATTTTTAAATAAAAGGTTTTTAATTAGCACACAATTAACGCACATTAGAAAATTGGAATGTACGAAAATTATGTGGTATTTTGAATGGTCAATTTGAAAAAACAATGTATGAAACAATAATAATTATTGATAGTCAAATTTTGAATGAAAATATTTTGGGTGTAAGCAAAAAAAACACTATTAATATAAGAGAAAAATACACGAGTTATTTTATTGGAGATAGTCAAAGTTGAATATTATGTTAGTATTGTTGTAAGAGTTATATTGAACCAAACTATATATTGTGTTCTCAACAATGATTTCACTGTTTCAACTGGTTACAATAACAAAATCTTTTTATATTGCAGGGATTAATAGCTTGGTTGTGAATATATTGAGAACAAAAAATACAAATATTCTGTTAACAGAAGACTTGCCTATTTTGTGAGCTGCCTGCAACCCTTGCTCAGGTGAATTGATACATCCTCTTGAAAATAGCTCTGACGAGATTTTAATCTTTTTATTGCTGTACTGCGCTTTCAAGTCTGCAATAAAATGGAAAGAAAAGATATCAATATTATACGCAAAAAAATATATCTTTAATTTTTTCTTGTGTGAATCTAATAATCAACTTCAATGGGTTAAGTCTTACCGCTTCCACTCCATGGTAGAGTTGGTATATCAGCAGTCTGGGCGACGATAGACGACGCGATCTTATCTCCCAGAGCCCACATGGCCTTTTCGGGAGGGCCGATGAACACAATGCCGTTCCTGTGCAGGAGCTCCGGAAGTTTGGGATTTTCAGATGCGTGTCCCCAACCTGCCCATACTGCCTAGAATCGAGGTAAAATTTTAACAAAATAGTTCATTTTAAGCAAACAATTAATAATCAAAATTTATATAACATACTAAATATAATGCCTTTCCACCAAGAATTGACAGTCAACACCTTAAAAGTAAATCTGTTATATTTTGTTTCGAGGTTAATGTAACAATACATGAATCAAATCTGTCTGCTGTGATCGTCATTAACTACAAAAAGGAGATACATGGCATATGTATGTGATATCAGAAAAAGCGAACATCTATTTCCGAGAGATTGTACAATAGTTTCAAAACTTATCAAAAGGGGCAGACTATTTTCACTAATCGAGTTAACCGGATGTTAATTGCTCTAAGATTTTCAAATTCCCGAATAAACACTTTCATTGATTGATTATTCAGTTGGTTAATCGATTTGAATCCAAAGGCATGGTTGAGATTGTTTTATTCCTTCCCACCTACCCTACCCAAACCTGAAAACATATTCTTTACATAATTACCCTCTCTGAACAGATATTGTGTGACTGAATTACAACCAGTCTCATTAATATGGAGCAATTTCTGCTTATTCCATATCATTCGACAGAAGTTGCTTCACAATGGGAGAGGACATGGCAAATTGTTTCGAAGAAAAACATATTCATCAAAAATAAGGTGGTTAATATTGAGTACCTTTTAATATCAAGTTTAATTTTATGCACTAGTATACACTATTCAAATGCAATATTTGGGCACTATAACTGAAATGTATGAAGAGATCAGGTCAGAACTAAACAAGTAATGATTTGAAAAATATTAGTCAAAGTTTATTACCTGAACTTGCGTTCTGATAGCTATATCGAGGATCAGCTCTACATTGGCATAGTTGTTGTTATTCGAGCCTCCTGGTACAGGAACATAATGGTCAGCCATTTTGATGTACTCCGCATTGGCTTTCAGATCCTCCGGAGTCACCTACAAGAATTGCAAATAAAATCATTATACTCCCAAGCAGTACTGCTGTATATCACATTTTTGATTCCACACCCTTAATTTAGATTCAAATAAAATATCTCAATACAGGAAATAGTGCCATTGCTAATATTTCTAGATCTTATCAAGAGATGGCAGAACTGTTAATGGAATAATAATAAAATTGTTTATCAATAATTATTTTTAATCTAATGTTTCTAGAGAAATAGTTAAGTCACTAGATTAAATCCATATTTGAAAAATACAGTCATGTAAAAATGACTGAATACTGAATCATTCTAAAATAATGTTATCTCAGGAAACCTCTGTTAGAAGAAATCAAAAATATTAATGATGATCATCTCACATTGATCATTTCAATCAGAGACCACAAAAGTAAAGTGAATTTTATCGGCGTGAGATTGGCGAATGACATGAGCCTCTAGCCAATACTGACGGTCGCTGCAGGATTTGCGAAACTTCGTGCAGTGCAAATGTTGACAAGAAATTGAGTTCAAGTGAACTTGATTATGTATAATTTGCTACCTGATAATTAAATATAATTAAGCCACCCACCATAACTACAAATCGAACGGCCCTCTCGTTCTTGAACATCTCGTAGGACCATCTTCTTATTGAGCGCATACATTTTACAGCTCCAATACCGTTGTTGGCGATTAGCACCTGTAAATAGAAAGGCATTCAAATGTATTAGCTTCATCGATGAAACAATTTGTAACGGCATCTGATCGGTATTACTGTGAACTTTGCTGCTAAAATGTCATTTTAATGTTTCAATGTGTCATCCACCTGTTCAAAGCTTCATAAGATATCGTTCATTCATTCAAATAAATAAGTATGCCGCCATCACCCAGTATGCTGCCGCTCCTATACATTGAGTTTTCAATCAATTTATATCTAAAGGAGTCATGGATAATCTGTAATGTTATAATCTATGAATGATCTCTCGGATCCTGCAAATGGGACATTGAAAATGTGATTAACTAATTGCCAGTCTTTTCTTAACGTTACAATAGAATAGCAGTCGACAAGGTCGATTGAAAGAAAAATCTGTTATAAATGTGTACGCTTTAACCTTTAAGATAGCAAGGTGCAGACTTTTTAGTTGAAAATTTTAACTACATATTAAAAGTTGATATTTATTATAAATTCTATTGACATTCAGTTAAATAATGACATTGAAATGTCGAATGTGTAAAACAAAACAATCAACAATAATTTCAAAAAGCTTCGACTGCACTTTCACATTTTGTTTTGTTGTTTTTGTTATTATATTAATAAACTAATATAATTTTTCATGGAGACAAAATCTGCGCAATCTTATCTTAAGATATATTCAACATAATAATATTATGACAATACTAATACTGTATAAACAAGATAACTTTTAGGGTACTAAAAAAAAAAGGTACCTGAATGTCGCAAGTCATCGTAAAAAATTAATTTAAACAGATAGGACAGCACGCAGCTGCAGCGGATGAAAAATGTCATCCATCACTAAATGGGCAGCAGATAATATTATTGAAATATGTTTTTGATTACAATACCTAATAGCAATAAAACAAAAATTTCAATAGCAAGTAAAGCCGTCACCTAACCTATTACTACTGTCATAAGTAAAACATTAACTAATGGCAAAAGGCATATTCCGAGTAATGAATCATCGACTATGATTTCAAGAATAATAATATGTTTTAGACAAAATTCTGTTGATTATTTCAATTCAAGATAATATCACTAATTAAAATGCAACGATAAAATTAGTTTGAAAAACGGTACATTAGTATAATATAAAATATAATATGTAATGTACAGATTTTTAATTTGACAATAAGACCAGTTTTGCTCAACTAGTGACTATTTTCAAATGATAATGAAAAACTAATTCAGTCCATTGCATTCTCAGAGTGCTGCTTTAAGATCGCTAATGGTAATCTCCTATCGAGCTTTAACAGTTGCCTATGGCAAAATAAGAGGGATAAAAAGTCGCCATAATTAGAAATTTCAACAGAAAATTAAACTGTGCAGTCTTTTACAATTTACATTAGCCAAAATTAAAAAGAGCCAATATACCCAACTGAGAGGAATATTTTAAAGGGCTTTATCCAGCAATGCAATTGATAATGACACATTTAAGAGTGGAAGCAGGTAGAACTAAAATCACTTTTTCGTAATTGACACTTTATTTAGACCTAACATCGAAACTTGAAAAAAGATTAATAAGAGTGATGAATATTACTGAAAAGTATTAAAGATAGTGAGAAAATCTCGGGGGGGTAATGTACTAATAATATTATTCAAAATGACAAGAAATATGAAGAGATAACAAAGATAAGATACGAATACTAAAATAGGCATAATGTATGATGCATAAACTATGCATTTTTAATAGCTATAAGAAGAAAACATAATTCATGCAATTGGAATCCATTTTCAAACATCATAAACGTGGGTTTTTCTTGGTTTTATAAAAGCTTCATATCGGTAAACAAACACCTTTGATCGAAAATTCCTGATTTTGTGTGTCACTCCTTGTATCAGTTAAATTGAGATAGAAATAATTGTGTACAGACGTATTTTATTAAAGTTCCTTACTTACAAGGAGTTTTTAAAAATCAATATTGAGTTATCATTATTTTGCCACCAATAGAGATGATTCACTTTTACAGTGTTTGAAAAGACATTATATTTATAAAAATGAACACAAAATTTTTTCTACCAAGTTATGTACTGTTTGTTGAAAGTGCTCACGGTGAGTGAAACTGGTCCTAATCATTACTTAAAATTGTGGAATCGACACAAAAAATGTGATTTATTTTTATAAATATACAGTGGAACCCCGATTCTTCGCTTTTCAAGGGATCCGATGAAAAACGATAAATGGAAAAAACTTTCAAATCATAAAAATGAAAAAAATCATTTTCAAAGAAATTTGTTGAATTATCAGAATTTTTTAATTTATGTATCATATTAATTCTAGAGAATCAGATTTTTTTTTTTTATCATTTAGGTATACTGAGTTGCCTCTTTGCAGATTGGCATTTTAATTTTAACAATGACCCCTTGAATTTGATTACTTTGTCATTAACTATTAGCGAAATACGAGGCAAAAATGAATACAGTCTTTCACATAGGTGCTCAGAAGGCGAATCATCGGTGAAAACATTATGAGCTGGTATCATAACAACAAGACGACGCTTGAAGACTTACAGTCTCGGTCTTTTTTACAATAGTGGTTGGATGACGTTGTATGTGCTTGTGTTTGTCGAACGTTTGTCATCTTGCTCATAATAGATCATAATAAAATTTGTGACGAGAAAGCAATAGCGACATCATGCATACATCTGAGCGGGATGACGAAAAATGTTCAATCAGGGTACGTGTATGATGGAACCATAATAATTAGCCAACAAATCGAGGAAAACAAACGAATTATTTTGAAGAAGTAAACCTCTTTTTCAGTAAATTGATTTTCTAATAAGTTTTATGTTTCAGATCGCAAATAACTTAGTACCTTATTTATAACTTTGGTCCCCTTAAAGCGCCTAACGAACTCTTCTGGTGTGGCAACGGTGAAGTCTTTCTCTTGGAGTCGATGGTTGTGCATCAACACCGTACCTTGTGACATGGACGGCCTGGAAACAATAAAAAAAAAACACACATTTAGAATTTTCAAAACTACGAAAAAGGTTAGAGATATGGTCGACATAAAATCTCCAAGGTTCAATATTCCTTTAATGTTTTTAACTTTTAAAAAAGGTATTTTGCACCTTAATAAAATTTTAAAAATATACGGATAAAAGAAAATAAATTCAATGTTGTTGTTATATTCAAAACACACAAAAAGGTTTATTATAGACAGGTTATTCCTAAATGCTGTTTACCTAAATAATGGATTTTTTTTCCCAATTCTGTGACAACTATTTTTTACCTTGTTTGATTTCTACATGGAAAATACAGAGGAGATTGTTTGGTTAGAAATAAAAAGATAAATTTCGTATTAAACATTTTAAAAAAATACGCCATACCATTTCGAATTGATTTTAGGTCTGCGAAATCTTTATTTATAAAAAGCTTCAAATAATCATATAATGAACATTATTTTAATAAATTTTTGACATTACATAAAAGATGTAATAAACTGATGTTGCTTAAAGAACGAAAAATAATCCTTTTAAACTTTTTTTTACTTTCCTATTATAATAATTATAGCCGAGTGGGTCTGTATTCGAGTGACTATTATCTTTGGTTATGGTGCTCATGGGTTCGCATCCCAGAAAGGACAGTTTTATAAAACGATTTTTCAATCGATTTACGGATTTTTGTTTAAAGACGTGGATATTTGTAATATCTAAAATTTCCTTCCACCCATCCTATTCTAAAAAACAGAGCGTAGCGAGAGTGATTAGCTAACCACTAGTCCTGTCAAAGCCCTATCCTTCTATCCCTGCTCACTTAAAAAAAAGAAAGGTTGAGTAACTGAGTAACAAGCAGTTCTCGTAGAAAAAAAAACTTGTGTTGAGATAGCCCATGGTTAAAATAAAAATTCTAAAATCAAATATAATTGCTATTTCACTTTTTACAATCGCAATTAATTACAATAAAACACAAAAGACTTCGAAAAATCCACTAGTACATTAGGTGTGAACAGTTAATGACGCATAAGATGGATGGAGGGCTTTCATCCAACGGGTCCTAAAATATATCAAACTTCCTTTTATTCAGCCATTGTACAAACTCTGAATAAGCCGTGCATGTTATTTGTAATAATAATAAATATGTAGTCACCTAATTTAAAACGTGGTAATAATAAGTATCCAAGTTGAATAAAATGGCGATTCCAAAATTTTCGTATTTTTTTCAAAATATAATATGAATACGTATCTTTCAGTTCGATTGGAATAAGTCATAGGTATCTCTCTATGAAAAACTTCATCATTGAATATTTCAAAAATAGAATAACTCTCTCAAAAGACATATTCGAATGTTGATTCTTTTCATTTTCAAATATCGTTTCACGAACTATTTCGATGTAGAAGCCGAGTCCACACATAACGATTCCAGCCGCGCGATCGTTTTACATTGACCAACAATCGTTAGATCATAATTACCTAGATTCACGATAAATATCGAACGATCGGAGATCGAATTTGCGGTAAGTGTGAACTGGACCTGTGCTTTTCAAAATTATTAAATCAATAAGGAAAGAACACTAAAATTTAAAAATTTCCCGAAGTCGACCGTTATGAATAAATCGATGGCGTTTCGCTGTTCATTTTAAACACAGTAAAAAGTTTTCGATCGGCGAACCATAAATACGAATTATTCACCATGCCAAACGAAAAATAATAGACAAACAGTAGACACTAGATTTAGTTCAAAACCTCTTAAATATTTCGGAATAATAAAAAGTAAGGTTGTACAGGTGGTGTGTTTACACACTATAAATAGTCGGAATTAGTTTAAGTAGTATTAAAAACATATCATGTAACTATATTATATCATCGCAGCGAATCCTCTTATACCTATATTTTCATCAACTTCTTTGGACGAAAAACTTTTTTTATTAACCTAACTGCGAAACTAATTTATTGTTTCGTTCCAGAACTTAACAATTAAAATAGGTTTATTGACTTTATCCGTGTCAATAAGTACTGTCAAAGAAAAACGAAAATCCGAGTTTTCATAACTCGTTAAAAAATCAGCTCCACGCAAGTATTTATCGATTCTTTATTCAACACGAATCATGGGAGATTCCAATTGGATTTGTCGCCTTCGTATGATTCAATACTTTGTAACTAAAAATACCCAAACGTTTCGAACTTTGTTTTACAATTCATTCGGTGTACAAACACCGTAGGCATATCTATAAATATTTAATCTTCGGATTTAAAACAGCCTAGTTTTTAAGTACCATGCGCATACTACCTATTAATTTAATCTTCTTATCAGTCTTATACACAAGCCGATTTGAAAGCGTATATAATAAAAACATCATAATAACAAAGTATAAAATTGGTGAACAAACGCAGAAGATGGCAGAAACAAAATATTGTGAAAATAAAATGAGGGGTACCCCACCTGACAAACAAAATAATGTCAAAATTAACTATGAACTAAATATTGAAATAATTCCATGTTTAAAACGATGCGAACATTAAATATTGACAGAATATTATAAGACAGGTAGGTCAAGCAAGTGTCTATAAAGACAATCAATTTGAAAAGTAATCAAGCGTTTCCGTATACTTTGAACAAAATAAAATTGTTACAACTACAATTTCATTATACCTACACAGATCAATGAGCGGTCTAAATTTTAAAATATTAAATAAAAGAATATCATGCACTGCTTAATTATCAAACAGTATTTGTCGTATATTATTTTCTTTCTATGATGAGATTCATACATTTATAAATAAAACAAAATAGATCTGTAAATTTTAAAAATATATAGGTATTATGAAGTAGGATTAAGTAATACAGAGAGAATAAGTGCTAACAGGTATATATTTATTTAAATACTAACACATTTTTCAAGCTTCGATTCATCCTGAGTATAAACGTTAACCATTTACGTGTCGAGAAAAGTTATAAAATTTTATTATTATCTGTGATCAAACGATAGATAAAAACTTTACATGACTAACCATCACACTATTGAACACTATTAAAAAGATGGCAGATATCCTGAACTCAATAATTCATTACAATTCATCACGATATTGTCCCAACCAACACACAAAATTTTATTTAAGCAGGCTACGGATGTTTAGAAAGCTCCGCAAAAAATAAACAAAAACAAACAGATGAATCGTTACACTGTAAACAACGTACGAGAACTAAAATATTATAACCGGTATCATTAATATATCTACGATTTAGCTATGCGTATCATTGATTTTCGATTATACAATAATCGATACGTTCAATATTCGCGTGGATGTATCGAAAATAGTCCAAATAGCTGTAAAGGGAAAACCTAACCTCTGAGCACATCGCCGGGGATCTGTCAGTTCCGTTCCCGCCACAATCATTGTTTATTCCAAACTTGAACAAATTATAGTAATATTTAACTTGTTAATTCGGTAGAAGCAAAAAGCAGACCGAATATAAACTGATTTCGTTTCAAGTTCGCGGTCTCATGATGATTTTATCGGCATTTTTTTGACACATTCCATGTTAGAGGTGAGACACGATTCTTCATAAATTTTTACGAATCTTTTCAGTCATTAGGTCGACCGAATCGATCAGAACGTCGAAATCAATCGAATCATTCAACATTTTAAACAGACAAATTTTACTTCAAAGCGATACTTATAAATATTAATAAATTTTTCATGTGCAATACGGAGACATCTAAAATAGCTGCTATATTAATATATCTTTTAAAAATACTTAAGCATATTTACATACAAAACAAAATGGAAAAAATGAAGTGCAGATGTAATTCACGGAAAACGAAAGCTTTTTGAAAGGTCGGATGCAACTCAAATCACTAATAGAACTTGAAACAGTCATCGGAGACTGGGAACATTGATTATCAATTTGTCAATGTAAAAATAAAATTAAATATGTAAAAAAGTTAACTTGAAGATTTTAATAAAAATAAATCTCAATCAATATTAAATGAATCAATTCACAAAGTAACGAAACACGAATTATTCTCAGTATAAAACAACCGCCATCTCTAAAGTTTTCAAGTTGAGGCAGGCAATGGGTGGAAAAGGATGCGCATATCGCGATTGTGTATTGTGTCTCGCTCGTTCGCGAATGAAACCTGCAAAATGTTGCCGTGCTTAAAATAAATACGCGAAAATAAATTATTGCCGAAAAATGCCGATAATGATACAGCTACGCTTTATCAACGAAGTAATTCAATCAGGGCCGAATTTGATTTCATATTTACTATGCCAAAATAAGAAAGACAATAATGTAATATCGCATCGATTTATAATTTGAAATCATATTGATTGACATGTTTAAAAAAACCTTAAGATGTATTATAATAATATACTGATCAAATATAAATACTTACTTATAAAAATAAACTTACGTTAATTATTAAACTATTAGAAATATAGAGCGAACGATTGTTTTTCAATATCCAGATTAAAACATTATGGAAACCGTAATAATTAGGCGTTTTTTTCTCCGATTTCCGGACCGTTTTACTAATCTCCCTGTTTCATTTTCAACAAACTTGTTGTTCAACAGTAACATCTTTAGAATATATACTTAATCGTTTTTTTTTTAATTTGTCACACTTAGATAATTCGCCAAACGTGGAGATTATCGTCAGGGTGGCAGCCTATCTAGATTTAAAAGGCGACTTCTAATTATATTTTAATACAAAACCGTAATATTAAATGCAGTTTTGATCGAATTAAATCAAAAACAGATACGCCAAAAAACAGTGTAGTTAACAATTTTAATCAACTATCCTAAAGGTAAGATTAGAATATTATTTTACATAATTTAATAAATACCTATAGGCACATTGATTTTTTTTTATTAACTGACAAAGCACGTATACAGGATTCTCTTTTTGGGCGGGGGATACGTTACAGAGAATACCGCGCAATTTTATTGAGGTGCACATACAAAAATGCGAGATAGGTTCCATTACTTAAAATACCCCCAAAATATAAAATTCTCGAACTCAAAAATAGTTCAATATGATGCATACATATAATAAGTAATAAATTGACATGATTCGTGACATACGTTAGACATTAAAAATTAAAATCAAAACTTAGAAGAGCAACATAAATGTGTCAAAACAGTTACTAGTCATACATGAGTAATAAACACCTACATTTTAAAATTCGCCAAATGGCAAAAACGACCAATGCAATATTCACGAAGTGTTTTTAAATGTATACATATTCTGAATTTAATAATACTTTTCGTTTTGTTAATCTTGTTAACGCAAAAAGTCTGTGTAAAAAAAATAATTGATCTGTTTTCTTAGACCATGCAAAAAAAAACCCCTTTCAAAAAGAGAATAGAGTATATAAGAAAAGATGTCTGGTTTAATCGATGTGGAACTGGAGGCTTGGTAAATTATGAACTCATTTAATTTATGTCCAGTGTAAATGTATGAATCCGACCCAGCTATCTTTTCGATCAAACATTTTTACGACGATCCTGAAATAATTCGGTCGACTAAAAAGGTTGTAACTATTTTATAAAACTAATAAATCGGTACGTGTTTACTGCTCACGTGACCTTAAAAGACCTCCTGTAAGCAACTGCGAACATCATAATAGACACCATTATCCTATTTGAGATTCAAAGAACTGACCCAACGACTTTGATTTGTGCAGTTTTATAAAACCATACTTTTAATAGTACCCGAAATCGACAATGTAACAATAAAATATATGAATTGAATAAATAGTTAAGGCTTATGGCTAAAATAAAAATGATTTTATACCTATTCGATATTATTTTGGTAATGTGTATTTTCAATACATTGTGCGCATCAATTAAAAATTTATATACATATTTTTTACACACGTTTTACGTTAAAAAAAATTCTGATTGAGCAAAGATACAAAGTGAAAGCACAAACACAGTTTCAAATCAATAAAAAAACGGTTTTTATTTTTTTAACCACGTTCCTAATAGATGTTATCTCAACTCACGTTTTTCTACGAGAACTGCTTGTTACTCAGTGGCTCAACCTCTCTTTTCGGAGAGAGTAGGGATAAAAGGATAGGGCTAGGATAGGACTAGTGGTTAGCTAATCGCTCTCACTCCGCCTCGTCTTTAGGATCGGATGGGTGGGAGGTAATTTTAGACATCAAAAATATCCATACCTACGAGCAGAAATCCATAAATCGATTGAAAAATCGTACTGGGATTCGAGCTCGTGAGATCCGTAACCGAAGCCAATGACGTTGACCATTGCACTACGGACCCCACAACATATTAAAAATTTGTATTCATCAATAAAATAGTTTTTTTTTTACATATTTTTATATTTTATGTATTCTACATACAACGTTCTAATAATATACACTTCTGAGAGTCCTGAAACGATTAAATATTATCAGTTCCATAGTGTAACAACTCAAAAAGCATAGTTCTGACATAATAAGGAAACAAGATTTTGAGCAGGCTTAATCTTTTATTTTACCTACATCTATTTTTGTAGATTTTAATGAAATTCTAGTATTACCTAAAAATATATTTATATTTATGATTTTCGTAGTCGTAACAGTTTGAATCCGAAGTACTATAACCACTGTCAATCTAAAATAACCACAGATTACCACTTGTATTATAAACATTTCCTCATACTTAACTCAAAACTTTTTTTTTTTGATTTGTTACATTATGGAACTGAGGTATCGTTATGAAAACACGTGAATTTCTGTTAAATTGAGCTTCGCAAATCAAAAGAAATTCGTAAGCTTGCTTTTGAAATCATTCATTACGAACGATTTTTGAGGAAAAGTACTTTTCAATACAGAATTCCATCATTCATTGAAATCAAACGCTTCTAATGAAAAAATGGCAATTCTAGGAAAAGAATAAAAATTATCGGGCAAAATTATTGCTCACTCCATCTCTGCGTTTTTAACATGTCAATATTAAGTGCAACACGTACATATCACCTGATGATTCCGTCAATTATTTTTTATCATTCAATATCAAGGTGTTATGTAACAGCGTTATCATAGAAAAACAAAATACATACAAAAGAAATATTAATAAATTTAGTATGTACCTATTAGGAAGGAAATCTAGCTCGTCGGTAATAATCACAATTTCCTCAATAATATCTAAATGGGATTATAAGATTATAGCAAATATTTTTATCGGGTTATTAAGTAAAGATTAAATAATAATTATTCGACATCTCAATCAACTCACCAAGTACTTACATATACACATGGGCCTCGTATAAGACGGTTTTATACAACACGGTTGATGGATTGTGACATATTTTTGTACAACACGCTTTATATAACACGGTTTTAGCATTTTTTTTATAGAAAATGATCTTATAATGGACAGAAGTTTGAAGTTCAAGATGGAATTATAGCAGATCTTGGCGCCTTATCACGAAATACGTAAAGATTTATACGCCAAAAGCCAACAATCGTTTATTACAGAATTTTTAAAGCCTAAATCCAAAAATACTCCAATAATGAAAACTCATTCATTATCGAACCGTCTTTGCATCTTCTCCTTTGTTATATCCGATTCGTTAATTTGTACTATACCTATAATGTTATTTTTATATTTTAACTTGTAAGGATTGATTCTGGTCTAATTTTTGTTTTGCAGATATAACAATTTCGTGGATACTCCCAGCTGCTTTGCAATCTTTACTTAAGATGGCTGTTTATTGTTAATATTAATTACATATATGATATTAATTACATATATAATATTAATTACATACATATATAATTTTATTGTTTTTAAATGGTTCACTAATTTCTTCTCAAAATTTTCCCAATCAGGTATTTGCTAAATGCATCAGTAATGTAATCAAAAAATTTTGCTCAGTTAAAGAACTTTTAATGTAGCTATATTTGTATAACACGGGTTTTTGCGGAATCATGTGACCGTGTTATACGAGGCCCAAGTGTACTAACAATGAGATATTTTACCAAAATAAATAAGATTATTGAAAAAACCTCAAATGCCATTTTAATAAAGATACCTACACAATATCAGATAACGTCAAATTGCCGAATAAATTAATAATAAGCTTCAATACATGGCAGCTTCATGCAAAGAATAGAGAGCAGTTATCGACAACATTTTTACTAAGGTGCTAACCCTGTATGACATGTTTACGACAAGAATGAAGAAAATGGAAATTTAAGATAAAATCATAAGACAAATATTTTCTTTTACCATGTCCGCTCCCAACGTGGAGCATATGGCCTCCTAATGGAGGTATCTTAACAGAATTTTTCTATGAGAACTGCTTGTTACTCAGTTGCTCAACCTCTCCTTTTTCGAAGAAAGTAGGGATAGAAGAATAGGGCTAGGACAGGGCTAGTGGTTAACTAATCGCTCTCGATACGCCCCGTGAGGATTGGATTGGTGGGAGGGAGGACTCAGACTACGAAAAGTCAATCTATGAAAACCGTCCTCACCGGGAATCGAACCCGAAACATCCGTAACCGTAGCCAATGACGTTAACAACTGCGCCACGGAGCCGGCAGACAAATATTTAATCAATTTATGGGAAACACATTACAAGTAAATAAACATGGCGTCCGTTAAAATTTGAGGATTTGCGAAGTGTTCCATCGCAGGAAAAGTTTGGGAAACCCTGGAATTGTGTTTATACCGCCAATAAATGCAGGAGCTTGAGGAGGATTTTATCTTTGATTAACGACGGCTGTTTATAGTAAAAAAATATTGCGTTTCCCGGATAGCATGACCAGAATAATACATATTTTTTTTTAAAAATGCACGCCAATAAAATAGGACGTTACATACTAAAGTTTAGCGTGTAAATAATGAACATAATATAATAATAGTACCTTTTCGTGTAATAAAATGAGTCATATCTGGCCAATAAATTATCAATTTTATAGAGCATAGTCTTATGCTCAACCACAAAAGGTATAATCTTCTTATTTTATTGTGATTATACATCAAGATTGCAATGCCAAAAGGGCGTAGAGTTTTTTATGCGAACAAGTATAATTATATATTTGTCGTAATGTATCTCTGTTTGTCTGCAATGCACAGCACAACGCTGCGTTTGCGCACGATGCTGATGCGCAGAAAGAGTCGATGAGTCGACGAGGTGATGCGCGTTTATAAGAATGTTCTCAATTTATCAAGAGTACAACAAAAATCCATGGCGAAGTTACGGATTTTTTAAAAATTGACTAGGCCTCTCATTCTCATATTTCTATTGAATATTTTGGTAAATATAATCTCAGTCATGGTTGCGCTTGCTGTTTGTTTTAATATGATAAAATCAATGTTAAACCCACAATGACTCACGTTCCGTCGTTGCGTGGCGCTTCAGTCGATTTTCGATGGACAAAATGAATTTAATAGTTGATTTTTATACATTTTGTCATTTCGATTTCAAAGTTTTGTTTGAGTCGCACGTGTTAAAACAGGCACCGAATCTTCATAATGATTATAAAAACATCTAGCGATTTAAAAAAATATTAACTTAAACAATATTACCTGTTTCATTTCGCTCTCGTGAAAGAAGCAGAATGCACTTTAAACCCTTTTGACTTTACAACCTCAATATACATGTACAATGTACGTATTTAATTAATGTACTTTGTAAATTAATATGTATATATAATCCATACGTAACTATGTAGAATGCGATAGTATCGTATAAGAATTTTCCTTATTAAAACCTCCAAAGGCCAATGGCTCCAGTATAATATGTAAATGTATGTGAGTAAAAGAGTAAATACGTAATACTTCAGTGGCAACCGCCATTTACTTTTAAATAAATTAATCAAAGTCGCGTCTCTCTAAAAACGAACATTATGAGTTATTAATCCAGGATTTGATGAAATAATTAAGAACACTTTCATAATACAAATACGCATATGTCTATATTATTGCAAAAATACAAATACACGTCTCTCCATATCAACCACAGGATTTCTTCAAAATAATAATTGTTGATTTACTGACATCTAAGTTAGTTGTACAAAAACTGTCTTATTTATTTTTCAAATGAAACATTTCAACAGTGAAATGGAGGAAATCTATGCGCCAGTTATGTAAAAATATTTGGAAACGAAAAGATCAAAAACAAATAAGGTAAATTTCGTATCAGATGATAGCCTAAGCTTACAAATACACCAGTTTGTATCCAAGTTTTTGATTTATTGAGAAATATGAATTTGTTTTTGACCAACTCAAAATACATTTTTCCCAGATAAAAAGAGATCATAAAACCATATTTTCTCATTTTTTTCAAAATAAAATAAAGATTTTCGTTGGCGAAATAGTGTCCTAAGCATCATGGTATCACTAGTTATCCACTTTTAACAACAGTTAGGCTAGTAAAGCACTAGGCAGCCACAACGATTATAATAATACATGTGTCTGCCTGTATGACAACGCAAGAGGCAACCGGGCGACCCTGGCTGCGGCAGTCACAAACACGGGCTCCAATACACGACAGCCAAGCAGACAGCCACATATATTATCTAAATCAGAATCGTAATCGTAAGGCAGCTATCTGCTGCCCTGGTTGCTCGAATTGGCTGCCATACTTTTCGGATTGTGCAGCCTTAGACAAATAGTGTTATCAGTTGTGGGCTGAGACGGAGAAAACGGAGCGGCTCCGACTTTTTTATATTGTTATATCGAACGTTTTTTAATTACTGAGAATGCATAAAACATATATATATGTTTGTGTGTGTGTGTATTCAGTACGTCATTTTAGGAATGAAGGATTTGTTTCATGTAATTTAACGATATAATTTTTGGAACGACGATTAGGGTGTTTATGGCCGCGATCGATCTATTGGCCGGCCCTGTTCAAAAACAAGCAAAGGACGAATATTGTCGATGGTTATTAATCGAAATAAATACAATCATCGCCACTAATAATGAATATGTCTATAACAGCGGTCAGCAAACTACGGCCCTCGGGCCAGATCCGGCCGGCCATGATTTGGTTGTAAATTCACGACCCAAAGTAAAAGAAGTTAGGTATAAAATGTATTGCTGGAGGCGACCAGGTGTTCGTTTACTCTAAAATTTGAAAATCTAAGAATGTTGAGCAGGCAAAATAAAACAATAGAAACGTCCAAATAATAACCTCAAACGAAAATATTCAGTTTTATTTTAATGTTTGTAGAGTACACATCGCATGATTTTTGTGAATACTTGAAGTGGATTATTTGAGGTATGTTATGATAGTTACTCCCACAATTTATATAAAACAGAATAAATTAATTGGCATTCTAATTGGATTCTAATACGAATTTATTTGTCGTCCGGCCTCCTAAGTTTTTAAAAAATTCAATTGGGCCCGTTTCTCAAAAAGTTTGGTGACCACTGGTATTTAACAAAAAGAAACAAATAATGTTTTATGGACTCAACCAATCTGCTAACCTGATGCATGCCATGATGATTCAATAAGATTCCTGAAAACTTCAATGCCAATAGCCACAAGCCGGTGTCAAGTGTGTATTGATCAGTGTTTTGTCATGGTTCAAGGTGGACACGTTTCATATTGCACAAATAATAACTAACCATTTGTTTACAAATCACTCTAATGAAATGATAATAATAATGTATTTGATGAAGTGTCCATAGTGTTGGACGTTAGATTTTAATCACGTTTCGAATAATTTCGTTAAAATTACAAAACATTATGATTAAATTTTTAGGTAACAATAAAAAACTTTACATCAAAAAACGTCAAATCATAAACACTTAATTTAATAATACGTCACATATTTAAGGCATAAAATTTTCAATAGAAGAATAAAATTGATTACTGTATTAGCCCGAGTATAATTCGGCGTCGAATATAAGGCGACCTATATATTTGGAGCAGGATTGAAAGGCAAAATAATTATAAATGTTTAAGTCGCTAGATATGTGATGCCTACAGACGGGCAACTGTGGGCCGTCACTTTACCAAAACGCTACAGACAGGTACTAGGATAAAAAAAATATATAATATATCACGACATGTGGTGAGGGGGAACTCAGTATATACATGTATATGCTACGTTTTATAATCTTCACTGGAAAATGTCAAGTCACAAAACCAACAAAAAAAATAGCTTTTCTGAGAATTAAATATTTCATAAAGACAATACTAAAAAATCAATAAGTAGAGTTGAAAACTGTCACGTAACTTAGGCAGAGAATAACATATGACACTCCCTGCTATTTTTGCTAACATTTATTTGTTTAATGGAAGGTTGGAATGATCCAGAACGGCATTCAAACACTTTTAATATCGCAGTTCTCAGAATAATTTCTAGCTAACGTTACCTGGCCGACCAATCATTAGAGTCATTAAGGAGAAAGTGACCGGAATCCGACCGGTTAATTGCCTGACAACAACGACAGCCATTGACAAAAGGAAGAGGCCTACATTGCTTGAAGTTTTAATTTTTATTTTGGCAGTCTGTCTGGTTTCGGAGGCCTCCGCCGCATCATTATAAATTGTTTTGGTTTTATAACTTAAAAGTAAATTCTTGTGTTAAATAAACGTAAATGCAGACTCAATTTTATGTTTCACTGGTAATTTTTGTGTATTAAGCCACTGCATCTTCATTAATAAATAAGAGATGAATCGGAATGGAAGTGGTGTTTGATTGACATCCTAGACATCCTGGATGGTGATAACCAAGCATTCGCTCCTCTTCGAACGGGCATTCTCACATAATATATATTATTTAGCGTCGAAATGAGACAATGGTTCGAGGAGGGTTAATATACCCAAAAGCGTATGATGCCAGTTATGTATAACCAATTTGTTGCAAGAATCGTGATCCGTCTACTTCGATTAATTAATAGAATATAAAAAAACATTAAAAATATACTCAATATTCCTGCCGTATATTCTCTTAAAACACTTCATATGAGCAGATGTGTACCATGTACACACCCAATGCCCCCGCAATCTTTCTAAGAAATTCGGTCATCAATTTATGCGGAACCGCATTAGGCCAAAGCCTTTTTTGGCTCATTCCATACAAATGATGAAAGTGTGTAATAAAAAAATGTCAATAAGAAAACAATTTAGTATCATATAGAACAGCGGTTCTCAAAGTTTTTCAAATTTCCTGCGTGGCGGTGACTTTAAAATTGTTCGATGGCTCGCGGAGCCCTTTGATTAAAAAATAAAATCTATATTATTTTAAAGAAATCGGGGGCGCCAAATACTTTGCGCAAGGGTGCCCGCCACATACCTACTGTTGTGAATAATATTTTTTTTACCAAACAATTATTTAGTCATTAAAAAAGCAAATCGAGTACTACACGTAGTACCATGCGAGAAAGAGAGAGTGGTCGAATATTGATGTGGTGAGGGTAACAACTGAGTTCAGTCATTTACTTTCCCAACCTGAAATCTAAAACCCAAGAAATGTAAATAGTATAAATATGCGTTCGTTTTTCGCGAACCTCAGTTTGAGAGCCGCTGATATAGAACAACGTAACATTTTCGGTTCATTGAATTGGTTGATTCCTGTTAACGTCTTTGAGTTAAATCTTTCGTAATCAATTATTTTCTGATAACAAGCTCCCTCAGAACTTCAAATTTGTCTTAAGTTAAAATAAGTCCATCAACTTAATTAATTATGTTCAGAGTGTATTACTTACGTCAATGTCCCTTGAGGAATTCTCAGATAGCTAATGGAGCTGCCAGAATTGGCAGCAGCTTCAGCAGCAGCCGCCGCCGCCCTACTAGCCTCCAGACTGGCCCTCCTCAAATAAATACTGCCAACCTCCAAGCTGGCCCTGCGTTCATATTCCTCGCCGACCGCCAGACTGGCGCGCCTCTCCAGCGATATCAGGGGCACCGAGCCCGCGCTGCCGGCTTCCCAATTGTCATTTTCCGGCTCTGCAGAGTCGCCGAGGACAAAGCGTTTGGAAGGGCGACGTTTGAGCATTTCTGGATCGATGCCAGACGCAGAAGGACGCCAAAAGAAACAGGAAAGAAAGCGGGAGAAGACTGTCTCTTGATTCATGCACCACGACCAGAGAAATTCGGTATGTATTTTATCTTCTTTTCCAATTCAAAATATTTTGGACTCCAGTCGCATACAAGCGAAATGGTTTTAATGGTTTATGGTATTTCAGAAAGTAAAAGATTTCGTACACCAATCATTTTGCTAATTTACTTTCTTTCACAAAATCTATCCGCTTTTTATGTATCACATACCATATTCTTAAATATCATTCACTTCATTGTATAATGTGTGCATTCCACTACTGACGATGTTGTGTAGATGTTCGTGTATTTATTTAATAAATACTTTAATAAAACAAAATCGAATTTCAAAAACAATATTGACCGAAAATACGACACTATAATTTTTTCATCTAATTATTCACATAAAAAAAATCTGGAAAACGAAACAAAAAAGTAAGAATGTATTTTAATGTTTTTTTCACTTTTTTATTAAGCTAATATCAAATAGTTTTTTTGTTTAATTATTAGAGTCGAATATTATAAGAAAAATATTATTTTATTACTTGATGATGTAAGCACAAGTATTGGTGGAAAATGCAAGACTATATTTATAGAATTTTTAATACGACATATTAAAATAAGTAATATTATATAATATATTAATGCGCATTAATATTTGTTTAAAAATCTATAGTAGAATACATATTGCTGTATTTTGCTGGTACTAAATTTGGTACGATAATGTCGTTGAAAAATACAATTACCCTTCTTCCACTAGCGGGCTAAAGGTTGCTCGTAAACGATATGGATATTTTTTGCAATCCAATCATTTTATAGAGTCAAAAAAGAATATGTAAGCAAGTTATGGGAAATTATTAACGATTCTTTGACAGCGACATCTTTAAATGTAAATTATTATTACATTACTACAAACAGTCATGCAATTGATATTTTCAATATTTGCAATACATAGTTTTAAAATGAACTATATTAAAGAACTAATTTAATAACAAAAAATAGGTCAGCGCTTAAAGACGTCGCTTGTGCCCTCTTACTATAATATATATAGAACAAGGATAATGGAATACTATTATAAAAAATACCTAAATTAAATGAGACGTTATTAAAAATCTGTCGAACTATATTTTTTCGATTACACGTATTTTTGATTAAAAAAAAACATTTACCAAATTTTTTCATCAGCAGATGTCACTGTCATAAAAACTATTTTACATTTCCCTTGCCCTTAAAATAAACGCTGTGTTTTACGGACGAGTTTTCATGTAATGATTTCAATCTCGTGCTCATGCTATTATGCGATTTATGACATTTATGTGACCGAATCAATTCAATGCTACATACGAACAAGTAATAAAAAAAAAACCTCAGCAATACAAAAAAATTACAGTGCCACAGTTTATTACCCACGTACATTACTAACTACGTAGGAATATGAAGTAAACAATAAAATTTAATGGATACGGCAAAATTAGTAAGTATCTAAATAAAAATTTAAATGTATTTAGATGACATTATTTATATTATTCGTTACGATTAGATCACTGTTTCTTAACAAGGGCGTAAACGCCCGCTCGTGGGTGTTTTAAATATTTGTTTTTAATTTAGGGGCGCTACTGAAATCTAACTGGGAGACTAAATACATGTTATCATTCCATGATGCGATGATGCGATCATTCATTTTGTCAATTCTTGTGAGACGGCCTATATCATTCCTTAGCGTCCGTGTATCCGACATACTCTTCATTAATTCAGTTTAACCGAAATAGGCTTTTATTTCGATAAAACTGAATCGTAAGACAAACGTAAAATAATAAACAATAATATTAGTTTTTTGTCGGCTCCGTGGTGCAGTCAGTTTCATGAATTGATTTTTCAATCGATTTATGGATTTCTGTTCCTAGGCATGAAATAACCTCCCACCTAAAAACGGGGCACAGTGAGAACGATTAGCTAACCACTAGTCTTGTTTTAACCATATCCTTATATCCCTACTCTCTTCGAAAAAGAGAGGTTGAGGAACTGAGTAACAAGCAGTTCGCGTAGAAAGCTTATGTTGAGATACCTCTATTAGGAGGCCATATGCTCCACACTGGGAGCGGACATTGTGGAAAAAAAGCTTGAAATTTAGTTTTAGCTTCGGATAATTTTACCTATCAGAAACACTGCATTACACACCCCCTTCCCTAAGGATGCGACGAGAAAGTTAAAATCAAAGAGTATCGAATATAAAACGGTTGTTATACGATTGAGTTTATGAATTAGTTGATGTTCAAATTGTCAGCAAGCCAATTGATGGGCTCTTTTAACATGATCGCCGTGAGAAAAATAACCTGATTTGCAGTTCAAATTCCACTTCCTTTGTTCACTGGCAAATATCTACAAATCCACCTGGGCCGAGAAATTCGACGTAATTACGCTAGCGCTGTCGGTTTCGTTTAAACTGGTTTTTAAAAAGTGCTTTAAAACTGCTTAACGTGAGCATGCCTAAATTAATTGAATTTATAGAAACGAGTTTAATACTAAACGCGTATAATTATCCCGACCAACGTAGTAATAAAATCGGTGTCGTAATACTGGAATATCCATTAATGCAATGTACGTCCTCTCGTAGCCAAGTAGTCAACATATACCGCTGGGCTTTGCCCTACTCGGTTACGCGGCCAAGGATTTGCTTCCCTTAATGATCCCTTAACGACACTTTCATGCAATGATTTTTCAGCCGATTAACGGATTTGTATCGAAAATCGCACTAACGTCTATAATGTTTACTTTCCTTATCACCCACCCCTTATCCGATCCAGCAAACAGGGCGTAGATATAGCGACAGTGTAACAAAAAATTCTCCTTCAATCATTATCATCTCTGTTAATCCGATGAACGCGCTGGAAATGTTTACAAGTCCAAGACTGTATCTCTTATTTCCGGCCAAACTAGAAGGCAACACTTGTGGATGTACGCTTTAAAAAATAGTTCAAACCTTTAGGTAGTGAAATTAGGCAACAGATCATGAAAATGTTAAATAGAACGCAAGAAAATATATTTTTGAAAAAAGCTCTCGATATTCAGTCTTTCGAATTTCAGCTTTGAAATGCCAATACGCAGCATTAATCGTCAGCCATATGTATTTACACATACTTGTGCGGCTACGCACTTATTTGTGTGCGTGTTGGCGGTGTATATGAAGATTGGCAGCAGTCATTTTTCTTACAAAGTCGTAGATTAAATATTCTGTTCATTCTTCATTACCTTCGATTTACTTTAGCGAGAAGGCGACGAATTTAGTTTACTTATTGATGTATTAGAAATAACTAATATATATTTCACATAATTCTTCGTTTTTTACTGTTAAAATTGATCTATTTTTAGCCATAGTGAGCATTTTAACATATCAATTAACTGAAAACAAGCAGAGGTTAAAGGTTAAGCAACTATAATGAATTTTTCGCCTTTTGATAATGGCATGCTAGCAAGTAAATATCGATTCAATCAAAAAGAATTATTAACACTCTCAATAAATTCATCCATCACTTCCTTGTGAGACAGCACTTGATGAGACACACGTGTTTTATTATTATTATAAAAAATATTATCAAATAATAGCATAAAGGTGTTTTTATGCGGAATGCATTTCATACAAAAAAAGGCGCGTGCGTTTAAATGAAACTACAAAATCCACTTGTTACTCTTTCTCAGCGTAGGGCTGCCGCTTAACCTCTGAGCTATTCGCAGTGTTCCGGGGAACGGCGGATTTTTACTCTTATACAATGACACGCAATAATTATCAAAGCGATCGAATGTTACTTAATGTTTTTATATTATGTAACAATACGCAATACCTATAACGTAAAATATTTAATATCAGATAAGACGACTAATCAATTAATTTGGATTATTGAGATTTTGTTCACTTCCATGTATTTTGTCACTAACGACCCGGGTTTCGCCTTTCGGCATCTTCAGGCATTCGAGCACACGAATGGACTCGAACTGAAAATGTTAATATAAATCACAAGTCGTACACAGCAAACTGAGCTAAGTGAGCAAACGAAAGAACACAGAACACGTAAATGATGATGCACAGTAATATATATTAAGAACTGTCCTTCTCAAAACTGTGCACAATTACATACAGTAAAGGGTGAAAATGTGCACGTGTGAAGTATTAAGGATAATCGTTCAAAGCATCGTTCACAAAAATCTTGCGTTGAACATCTAAGAAGATCCGGAAGCAATAAGAAGAAGACACTAACTGAACAATACTAGTTGAGTAATTGGACTTTGAAGTTTTTCAATTCTTTGAAATGCCATAACTTTTTCATTAGGTTTGTTTGTACAAAACTGTTTTTAAGTAAAAGTATAATTTATAAAATTAAGTGTGTTCTTTCCTACGATAGAGTTCGAAATAAGGAACTTTTTGGTATAACTAACTCAATATGTATTTTTTCGGTTTAGTGTTTTCTTCCAGAACAACGACGATATATTCTATCAAACATCGGCGTTTTCAAGCACTGTTAGACTATAGACAAATAACAGCTTGATCTCTTTTATTATGCACCCGAAATAAATGTATTTTACAAGAAATTTCAAAAGAACATATGTCTTATATTTTATTACACATTTAAAACAACCTTATAAATTGCATTTAAATTTGGATTATTGAGATTTTGTACACTTCCATGTATTTTGTCACTAACGACCCGGGTTTCGCCTTTCGGCATCTTCAGGCATTCGAGCACACGAATGGACTCGAACTGAGTCCAAAACTTAATCCAAATTTAATATTGAAATTCCATCAAGCACCCTCAGTCGATGTCTTAAATTATAAATTGCAGTTAAATACCGGTTTGATCAGAGAAAACTGTTTTTCTTAATTTAACAAAGGACTCGCGCGAGATCTACGGTTACGGATGTCTCAGGTTGAATTCCCGGTGAAGAGAGTTTTCATAAATTGATCTTTCAATCGATTTATGGATTCCTGTTCGTAGTCTAGTAGAGTGTTTGTGATGTCTAAAACTCCCTCCTCACCCACCCATCCGATCCTCACGGAGCGTAGCGAGAGCGATTAGCTAACCACTACTCCTGTCCTAGCGTTGGGAGCGGACATGGAAAAAAAACCAAGGGAGTTCACTAAAAAAAGCTGTGCTAAATGTAATATGATAATTAAATTGGGTTACCACCAACTAACCTCCACATAATATGGGATAGATAAAAGATATTGCCAAGGTTTATTACGATGATCAAATTAAATATGAATACCTACCTCAAGGCAAAATGTGTCAACTGTTTTGATCAACTCTTTGTAGCTAATATTAAGACATCAATCAGATTTGTTTTCGCTTTTGACATAGTTATTGCATTCACTATGATCGTCCTCGTTCTGACTAAAAGCGTTACGTCTAAACAGTCGTAATTTGATCGATTGATACAAAATTCCTTTTATCGAGTCTGACAAAACATAAATATTCATTGAAATTATCTTCAAGAACATATTTTTCAAAAACCATACGAAGATAATTGCTTGTATTTCCATTGAAAAACGAATTTTGTAACTGTATTCCGGTGCATTCATTGCTCAGCATTATTACGGTCAATCTGGGTAACTTTGTCCCAGTTCTGAGGGTTTTTTTGAATTTTTATGGTTCACCATTGCATTTCTGTGTGGTATTGTTCTACATATAAACGTACTAATGTCTTAAGATGAAATTTAATTAACATAAGTAGATTTGATGTTATAATTGATAAATAAATATAGATTAAACAAAGTGGGCCAAAGTTAGCACCCAAATCGGGTAACTTTGGCCCACGATACAAATAATCACTGTTATTACGTACTATAAATTCAGTGATTTTAAAGTCTTGCCAACTTTTATTTATGCTTTCATATCGATGGCCTAGTTCCATAGTGATACTACTAGAAGTTGGTAGTTTTGAGATACGGCCGATCAAAGTTTTGACTCATCTAAACTGACTCGTAAAAAGTGATGGCTTATTATTTGTATTACTTTTTTATTTAAATAGGTGATCAATAGTTTATAGTTTTAGGATTAAAGGTTGTTTCTTTATGGAACGCCACGATTCTCAAAAATATATTTCCACGATACGATATTTCGATATGTATGTATGTTAAAGTGAGAAATTATTTAGTTTTGTTGATTTCCCTATGCAAAAATCTGCTTTTTGAGAGAAAACTTATACAATTTACAAGCTGTACTTTTGTGGAACTGTAGAAGAGCGGTGTTCGAATATAATGGCTAACTTAAATCAAAACATCATTTTTTGACTTATCGTCCTATGGAACTGCGCAATCGATATATTCTGTACGTAACTGATATGGGAAAAAATATACAGCATTTGGTTTTCAGATTAGTAATACAAAGTTAAAATATGGCTAATCCAATTTATTTCAAGATAAGTTTTTAAATTGTGTTTTATTATTCCAAGCTGACAGTTTACAAATTCAACAATAAAACAAATTATGTTGCACATTAATTCATATTTTTACCACCAAGGGCTACTCAATACCTTTGCTTAACTAAAAAATATTCGTAAGGCATTAGTATTGTAATGGTATTATGACAGCATAATGTCAAATTTTTTTCCATGTAGTGGGCCAATCTTAGATCGATGGGCAAACTTACCCAAATCGATGGTACTTAAAATAAAATATTTTACAAGCATTTGTGTTCGGCATACTGGTGTCGATTTACTTAAAACCACTATTTTCGAAATAATATTAGGAAAGTTAGTGGAAAAAATTCGCTTGTAATTTTTGTAAAACTTCATTGGCCTTGGGATTTTCATATGTTAATTAATATTACGTAATGTTGAATTCTAAAAGAAAAATTCAAAAACACTAGAATTTTGTACATTACACTTTTATAGAACATTTTGTTATGGGTAAAAATATCTTTCATTAGATACCGATGTTTTCGGTTTCGGCTCAAATTCCCGAATGGAATATCTCACAAATTTGTTCTTCACTCGATCTATGGTTTTCTATTCAAATATATCGGTGGTTTTCATTCTTCCTGGAAATGGGACACATAGAGAGAGCGGTCCTTAGCTATTTCCACATCCCTTACGCGTATAATTATCATATTTGAAAAGAGAGATTGAGCGACTGACTTACAATCAGTTATCGTAAAACATATTTTTTGAAATTCTCAGAGAAAAAATTGCAGCCTATAGAAATATGAATTAACTGGTTTCAATCTATTTTCCATACCGATGTTTCAATTATTAATTGTTACAATTAAAGTTTTCGAAAGACCAAAGATATTATATCATGAAACACGTATCCTTATCATATTTGAAAAGAATTATTGAAAAGAATTATATTAAAACAAAATTTGTTGAAATGCCCACCGAAAAAATGGCAGACTATAAAAGAATGAGTTAATTGGTTTCAACCTATTTTCCATACCAATGTTTCAATTATTAATTATTACAATTAAAGTTTTCGCAAGACCGAAGATATTTTATCAAAAAACACGTATCCTTATCATATTTGAAAGGATAGATTGAGCGACTGACTTACAACGAGTTATCGTAAAACATATTTTTTGTGATGCTCACAGAAAAAAATGACACCCTATAAAAATATGAATCAACGGGTTTCAATTTATTTTTCATATCGATATTTCAATTGTATGTGTCAATTATTACAATAATTAATGTTTCGCAACACGCTAACGTTAATGCAACACCGAAGATATTTTACCATAAAACAGTTAAAATTTTCGCCTGAGGCACATATTCTCTACTGTTCTACCTGAAAAATATTCAGGAGCTATATTATCGTTCTATTTCACAAAATACAAAAGGGTTCGCTGCTTACTTTAATTAATGTAGTAAACCCTGGTATACTAACTAATACGTGGTCAATTTATTATATATATATATATATATCTCAGGAGCGTGCCGTACCGTTCTCTCTTTCTTGCTCAATCACATGTAAAGTGAAGAGTGCGTGTGAGATACAAGGACGAGCGAGCGCATGCTATTGAATCTTACATGCTCATATACAAGTGAGGTTGTGTGATAGAGTATTGCAGATTGCAGCTAATAATAAATAGCCAGCAGGAAAATATTTTGAATATTTTAAATCGGCGTCCGTGGCGCAGTTGGTAGCGTCGCTGGCTACGTTTACGGATGTCTCGGGTTCAATTCCCGGTGCGGACGGTTTTCATAGATTGATCTTTCAATCGATTTATGGATTTCTGTTCGTAGTCTGAGTCCTCACTCCCACCCATCCCATCCTCACGGGGCGTAACGAGAGCGATTAGCTAACCACTAGTCCTGTCATAGCCCTATCCTTCTATCCCTACTCTCTTCGAAAAAGAAAAGAGAGGTTGAGCAACTGAGTGACAAACAGTTCTCGTAGAAAAAATTCTGTCAAGATACCTCCATTAGGAGACCATATGCTCCACATTTGGAGCGGACATGGAAGAAAAAAAAAATACGAAATGATCAATTTAAGATCAACTCGAGATAATCGAAATTTGCTCGAGGAGGAAATTCATCACAAACACCCGTGGCCAAGACGTCAAATACTTGAAAAAATCTAATTTTGATATAGACCAGGACCCACACCCAGTTGATTACTATTATACAGCTCCGTTGCTTAATTTCAAAACTCTCACAAGTAGTAGAGGGAAGATTTGTCAAAAAAAACAAATAAAATTAATAATATTGCTTTGTAGTGTGTTTTAGTTCTTTGAGAAACATCTTTAGACTAAATGTGTCGTAATTGACTATCTCAGCTGCCCAATTTTAAAATCTATAACTGTGTTTTTTATAAATTCCGTTTATTTGCAATTGTGTTAATAGGTACACATACACTGCTGTTGAAATGATGTTTTAAATCAGAGCACGAATAAGTGAACTCAACATTGTATATTATTGTCAAATTTGTTTTGGTGGAATGTAGAACGTGTATTAGAGGTCTGCACGGGCCCGGGGCGGGCCGGGTTCGGGCGGGTAGAGACAATTGATATTCGGGCTCGGGCCGGGCCCGGGTAAGGGATTTGTTCTTCAGAAAAATATTTCGGACTAAATACTGTTGTCATTGTTGATAAAATAATTAATTACGTTTCGAATAACATTGGACACAATGGGGTCTTTTATTTGTATGGAGACATCATTTTATATTTTGGTAACCTGAAACCGAGCTCATAAAATTGTTATTGATCGTTCAAACAATGCTTTGTTCGTTTTAGATAATCGACTGTTCCGTGTACCGAAAAATTCATTACAAAAAATACAAAAGATTCGTTAAAAATGAGTTTCAACGATATAAATAAAATGTTGAAAAATGGTGACAAAGTTGGGTAGGTACGTTAATCAATTTTATGCTACTGTATTTTTTTCTAAATCGGGTTTTTTTCAGGCCGAAATATATAAATTTAGGCTTCGGGTCGGGCTCGGGTAACAAGTGTGGTATTAAGACCCGGGCTCGGGTCGGGTCGGGTCTAACGTGAACGGGCTCGGGCCGGGTAATTTCATCAAATTTCGGCCCGTGCAGACCTCTAACGTGTATGAACATTTTTTTCGATCATCCTGAAGATTTTTTGTAAAACAACTTACTAGGTTTTTTAATTAAGCAGACGAGCTCTTACGGCTCGACCAAAGAGGTCGAAGTACAAAGCTTAAAAAACATGTTCTTTTAAGCTTTTTTAGAAATACAAGTATTCGAGTTACAATGAAAAAGAAACTTACATTCGCAATACTGTATGAGCATGACCTTTTTAGCACTGAAAGACATTGACAGTCTTCAAGATTTTTGTAAAGGAAAATATGAACACTTATATATAGATATAAATATAATGCTCGATGAAGATGCAATAAAAGACTATAATTACTGTGAATACTCGTTGATTGCATATCTGTGAATCAATAAATTAATAGTTTGTAGTTTTATTCGACCTATTATTCGAGGCCTATGGAAGTTAGAAAGTGTCAAGACGAGTCCATGTTTGACGGAAAGGGGTGGCTCCGACGATGCGGGGGTCCTTTTGATTTTATGTGTGGGTAGTCGATTACGATCTTTCGAGTGGAGGTGAGCTGCCGGCCAGCGTGGTCGGCACCGGTGACGTTGTGAATTGTTTGTGTTTGGTTTGAATTGGACTTAATTTAAAATCGTTTGTCGTGTCACTTGCATTTTAACTTAAAGTAAATTGATGTGTTAAGTAAATGAAGAATCAATTTTAGGTGTCAAGATAATATTTGTGTATTGTAAACCACTGCATCTTCCATTATAAATAAATAAGTGTTGAACCGGATTTGAAATGGTGTTTGTTTGAGATCCCAGCCCTTCCGAGACGTCGATAACCAGCCATCCGCCTCTCTTCGATTCGAGTCTTCTCAAATAATTATACCTTCTGTAAGAGTATCATTTGTACTGTTCGTATCAGCAGTGTTTGGATATATAACAAAATGTCACTAAACAAGAATTGATTTACTTATATATATACTGTTAGTCCCCACTGAAGCGTTTTTTAATTTGGAACGTTTTCTTGTACTTATCGTAAAATGAACAAAAATGGAGTTCTACTCAAAAGTCATTCATCATAGATATTCAAATTAACGATCATAAAAAGACAGTTTTTATTGCATAATGGTAATAACGCTTGTTTAATTATAAAACATTAATAAATGTCATATTTGCTGATACATGTTTGAAATAAGTTTATGGATTTTTGGCTACAATGACATAACAGCAGCAACTCCACGGATCACCAAAATATTTTCGCGGATTACCAATTTCGTACCGCTACAATATGTGGTAAGCATATAAGACGCATGTTTAGTGTGTAATTGAAACTATACGTAAAAATAAAAACATATATTGTTTGAAAAGTATAAATGAATTACTATATTAAAAAATAAACGGGGCTTTTTTCGGGATGAGAAAAATAAATCTGAGCTTTGGGTCGGGTCCGGGTAACAAGTGTGATATTGATACTCGGGCTCAGGCCGGGCCAGGCCTGAAGATGACGGGCTGGGACTAAGTAATTTTATGAAATTTCGGCACGTGGAGATTAGACCTCTTATCCAAAAGCTTGCGCGAAGAACATAAACATAGTACAATTAGGCCCGGCCCGAGTCCGACTCGCAACGTTTTAATTTTAACTTACAGTAGGTTTTATTATATATATTAAAATCAATCTCACAATCCAGATATATCTAATATCTAAAAAAAAATCTGAAATAAAGAATCAAATTCGTATGAATAGCGAATCTCGGAAAACCATTTATTCGTGTACGCACCAGACGGAAACAAAAAACATTTTGTATCCAAAAGCACTTCAATAAACAGAATTAAAACACAAACCCTTTCTTTCTTTGAATGGCATTGCAACGCATGCCGGGTAATCACTAGTGAACAATAAATATGTACGCAAATCCATTTGTAATGAACACCCAGATACGATATGCACTAAACTTCCCCCAAAATTGAAAAAAGGTACAGTCAACCTTATTCTGACGGATATAGCGGTCAAAAGTGAAAATTTACATTAAAAAAACGTTCTTTTTATGTTATACAAGTGAATATCCACGAGAGAAAATGTTCTGCGCATAATTAACACATGCTAAGTTTAATTAATTAAAAATATTGCCTGAGGTTACATGATGAAATTTCAATATCAAATTTGAACTGTTGAAATTATGTACATTTCAATGTATTTCGCCACTAATGACCCGGGTTTTGCCTGAAGATAATAATGAAATACATGGAAATGTACAAAATTTCAACAGTTCAAACATGATAAGTTGTTGCAGTTTAGGCGCGTGCTGGCGGATGATTTTACGTGGCCAGCTGTGTGCATGTACTTTATGAACACATCGTCGTAATTCGAATATAAAAATATGAACAAATAAAAAAGAATCAATAGTCAACAATAATAAAATAAGAAATATTGGATACAAATAAACTGTCGCCCGCATTAGCCCATTTCAAGGTTTTACTGGAGGTACTGAAGTATCCACTAAATTATTAAATTTCACACATACATTTATTAAATAATCGTTTTATTCTAGAATGAACGATAAAAAAGCAATAATTATTCAAATACCACAAATGGTAAATAGACAAATCCGAGGTAGACAAATATAATGTATTTAGTCAGCGCCTAGGCAAATGAATTATGTATTCAAAGTATGTATGAACTGAAAAACATAGCACTAGTGATATTTTCTATAAAATACAGACGTAAAACCTAAAGAAAAAAATTAATTATTTTAAATAACGCATCGACTGTATTTATATCGATGGTGTTTTGGCCAATTGATGTAACCTTCAAAAAATACGAAAATGAGTTTACGATTGGATCTCATTTCAAAGACGACAGAGCAGGTCTCGGCCAAATGACGTAAATTAGAAAAATAAATGTATCACTCTTTGGAAGGTAAACATCATTTTAGATTGGTTTTAGGTTTAAAAATTCTGACCCGACCACTTGATGTAAGCCACTATTATATCGACACTCCCTACGTATTTATAATCTCGTGTCTGCAAACATTAGAATTTACAGGAGTGCATTTCAAAGATTCATAAAAACAGTTTTTACCATCTCCTGAACAATTTCAATTTTCAAATTTGGATTATTGAGATTTTGTACACTTGCATGTATTTTGTCACTAACGACCCGGGTTTCGCCTTTCGGCATCTTCAGGCATTCGAGCACACGAATGGACTCGAACTGACAGACAGTAAACAGTGTCTAACGTCTATATAGAAGATACAAATACGACATATACGAATAATATTTGTCGTATTTGTATCTTCTATATAAACGTTAGACACTGTTTACTGTCTGTCAGTTCGAGTCCATTCGTGTGCTCGAATGCCTGAAGATGCCGAAAGGCGAAACCCGGGTCGTTAGTGACAAAATACATAGAAGTGTACAAAATCTCAATAATCCAAATTTGATATTGAAATTCCATCAAGCACCCTCAGTCGATGTCTTAAATTTCAATTTTGATTGTTACATCAATTGGCCAAAACACGTCGATATTGTCACACTCAATTTACTGCTAAATAATCAATATTTCATATAATTTTACGGATAATAAAACATTACAGCGCGTATTTATAAGCCCCACGTCACGCTTAATTGCTAAATATTGTTTGCGTAATATTAAAAGATGATTGAGGAAAATGTTGGGTACAGCCTTGACACATCCCGGGCTCTTTTGCCAATAGTAAAAAAAATTAACGTAATATTCGCGGAAAATGAATTTTCGACCTACTTTCAGATCAATACATAAACGATGACCATTGTGATTAATTTATCACAGATGTAATACTTTACATAATGTCATTATCGCAGTGTGAATACAGCGGTAATCTTAGGTTAACCTATGACATATTTTACAGTTTTTATCGCCACGTTTTTTGCTAATGAAAACAATACATTTCGCGAGTGGCACGACAGTGATTTGTACGCTCAATCATTAAAATAGCGCATGATTTAAATTTGATATAATATATAAATATTCTAAATTAAACTACCAAGCATCAACATCTACCGTGTTAAAGAAAAAGGTTTTAAAAACGGATGACAGAGCTATGTATCAAAATCAAATTTTTGAGTAATTTAAGTTCAATGTTTTTTTGGGTGTAATTTATCAATTGAGACAATTTAACTCTTCTTTTCTTTTACCATATTCGCTCCTTATCACCCGCCAATTGTTTTCCTTCCTCCCATGACATGCTGGCATCTTTCAATTCCGCTTGTACATCCTATGGATAGTACCTGACGGTCCTCTTGAACGCCGAATGCCATTGGTCGGAAGAAAAAGCGAGCAGGGCGGAAGCCCTCAGGAGCCACCCGTAGCACGTGACCCAGCCCATGGTGTAAGAAGTAAAAATGAGCTGAATTGTTGTTTTCGTAAAATATTTGATGTCACTTTGACGAACCAAATTGTTATTGTCACCAGAGCACTGTTGTTTACATAGTAGGTTGTAATAATTCAATAAGCACAGAATGAAAAAATGGCGACTGACTTTTTAACTAGCTCACACATTTATTAAACTTCTTACATCATGACCACTGATTTAAATTAACTAGTAATAACCGAAATAGCGATCAATATTATTGACACTCTTTAAATTGTTGTGACTACTTTACTATTAACACGTGATCTCTATCAATACTTATTTTATAGTTGTTACTGTATCATTCTGCATAAAATGCAGTAAATGAGATTCTAATAAAACCCGATTCTAATAAAACAGTATCTTTATTATGACTATGTATTTAAGTCAGCAGAAGAGATAAAATTGATAATTACGTAAAAGCAACTACTCATTTTTATCACACGGTTAAAACAATATCGATTTAGCAGCTTCATGGAGCGATAGCAGGTGGAATATCTGCCTACGCACCCTGGACAATGTACCATATTTAGTGGTTCCCTTATGGCAGCGAAAAAAATTCGTTTCAATGATTTTATGCAGGATACCCAATAACAAAATTCACAATAAGCCAACGCGTATTAAAATTGTCAATAGTCAAACATGAAATATTTTTTAATTACTTAAATTAACCTTTAACCGCCCAGCGGTGCCTTACGGGACCGCTGGGCATTATGACATGACGGAGAATAATGACAAATTTTGCGATCGGAATACACTAATTTATGATAAAATTATTCAAAATATAAATATTACCTTACATAAATAATGACTTTGAGATACCGAATTCTAATTTTATCTTCGCATTCAATAAAAAGTTTTCTCAAAATAAGTATTGCAAACATCTGCGTTTCGGGGTCGTCGATATTCACATGCCAGAAATTTAAAGGTGGTCCATATACAGACAAATGTTTTAAAAGTTGGCATACTTTTATAGTTTGTTTAGCTATTTTTTTAGTAATTTTAAAGTTTTTAATTTAATTTTGGTGTAATTTTTATAGTTTTAATTTTTTAACTTTAATTTAAAATTACATAAATTGTGAAAAATAGTGAATAAAGCTTTAATAAAAATTAAACAATATTTTTGTTTGACAATGCTTTTTACTTTATTTTAAAAAATCAAACAAAATTTATTTGTACTACTTACACATGCGTTTAATGATCAGGACCGGTTTCGCTCATTACGAGCATTATCAACTGATAAAAATACTTTTTACTTTACCCAAATAAGTTGACTAGTTTTAGAGATATAGTTATTTTAATGACAACTTATGATCACGCAATAATTTCGCAAAAATATACTCGGACGGATAGAGGTTAAGTTTCCATAATGATGTATTACGACGTCGAAACATACTACTTAAGACTAGGGACAGACTTGAGGAGTCTCCTAGAGTAAAATTTAAATTCTGACCACCTCAATATTACCACATTCATAAGTGTATTGCAATTAATAATCTTAGTGATAATGTTTTTAAAGATCTATTCGAATTAATACGAAAAGGAGATATATTAGAAAAATCGAAAACGGTGATAACTCGCGAACGTAATTTTAGAAACGCTGATATTATTCGTGGTAGTTTATTATTATTAAGTCGGAGTAGCAGGCTATTTACGGGATTGAGCAAACAAGATAAGGTGCACTAATTGCATTGGCACTTTCGCTACCTTTTGATATTTGTTAACAGTGTTATTTTGACACCGAGTACACCTATAAATTTGACTTAGAGATAGGTATATTAATTAACTGTACATGTTATAAAATACATAACGGTCGATAAATTAATAAAAAGTTTTTTTATTTGAACTATAAGTGGGAGAAATTATTTTGTGCACATTGTGAGGCATCGCAATGCCGTAATTGTATAAGCAGTGGAAACTAAGAACGTTATGCACGGCATTTTTTTGCTGTGTTGAAAATAGATTTTTACATTGCTCGAAAAGCCATACATACACTCCGCAGTTACGACTGTTGACAAATTATGAAATCAAACCGACAAGCGAATAGACTCGTCCGATAATTGGATTACCACATTTTGAATGGTATGATTTGATTAACACTAACAATATTACCATTTTTCTTACTTGAAGAGGTTGTCAAATTTTTAATCTTTTTTTATAAAACAACAAAAAAAAATGCTCAAAACTGACAATATTAATAACTTTAAACAGTTTTATTGTAAAATATTCTCAAAAGCTTCGTATTCAGGTGACGATTGTGTCTGAGGGGGAAACGAATAAATACGAGGGACAACACGGACGAGCTGCCAACACTTCACGAGAGCTGATCCAACGGACAGAACACGATCGAACGTCATAGAAGCCGGACTACCTCACACACCGAAACAGGCGACAATAATTTCTCACTATCTGTCGACCGCAAATAAAGGTTGGCGGCAGATCTATTCCAAAATGTTGAAATATCTATTATTACACAGGTCGAATAAAAGATTCCAAAATATCGATAAAATACATGCTTGTGGATATCAAGATAATATTGGATTATATTATAAATACCATTGTTGTATTGGAAACGGTTATCACAAGGCTGTCGTACTAACAGTCATTCAATGCCATACAATTAAAAGGATAAAGGGTTGATGGAAATAATTCCAATTTAATAGCAATTACGAAACGAACAAATATAGAATATAGGGTGGAGGGACTAATAGTTTCCCTTTTCGGTGTGTTAACGGATTATCGACCAAACAGTAAATAGTTAATCTAAACATTTTTTTTAGTTCGGCTATTTTCATTCTGTAATCACAGCGGTCGATTTTGGTTAAAGGTATCAGACTTGAAACTATACTTTCCACATTTAAAGCATACCCTTTTTTACAAAATATAATTGCGACGCCCACTTAGGGGATTATTATAATATATTGCCTTAAAAAAGATCATATTTATTTCATCACGATGTCACAGCATTTATCATTTTGCCTCATCGTTTTTCTTGGTCCTTCAAAACTTAGATATTAACATTTATAATGACACCGAAGTGCCCGAAGATAAAAAAAGATATTCAGCCACATTGAAAATAAATTTCAGAAGACGCAATTATTACTTTGTGACGGCGATTCGTTAAATATGATAAAAAATAAGCATATACAAACTACTCTATAGTAACCCCATAACACTACCTTAGTTAACTTTAGCAAATTTAAATGACATATCAATTTTATTTGACCACGTAATTAATATGAGTGTAAGCGATAACGTTCTATGCTTGATTTCAGTGGAATCGTATTTTAATGAGTTTTATTTTCTTGCTGGGAACGCAATATGTACATGATAGAGAAGCATAATGGGCATTTTGGATTATTGAGATTTTGTACACTTCCATGTATTTTGTCACTAACGACCCGGGTTTCGCCTTTCGGCATCTTCAGGCATTCGAGCACACGGATGGACTCGAACTGAGAGACAGTAAACAGTGTCTAACGTTTATATAGAAGATACAAATGCGACAAATATTATTTACGAGGTAAGATATTATACGTCTGAGAGCCACACTGATACCTGAGTTAAAATTTCGGGAATTTCCCTAATCCTTATTTTGTAAACACCATATTAACAGAGTGGCGAATTGCCGCTTTTCAACTTCTTTTAGAAATACCAGTGATTTTACAATTATAATAGTATTGTGGGTTTTGACGGGATGTAATTCGACGAATGGGTAAATATATACAATCATTCCACATTTAGTGACATCTGTTAGGTGTTTCAACGTATCGGATATAATAGCGGAGAATTAGGAAGGTTCAGCTGCTCATTCAAGATTGGCAAAGAGTTTAACTGGGCTCTATTACTGTTTACTGTCTCTCAGTTCGAGTCCATCCGTGTGCTCGAATGCCTGAAGATGCCGAAAGGCGAAACCCGGGTCGTTAGTGACAAAATACATGGAAGTGTACAAAATCTCAATAATCCAAATTTGATATTGAAATTCCATCAAGCACCCTCAGTCGATGTCTTAAATTAAATAATGGGCATTGTTTACTTTTCACGTATTTCAAATTAAAACAATAAAAAAACTCGATTCTTTTCTTGAGTGTTTATTTACTTAAAACACTATTCTGATTAAAATACAAATTTAGCAAGTAAAACCCGTAGTGTGAGCATTTTTTTATAAATGCAAAACAAATGCTAATTAATGCGAAAAAAGCAAATAATACGAATATGTACTAAAATTAGTTATTTTTTCTAAATAAATATCACTGCTTACCTAAAACACACGACTACAACGATAAATTTTGTCTTATGATTTCTATATATGCTACAGAAAAGTGGTTTAAAACCTGACACACTGCAATTATTATTGGCCACAAAGATTAAAAATAACGTGTTTGGTTGTGCTGCAATATAATCAATTTGGTGTCCTAAAAATAGTGTGAATACTTCAGAAGATTTTTCAGCAGATAATACAATACAATCGTTACTGATCGTCGTACCAACTTAAAACAGTCATTGGAGGAAACATGCTCCATGTTTAGCTTAATATTATTTTTTTTGTATTGATCGCTGTTTTCAATAATTGTAATGATTCTATTATATCGAATAGTGATGTAAGTTTTTAAATTATGTCGTATAAAAATAGATGCTAAAATTACATATTTTAAATGCTACAAAACGCTAAGATGAAAAATTTAAATGCTAAAATTGATAAAAGAATATCCCTCTAACAACGAGTAGTGTCTGGATCGTATCCACCGTGAAACAATAGGGTGTACTATTGTGAAATTATCGGCGCATATGCCCAGAGCAATGTATCACTCCTTGAATAACCTGAATTTCAAATCTAAATTCCAAATAACTACATTTCAAATTCGACCTATCGGTTTGTTTTTTCATAAGTCAACAATTGTTTGATAATATTTTAATAAATAGAAAATATCAACTCCTAATATAAAACAGCACACGGGAATCACGATAGCCATTTCGTATTTCACGTCATTATCAGGCAGACATTTTAAAAAATAACACTATCGCATCGGGATTCGTGATTCATTCATACGAAGTATACTTTTTAACTAAATTAAATATATACAGCGTAAAAAAATAGTTTAATAACCGACATTCGAATCTATGCGTTGGAAAATGTCCTTAAATCAATCGTTATCATAATGTATTATAGTTTTCTGTCATAATAATATTTAGGACTAATTTGGCGTAAATTTTTTAATGGAATTTATGACTGTTACGCTTGAACATACTATTTGTTATCTTGAATTGGATGAGTGGGTTTAAATGGATGAAGTCGTCAAAAAAACATCCATAACATTTTCGATAAATGCATTAACGAAATAAAAATTTTCATCGCACGATTCGAAACCATGATCCCGAAACGGCAATGATATTCATTCTACAGAGCGTTTCCACCAAACCGTGAAGATCGGCAAAAAATAAAAATCAATTATTTTAATTTTACTTGACTATACAGCACTACAGTAATAATATATTATATTGCCTAAGTGTAATTCCTTTAGGGGTAACGATAAAAATCAATGGTAAAATTGTAGTTCAACAACACGCTTAATTCGCCTAAAATTCATAAAAAAAACCGCCGAAAACAATATCATTATAAAGATACAATAATCGCATATAGAAATTAAATATTATACATTACATTTGCGTGTTCAGAGTTCGTGAATTTTGCACAATTTCAAATTTGTTGGCCAAAAGTGGCATGGACAATTTTCGCACGGTAATATACATGCAATTTCGTAACTGAACAGATATAAATAGAATTTTCTAGGTAAATATATAAAAAGGACAATTTGATATACTTTTATGCCGGACAATTTTTTTCTACTGTTGATTATTGATGTAATTTATGCATCAATATTGCTAGTAGAACTAGATTGACTGAACTAAACAGTAAATTAGTCATTCGTGCACTCGAATGCCTGAAGATGCCGAAAGGTGAAACCCGGGTCGTTAGTGACGAAATACATGGAAATGTACAAAATCTCAACAGTTCAAATAGATGTAATTGATTTATATGTACGATTATTTGGCCAATTTCAATTCGGCAATTTTTTGTCGAGATTAGCCGGCTTAACACACAGGCGTTCTCGCACGCTGTTGGGTGGTATGTGTGCTCTTAAACCAGAAATAGTGTATATAAGGCGCTGAGTCGCTAAACACGCTCCCGAAGGTTTTTAGAGTTTGAGTAAATCACGAAAAACTGTTATGGGCCATATGATAGTTATAAGTATAATTGAAGTTGTTTTGTGTCTTCCGGTGTGTAACGAAAAGTACTATATTCTTTTACACTGACGTTTTTTCGGAGCGCGTCAACCGTGTAAAACGAGGATCGAGATCGTATAAAAAAACGACACTTTTAAATTTGGAAAAATTTTGATTTTCGAACAGGGGACGAAATAGTTATTTAATTTTAGACTTGTAACTGGAAAAATTGATAGTTCTGTCGATAGAGCACATACGTACATTAAAAACTTTTTTGCGAAAAATCCCCAGGAGCGTGTTAAGCGACCTAGCGACTCGTATGAGGTTCTAAAGCCGGTTAATGAAATGTATTGTGGCATTGCTTAGGATTTTAAGGGACAATTTTACCAAAAAGTGACAAAACAATGTGGAGACGATGTTTTAACCTAGTATGATTTTAATCCAGCTTTTTCTGTAGGTATTTGGCGCATCAACAGTTAGTCGTAAATTCCCAGCCGTTTCAGAGTGAAATTTGTGGATTATGAAACCATACACGATACTATATACAATCAGTGTGACCGATTATGTAAGCATGCGTGAATAACAATAATATTCTTACTTCACAACCCCTGAAGCACACGCATTTACGACATAAACATGCCCTAACTCTATTGTAGTTCATATTATCATGCGTAAAACTTTTTTTTTTAATTTTATTAATATACCTTAGATTTACATGATAGTCTATTAAGACGTATATAAATAACCTTTTATATCAATAATTGTTATTTATCGGAACCATTTTATATAAAAGTACGTTTTAAAGAATATATCGTGTAAATAAAAGTATCTATATTTGTGAACATATACATCGTTGTTAATACGATAAAAATCTGATCAAAAAAAAGCATTATCTTCATCAACAAATAATCATCATTACCACCAATACTTGCATCAACAAGTTTTTTCAACGACTACTTTGACGTTTAAGGTTTAAGCTACATGTGACAATAACAAATAATTTTCGGCCAGTCAATCTTCACAGGAAAATATTTTTACACACTCGTATATTATTCACAATTATTTTGAATCAGTTCCACACATTTTATATTGTATGTCCACAGTAACACAAAAAACATTCACGATTAAATACAATAATTAAATTTTAATAAAATCACTATTCAAAAGTCGAACGTAGTTTTAATTGGCAGCGAACACCACACGCGCGTTTTAAAGGGGCAGCTATTGGACGAAAAACTGAGGTCGCCAATGACAAGTTTTAATTGATGTAAAATGAATAATTTGAAAAAAGAACAGTCACATCTACATTGTTAAATTGAATATCTCACTAAAATATATTGTTTTAATATCTAATGCAATGTGGAAAACTTTTTGAAAATCGAACTGACGTCAGCACGGCGCGTTAATGACGGTTGTTATGAACAAGTCGTATAGTTAAATATTACTGCTTTGCATCTGCCTGCCCATCATATATACAAAACTGTATAATAAAATTGTAAGCAACGAGAGTACAGTCACATACACCTTCGTGGGCACATAAAGCATTTCTGGTAGACCATCATAGTAAGAACTCGCCATAGTGTCAGGAAAGTATAACTTTCTCGTTCTGATGTTTACCGTTAGAGAGAGACACAACCAATAATACACAGGTGGGAGATATTATCATTATAGCGGTTTTGTTTTATGTTTATCAGTCGTCGTAAACCGCAAATTGGCGTGCTAACATTGTGGTTACAAAAATGATAAGTTTCAATTATATGCAAACAATATTAGTTATTTACAAACATATAGCTATTTTATTACTAAAACATTCCCCTGGGACTTTAGTTGTAACATTAACGAGGGCCTTATTAAAGGACGAATGTGTAATTTTGAATAAAGATAAATGGACTGCAATTTATTTGGGCCTAAAACTTTAAATTTAATATTAACATTTATCACTGTAATAACATATTTTATTATCTTTATATTGTAGCACAAAAACCCTCTATCAATAATATTGTTCATACAAATTAAGCCTCTCTTGGTTTACTTGACATCCATTAAAATCCTGATTTAAAAAGTAATCGATTTTCGTTTTAAATGTTTAAAATTAAATGTTAGCGTTACAAATATATACACATACGTCATTTTGAATGCTCTCGTCGCACGACATTTTTCCGTACAAAATAAATACGTGAAAGTTTAACGAACAATTTTGGAAACACGCACAGAAATAGTAGGTTCGCGACTCCTGATTCTTGTCCGTTGCATAAGTTCGAAGAGGTGGTAACATCATTATTGGCTTAACGCGAGCTTCCTCGATACCAAAAGAAATGTGTACCTCGACCGTCTGTCTGTTTGCGAACACAAAAGTCATTATTGAAATTAAGTAAGCCAATGTACTATTTTAAAGAACTGTTTTTGAAAAAAAAGTATTAATCACTTCTCAATCTTCAACTTTGCAGACATAACAATTATGAACATCTTTGAGAAAGATAACCAAAAACTTACGATGTGAACAAGAATGTACCTGCGACCTACGACCTGCGATCCAACATCGTTAACCACTCGGCTATATGTGTAACAAAATATATTGTATGTGCAGTACGTATTGGATATTTGTTATGGCTTACAATTAAATGCACTTTTGTTTAGATCATATTCACTTTCATAAAAATAGTTTTCACTTATAACGAATACATTCCACAAAAAACAAAGTCTTTCGCTAAAAATAAAGGGATTCCACACAATAAAATATATTTTAACATTGAAGAAATATATTAAACTTACGAAAAAATAGTTTTCGAAATCGATAGTTGCACGAAGCTGCATTAGAATACATTACACAAACCAAACCAAACCAACCCTAACATAACCTACTACAACTTAACTCACTTTGTTAAAAGAATCCGTTTCGAAGTGAAAACTATTAAAATCAAAGTTTGAATGTTCCAAGTGAATACTATCTAACACAAAGTGCAATTATTTATAGCCCATTTGTTATTGTGATCAGGACTGGTTGCGCTCGGCGAGGGAGATTTTTCAACTGATAAATGTTGAATGACTCGGTTGAACCCTATCATGATATAGAATTGTGTAACAAGAACTGCAAGCTATGTTCAATTATTATGACACAAGGCTTATTAATGGTGCCATTATCATATTTCGCTCAACTTCTAAGAGAGTGACTCAACTCAAAATAAAAACCTTATGTGTGTATCAACTGTCAATCCGTTGAAATTCGAATACGAAAACAGAACAATCGTATTCGGTCCTTCTGCCCTGAGAATAATGCAAAAATACTGTTTTATTGACTAATTTTTAGCCGTGTATCTATTCTCGTGATATATCGATGTGTCATATTTGCACATTATTTTAGACTTGCATTCCAAAAATATTCATTTTTCGTTTTAACCCGATGAACGCGCTAGACATGTAAAGAGCTGTAGATATTCAGTCTTTCGAATTTCAGCTTTGAAAATTACACATATCTTGCTTGTGTGCGTGTTGGCGGTCTATATGAAGACTGGCCGCGAAGCTATTTTGCTTGCAAAGTCGTAGATTAAATATTTCTCAGCTTCTTCATACTCTTCGATATATTGTAACGATAATGCGACGAGTTTAGTTTACTTCTTGATGTATTTGGGATAACTAATGTATCTTCCATATAATTCTCCATTTTTTACTGTTCAAATTGATCTATTTTTAGCCATAGTGAGCGTTTCAACAGATCAATTGACTGAAAATAAATTCATGCGAAAACGGCTCGCGCTGTAAGGGTTAAATATCATCAACAAATTAATGATTCCATGACCTGTTTTGGAAATATACGACTTCCCACATACGTCCACTTTGTTCCGGCAAACGCAACATTGAATTAATTATAGGTCTTAATATTGGCGATACAGTTTTTTATTGTAATTATTTTTACAACATTGAGACCACGAAAGCGTTCAATGTACCGTAATTATAGATGCGAATGAGATACGCGTCATGATATTGTTTCATCTCATTGACGACATGTCCTGTAATTTATTTATATAAATGGACCAGAGTACAACACCAAAGAAGTTTGCTTTTAATTATTATTTAACAGTAGAGATACAAGTCTGGGTAACCTAGAAAATAGCAGCATTGCAATCGTGTTGTCGATTGAGGACGCCAGAAGCAAAGTCGCTTAATTAATAGTTAACAATGTAAAAATTAGGGTTGCCAACTCTGATTTCAAAAAAAGAGGACTTCTTTCGGATTTTATTGTCTACAAAAAACCAGTTTTTAGTGGATTTATATACCAATATTGATAAATAAAGTGGGTGATCGAGGCTTTTTAGCTTTATATTGATTATATTAATTTATAAAAAAAATGCAAATGTGCCAAATATTTTTCAATATCAAAGGTAAATGGTCGGTCAACCGAAGTGAAATCGAGGAGAAAAAACATCACAAACAACCATACCCATATGACATTTCCTAATGCAATGAAATTTAAAAAAAATAAAATACAATTCATTTGTACGGTCCTGTTCATTATTAACATGTGGAAGTAGTACAAATCAAACATGTTTTATTTTTTTTAAATATAATGTCTTTCCACCAAGAATTGACAGTTTACCTTAAAAGTATGCTGTTTTTTAATCAGATGACGTCATTTAGCTAAGTGTGCGTAATAAAATGTTAGTGAATCATTGGTTTTTTTGTTTTGATTGCTAAAAAATGGTATTTTTTTATTATTTTACCCAACTTTTAACGTCACAATGTTACTACCAACGATATATATTGTAAATGTTCTGCAAAAAAACTGTTTAATGTTAGCATTGATGATGTAAGTCGTTTTTGATATATAAACCATTTAAACCATCAGAATCGCGTGCAATATCGGTTATGGATAGTACAAAAATTTTCATAATAAATTTAATTAAATAATCCAAACGCATTTACTATAATATGGATAATGAGTAGATTAAAATATGCGCACGCGAACGAGGGCAAAGGGATCAAACATAGTGTGCATACTAAATGAGACCGCATTGAACGGCAGAAAGGACCTTGGTCAGGAATATTGCTGGGCCTCTTTAAAGCCATAATAACTTAACTACAACGGCAATGGTAATGACCAATTTCAGTAATGTACATCAAATTCCAGCACAAGTTAGGATGATTGACAAAGTGTCTTAAGTAAAAAAGTATATATTTAAATTAATACATTCCGGAAAAAACGAAAAGACCTGCGTTAAAAACTAAATCTCATACTAATTAAAACAACATGAAAAGTATTAGCACACATTGCAACTATTAATTGTAATCATGGGATTCCGTCCAAATTTTTTCCCCGAATTACTCGGCAGTAAATATAACATATTTGATTAATTTAAATAAGTTTAATGTTCAAATTGTGACACGGTGGAAAATGAAAGAATGTGTCAAATATTAAGTTCATTTATACGACCCGATAAAATTAAAAAAAAAAAAGTTTAAATGCATGACGGCTAATGATTTTACGTGCTATTAGTCACTTCCAGCTTTTTACTAAACCATTTTTTTATTGGCGTAAGCACATTCCTACTGTCTGGACATTAAAAATGATAAAACAGATAATATTTAATTTTACGTTAAATAAAAAAATAGTAAATCATAAAAAATCGTATTTTTCAAACACGTACTAAGCAGACTTTCAGCAATAACGGACGTTCACTCTCCCGTATTCTCCGTTATATCGAGGTTTTACTATAATCATATTTTATAGTCACTAACCACAATAGATTTGAATTCATAAAAAGCTATAAGCACTCACCTAAGTCTTCGTCTTTTCTCCGCGAGCGCCTGAGCTTGCGCCTGGGTGAGATTATTGGCGCTTGGAGCGCGGGCGATCTCGGCTTCGGTGACTGGAAAAGAGTCCTGCTCTTCACCATTCTCCTCAGCGCCCAACACGAAATTGGGTTTATGCCTGGCTGCTGCGACCTTCGATAAGAAATCATTGTGATAACATATGAACAGACAACTACACAGAAAAAGAGAGATTTTTTGTTCGCTCGTATTCAAACTTCTTTGCAATAGGTTCGTAATTCGTAACAGTAAATTATTTTTTAGAATTTGACTCGTACTATAAATTTGCAAAGAGATGACAGTGTTCACTGATGCGAATACTTAACTGATACTGTAACTGTTTCGCGATTGTAGCCTCGCGATATATTATGTAAATTGTAAATAACGCAATATGACTTCCCTAAGCCGGGATTTTAACGGTAGATGGAGGGATTCCAACTCGAATATTCAAATATGAAAATATATTCGGTCCATTTTTAACTATTCGATATTCAAACATGTGGGCAACCATTCGAATACTATTCGAAATCATTTTTAATGAAATATTTTACAAAATCAACGAAAGATCACATCACAGTTACTTTTTTCTTTACCCAATTTGGGCGCTTTCAGTATCTTATCATAAATCATAGTACTTGAGTTTGACGAATGACTCGGGGCTTAAAAAACCCTGTGTAAACATGCCGTTATTTCAGTGATACCGCAAAAAAAAAAATACCGCTGGAGTAATCCGACGCAGCTGCAAATTTTAACACATTGTCATACAATGGAACGTTATTAGAATGTGTATTTATATTGTCTCTCTATGTGATTTGACAGAAATGGGAAAAGATTAAGCCGTAAATTATTTTTAGATGTAGGTATATCATCCTTAAGAAATTGTTGTATGTATATCAGTGATTTAAATTTGAATAAATGTGATTTCTATAATAAATGTGATGAGCTCGTTTTCTGACAAATTTTAATTTTCTATTAAATTATTACTTTAGTTTTTTTATTGAATTGGCATTTACTTGGTAGAACTCCATTCTAATTGGATAAAATATCATAGTATATAGTTCTAAAAAATCATGTTGAACTAAATACTAAATTGATATTCGAATAGTTGGTAATGATGAATAGTTGTAATCACTAGTCTAGACTTATTTCTGACATATTATGTGTAGTTTTTTTTCTCCATGTCCGCTCCTAACGTGGAGTATATAGTTTCCTAATGGAGATATCTCACAAGATTTTTTCTATGAGAACTATTTGATACTCAATCTCTCTTTATCGAAGAGAGTAGGGATAGAAGGATGGGTCTAGGACAGGACCCGTGAGGATCGAATGGAGGAGGGAGTTTTAGACATCACAAACATTCAGACTACGAACAGAAATCCATATATCAGTTGAAATATCAATTTATGAAAACTGTCCACACCTGGAATTGAGCCCGAGCCACCCGGAGCCGTAGCCCACGACACTACCAACTGCGCCACGGACGTGTAATTTATGATAACGATAGCAATGGCATACCTGATCCCCTCCATTTTCAACTCTTTCGATCTTGTCAAGCGTATCGTCTTCCATCGTTAACGTTTCGGTGAGGTGGACGTCGTCTTGGTGGTGATAGTCTGTCTCGTTCGAAGATACTCCGTCGGGAATATCTTGAGCGCTGCTCTTGACTCGGTACTCTGCAATAAATAAAGAAGAGCGCATTATTACATATCGACTATTGAGACCATTAGAATTTGTGACAGATGATCATTACTGACCGTAAAGCAGTGTATTTACTAATATCCTGGACAATTTTATTACTTGGGTAGATAGAGAATATGTGTATTTGTATTTCCCTTTTTCGTATGTCTAGTTAAATACTAGATGCTAAAATACCTCAGTCAGTTGGTAAGTTTTGTGTAATTAAAAAATGTCAAAGAAAAGCCCTTTACGAAAGCCTCAATGGTTGTACAGAGAAACACAAAATGAGGCTGTATTTTTTTAAAATATTATTAATTAAGAATTTTAAGAACGTCCTTGTAATATAATTACACAAACCGTATACAATAAAGAGCAGTGCTTCTCATTTTTTTTTTCATTTTGCGGCCTAGAAAATTTGCAAAAAATCGAACACGCCCTCTACCCCGAAAAATAAATTAATTTAGTTATCAAACACTTTATTTTACATTATATAATAATATACTTATACATACGCCTGCATTCTAAAATCGCTTGAAAGACTAACTTTTAATAAAATCACGAATAATCATGTAAAGAATATAATATACATATGTATTTTTTATGCGTTCATTAGATATTCCTAATTTAGTGTAGAAATACCAACTGTTAAATTGTGCTTATTTTTTTAAATATAGTGCCTTTCCACCAAGAATTGACAGTTACACAAATTTACAAAAAACGATGGTCAATTTTAGCTATTTCTTTTCGTTAGTGTATACATAATAATGTTTTCATAATAAGATACGGTCTTTTATTTGAGATGAAATAATTTGTTAGTGAAAAAATATGGGAGCCATTGGCGCCCTACCCACCCTGTGTAGCAGACGATTTGTATTTGTGGAATACGTAGTTATTATAAGGAAAATCTCTATCAACTGACATTTTTTCAAAATTCCTGCTAGCTAGGTTTTATCGATTACACGATTTTATATAAAAATCATTCCACAATTTTTCTCATTTATATATGTCGCTGAAATTTTTCTCTCATTCTCGACTTTTAAATTTACACAGGATCCAATTTCGAGGTTGAAAAAAATGATCACACTTAAATAATAATCATCAAAATATGATACCAATATTATTACAATATTGACAAGCTCCGCCTATCCGTGTAAATACTAAACGGAAACTAGATACCAGCTTTATGTCAGATACCAATATAAATCTATTATGATAATAGCACCCACTACTAATTGAATGAATGTTTATATCGTTTCAATTACTCGACCCTACCTACTGTTGACTTAACTCTTTAGTATTTGCTTTCGTTATTAAATTTACAAATAAAGAACTTTTAGCGACCATTTTAATTTTAACTATGGCTGCTTAATACTTCAGTCTTATTAAATTGCCGTTTAGATGTTCAACCAAGTTCCATTATAATAAGGTATTTCTCGTGGAACGAATGTTTTACCTTATTGCTTGACACGGTCCAATTTTGTCAGGCGAAGCCTAGCCATTAAAAACACGCCTGGGGGCGCCATTGATTAACTTTCGCGAAGGCAATTTTAATATGTATCGCTCATCTTTCGCGCGACACGGCGAACTTCTAAGAAAAAATCGGTCGCCGAGAGCTTTAACCGTCCGACTGCGAATTCATCTAAGCCAGCCGCATTTTATTAGCGGGCTCCGTTTGGAAGTTCTCGATATTAATTTTATTTTTATTTTTGTCACTCGTTTTTCAGTTACCTCGACCAACGGGCCCCATAGCCGGGTCGGGTCACCACCTTTAAATTTGTTTTGCCAACCGATTGTCGCACTAATCTTAAAGAATTATCTGTCGCAGCATTTTCCATGCTTAATTTTAATAATGATATATAAAAAATTGTTATGTCTTTAAATTTTACCATTTAACGACACAACAATTCTTTTATATATTATTTTAATATGTATTTATTAAAAGTGTATTACAAAAGATGACAAAATTAAACATCTAGAACGCTAAAAAAATTAAAAAGAAAATTGCTAAAATTGATATATATACAATAGCATGTCTATTTATTTATAATGTATGCTCTTCAGTTGCGCTGGCCGCAAATTCGAATCCCGTTCGGGACACTCTTTTTCGATAAATTTACTTAAAAATACTTTGCTAGTAGTTAACTTATTATAACTGAGTTCTACCAAGTAAATAACAATTTGTATCAATAAGTAATTTTTATAAATTGTATTTTATTTCATCAGTTTAAAATGCTACAACGAAGAATGATTAGATCCTGATCATCTTATACAATTTCTATATGTATTAGTCTTGAATTACCTGTGTGTTTGTAACGCACAGCACAACTCAGGACACCCTCACTCAGTCTGAGAATTGAGTTAGTCGGTAGTATTGTCACCTCGTATAATTATAATACTAATTGAAAAATAAGTGCATATCATAACAAATAATAGATTGAGTTATAATTTAAATATTTTAATTAGTGTCTTTCCTCCGAGTATTGACAGTAATCAACATTCACTTTGTAAAACACTATTTAAAATTATTTTGAGATAATCTCCAACCAGAAACGATTCGGTGAGGTGACCATAATTCTTTTCGAAATGTACAATGTCTGGAGTAATCTGGCAGCGTTATTTTCTTTCCTATGCATATTGAATTCCATGACCTTAAAGATAAAGACACCAGTCTGTGGCCAGTTCAGTACACCTTATCTCTAAAGCAGTTGTCTGACAACTTGTCACTAATGGCCGATACAGGGGTGAAAAACTTACACACAGTAATAAATAATAATATATTATTTATTTCAAGAAGAACTACGGGGTGTCAAAAAAAGTATCTACAATTTTTAATTTAAAAGTAGCAAATTACTGTACATTTAAGTGTGGATACATTTTTCTTGCGACACCTGGTATATTAATGATATAATAATTATCATTCTTATTGTGTTAACTGTCGATTATTAATGAAAACGCATAAATAAAAAAAAGTTCCAACATTTTAACAAATTATCAAGACCTGTTTCGCTAATCTCGAGAATTGTTAAGCTGGACTGAAAAAATTCTTGCGATGAGCGAAGCCGGTCTTGTCCGTTTGATAAAATTGTGAAATCAACACAAAAAATGTGTTTTATTTTTATAAACATAAGGTAAAAAATAGTGTGTTGATAGAATCGGCATTTACTTGGTAAAGAAAGATCCATTATAATATGATAAAAACAGTGCAGTTCTTGTCGAACTAAATATATTGCCTCTTTTACATTTTAACGGAGTTTCATCAATTCAGTCAATACATAGCACATATTTGGTCAGTATGAAACAAAAAATGCTCAATTAATAATTATGCTTGGTTAGCAAATAATTGCCAAATAAATAATCGTTACGTTAGATTAGTTTTTTTTTTTTTCATATCCGCTCCCAATGTGGAGCATATGGTCTCCTAATGGAGGTATCTTGACAGAATTTTTCTACGAGACTTGTGACTCAGTTGCTCAACCTCTCTTTTTTCGAAGAGAGTAGGGATAGAAGGATAGGGTTAGGACAGGACTTGTGGTTAGCTAATCGCTCTCGCTACTCCCCGTGAGGATGGGATGGGTGGAAGGGAGGACTCAGACTACGAACAGAAATCCATAAATCAATTGAAAGGTCAATCTATGAAAACCGTCCGCATGGGAAATCGAACCCAAGACATCCGTACCAACTGCGCCACGGACGCCGACAAAGTTTAGTTAGATTAGTTTAGACTTAATTAAAAAACTGACCGTTTGATTCAATAACTGACCAAGTGGATACTGAACATTTATCGAATTAGTTACTGACAATTTGATTAATTATTAATTATTTATTATTTCTTACATATTAGACAAATAGGAGCATTCGACTAACTTGTACAATTTTTGCGTTAAGTGACGTCACGAGATTATAATTGTCAATTGTTGGTGAAAAAAACTAAAATCCGGTTTTACGAAATAATTAATTAAAATACTACGCAATCTCGTGGCTGATGACGCGATCTTTTATTGAACATTGTATCTTTGCATTTTTCAAAATTTACACGAGTTTGTAGTCGACGGCAAATATTCGCATTTGTTAAATCGTAGTCTTCTAGTGCTGTCTTCTTGAGTGCAGTTATAGTATCTGACATTTTCAAGCACATATTATAACTATTCAATAAATAATGAATTAAGTAATTCCCTGTAATTGTGCACCTATTGCTATAGATGGGAAATTAAGAGTTTTATCGTTTACTAGAAATCACCAGGTGGCGGTTAGGGCTTCCAATCCCGGAATCCCGCTCAATTATTCAATCCCATAATCCCGGGATTAAGATTCAGTCAATCCCGGGATTTCGGGATTTACTATAAATACTAAAAAATCATCTATCAAATCAAAACTTCCTGATTAACTACAACGTGTACTTAAGTTTTTTCATGTACATACATAGTTTTTTTTAAAAAACTATAGAATTAAAATGAATTTATTGTAGTCTCCTTCCTTCTCACATTTCCTAACAGTCGTTTTTCAATAATTTTAAATGGAGGACAAATTAAGACCGCTTCTTAAATGAATGGAGGGCAATATCTCAAATTGAAGGACATGTGCTCTTTTTGAATAAATTTGGTAAAACCTACCATAATAATGCAATAAATAAAATAAAATTATTTTGATCATTATGTCTTATTTCAAACATTTCTCTGTTTTTTGTAAATGACTGTCTGATTTTAAATCAACAAAAAAATCATTCCAATGTCCAAAAAATATTTAATCATGTATAAATTCCAATTGAAGTAATAATGGACACAAATTAAATTTTAAATGTACAATTTTACACATGAAATTAAACATAATGACCAATCCCGGGATTGAGGAGTTCTGAATCCCGAAATCCCGGGATCGTAAAAAGGGTCCGGGATTGGATGCCTTAGTGGCAGTGTCACTTGTCAACTTCGCTCGATGCGCATGTACACAATGGAGTATGTGTGTGTGTGCTGTGTTTTGGTCTACTGTGGCTTTACAGACACCTTTGGCTTTACAGACAACCCGATAAATCAAGACACATATAATTATATTGTATTTATATATCAAAGGCATACTGACACAACGCATTAAGTCAGTCTTTGATAATTTTCTGTTTAAAATGTCAACATGTAGGCAAATTAACGCTTTATGTACTGATAAAACACATGATGGCTTTGAAAAAAACGAGTACTAAGTCATATTGTTATTTTTTTACTCTGGCAGAAGGCATGATGGAATTATAACTCACCGATACCAAGTCTTATGATTTGTATGCTAACAAGAATATTCTTTACAACTTACAAAAACTTTTTTTGAATCACAAAATTGTAGTCAGGAGAATGTACTTTGAAAAAATTGATTATCTCTGATATGTCGGTATACCCTTGATATTCAACAAGAAAATGGAATTTTAATCTTATTTCGGACTTACAATCTTTCTATAAATCACTTGCTATCCAAAATGTATTTATATTATCGAGATTGGAATTGGGTATTTAATGCTACTAAAATCCAAACACGTAAGAGTTCAGAAGATTCCAGGAGCAATTACTATCATGTTGTTTCTCACAATGTTTGATATCACAAGCGTTAACAATATACATGCCAAGCATATTCAACAAGATAAATCATTTTTCAGTAAATTAATTCTAGTGACCAGCGCTCGCGATCCGTTGGTTACCGATGTCGTCCTCGCCGCTCATAAAACAAATTGGACCTGAATAAGGCACTGATTGGCAATATATAGGCAGATGCCTAATAAAATTACAGCGAGTTCTAAGAAGCTATAGGTGCAATGTGTATGTTAAACAAATAGGTATTAGCCAAGTAAGCAAGTTCAAATACACCTTACAAAAAATCAACGTTACCTTTAACAGAATATCGTACTTCTAGAAATCCTACAGTTAATTTTTAATTATTTATTAAACCATAAACAAATCAATTTTATGTGTTATATAAGATAGTGACTACACAAAGATACAGAAACGGCGTAACTAGTGAGCCTACGCCTGCAATGCCGCTTTTCCAGATACCCTTATCAAGTGAACGATTGTAAATAACATACAATTACACATATATTTTTTAAATAAAACACAATTTGTTTTGTACTAATTCCACATTTTTATAGTGATCAGGACCGGTTTCGCTCAGCTCGATAATGCTCGTTTATCAATCACCCGTTGATAGTGCTCGTGATGAGCGAAATTGGTAATTTTCATTTTTTAAATATAATGCATTTCCACTAAGAATTGACAGGACATCAAAAGTGATAAAATTATAACCTGTAATGAATATAATATATGTAACTCAGAAAACTTTAAATTGCTTTTCAGATCATTGAGCTACTGCAAGAGACAAGCCGAATTCGTTTTCTTACATTTCAAGGAAGTTTGTTCATTTTTAATTATTTTTAACTTGCGGTTATGATCATTTCGTTCGGAGCTGACGTTTAAACGAATGTAAAGAATGTTATGTTTGAAATTATAATCACTTTATTCGTGTTTTGAAAGGTTTCATGACACTTCGATTGTTTTTATAACCAATAAGTAGGTTTATTATGACATCATTTTCAATTCGATAGATTGACGGAATTTTTGAGAATTCGCATTGAGGTGGCATGAAAATGCTGAATGGTTCAAGCGTCACGCAGCTCACTTCATGCGTGATCAGACATGATATAATATTAATATGTTCTCACAACGCTATAATAAGCTATGTTCATCTACTCTACGACAGTAGAACAATGGTTAACATACTACTGCATTCGTAAAACAATGGCAACGTGTATAAAACAAACAATTTAAGACATCACAATTTATCGGGTATTGATTAAATGAACCGCTGTAATTCAAAAATGAATGTTAATTTTTCAACAGATATCATTTCTATACACTCCCTACCACCAATTATTTTAAACAACGACAAAAAAGTATATTACTTACGACTAAATAGGTAGGCCACCCAACCGAGCACTTTTGATGTGTACTGTCCCATAAAATCTATAGCAAAAAGAAATATAACCAGTCGTTAATATTTTTAATACAAATTGCTTTTCCAAAATAGTACTGATTGTGTTTATACTTCATTGTTGACAATATTTTTGGACACAATTTAGTTTAATTGTAAAATCACAATAATGTACTATCTACCCAGATCTAGTGAAACTGGTACGCGTGTCAAAACAGTTCTACTCACTCCACTGACAAAATATTGAGACTGGAGTTAGCCTGCGTTAGTTGAGACACGGAATACGAGCGGGACAATAAGCCGGCCATGTATTGTTAGTAGGGATTCCAACTCGAATATTAAATATTCAATCTCCGAATATGTTCGGCCCTTTTTTAACTATTCGATATTCGAATATTTGGGCAAGTATTCGAATGCTATTCGTGATAATTTTTAATGAACTATTTTACAAAATTGACAAAAGATCACATCACAATTTCTTAAGATTTCAAGAGCAATAATGAATGAGGTAGGTGGTGGTTTTTTTTTTGTCTCCACCCAACTAGGGTACTTTCAGTATCACATCTTATGTAATATAATAGCCCAGACCGCTCTGTAGACGCTTTGTTATTAACACATGTCGGCGTCCGTGGCGCAGTTGGTTTCGTCGCTGGCTACGGTTACGGATGTCTCGGGTTCAATTCCCGATGCGGACGGTTTTTCATAGATTGATCATTAAATCGATTTATGGATTTCTGTTCGTAGTCTGAGTCCTCCCTTCCACCAATCCCATCCTCACGGGGCGTAACGAGAGCGATTAGCTAACCACTAGTCCTGTCATAGCCCTATCCTTCTATCCCTACTCTCTTCGAAAAAGAAAAGAGAGGTTGAGCAACTGAGTGACAAGCAGTTCTCGTAGAAAAAATTCTGTCAAGATACCTCCATTAGGAGACCATATGCTCCACATTGGGAGCGGACATGGAAAAAAAAAAAAAAATTCGTGATAATTTTACAAAATTGACAAAAGATCACATCACAATTTCTTAAGATTTCAAGAGCAATAATGAATGAGGTAGGTGGTGGTTTTTTTTTTGTCTCCACCCAACTAGGGTACTTTCAGTATCACATCTTATGTAATATAATAGCCCAGACCGCTCTGTAGACGCTTTGTTATTAACACATGTAAGTATGAAAAAATGCACACACAGTTCTGACGTACTGGCTACTTTAGACAATCAGTATTTCAATTTCAATACCGTCATCTACGACGGGTACGGTTACTAGTAAATCATAATACTCGAGTTTGACGAATTACCCCGGCTTAAAAAAAACCTTTAAACATGCCGTAATTTCAACCGTAATTTAAAAGAAAAAACACCGTTAAAGTAATCCGACGCAGTTGCAAATTTTAAATATTGTAATACAATGGAGCGGCATCAAATCGATTTTTTAATATTATTTTCATACTTAAGAAACTATCGAACAGTTTCAGTTTTACTATTCGACATCCGAATAGTTGATAATGACGAATAGTTGGGATCCATGATTGCTAGTTTATCTGCCTTGCATATTTTTTTTTATTTTAGTTATTCTAATAATAAGTTATGTTATCCTAAATTAGGAACATATTTTTATGCTTACATATTTTTTTTTTAAATTGCATCTACCGAAAATGAAATATTATTTGGCGGCCTATTCTTATTCGGCGGCCTATTCTTATCTTAGTCGGCGTCCGTGGCGCAGATGGTAGCGTCGCTGGCTACGGTTACGGATGTCTCGGGTTCGATTCCCGGTGCGGACGGTTTTCATAGATTGATCTTTCAATCGATTTAAGGATTTCTGTTCGTAATCTGAGTCCTCCCTCCCACCCATCCCATCCTCGGGGGGGGGGGGAACGAGAGCGATTAGCTAACCACTAATTCTCTCATAGCCCTATCCTTCTATCAATACTCTCTTTAAAAAAAAAAGAGGTTGAGCAACTGAGTAACAAGCAGTTCTCGTAGAAAAAGTCTGTTAAGATACCTCCATTAGGAGACCATATGCTCCACATTGGGAGCGGACATGGAAAAAAAATCTTATTCAGAAACTACAAATGCGACCCGTCGTTCAAAAATCAGGTCGTGTCATTTTGCCGCCTGTTTTCCGTCCGGAATTTAACGCCATTGATAATACTTTTATTATGATATACAAGGAAAATATGTGACAATACAGCAGCTAAGGGTAACAAGGCAATATTAAATCACATGAGACATACACATTAGTTTTTTTTAAGGTCACTCGACATCAACGTCAGGAGAAAACATCATAAACAACAATGCCCAAGATTAGAAATTTAATATTTGATACTGACCTTGTCGGGATTTTAACACAGACCCATCTGATCGCTAGAGTTTCGCTCTTACTTCTAAACCGCAGAGGCAGACATGTCATACTCGATGGATATTTGTTCACATCGGTTGATTTATACTAAAAAATTAACTGTCGATCTTATATGACCGATGTAAGCGCGAAATTACGATAATTTTACTGTCAATATGAACGATAGTGTTTATTTTCTTTAAATGTATATTATACATAATGACTATGAACAAAAATAACAGGTAAAAACTAAAAAATAATCAAATTTGTTGACTTTACGTGTTAAATCAATGAGAATTTATCCGTCAATTAATGCTTTCCTAGAAAAATAGAGAACGTTGAAATACTTAAACGATCTCCAAGTAAAATCGTATTATATCAAATAATGACATTGGTTTTTTTCATTGAAAACGAAATGAAACGTATTGATTTAATTGGCATTAGTAGAACTCCATTATTAAAGGGTATTGAATGTCAATGTACTTTACACTTACTTAGCCATGGAGTAACGATGGCTAAGTAAACAATGTTGACATATTAAAATAAATCAGAAACCGATATCACGGATATGTTTCTAAGCATCGCAACATTTTTAAGATGATCATTTAGCTTCTAAAATAGGTTTAAAAGACTGTAAACTAATGTTACTCCATGGCAATCTAAGAAATGTTGTAGGGTGGTTTTGTACGGGTTAATGACAAGCATTTTCATATGTTCGATAACTTTTTTGGCATCACGTCATCGTGATATTTATGAGTATACAGATTTTTTGCTATTATATACTTACTTAAAAGGCACAGGCAATTTTATAACTTCATTTATGACAAAATTTCGATTTGAAAGTATTTATTAAAGGAATAAAAATTTGGTATTATAATATTAAGTGAGCCATCATAATGATTTAAGGTTTTGTCGACAAATATCGATTTCTTCTTTAAATAGGTTATTCCCGGTAATAAATCGACTTATTTATAATGTTTCTAACATTAATTGCATTAATTATTTGCTGCAAACAATTCAGCACACGGATACTGAATTTTAGGAAGCTTTATTATTGTTAAATTATTCGTTCACTGCTTACATGTGAACATTCTTATAGGACTGAATGTATCTGATTTGAGATAAAAAAGTTGTACATAAAAAGTTAACGAAGTTTTATTAATATAAATCACGTGTGGGCAAAAATGTATTTTTTTGCCAAATCGAATGTAAAATAACAATTTTTTTATCGACTTCTATTCAAATTTAATTGAAGTAAACTTAACAACAATATATTAGAATGATCGATCGTTGTATTTCAAATAACTACATACAATTTACCTGTCTCAAATAGGAAAAAGTTATAAAACATTTTTTTTTGATGCGATTCCCACCTGTTATATAATATAATTGATTTTCTACAAAATAAGCAATAGCAAAAAAGTGGTAATAAAATAAGCGAGATTTTCGATTTTTTAAAAAATAAACTTACATGGTTCTTGATAGGTGCTTTCTATCCCTTGAATGGGGCAAAAGAACACACTTGGGTAAGCCGCGAAATTAATTCAGAGTGCAATCAACCCGAACAGATGTTAAGTTACTGCTTCGCGTAGAGGGCAGCCCACGATACACTGACATGGAGAATATCTCCGAATGATGTGAATGAAGATTTGGAGCGGGATGTCAATCACAGAACCGCAACGCCCGGTATGGACCCGTGTCTTACACTAATTCTAGAAAGACGCAAGCATATTCAGAGAACAAAATAATATCAAGCGTATTATCCAAAAAAAAATTAAGCGAATATGGGTTATGTTGGGGTCGTAGTCGAAGTCAAGAAATGCAATAAAACTGACAATATCATCGTCTTCCTGCCAATAAAACGTTAAGTTGGAAATATTAGTAAGAAATGAATCTGCGTGGAATAAGGGTAGTCAATCAAGTTAAATGAAAAGTGGACAATTTTTAGCAAACAAATTTTCAAGAGAATGTTTTTAGACAATTTCAATGAAATTGGAATTACCTGTCTTAATACAAAGGAGTGTTACTAAAGTCGGCCGTCGCCAGTGGTCGGCCTTTTGAGCTTAAAACTTAAACAATAGTGGATACAATTTAAGTAATTCAAGACATCGACTGAGGGTGCTTGATGGAATTTCAATATCAAATTTGGATTATTGAGATTTTGTACACTTCCATGTATGTTGTCACTAACGACCCGGGTTTCGCCTTTCGGCATCTTCAGGCATTCGAGCACACGAATGGACTCGAACTGACAGACAGTAAACAGTGTCTAACGTTTATATAGAAGATACAAATACGACAAATATTATTTACGAGGTAAGATATTATACGTCTGAGAGCCATACTGATACCTGAGTTAAAATTTCGAGAATCCCCTTAATCCTTATTTTGTAAACACCACATTTACAGAGTGGCGAATTGTCGCTTTTCAACTTCTTTTAGAAATACCAGTGATTTTACAATTATAATATTATTGTGGGTTTTGACGGGATGTAATTCGACGAATGGGTAAATATATACAATCATTCCATGGAACTTCTTATGGAATTACCAGTGATTTTACAATTGTAAAATCACTTTTGCCTTCACTTTTGCCCACACGAATGCCTGAAGATGCTGAAAGGCGAAACCCGGGTCGTTAGTGACAAAATACATGGAATTGTACAAAATCTCAATAATCCAAATTTGAATAGTGGATACGTTTAAAAAAACAGATTTTTTTTAAATTCGTGTAAGTAGTCTTGCGACTTGCCAATGTATATCTGCACTATACTGACCTATATGATGAAATACACAATTAAAAAAGGCACATTTTTACTTCACAAGTTTCAACAAATTCATTTTGTATGGGGATCGTTAACAAAATATACTTTATATTGTCATTCTTTGCACCATTATGTTTTTTATTGTTCTGTCTACTCTCAGTACATTTGTCCGCGATATTTATGAATTTCCATAGTGATGGGCGAACACGGGGCAACGAAAGGCCGACCATTGGCTTTTGGAGACCGACCACTGGGAGAATTGGCATTATTTTGTAATCCTCTATTATTTTATGCTTGGTACAATATTAACTATTTAATTTTTAGTTGGTTACATTACTTAATCCCTATTTAATGGAATAACAGCGAAAAAAATATGTATTTATCATTCATTGTCTTAAAATCCCTTCTGAAAATACACCTGTCGCTTAACTGGCCGACCACTGGCGAAATGACCCTATGTACTTCAAATATTTTTAGAACCGTTGCCGACCAATGAATTAAATAATTATTTTTATAAATTTATTATATATTAAACAGTTACTGTAAAATAATAGATAGATGCATAAGGATATAGTATTATTATAGGATTTACATATTTCAATTGAAATATATTATTTTTACGAACAAATATTTAGTGCAGAATTTCATAACCCAACGACGCATTTCTTAAAACACAGATACTCGCTATGTATAGAAAGGAGTGAGCACACAATTAACTCATTAATTAATGTGAAAGCATATACAGTTTACTAGGAGAATCATCTTTTTTAAGATAAGTACAATTTATTTGTAATTGTTTGCAACTGCAAGTAATAATTGGTTTATTTTTATCTTCAAAAAATAAGGCTTATGTAAATAAGTGGTCTTAGAAGACTGTTTTTTTACGGTTACCTATTTTATAATATAAGTGTTGCATAAAATATATTTTAAGATCTCAATATAGTTTACTACACTTAACGATTTAAAATTATCAATAGCACGTCTTAAGATCCTGATGGGATCATGAATTACATTGGGGTCCCCTGGCGCTGTTATCGGAGGTGAGATTTGCGATTCGGCTATATCAAATCGGTCAAGTTTAACAAGCCAATGGGTGACCGCAAAAACAATTCACTGTGAGACGAAACGTTTTTACGAACATCCATCTTTTGGTTAGCCCTTACTCATTTTATTTGATTTCGATAACTAAATATATGATTTTCTTGTCGTAAAAGAAAAGAAAATTAATGATTCGCTTTAATTACTCGCGGAAGCCAATGTATTAATTATTATGTCAAACTAAACTTAGTCTCTTCTGTTCGTCAGTTTCAAACGGTGAATATTTGGTGACTTATATTTCATTACTTGATATGTTTCCATATTACTATGAATCAAACAAATACTTTCCAGTGTTGGAGCTAATAAACAGTATGGGCTTCAGCAAAACAAACTTTATAGTAAGCCTCGATTCTTAGTGTTGGACAGGGTTTGATGCTAGGTCCAAACCCAGTACTTTTATACAACTTCGCTACGTGCAGAACTAGAACTCAAACCAATCGAAAATAGTGCTATTAATAATTGCTCATATTCGACAAAAATCTATTTATTACGACTCACGCCTTTAACAGCCGTTTTTTGTTTCATAATAATCAAATAGATTTTACATTACATATTATTACATTTGTCTTGATGCATTATATCTGTCTGTATCGCACAGCACAACAGTGCGCTTCTGCACGATGAGCAAGACAGTGATTGTTTGCGAGATGATTGTTTAACTTATGTTCTCAGGTGACACAGGCGCCTAGTATGTTACATATCGACTGTGTTTTGGCCAATTAATGTAACTCTCAAAAAATACAAAAATGTGTTAATAATTGGATCTCATTTTATAGACAACAGAGCAGATCTCGGCCAAAATGATGTAAATTAGAAAAATAAATTGACCACTTTTTGGAAGGGAAACATCATTTTACATTGGTTTTAGATTTTTAAAATTCTGACCCCCGCCCCCACTTGATGTAAGCCATGTTGATGTTGTATCGACAATTCCTACGTATCATCTCGTATCTGCAAACATGAGAATTTATAGGAGTGCATTTCAAAGATTCCTCCTGAACAATTTCAATTTTGAGGGTTACATCAATTGGCCAAAACAACGTCTATATATTGATATGTGATGGTATTGAATTTGCAAACACCTTGTACAGAATCGAACTATGGTGACACCTAGAGATAACGATGAAATATTATAATACATAACTTCATAAAATATTTCAATAAATAATATAATAATAAAGCTATCTGTGCAACCAAATAACACTAAGTAGGCAATAGGAAATAAAACAATTTTTAATCATACTTAACCTTCAATCAAAATGTAAAATAATAAATACCAATATTTACAAATTAAGATGTAAGTAGGTAATTTAGGTATGTATTATGGGTATCAAAAATGGATCTGATTTCTATCTGAGCAAATTTCTGTTAAAATTGAAAACTGTCAAAACGTTGATGTAATTTTGTTTCATAATTATTTATAAGCGTATCGAGCTCAGTGTTTCCTACAGACCCCCAGGGATCCTTGTGACCGCTGAGGGGGTCTGTGGCAAATTAAACATTATTTGGGGGTGCGTAGACAACGTCGGGGGGTCCGCGAAAGATTTAGTATAAAAAAAATATTTGCGACACATTTTCATTAATATGATAGTTGAAATAAATAACATTAAATAAATTGATAGCGATTTGCTGGGTGTCGGACCCTTATGCAAGCAGACGCACAAACTCATATGAATCTATACTGATACAGGAGCAATCTATGGTATTATCCACAAATTAGGATTGGAAACCAATGTTTAAGCAAGGATACCACAAATTCTGGTTACAAACACAGACACCAATTTTATATCCTGCATTATGGGTCACTTTATAGAGGCTGTTGATTGCTTTCCCGTCTTCCTATTTAGAAGAACGTGCATTAGTGCAGTTATGAACCTCATCATACTTTAATTATCAAAATGATTTATTAATATTTTATTTTTACATCACTATTTACGATTCAGGACATCAAAATTAATTTTGTAATTTTTCTATTATGCAGTTATGCAGAGTTATTTTACTTGGGGGTTCATGGTCAGGTTTTTGCTTTAAGAGGGGTCCATAGGCACAATAAGTTTGGGAACCACTGATCTAGCTCAATAAATATTTCACTAAAAAGCAAGATTTCCTAGCATTAAATGCTACATATTTTTACTATCACTTGTCGGCAAAGAAATAAGATAATATTGTGCAATCTTAAGCTTCCTTCTTACTCAACAGGATACTGAATACAGGATTACTGAAGTATCTCAACAAAAGTTTTCTACGAGAACTGGTCAGTACTCAGTTGCTCAACCTTTCTTTTTCGAACAGCGTAGATATAGAAAGACAGGACAAGGACATGGTTAGTGGTTAGCTAATCAATCTCGCTACGCACCGTCTTTATGATTGGATGGGTGGAAGGGAATTTTAGACATCACAGACATCCATGCCCAGTAACAGAAATCCATAAATCGCTTGAAAAATCAATTTATGAAACTTTCCATACCGGGGTTTGAACGGAAATATGAGACATCGGTAACCGAAGCCAACGACGTTGACTACTGCACCACAAACCCAACACTGTTTAAGCTAGGATTCACTTGAAATTTGTGTATACAAGAACTAGAGGTCTGCATGAGGCCAGGCTTGGACCGCGAACCTTTACCCGGCCTGGCCCGTCAGCCGTGCTCGGGCGGGTAAAGAGAATTCAGATTTGGGCTCGAACCGGGCCCTGGTAAGGAATTAATTCAAATTTAAGAAAAATATTTCATATTATGTTCGGATCAAAGTCAGCCATAAGGCAATATTATTCATGACTTAAATAATTTATTTCACATGTGCTATTAATATCGTTGAAAATATGGAAACCTCTAATAAGAACATACATAAAAATGTGATGTTTCAACGCGAAATAAGTACACTATTTCGGCGTATCTTATCTAAATATAATTGGGAAACATTGCTTTATTCCTATGGTTAATATGCTACGCTGTCGCTAAACCTGACTTTTTTACATTTCGAGCTCTGGGTAATTATGAAAATAAATATACCTATTCGTAGTTTTTAACTATTTTCGACTTGAACATCATTTCTTTATTTAACGCAATTGTGGAAAAGGATAGTTAATGATTATTATAATTAAATATTCGCCCGTGGTTCGACCTCTATTGAGCAATATTAGAAGCCAAAGATCAATGATAATATCGATTTTTCATAATCTGTTTTGACGTAATTCGAGAGTGTTTAATATTTACAAAACATTAACACGCAAATCTATAAGTACCTAGTTTCAGTTGAATTGATATTCCGTGTTGTATGTATTTTTCTAATCCTTAGTGCTGAACGCAACAAAACTGTAAACAGTCAATAATTACATGTCTAATAATGTGTCAACATTAAATTCTCGATATCATATATTACGTAGCTTCTGGGATGTAACAAGAACGATAAATATCGACGGTGTTTTGGCTAATTAATGTAACCCTCAAAATTGAATTCAGGGGAGAGGAAAAACTGATTTTATCGAAAACTTATAGGTATGGTGGGTTCCATTGTGAACTTTGAAAAGCACTCCTGTAAATTCTCATGTTTGCAGATACGAGATTATACGTAGGGACTGTCGATACAATAGTGGCTTACATCAAGTGGGGAGGTCAGAGTTTTTAAATCTAAAACTAATGTAAAATGATGTTTCCCTTCCAACAAGTGGTCATTTTATTTTTATAATTTCCATCATTTGGCCGAGACCTGCTCTGTCGTCTTGGTCAATACACCATCGATATGAAGAAAACATGTCGGAACACGGTAAAAATCAACCTCTCTAAAATACATACCTATGATGCAACGGAAAATGGACAGTGTCAAATATTTATTGGTACACCATGATTGGCAATTCATTTATTATATCTTTTTTGACTGTTTTTATAACGATTGTTTAAAAACGTGTTTTAGTATTTTTTGTTGAAAAACGTTGAAAAGCTTCAAGAAATATAAGATGGAAAACATGAGTACTAAAACTACTGATGATTCAAAAACAGAAATTACCATTTTTAAGTGGTGTGATGATGAATTAGACAATCTAACTAATAATTAAATTACCTAATTCGATATAAAAATTCTGTAATAACCGATTGTTTGCATCGTGATAAGGGGCCAGGATCTGTTGTAATTCGATCTTGAACTTCAAACTTCTTTCCATTATAAATAGGATCATTTTCTATAAAAAAAAAACCGCTGAAACCGTGTTACATAAAGCATATTGTACAAAAATGTCACAATTCATCAACCGTGTTGTATAAAACCGTCTTATACGAGGCCCATGTGTATATGTAAGTACTTGGTGAGTTGATTGAGATGTCGAATAATTATTATTTAATCTTTAATTAATAACCCGATAAAAATATTTGATATAATCTTATAATCCCATTTAGATATTATTGAGGAAATTGTGATTATTACCGGCGAGTTAGATTTCATTCCTAATAGGTAGGTACATACTAAATTTATTAATACTTCTTTTGTATATTTTGTTTTTATCTGATAACGCTGTTACATAACACCTTGATATTGAATGATAAAAAATAATCGACGAATTCATCAGTTGATATATATATAGGTATGTGTTGTATTTAATATTGACATGTTAAAATCGCAGAGATGGAGTGAGCAATAATTTTACCCAATAATTTTTATTCCTTTCCTAAAATTCCCATTTTTTCATTATACCTAATCGTACGGTTTTAAATATGTAATACTACCTACTAGGTAGTTGTAGTTCACATGTAATTATTCTGTCGAATCCGAAATGTCACTTCCTATCAATCATCGAAAACAGTATCTATGAACAATAAGCCAACCATCACCTTTATTTACAAATAAAATTAAGACAAATAGATGAATTAATACAAGAAGTTTATTTGGATTAGGCTTTCCTGCTCTTGTTAATATTATATTATATCTGAAATAATGACAGTCTATTTTATAAAATATTGAAATATGTGGGTATCTAGTCATATTTTAGATTGAATTTGTAAAATTCCGACTTCCCGGAATGTAAAAAACTACCGGGCTTTCATTCCTAAGCTGACGAACACAAACCCAGTACCGATCTATATAAAAGCCTGGAAAGCAAGAAAATATTTATTATGAAACACCAAAATCTTAGAGGCATTTATATTTTTTATCGATCATACAGGGTTATTGTAGAAGGACAGAAAAAATACTAGGTAGTATCTTAGCTTATTGACCTTTGCCAAAAGTAAGGTTACCAGATGATATCCAAAAGGAGGGCATGTCATACAATTCTGCTTTAAAATGATGTCCTCTAATCATTTAAGAAACAGTCCAACTATGTAATCCATTAATTATTGTTTAATACCTAATTGAATCTTTCAAATTTATATTTTCATAAGCCGAATAGTAGGTATATGAAATATTTCCAACATGAAATGCGAAATACTAAGTTAAAGCTAATTCTTTGGCCATATATATGTAGGTATCTATAGATACTTTTGCATTTAATGATAATTCTGCTCCTAAGCATCGAACTGTCTCAATATTATTATACCTACGTATTATGAATGTTTAGATGTAGTTATAAGCTACCTGCATCTAAGAAAAAAACTACGCGTCATTATGAACAGATGTCTCTGCTAGGAAAGTGGTTATAAACTCGATTCATTTAAAATCAACTAGGTACATAGCCGAGGCCTCTCAAAACACTGTTCAGGTGCAAGTTCAGTGCAATATTGAGGAAAGGTGGGTGGTGGGCTCATTTTCAGGGCAATGACAAGCGAAAGGCATTCTTTATTGAATCCTGAGACAAGCGTGACATACATTGATTGTTTGCGGAAAAAAGCTACAACACCCTAATTCAGAATGTAAAAGAAAAATATACAATAACGTATCCCTTCTTCCGCCTGGATGATAACATTAAAAATAATAATAAACAAAGATGTGTACAATCCAACGATTTTATCACATTACATTATTATAGTTATTGTCCTTGAAAAGATCGATCTGAAGTTCGCGTCCTTGACATCTGCTTTTGACGGGTGGTTATAAACTGACGTGACGCACGAGTAACACTCCAATATATAATAAATAAATAAATTGGCAAATGTGTACAATCTAAAATACGCTACACATGAGTAAAATAATCAATTGCATAAAATGTACGACATAATGTAATACATACGTACATGCAGGAATACACATAGGTCGGTGGGTATATAATACTTTGCAAAATATTACTTTACTTGCTTCTTGATAAATCATTGTCAAAAATCACAGATGGAACAGTTGTTAACAAAAAAGCAGCATCAAGTTCCGTTATATTTCAAGTAAATCAAAGTTTACCTAATTTAACCAAAGTTTAATTTAATTGTAACACGGAACATCATTTACCTACATACTAGGATCAAAATAAGATGCCATGATAATAACTAATGCGCAGTACATATCTAAAACGTATTATTATAATATTAGGTCATAGGAATTTCGATTATATTAAATGTATGTATGATTGTATCATTACCAAGCCATACTTCCATAATTATTACAGTATTACGAGAAACAATTAATCCATGAAATGAGTCGAAAACCCCTAAGAATAATGAAATACATAAAGATAACGATGTCAATGTTTAAAATATTAATGTCTTCCAAATGATAATACAGCCATGATACCATCTTGCAAAAAAACAACTTTTTGTACACCCGGCAAATTACGTGAGAATCGATGTTTGAAAAAACAAATGAATTACGCACGAGAGAAGGAGAGCTAAAATAAATGTCCGTTTGCGTATGAGTAGGACAGAAATACATGCCGCAATATGATTGGCAGAAAAGACGTCATACGATTTTCCTTGACGGTGTCTCATTGGACGAAATCACGTGTTTCGAGCCAGATACTATAAACGTTCCAAAGCCGCGTATACACGATACTACTTCTGCTATCGCCTTGTAACGGAATTAATTTATACAAGAATTGCGAATACGAAATCAATTTCTGAGTTCATGAACGGATGACGTATTCAAAATACATTTATTATGTCACAATGACTGCGTGGTAGGAAGAATGCCAAGGAAGAAAGATACGTATTTGTCATATTACTACGTGGTCCAACATATTACTAAGGGTAAAATGATTTATAACATACAGGGTCTAATACAGAATGAATGATACTTGAGTGCATAATTATTTTCATTAAATCATCCTCATCAAGATATCTTTAAAACATTTTTATCTGAAAGGGATGCCGCGAGTTCTTTTATTTTTATTTAAATTTACGTCGATTCGCTTTCTTTATTAGCGGATTATTATTGCACAAATTTTGTAAAAGAGATTGAAATGAATGTACCTACAATAAAAAATATATATTAAAACATCATGCTTTAGGATAGGGATATTTCAACAAATAAATAATCTACCTATGTAAATAACCCCTTTCAAGTTTTTAAAACCATGCAAGTATCGTATTCCATCAGACTTAACAATATGCTGGGAATACAGTTAAGTAGGAGACGCGCATTTTGTTGGTAATTTGAATTCCACGATGACAATCTAGAAATTCTGAAAATATTTCTATCATTTCTCTTTACGCCTAACAACCTGCTGGCATTCCAAGCATTCAATATTATTTTCATTAGTTTGATATCGTCCTATCACACTCTGTTGAGATCGAAAATAAAAAACCGTATTCGAAAAATTGTTTTAGACATTAGTTCGTTGAACATACGGATAAACGACACAAGCATAGCCGTGAACAATAAATGCTACTAATAAATTGGTAGGTAGTATGTATTTTCATAATAGGAGTCAAATTTTGTAATAAAAATACATAAACGCCCGCGTTTGGGCTACCATGAACGTGTTTTACATTCGTTAAATAAAGGCTTCCTTCTTGTCCAGATCGTGTACTCATGGCCTCCACTTAACCGCAGTATATTGACACTGCTCCGACTCAAATTCTTGACTTTTGTATTCTTGCGTATAACATTCAAACTATGATAACTAAACTTAATCAATCCGTTTGCTGGCGGCACACGTAAATAATAAGTGCCTCTGTCAGAATTTAATGCTATCGATACGATGTTGACTAAGACCAAAGACATTTTAGAATTTATTTTTACGAGGTAATTCTCGAGGAATAAAAATTTGAGTTACAGTTTCAAATTTAAGGTATGGCAAAAAGCCATATCTCAAATTTCAAATTGTATTAAATACGGTTTTGGAGTGTTGATCGGACTTAGCATAATCAATTTAACTGCAATAGCCACGGACTCTGGGTTGCAAGTATTTGAAACGAGAAAAATATTTTTAAAAAGAATACCGAACAATCGTACGGTAAACGAATTCATTATACTTAGAGAACTATTAAAATATAAGCAAAAATAATTACTACCTACCACCTGAAAAAAATAAACATGCATTCTCAATCTCTCTCAAATAATAACGCAGTTGAAGATAGCAAATGAGATAATTATAACACCTACAAATAATTCAGTATACAATGTTCTGCATTAGAATGGAATCAAATAAAACCAAGATGTTCATTTTTTAAGAGTATCGTGGAAATGATAAAAGATGCTAACATGTAAACTCTACATTACGTTACATCTCCACCAAGCAACTAGATAACAGTCACCTCAATAATAAGTACAAGTAGACTACTCCGATTGTTGGGCAATTGATTCCGACCAATGATCCATTTGTCTTGAGAAATTCTTCCCATTCGTTGTTCATAGCAGGATTTCCCAATTATTCCTATCTATCTTTATCACATGGCCGGGTAACACGGTCGATCGTAAAGCCAGAAATGGCTTTAAGTACTCAATACCAAACAACCACTGTGAAAAAAATAAAGATAAAATATTCTATATAAAGAAAAAGTCCTGCTGGAAAATGAAACAGTGTCAAAATTACATTACGACAGCAAACGGTATCACATCCTATCTGAAAAATAGTAAATGCTTGCGAATCATTCCGTTTTAAAATAGCGATTTAATAATCCATTCCTATTTTTTTTTAAATATTAATGGACGTTTTATTCAATTCGTTGACTTTTTAAAAGTGTTACAAGATTCAAGCGAGCCTCTCTGCGCGATCTAATTGAAAAAGTCCTTCGCAACGGCACACAGGTTGATCAGTTTGAGTACACCTGTTGGAATTTGGTGAATCAATTGGCCATGCTGAAATAAATATGCCACCTGCCAGTTATGAATTGAAATGTCTGGTCCAGATATCGTCAAAACAATGGTTCATTTGCCGCTATATGCCCTGTACTTAAGTGATGTAAATAATAAAAGTCTACATAAAGTCATACGACTTTAAGAGAGGACTACCTAAATTGGCCACAAATAATTTACAATTCACATTTTGATCCACGTGAAAATGGTTTGTAGTACTAAGCCGACTTAGAGATTGAAATGCAATTTGGGTAGTCCCTTTCCGGATACAATTTTTCTCAAAACCCTTGTTTTCATTCTCAATGAATAGTGGCGAATTCAATCAACTATTGTGATATCACTCAGGTCATCCCCCGCATCATCCCGTAATTCGTGTGTGTGATAATTGTTATATATAGTTTAGTCTCTGTTCAAGCCGGTAGCTAGTAGAGATAAAGAAGGTCGTTATACATTATAACAAATTCAAGGACGGTAGCAGGGTTCGGCAGGAGAATTGAGGATACAGTGTGGCTAATTTTACAGTTTATCATTCGGTCAAGTATTTGCACAATGCCCAAATACAATGTGGTATGAATAGTTTATTTGCTTATAGTGAGTTTTTGCCTTAATGAAAAATAATGCTGCCATACATTATTTATAAATATAATAATGGCATTCTAAATAATGTGAATGCCAAATCATCGAATTAACGTTACATGGGACAGCTATAAAAATCTGCTCGATCGTTTTCGGGTAACGGACCGGTGATTAGTGACTACATCTACCAAAGTACACTCACCTAAAACGCTGTTTACATGAATAATTACATTCAATCTAGTATTGAAACACAGACAAACATATGGCCATACAGTTGAAAATTGAAGTGGATATCGAGATTTTGTCATTGAATTACATGTAATAATAATATAACCCTTGAAAATTTGGCCGTTTTCCCAAATCTGCGGAAAAATTCAACAACTATTTTTAGTGACCCCGGTTCAAACGCACTTGAAATTGTGACAATCTACGCAGTAAACACTCTTTATCATACGGAAAAAAAATATCGTTGGTAAAACAAGTTGTTGGTACCTCAAAAAAATTGCGGAAAATTGATATCCTTATTCAAAAATCACAAGCAGTAGAAGTACCGTAACAAAAAATAACACTTGTTCATTTGTAATTAAACAAAAAGAGGCGCACTTGACACTGTAAAACGTACACAAACACTAGATTTGATCAATTTTACAAGAGTTCATTCGCCGTAATTGATGTATTCCTTCAAAACTGATATAAACCTTTTAATTCTACCAAAAACATAGCTCGCGACATCAAACCTCACACGTCTCATCCGAGATTCTAACACTGACAGATAAAAGATATAATATAACCTCAAAAGTGTACATTTTCTCTCCAACAAAATATTAATTAAAAAGTTTGAATTTTTACTTACAGGCTTAAGATAATGTTTCTCGATAAGAATATTCTATGTATTTCACACAGAATTGTGACACTGCACTTCATAAAAACACCATAATAATAAAAGGAAATATTTTTAGCGCGCACTTCCAATCATAATGTCTATAGATCGTAAATCGATCAAATTTCGGAGTACTTGCGAGTCTAAATTCAATAGAAAAAAGATAATTTTTAATTGAGGCATATTTTCCACACTATTCATTTACAAACAATCACTTTTTCATTTATAATTCCGACGATTGTATTCAAATTTAGCCGATTTGGCTCAGGTCAGAGGTCGCGGCAGTAGAGATGTGCGAGCGATTTGACAACGGAAGTAATTTATTACATATGTCTTTCTCTTTTTATAAGCCAGCCTGGGCCCTTATTCATAACTTCTGAACAGGTGTATTACAATTTCGTGTATGTTAAAAGGAGACAGAATGAGTGACAGATTTATCTTCTTACAGATACTGATAAACAATGCGCATGCTATGTACATAAATGCGAGCTATATTGTTATCTTAAATAAAAATTGTAAATATTTTTCTGAATGAATGACTTAATAATTCGTACCTACCGTCGGTAAATAATTATGAATATAATATTGGAAGGTTCTTCAGAGCCAAGTTCTTATTAATTTACTATTGTGTGACACAAATAAACTAAATTATCAGTAAGTTCAACTTTTCATACTCAATCGTACCATCGAATCGTAAATGAGGTATTTATTGATAAAAACATTAATTCCAGTTTGGTTATACATGATATTATTGTTACCGTTGTGTTTGTGTAATACATGGTGCATTGCTGTCAGCTGTAATGCCATGCTTTTCAATTTTTTTTTAAATTTACAATAGGACAAACAGGTCGGTCTTTCATTATTAGAATTAAAGAACTTCTAGCTTGTACTAAAAAGGGAGATGATTTGTCTACATATTTGATAACCGTTTCTGAATAACCATACGTTTGACATAACAGAAAATTTCAAAATCCTACACTTAAATAACAAATCTTTAAAATTAGATAAAGAAGCGATATTAGAAATGAATAGACGTAAATTTTTACCCAATTCAAATTTATTGAATGAGCAAACCGTCTTTGCATCTTCTCCTTTGTTATATCCGATTCATTAATTTGTATTATACCTGTAATGCTATTTTTATATTTTAAAATATAAGAATTGATTCTTTCTCTTTAATTTTTGTTTTTCATATATAAAAATTTGGTGGATGCTCATAGCTGCTCTGCATTCTTCACTTAAGATGGCTGTTTATTGTTAATATTAATTACATACTTAATATTTGATTGTTTTTAAATGGTTCACTAATTTTTTCTTATAATTTTCCCAATCGTTTATTTGCTTAATGCATTGGTAATTTCATCAAAAATTTTTGCTCAGTTAATGTATTTTTAGTATAGCTATATTTGTGATTTCAGATTAGTATTTATTGATTTGTAAGAGGTTAATAACATTTTAATTGTAGACTATTTTATTTGATTTATGTATAACTTGTTTGATAATCAGTAATTTCTTGTCTTAATTCATGAACCATCTGTTTTATATACCTTAATTATAACACTCAATTTTATATAAATAGGCCTGTTATGTTTGTCATTTTATCATTTGATAATGCTCGTGATGAGCGAAACTGGTCCTGATCATTAAAAACATGTCTAAGTAGTACAAATGTTTTGTTTTTAAAAATGTTTTTAAAATAAATAAATAAATAAATGATAAACAGTTCTGTCGTAACAGCGATGATTCGTATCATGAAAAATAGGAAAGTACACCAAAATAACAACACCTATTTTAAGGTAATATTGTCTATCAATGGTAATTTGTATCAGTTCCACATTATAAGGCAACAGCAGAAATATAAACCTTTTCTGAATATTGAAATAAAAATTATTGTTTTAAAAAAAAAAAAAAACATCAATTGATAATGCTTGTGATGAGCGAAACCGGTTCTGATCTATATAAATATGTGGAAGTAGTACAAATGAATTGTGATTTCATATATTATAATGTCTTTCCACCAAGAATTGACAGTTAAAACCTTAAAAGTGAAAAATTACTGTATCCAATATCTAGTAAATAAGCCCATTGAAAATAAAATTATTATAGCATGAAAATGATGTTTTTGTACATATAATTATATTTTTTCAGATAAATGGTTGGAAAACTAGATAAATAATTGAAATACTATTTTAAGCCAGAAGTTGAACCAATTATCTGATTGGTCTATGTTGAAGGAATGGGTTTCAGGTTCAATACCCACCAATCTGGATTCAGGAATTTCTATTCTCATGATTTAATTGATGAAATAATTCAATAATACTAATAATAATAATTAGATAATCACTATAGACTCCAGTTTAACTAGAATGTATTGTGAAACAGTAATCCAGCAGAAATACTCCATCGAATAAATAATAAATGCTCAGAATTGTTGCAAATTAATAAAAGCCTTAATGGAAATCTATTAGTAGTACACAATTTAATACACGTTTTGTTTGGCCTATACACAATATTTTTGTGTGGGGGTTACGTCCTTTTTCCTTTCCACGGTCGATATAGGTTTGTTGAATATTATTTCTTGAATCAGAATGTTATACAAAGACTGATCAAATGGAAGATATCTTCTACACAATGGAAATTTTCAAGGAGACATTTGACGACCAAACTGTAATTAACGGGATAAAAATAGTAAAGTATTTAGTTTTACAAAATTGAAATAGATAGTTGATAGCTATTTCGGCTTCATGCCATCGTCAGAACTATGTTGTGAAGCCGAAATAACTGTCAACTAACCAATTGAATTTTGTAAAGTCAAATACTTTGCTATTTTTATCCTGTCATAATGGAGTTCCACCAAGTAAATGCCAATTAAATCAATAAACTGTATTTATGCCACTGTGGACCAGCTCTAGTATTACAATTTCAAGATAATTGTGTTAAAAGGTTTCAGACTAACGAAACATTATCATCAGCCCTTGTGAATCAACTGCTTGATAAAGATCCAGGCTCCGTCTTACATTATGTATACTGTGTCTTTTTTTACCATCTATTTCCAGTGAATTTCATTATTTCATCAATCCAGCGAATCCTAGCACATTCTTTCTAAGATATCACGATAGAGAGATAACGATAATATATCTAAGGAGTCTAAAGTGACGTCAATTGATTTTAGGGTTCATTCAACATGCGCATGTCTTATTTCTTTACCCTTACCACACCTTTCTTTATATTGAACTCTTTAACACGTTCGCGGACACTTTATTCTTTTATGAGCCATCAATATGAAACACATATCATAACTTTCTTATTTTTTTTATTATTTCACTTTCATAGTAAATAAAATACAGCTTAGAATATTTTAGTTAATTATTGTTTAGTAGTAAACAATATACATATTTTCCAGCTGAAAAAATACGGCTATAGCTTCGTTTTCTTTATTAATGAAGAAATATTGATGCAGAGGATATGACGGGCATAGCAGTTATGCGGCTATACCTATCATATCCCGAGAGACAATATATCCCATATTCATTTACTTATAAAATATAGGTATTTTTATTAACATATAATAATTTTATTTAAATGATTACATTATGAAAATTCTTATCCATCAATAAAGCTAAATTTTTTATGTCGACATACTTTTTACAGGGACAATGTCTATTTCCATCACATAATTACTTGAGTTTCAAGTCGGCTTTAACCGTTTTTTACTTACTTAATGACTAATGACTATCAATTTGTTCGTATGTTACTTATTGTAAAAAAACTCAACTTCACATAGCTTTTCTATATTCAATTGTTATGAAAAAATGTTGTGAAATGTCCGTTTGAGACAGTAAAAATTTACATTCTATGACAGCCTTGGCTAAGATTTTTATTGGATTTATTTTGAATGCGCTTTTTTATATCAATTGATTGACCATTTGTGACCTAGTCCAATCCTAATATGGAGCATATAGTTTCCTAATGGACCGTATCTCAACAAAAGTTGTCTGCTTGGTAGTCAGTTGCTCAACCTCTATTTTTTGTAGAATAAGTAAAGCAGGATAGAGATAGGACAGGACTAGTGGTTAGCTAATCGCTCTCACTACGGCTAGTTTTTAGGATCAGGTGGGTGGGAGAGAATTGTAACATCACAAACATCTATGCCTCAAAACACAAATTCATACAAAAAAACATTACTAAAAATTGAGAAAATCATAGAAAATAAATAGACACTAACTAGTAAAACTTTGTGGTGATTAACAAATTGTGTGCGAGAAAAAGAAATTTTAGTCCATAGCACTCCATTCTTAGAAAGTAGGAGACAGTAATCTCAATGTAGCAAAGGCTAAGCGTTGACAGGGGAAACAGTAACTACCATTCTATTGTCACTAAACTTGTTACTGTCATATATTTTTATTTATTAACACGATTTGTGCTTCTGAAGGCACTCAATGTGGACAATAACGTCATTTGTCAAAGTAAACTACTTTTAATTAATTAGGTAGTTAAAAAAGAAATGTTTTTATTATTTTGAAGATGACTTGGTGTGAAAATAATTCTGATCAATATGTCGATGAAATAATTGGTGATTCAAATCATGGTGGGTAAATAAATACGTTTAATTTTATTAATTTGTATGTAAGGACATGTTTCAAATATACATATTTGTTTCTATTGATTATGTACAAAATATAATCGTTACCTACGAGTGACTTAAATATAAGCATGATGCATATGTAATCGTTATTGGATTGCACCCCATATTATAGGTTTTAAAAGAATGTAGAATTGCCAGAAGTTATAGATTTAATATAATGGTTGATAAAGGTATTTTTATAATAATTAAAAAGAAAATTCATCTACCTTGCTCAGTCTACCATAAATGGCAGTGGCGGCAACCAAATTGCTAATCAGGTTTTCAATTACCCACCACTTCTAAAGAAGTACATAATTTCTAAAGAAAATTTCAGTATACACAATCTAATCAATAATGAAATTTAGTTAAGAGAACGGTTGAGGATTAATTAAGATTTAGGATATTCTTATTTTTTATTTCCATTCATTTTTTATAATTTTATTAATCAGCATTCTTATTTCGATCCAAACGCAAGTATTAAGTGCTTTGAAAAGAGTATTTTCATCTACCCATAGTTACCATTCTACAAAAATATTATTTTTCATGCAATCTGCACAAATAATGCCCAAACAAGTATCTGGTAGTTTGCGGTCGATCTTTTGGTCAGCCGTAAAATAGCGAATACTAAAGTAGCGGATCAATACTATTTATCGTAGATAATACGTTTACTCTCATTACTGAATCTGACAGCTAACCTAAAATTTAAAAAATATTTTTAGGCATTATTGTAAATTGTAATCAAACGTCAAATTAAAGCCATACCTACGTTCAGATTTCGATAATATCTTTCGCAAGGATTAGTAGAATTACACTTTAAATGTAAGTTTATTATATTATAGTTATTGAGCTAAAATCAGTGTTGTTGTATTTTTTTCTTTTAAAATTACATAATAAAACAAATAAATTAGTTTATTTGCAATCAAACCTTCACTATATGACCAGCTAACTATTCGTGAGAAAATAGTATACCGGTGTTTGCTGATTTATCAAATTAAAATTATACCTACTGGAAAATAGCATAATTATTGTTGCATTGATTTCGATCCATGCTTGATTGCAAGTTAATAAGTTTCATTTGGAGGCTTTGATTCCACCGCCACATTGAATAGAGTTGAGAATATATTGAAAATTTACTCATACTTTTACTTATGTGAGGATCTCTCTTCATATACTAAAATTACTTTTGTGACTTCATCCGCATGTTTTGAAAAATCTTTACAGTCACCATTAAAGTCATTTAATAATTGAAAATGAATGATCTTATTTGACCGTAATAGATTTTAAGAATGCTTGAATTTGAGCTTTTATATCTTGGGTCACAGAAATACTTCAATTGGACCAATTTTTTACATCGCTTCTTCGTATAATGCATTGATATTATTGTAATTTATTTTTCTATTTTCCCATTTGATTATCTTTTACTTTTCATTCCAGATGTGGCCTATTTTATTAAATTTTCTTAGAAGCAATGCGCCAATTTTAACTCTACCATTCGCTGCAATTATTGGAATCATTGGATATAATCTGGAGAGTCTACTTTCAGATAAATACACACCTTACAATAGTAAAAAAACACTTGTCTTCATTCGTCATTATATTGATATTTATCCAAAAAAAATCTAATCCTTTCTGTTCACGTTATAGAAGCCATCCAAGAACAACGAATGGAAAGATTATCTGAAGAAGATGCTCTCAAGGATCCTACAAATGTTAAAAAGCTTAAATATCAAGAAAATGTATTGGGCAAGAATCTATCGCCATCATTGAGTAAAACTAGTGGATAATTTGGTCAAAGATTTAATAACAAAAGTTAACCATGGAATTGACTGTACGTGAAAAAAACTACTGTTCGACACAATTTCAGCATTAAACATTTTTAAATCACTTCAGTATGAAAAAATCATAAATAAGGTGATAGAAAATAAAAACCTGAAGACAATATTTTCTTTCTTGTAGAGTTGAAGACATATTTTTACCGTATACCTAATGATCAAAATAAAATAAATATGCTTTATTCATTTGATTGCCAATAATTTTTAGAAAAAACTTTCGTGAATTATTTTGTTTAGATATTCAAAGGCTTATGAGTACATCTAAAACAAAATATCTCAAAAGATATGAGTGAGATATTATGCATTTATTTTATCAAATTTTGAATACTGAATGTCTTATTTTATTTTTAAGAGCTTCTCGGTACATTTGGAATACTTATTGATTTATGTTTAAAATAACTTACTATCTAATACTTAATATTCATACAGGGAAGAGTTTTATGTCTGCATTTTATTTGAATTATGTAAAATGTGATCTCAAACCTTATGTTAAATCCGCATGAAAGAATGTTTCCATATAAGTGTGAAATATAGTCAGTAAAAATGTGTACAAAAAAAATTGAAGCTGGTAAAAATTAAAAAATTAAAACATGATCACTCGGCTATTTTTTTACATAAAATTTGACAATTACAGGTTACAATGTTGTAAAACTGAGGATAAAAGCAAAATTTAATGGATATTGGATACTAAGGATTTAAAATAATAATTGGCAGCACTAAGTTACCTAAGGTGAGGAGGAAAGACTAGATGATCTTTTGATGATTTGTGGATCGTTTTCTATGCTTGCTTATTGACCCATTTTCTCCCACACGATTTCAGCATGCTCATTTATGTGACAATTGACAAGCACTTTTTTTTATATATAAAATTTAATGTTTTAAAAAATTGATTATTCTCAATGTGCATAAGATTTTTTATGAATAACGGCTATTAACTAACTAATAAATTTAGAAGAAATGAATACTTTGATACTTTATAAAGGATTTTAAGAAGGTGACTGCGGTCATGTCGTTTCATAGGTTGAATCTAAGATGTAATATTACAAACATAAAGCTGTTTTCATTTAGATGAGCATGATCTAATAACAGCACTGCTTTCTGTGGCAACCACTTATTTTTCAAAAAATCTCGCTTCTGGTATATATTTAGTTTTTAGCCGATCTTTGTACCCAACCATGCATCTTTCTGGATGTAATAATTAAGATGAAAATTTCTTATTTGTAAGTGATCTTGGTTTTTTTGCTTTTCCCATAACTAAAAGTTTCTTTTTATAATGATAATCGGGAGTTTACTGTATGCACTTCCATTAAGACGTATGTAGTTGAAATACTTTGTTGGTTAAGATCAGTTTTGGTAGATTCATTGGAAAAATCTAAGGTTGTCGAACAGGAGTGTAAAGATTAAATGAGAATTGAGGTAAATAAAACCATATAATAAGTTGACTTATTTATTTTATAGACATGGTACATATAAATGCTTAATACAGTATTAAAGATGAGCCTTCTGTGAGGTAATGCGTTTGAAAAATGCCTTATAAAAAATTATCCGAAATCCCAATAGAATACACAACATCCAAATCGGTTATACTAATCTTGCAGGCACTCAATTTTATATTTAAAACATAACCCTCAAAGTGTTCTTGTGTCACTGAATTTTTATGGACGTTTGGTTTATCTGGTAGACACTGCGGCCTCTTTTCGCGCGGCGTCTTGCAATAGCTGCGTGTCAACTTCATCGGCAGGCAGCTGAACGTATCTCACGACCGACCCCCTGATGAAACAATTTTTGACCGATAGCATGTGAGGATATTTTTCTGAATCTGTCACATTTATATCGGATAGTTTGATATTCAAATATTGGTCGACGGAGTGAAGAGTTCCGCAGATGCTGAGGCCATTTTTTAATTCCACCACAACGTCTTTCCCTACAAGGGATTTGAAAAATGAAAAGAATAACATTTTTTATTTAACAATACAAAATTCGCTAGTGATACGTTATAAACACAAACGTTCCCGGTTGACAGCTTACCATAGACATAATATTTATTCAGAATGATTCTCTAGTGTGGTCACGTCATAATCTTGAAAAAGGTTTTTGAAAGCTTATTTTTATTTTTTTAAATAGTCAACTTACACCAAAAAATTAAAACGAAATGAGTTTATTTCAAAAGAGAATATCTGTCATTAAATACTACTGAATTAGTTTGTACTTTTGGTAAACCATTTTTGTAAGCGTGTGCAAGAAATTTACTTTGTTAGTCTATGATTATTCTTAGCTTCAGCGGAAAGGAAGTCACAAGTCGGAAGCACTAATTTGATCTATATTCTTTCAATTTGAGCGGCTTTCAGGTATGTAATTTTTCATTATATCAATATTAATTACAGTGACATTGTCCAAAATAGAGTCAATAGCTAATTGTAAGCAATTTATGACAGTTTGCGACTGACAGGCGTTGCATATGTTCGACGGCTGGGATCCTTGAAACTTGGCAGTAAAACTACGTATTTGACAGGTATCTTTTAAAACTAGGCACTAAGATTGTTTGAATCTTATCATTTAGATTCTGTGACATCTCATTCAATACAATCTCAGCCACCGGCACAACTGTCACGTGTTAGAATAGTTTTTGTGGCAGTTATATTGATAGCATAATATATCGGTATACATTTCTAAACAACAGTGTTTAGGTTAAATGACAACAAACTTATTAACGCCAGTAGAAAAGATATTTTTTGTTTCGTTTGGTTTCTCAAAACAAAGTAATGATAACAATTTCATAGAATCTTAATCTGCACATGATCATACAAAAAAACATATTTCTACACTCATATATATTCGCATACTGCTTTTGGTGTGGATTCAGTGAACAAAACGTCTTGCTTTGTTTCAGCAGGGTTGTCAAAACACCTTACTTGATTTTTGTTTATTAAATTTGTTACCCGGGACTGTTTGTTAACTATATTGCTACTTAACACAATTTTATTGTTTTTCATGATGTTTTTAATGCTATGCAGTTATAAAAAAAACACAAAATTTAGTATGCCTTGTGTATTATACTAAAAACTCGTATCTAAGCTTTCGATCAGAATTATTTCAAACAGAAAAATAATACCATACATTTATAAATGGAATGTTGCATTGTTATTTTCGCATTGCTATTTTGCTTTTATTGAATCGAAATTACGTGTTAACTGTCAATTCTTGGTGGAAAGACATCATATTTTAAAAAATAAAACACAATTCATTTGTACTACATAATAACTACTACACATTAAATATGTGGAAGTAGTACAAATGAATTGTGTTTTATTTTTAAAATATAATGTTCATATGTTTTTTTTCTTACGGGAGTCTTATCCTAATGTTAATGTATGTTTTAATGTTTCCGAAAGCTTCCACAATTGCTAGCATTTACCTTACTCTTCTATTTTTAATAAAAGCGAATTTGGTTTATTGATATTAATTGTCGAACTAAGTTTTTATTTGAAAAGTTAGTACTTATTGAGTTATGTAAGTATGCGAATAAAATTGTAGTGTTATAATAGACAATTAAGCTACCCTCATTTTGTATACAAAAACCATTTACCACTATGTTTTCAGATGGAGAATGATACACAGTTGATGGAAATGGAACCTCATGAGATAAAAATGGAATCTTGTCCTGATGCCCGTGAGTACAGACTTGTAGACGGTCGGCTTGTCGCCTCTTCAGACTGTGACCCTGGGGATGAAGAATTGACCAATGATGAGAACAGCTGCATCATGCCACAGTTTGATACCGAAACAGAACTCGGTTAGTAATCCTGGATATTTTGATTCATTAGAATAGCATATTGTCAGCCTAGATAGCAAATTTTAAAACTCTTTGAACTATAATTTTACAAGAGTGTAAAACTATATTTCAATAGTTTGCATTCTTTTTACATTTTTTGTTATCAAAAAATTTTTCTCTTTGGAAATCATTGCAATATTAAGTTTTAATAAACTGCATTACATTTTCACAAACTAATTATTAGAGTATTATCTTGATATACTACCATCACCAACACTTTTAAACTATTTTTTATTTGCTTTCCGATCCAGGTGTTATTGAGTACAATGATTGTTTTGCTGATGTTTCATGTAGAATGTTATTATTTTAGCAATGATACCTGGTCTTAACTCCCAAACAGACGTTCTGCACTCAGTATATTCAGAAAATTCTCCTGAACTCAACCACGGATCGGACGCAGGTGAAGACAGTGCCGATGCAAATGGTAACAATACTTATTTCACATGTGGAATAATCTATCACCCGTCCCTTGAAATTAAAAAAATTATGGAAAAGTACAAGAACATTAAACCTATTCTTACTACTTCACTCCCATTGTCAACACTATGAACAGTTCATAATACACCCGATGATAGATCTTAACCTGTTTGCTGCCCATTCCGTATATATATGGAATCAAGAGTTGCACCCTATCATGTATATTTTATATCCATCTCCCGATATTTGGCATATAAATGAATATTCAATTGATATTTTATTTTCATGTTATTTCACGATTTACATATTGGATAGAAAAAAGAGAGAATTTGAATTGTTAATGTTACATACTGAATGATTAAACTTAATCCTAAATACATTAAGTAATTATGATCGTATAAATTGTGCCTCCTATGGTCGCAACGCAAGTTCTTGTAAGTGTCGATTATGCCGACTGTGACAATATATATTGTTCTAAATCCAGCTGCTAATTATAAATTTTTTTCAGATAATATTCTAATTCAACTTATGGATATCAGAACCAGCCTATCAGAATTAAAAGTTATGCTGGAACAGAGATTGGGTATTGATCTATCAGATTTCGAATTCTGGTTGCAAAATTCTAAGATGGTGAGTTGCCTTAACACTTAACGCACGGGTGGGTATGTATTTTGTTAGAGAAATTAGAAATTTAAATTAAGCTGAGTTTCACCGCCATGCACTGCTGCAATAGTCATAAAATATCAATATAAATTTAATAAAGACATTAACATTGACCACTTTTCAGGATTTCGCAAAAGTTTACCAATTACCTTCGTTAAATACAATTGACTATATGTGAAAACTTTAGGCCTCTATTCTGTTATCGACGATTAAAATCATCAATGCATGAATATGTAGCACAAGGTGGATATTGTAATGTTTTCATTTTATCCTACTCTTCCAACTCGTGTTGTACGAAGTCAGTGGTAGCCAACGGATAACAAACAATTCTCTCCTGATCTTCTCTCTTCTTCTTGAGATTCTTGAGCAACTTTATTGTTGTATACCTATTGTTGTTGAAGTAGTCCGTTAATAGTGGATATGGTTTGTAAAAAAATATGATGTTTATCAATGCAATCCCTTCCAGTTGGAGAGTCACAAAACCCTGGTCGACCAGTGTATCAAAGGCGAAGGAGTGGTACAAGTGAATGTGCAAATTAAACCAGATTGTCAAAGGATTAACATTATGGATGTGTTGAAACCCGATGAAGAATTCCTTGATATGCCCGATGAAGTCGTTGAGACCCCCGTTGAAGAAGTGACTAATGGAGGTAAACTATTTGTGAATATTATCTGTATCAGCTTAGGTTTATAGCAAACCGTTTACGATCACTGATTTTTACATTATTTATTTTCAATTTAATGTTGCAATTTTGTCAGTGCCCCTTTTTTGTGTTATGTTCACACAAACTTCTGTTATTTGAAAAAATGTCCCTATTTATATTCTGGTATTTAAATTGCATTTTAACGAAAGTAATAATTCATAATTACCTAGAAACTTTTTCTATCAATTAAGGCCTAGATGTTTATTGTATTCATCTGTGAGCGTGTGGATCTCTATTGACATTGATTTCAGGAAAAATATCGAACCAAAATGTATTTTTTCGCTCAACATTATACTACGGGTACAGATTTATTCACAAATATTAACCTTTTTACAAAATCCTTTTCTTCATTTGTAATCAATAATAAAAATATTGTGACTGCCAAAAGTCACTGATAGGTATGTTTAGTATCTGAAGAAATAATAATTCATTAAAAGATATGAGAATGACAATAGATAAAAGATGACAATATGCATAAGTAATTAAAGACATAGCCAGTTACATAATTAATCATCTCTAGCTTCTTCAAGAATTTCCGTAGATAAGTTGGAAAGACTATTTATTCTGAGAAATACAGTTTTTTTTTGGTAATACAGATACAATGGATGAGCTGGAGCCGCCTGAAGCCAATCTTGAACAAGATAATGAGAGTCTTAGGATTAGCGAAGAAGGAAACAATAGCCGGAGTAATAGTCCCCAAAATAATTCAGTTATGGTGAAATGGACAGTAGATCTGCAGTTCAAGGCAGACCAGCTCAGACTTCACATTCCGGAAGATCCAAATTTTTGGTATGAAATATTTTGCACAGCTTCCTTTTATATTTTGTTAGTCTTGAAAAACCTTGAGAAAGTGAAGACTATCGTGGAACTAAATACTCTTTGTGCAGCTCAATTTCACTCGGTAATGGGTATAATAGTCTCCATAGTCATGTTGTTTCTTCTGCCCCGATTGATGCTCTCAACTACCCCCATAAGGTCGCTATACCCACTTTGGAAATCGGATGTTTATATCTATTTTTGTGAAGTGAAACTAATTACTATAATTTTTCTAGGACTGTCCCTCAAGTGAGACACTGGATTCAATGGGCAGTTAGACAATTTAATTTGACGGGAATCAAGCTGTTTGATTGGTCGATATCAGGAAATGAACTATGCGCACTTACACTTCAAGAATTCAAGTGAGTATTTTCACTCACACAATATGATAAAATAACAAAGTTTTTAGTTCTACAAAATTTTATTAGGTAGTTGATAGGTATTTCGATATAATGACTGACGAAGATGAGATGTTTGCAGCTTTTTTTATAAATATTTTGGTATCTATTTCCAGAAACAAATGTCCTTCTGATCCTGGTGATTTGTTTTGGACCCATTTAGAACTACTCAGGAAGTGTAAATTTATTGGTTTGTATTCATTTCAATACTTTATTTGTATTCTATTACTAAAATTGATGATAATCTTTTGGTTGATAAAATATTATATTATAAATATTTCCATTCTGTACTGAAATAAAAAAAATATAGAATAGAATTCGTTATGTATTCGCCTTCATTATTAAATATGTTAGATTTGGCTTAGTTTTTTCAAAACATTTGAAATTCAACTGATGTTAAAAGATTGGTTTATTTTTTTTATAAATAAAGGTAACGTCAATGTTGGGTTTTGTATATTTTTAATATATAAAATTATTAAAACAAATATTTCTATTTTATCAATATTGCAATTGGTTCTAATACAGGCATCTGGGAAAACCCAAAAATATATTTTATTTACAGAAAAAAAGTTTAAGATTAGAATTGGCTTTTTAAAAATTAAATTTAATGTCCTTAAAATAAATTAGATAAAGAGTAGCAATATTAAAATCCATAGAACTAGTGTTAATTTCAACATTATCATTAATAATCTTCATGAATCATTCACAGGATACTTACCCTGAGTAATATTTGCTCATTTACTGATACATTCATTGAATTTTACATTTGTGAATCATGGGGATATGTGATTTTTTTATTTTGACCAGCCCAACTAATGTATTTCTTCATTTTCTTTAGCGGTCGTTCAAAATGATAATAATGTTCCCGATATTATACCAGATAACACATCACCATCTGCTATAAGAAAAAAACCCAAAGCTTCGGTTAGTAGTTTGCCTTTATATTTACTGTAGTCTATAATTGTTTGTGGTCTGTTGCATACAGCTGTTATGTCACATGCAAAATACACAAATACAAATACAGTATTTCCTTAATTATAAGATGCATGTCTTTTCCTATATCAGAATTTCGGCTCTCTTTATTTTATGTAAAGACTGATATTATGACTGACAAAATATCGGATACTTTGACTTTCTTTCCACAAAGTTTAAATTTTCTTTTTTATTTCTATTAAAAAAGAAGGACTCATCTTATTGGTGGCATTGATGGCGTCTTATAATCTAGTAAATATGTTAAATATCATGTGTTCAGCCAGAAATGTATGCAAGCATTCCTGTTCTTTTATTTCAGCCGATCTTGATGGATAAAAGTTCGCCGACCGTTTCCCTTATGTCAGCAGGCATCCACAGAGCCGGAAATAATGGTCAAATACAGCTTTGGCAATTTCTTCTTGAACTGCTTACTAGTACGGAGCACAAAGCCATCATACAGTGGATAGGTCAGTAATCGTATTGTTTCTTTTGATGGATTCGGCAGTTACAACACGATGATGAATGATTGAGATAACCTAACTTTTACATGCTTTTTATCCTCCAGGCGCAAATGGCGAATTCAAACTGCAAGATCCCGAATTGGTCGCCAAGCTATGGGGTCTACGGAAACATAAACCTACTATGAATTATGAAAAGCTTTCCAGGGCATTACGGTACTACTATGATGGTGATATGATTGCAAAGGTGCCTGGTAAAAGGTACGCATGTCTTTGTAATACAAAAATTACATTAAGTATAGGATGGCAGTGGGTGAAACCTTTTGGGGGTTCCCTTTTGTCATTTTTAGTCTTAAAATTTTATTGATGAAATCATTCAATATTTCTAGCAAGGCAATATTTCGTTAATTTCATCTTGTGAATCCTCTACAGCTCTTTTTGAATAAGTAAAACTTTCAATGTTCACGATCTGGTGTTAAAATGATTGTAAATCATTTTCAATCGTTTTTGGTTTCCTATTTTTCAATTGTTTAATGTCGTTAATTTGTTATTATTAATTGCAAATATTCTTCACAGGTTTGTCTACAGTTTTGTGTGTGATCTCAAGCAATTAATTGGATACAATGCGGCGGAATTGTCAATACTGGTCAACGAAGGATTAAGTAAACCGACTGAAGAATCATATACCTACGAGATGTATATGTGATCCGGGAACGATATTAGGCTGCGAATAAGTCAACAGTTTCTTAACAAAGACAATTTCTAAATCAATACAAATTAAATTTTATCTGATTGAGCTACTATCTCAGAGGAGATTCCCATAGCTTATTTTAGTGTTTTGAGGTTATGTTGTGTTTGGTCATACATGAAGTGAGCTAAAAGAAGTTTCAACCTATGAATAGTACTAGTGTCCAACCACTCTATCTAGACTTACACGTCATAGCGCGCTGCAAACGCCGAGATTATTATCAAATACTTTTTTCGTTCCGCCTGTGTTGCCAGCGTTCTATCCTAAAAATATTATATTTTAAATAATACTTTAAAATAATTACAGTTATATATTATAAAAAATGCTACAAAATAATTATAGTAATACATTATAAATAATACTTTTGAATGAAATATTTCTAAACAATAGTATTTAAGAAAATGATTCTATTTCTTAACCATATTCACTCACTATGTGAAGTATATGACCACCATTTATTTATTTGCTTATTGTGGTATGGTGCATTGTCCATAACAACTATGGAGTTCCTCGGTAAATTCGGTATCAGCTGCGTCTGCATACATTTCGTAAAATTAACCGTATTCATATCAAATTTGAAAATTAGCAAGCCATTTTGAATGAACCCGCTTTCTCCGCCAGCATGAACAATAATAAATCTTTGGCCTATGGAATCAGAAGTCATTATGCCTTCTTTTCCGTCTTGCCAATATTTTTTCATAACTTGAAGGATGAATGAATATTTCATCAAAATATATAACAGGACGTTTTTCATTGTCTCTGTGTTATTTTTCATTAAGTTAAGGAATCTATTTCGCCATGCTGTGATATCATATCTTTCCATTAAATAAGTCCTTTTTAAGCGTGATTTTTAAACTCGAAGCCTATCATATGTAAGGCTTTTCTTAAATGCTCTCTCCCTCTTGATAATCCATATCGGTTTTTAAGGTCAGTAAAGTGCTATTGAGTGTACCGGGATTTCTTTCTTCGTCTCGTAAAAAACCCCCCTTTCTGTCGTATGGCACACAGATCAAAAGAATCTAATATATTTTTTTTCGGCCTATTTTTTGTTTTCTTGGGCGAATGAACCTTCCCATCACCGCACCGATAATGAGCACGGAATGACGGACAAGGCGCGGGGAATGTAGAAGCGAAGCGAGTAAATGTGAAGGGTAGACGTTACTTCCAGGAATGACCGTGATGACGTGTATGTCTTGCTATGATGGTGGCACTGTACATTAAAATTATTAACTTAACATATTATGAAAGTTACAACGATGAACTCATGGATCAAAATTGATATTATAATAAGAATACTGATTTGGGTCAAGAATTTGTGGACATTTATTTTCAATATGGAACATTGTTTTTCCAATAGTTGTGATACAAGTTACGTCATTTGAAAATCAGAAATGTATTAAAAACAAGTTTGCTTTGCCTCTATAAAGTAGTAACTTAACATGTAAAAACGGACCACTTAACCAGGATTTAATCTGATAAGAACATTGTATGAATTTTGTTTCACATATTATACTGCAATTACACTAGGCAGTATAATTCGATGGATATATATTTTTAATAAATATAAATAGTATTTTTTGTATGGAAATGTTTATTATTGATGTATTGTATCTACAAACAATAAATGATTTTATTTATATTATTGATATCTTGCTCGTTTTAGTCAAGGTTTGCAACACATCATTGATGGGAATGTGGCGATTGAGAATAGATTGTAATTATGACAATAAATTAATACTCTAATTACAGCTCTTAAACCCATGTCAAGTGATAACTCAATCTGCATTGATTGTTTGTTTTGCTTCGTAGCATGTAATGGTTTTTTTCAAATTATTTTGCATTAAAATTATCAGCCAATACATAATATTAAATAGTATTCTGAGCTTTAGTACCATCTGTGATTAAAATACTTTTAGCCCCTGAGAGTATTCCCTGAAACATTAAGATATTCTAGTGGAAAAATTATTCTCTTACGAAAAGCCTGAGAAGTATACATTTCACTTACAGTTATTTAATTAATGGATCAGAACCATAAACAATAAAAGAGAACAAAGTTATTTTAAACAAATTCACACTAAAATCACAAAAGGAAAATGGTACAGTTAAAAATAAAAGAATGTGATTGGGTTACACAGAATTCATTCCGTTGATTTCAGACAATTACAACATCGCCAAACATATCATTGATCACCTGGCTACTATTGATTGAGGTAATAGTCCTTTCTCGGGGTGCTCTGACAATTGGACTCGGGACGGGATATGGAATCTTGAAATGTTCTCTGTGACTATCAAGAAACAGGTTCACCAGGAAAATGAAAGTTATAAGGCAAATAGTATGTATATAAAGTTTGTGAGCAAAGTAATCCAAAATGTGTTGGGAAAAAGAGATACTCATTAATCTCTATGGAAATATTAGAATATTCGCAATTTGCTTTCCCCTTCTAACAATCAATAGCAGGCAGTGATAAAATAATTGATTGGTGGAGAATCCAATTCAAATTTAACTCTTGAGGGTTTTTTTGTCATCAAACAGAAGTCATTTCAGCTTTTTTCAGGAAAGGGGGAGCAAAAGTTGCCAAACTCTCATTTTTTTTTTTCGTCTAACAAGCCATTGCAGCAAGGCAATTGTATGTTTCTTCAGATTTAGCGAAGGGGCAAATGTAACAAAATGAAATTCCGTCAGATATCTATTCTGAGTATTTAACTTTTCCTATTAAATTTGTTATCTTTAATATTGATCAAGTCAAATACAAAAGTAAACGCTATCCGTCATTTAATAAAAGCTTTATTAGCGTATGTTTGAAAGCATCTTTTAGCACACTAAACACGCGCGAACATGATAGTATAACTTTGTCAAACCAAAGCTAAAAGACTTCTCGGTACACGTAGTGTATAGCTGTCAAGAATCCTTTGTAAATAATTTAACAGCTGACAGAAGTACGACTCGCTGACGTGAAAATAGCTCGGCCGTTTAGCGGAACATAAGTTTCGCGCGGATTTTTGACATCTCGAAAATGTGAGCGTCGAATTGATGATTTTCGGGGTCGCGCACTATGGGCTGAAAGACCGATTTTTATGCCAAAAACCTGTATCTTTTTTCTATGAGGTCTAAGATTCTTTTAAATAAACACCCAAAATACACTATAATTATCGGTAGAAAGAAATTAAAAAATGACAGTTGTGACAAACCTAGACTTATGACATGTTTTAATGCATAAATACTAGTGTAACAAAACAGACAACAAAATAAATTACCGACACTAGGTTTATACCAATATATATACATATAAAAACAAATTTGACATACCTACGAGTAAACAATATTTATAAAGCTATTTTTTGACAATGTGCTTTATATTTAATGCTAGCTAGCACATTGAAGTCGTCACAATGTTGGCGAATGGTTTCTTGAACACGTTAACACATAAGGAACTGATTCATATAATTTCACATCCTCGTTTGTTGCATTTCTTGAATGGTATAATTTTGAAATACCCATAACATTGTAAAGCTGCTGAATACACCCTGTTAGAAGAGTGTGAAGCCGTAGCGGTTGATGGTGGGTACAACTTTGAGTATTTTAGGATATTTTTTTAAAAATGGTGTAATCTAATTTTTTGTAATCTTTGTTGCAAGTTCCTTGGCGTCTTCTGACAGTTGACCAAAAGGTAATACTGCATTATACCTTATGATGCTTTCTGCGTGAATAAATACTTTATGGATAGATGGTGGCATAAAGTGCCAGTTCTGCTAGCTGACATGTTCATGTTTTACTTAATTGTAGTATTGATTTTTTTAAACAAAAGGCAGTAATGCCGTTATTAGAGATTCAAAATTAATTATAACTTATTTAGTTTTAACGGATTTTTTGTGGTAAATTCAAACAACATTGACCTACATAGAAGATGGTGCTATATTTTGCCGTATTACGAAATTGTTTGCTTTATCTTAAGTGCAAAGTATTATATCGTGTGCATAGTATTGTGTAACAATAATATGGATCCAAAAATATTCAAACAAACATATTTTCCTGTGGTACCTAATGATTGCAGTGCGCGGTGTGGTCTAGTATATTATCTATGGTGTGGTCAGACAATTAAAAATTTAAAAATCACCGTTCAAAATAATAAAAAAAGTATAGTTAACATCTTGAACCACTTACTGATTAAAAATAATTCTTTTTAGTATAATTTAAATGCAATTGATGACATACCATTATCCAAACATCTGATTCACCTCTACTATCGTACTGCACCAAGTCAGCAGGTATTTGAACAAGAATTACATATGAACCGCAAAAAAATTCGGAAAACGTTTTTATAATGAATATATTTACTTTTAATTGACACAATATTTTTATCCCTGCTGAACCCTGATGGTTTTCAAAACTCCAGTCGAAGTTTAAGGTTATAACAATTAAACATATATGCAACTCTTTCAAAAATAAAAAAATAAATGTCAATTTAAATGATAATAATTTATACATTTTGTAAAGCAGATTAAATACACTTTATTTTGATATGCACAAAATTTCTTTATAATGGTCAGTTTTAAAAATAATCTTGAAATAATAGTCCGTCGACTTTGGAGTTTCATTTTAGCATGTAAAATAGTTTTATTGTAGAAAATATCTCTTACATAAAAAAGTCATTACATTGTCTATTGTCTGTCGTTTAAATTTTAGCTATAATCACATTTTCACGAAAAGCATTTTTGGCACAAAATTTGATGTTCCAGTCCATAGTACCGCGGGTCAATATTTCCTTCCAATGTCATCATTCACTACAGATCTGATATCGCTGTTAACTATGTTAACTGTACAGTAGTTCTACTCAGATTTTAACATTATTTCCTAATATTTACCTTCATATTTATTTATAATCTTTGACGGTGCCGCATATTAAGCATGTATTGTTTCATTAATTCATCTGTATATCAAACTATGTATTATTCATCGCAGGGAGTATTCCGATACCTTTCAAACACTGATCTGACAATTTAAACATAAATAACCATATTATATTCGTATTCCAAAGTTACTGACAATTTTTTTTAAAAAAGTGCACCATAGAACTAGTTGAAAAATAAATATGTAGATTGGAAGATTTATATTATTGTTAATAATAGAATTAATTATATTATACATGTTTCTTTATTTGATTAATGGTTTATAGGTAACCGATAGATAATCAGCCATTTGTTATTATATCCAGCAAATTTAAATTGTAGATGCATACATATTACCTACTTACCTAAAATGGCGAATAAACAATAATGTACCAGCTGCTGTAACCATTAACGTCAAAGATGATGTCAGACAATGGGTTTACAAGATGACATTTCCGCTGTGGCCATTGCAATCGAAATACTTTGCTTGTGACGATGCCAAAGAAAGCGAATCATTATTATTCTCTTTGGAATTTATTTAACATGTCCCGTCTCACGATTCCAGAAATAGACCCTCAATACTAGGCACAAGGGTATTATACGCCTCTTGGTGCATTGTTTCTCATGTCAATTATTCCTCTCAGTTATACGGAATACATTCATATTTACTACAAATATCGTAAAATATCTATTATGAACGGCGGGCCGAAAGCAAGATGTTATTTTTAGATATTAATTATTTATGATCATGAAAAACGAAATTCCTACGTAAAGAATAATACATAAAAATGAATTCTTTAATGACACGAATGGGGCGCAAAACAAGCATCGGGCCTAGGTTTACCCAGACATGGTCAATGTTTTCATTCAGTATTTTCTCTCGCGCTATACGTTCTATCGTTTCTGGCAATGTATATTTTCATATATAAAGTTTTTTTGTTGAGGTATGACCTCGCTTTACATATTATTATGTTGATATCGATGGCTTATTAATATGTTTTATATTACAATCGTTGGTCTAACATACGAACCTTTGAATTCAATTTATATGAATGAAAGTGTTTTACATACAAAATACGACGATAACCACTTTAAATAACAATAAATTTTCGTAATATTTTCCTCCCACGAACATTTTTTTGTTTATTCCATTAAATTCAAAATATAGTGATATTTGTTTTAAAATGAATAATAATTGTTCAAACTCAACTGATTTTGCCAGTGAAGGCACCCGACTAGAGATAAAACAAAAAGAGCCCATTTGTTTGTTTGCAAGCACAAAATTAAACAGCCAATCTGCTGGCGTTTTGTATATTGTCGACTACTTTTTGTTTTGTTGTACAGAGCGCTCAAAAGATTTGACAGTGAAATTCAACTAAATAGTTACTCATATTATCGTATCCGTAAATTCGCGAATATTCACTGTTTGATAAAAGCTTCGCATACCTTCTTCCCTGCATACTGTACTGTAACCATTTTATTTATTCATCTCATGTTATTCATTCATTGTTTTCAATTGTTTATTTTCTCCTCTCGGCAACTTTATTATCTGTCAATGCTCTGCATTGCCACCGTTTAAGCCAGTGATTTCCAAAGTGGTTGCTCGGTACCCCCAGGGGTCCTTGAGACCGCTGAGGAGGTATGTGGGGGTGCGTGGACAACGTCGGGGGGTCCGCGAAAGGTTTATTATAAAAAATATCCGTGTCGTATTTTCATTATTATGAAAGTTCAAACAAATAGCAATAAATACATTATGTTTGACCCTAGTGTTGGACCCTATTACAAACTCATTTATATCCATACTAATACGAGAGTAATTTGTTGAATAATCCACAAATGAGGAGTGGAAACCAATGTTTGAACAAGATACCACATATTTTGGTTCCAAAGACAGATACCAATTTTATATCCTGCATTATGGGTCACTGTACAGGAGCTGTCTTCCTATTTAGTAGAACGTGGATTTAGTGCAGTTATGAAGCTCTATACTTAAAATTTCACAATGTTTTATTTATATTTTATTTTTACATCACCGTTTACCATTCAAGATATCAAAATTAAGTTTATGTATTTTTTGTTGAACAGTTATGTAATGTTATTTTACTTAGGGGGTTCATGGTCAGGTTTTTACTTTAAGAGGGGGTCCATGGGCATAATAAGTTTGAAAACCACTGGTTAAAACCCTAAACAATAGGCGCTTGACATACATTCAAGTGGATAATTTATATATATCACTAATTATATTCTATCAAAGAGGTAAAATTTTTCTAGCAAAATAAAATCGAGTAAGTAATACATTGAATTATTGTTTTCACTAACGAACGTTTTGTACGGGATAATTGTGCTTTTTAGGTTTAATTGAAACCTACATATTTCAATATTAATAATATTATATAAATATGTTCAATACGAATGTTCGGTGCATATCGTTGTCTGTCAAATTACAGAAATTTCAGCCATTTTCTTTGTAATGTCTGCATTCTTATCAATTTCATAACACATGCAGGATCTAATATTCTAAGTATAATATTTCTAATGCGTATTTCAAATACCTGTTCCTTGCAGTTCTGCATCGGGTCGTATGTAACGATGTGAATTCATTTTTTGGTACCTAAATCTGTACAATATCGACTGTGGAAAGGAAAAAGGACGTGACCCTCAGTTTTTCAATATAGCTTTTTTACGATAATCACAATGTATGCAACTTAACACACGTTATTTCAAAAGGGTTTAAGCTGTAAATGCCTAATGCTATCAAAGTTTGGATTTTAAGTTTGAAAAAAGAGGGACTTTGAAATTTGCGGCGAGGAAAAAGGACTTACACCACATCAATAATATTATTAGTCGCTCAGGTAAGATTTTACGGCGAGGAAAAAAGCCGTACGCATCTTACGTCTCAAATGTATGGGAAAAATTGCAATTTTACTAGCTTCTGCCGGCCGGCTGGATAAGTTTTTGACTATCGAGATGACTTAAGCAGCTTACAGTACTCGCTTTCTCCTGTGACAGTTAATACGTATATCAACAGTCATCTCATCACAAAGTGTTTAAAATAAATCCACTACATAAAAATGGCAACCGAAAAGACCGAAAATATAAAATGTTTGGTGTCAACGTGGATGGTATAAACAATACAAATAAGAAAGGAAAGTGTTCACAATTACGTATTGAAATTTCTATGTCGCACAAATGAAGGGTAAGCGTAAATTACAATTATATTGTTATAAAACAACCATGTTACAACAATACTATATTTTAAATCATAGATCAATGATCTCTTATTCATATTAGACGATAAAGTTAACACAATTTTTGCAATATTTACTAAAAAAATTTTTTTTTATATTATTGCGGTTTTTAGGTTATGCATCTGTCAAAGTCGTGTCGTATCAATTACCTGAAATTATTATAAATACGCTTATATTTACGATTGAAATCATTTTAATGGACGAATATTATAAGTATTCACTGCTTTACACTGTTCGTAAAATGGAATAAATATGACGTACTGATATATTCTCTCGTCTATTTTTTCATGCATAATGTATGATAAACTATGTCTTAACTTAACTTGCAGTAAATAAATAGTAGAATAGTAAAAGGTACTACCATTCATTATTTTTTAAAAATTATTGCAACGTGCATTAGGCTTGCATTGATATAATTATAACTAACATTTTTTCTATGCTACACACTCTATGTGATTTATTATATATATAGTAATCAAATAACCGGTTCATTAATTATGATGCATTACTAAGAAAGCTGTTTTAAATATATGCAGAAGTGTACTAGCTGCCATAATTCTATACGTTTGTTCAAAAAGTCATTTTTAATTGATGAGGAAAAAGGCTGTAAGATCCTTAACTACATTGGTGTTGATCATTTTTGTCAGCGAAAAAATACGTAACCATCAATTTTATTGGTTTTTCTTAAATAACTTATTAAATTAATATCAGATTGGGTAAATAAAACGCCAGATTATATGTCTTCATGCAACTCAAGGTTCTGTATATTTAATATTTTGATTTTGGTCGAAAATCATTAATAAAACGTTTTTCGTGGCTCCTGTAAAATTGGTTATGTGTGGGTTACGTCTTTTTCCTTTTCACAGTCGATATTCTATAAGCTTTACATTACATTATTGTTTTGAATGTTCTAAGCTTTAATTTTAATAATTATGGTCGTTGGTGTGATTTTAACAAAACAACAAAATAAAAATAAAACGAATAAAGGAAGCTTAAACGGTGAATGAATTCACATAGGCTACATGCAAATAGAAAAACATAATAGATGCATGCATTATCATCAATAACTCACTTTGATGTCCCGAAGACAAAAACAGTTCGTTTGGACTTGTACAAATCGCTAAATCGATTCACGTTGTCTCGGTACAAAGTGCCGAGTACGTACTCTAAACTCTAAACATTTTCATAGCATCACTAAGTCACTACTAATGTCACTGTGAGATGCGCTTTGAAAAGAGGTGTTAAATTTTCACACTAAAATAATATTTGATGCCGGGCACGGATAATCAAAAAACACCAATTATACATTGAAACCTTGATCCAACAGATTGATGGAGTCTAGGGTTTGTACGTTAAAGCCGAAATTGCGTTATGCAATAAGGCAGGGTTAACGGATGAGTTTTTTTTACTGAAATAATAGCACGATTTAATGCTATTGATATGTCATTATAAATTTACCTCTGGCAGAAGTCGTAACTCAAATATTTAGTCTAGGGCTTGTATCTGCCGAACGTAAGCTCACGAGTGTCATGAAGGTTGTTTTTATTAGTAGAAATAAATATGATATTCAATGTCCAGCGTATCTAAAAAAATAAATTTTCAACATTTCTCATTTGAAGACATATTTAGAAGGCTATTCTAAAAGCACGGCAGTTCTATGAAGACGGAAAATTTTAGAATGACAGGTAAAATTAGTATGACAACATTACTCTCGTGACCCTAGCGCCTTCTCTAAATGGACGATTGATAATGGATGATCTATAGATTCTATAGCAACACACAGCCATTGAAATTACGTTTGAACTTTGTAGGATGCTGTTTTTTTATTATCAAATCGCTGAAATTACAAAAATGGGTATAATAAAGCAAAACTTCGTTAACTAACAAACGGTCATTAAGTGTTATTAGATTGTCAATATACGATATTATATCTGATTCGATTGACTTTGTTTTTGGACGCGTTGTTTCTCTGCCTTTGTTATCTCCACTATCGTCTTCATCTATCATTCTCAGAACAATTTTTAACATCAATGACTTACTTTTACATGCATAACATAAACATGATGTTTAAAAATATTCATATCCTCTCAATTGCAATATTGTATACATATTAAAAAAGCGTGGCCAAAGCTTTGTAGTCTCTGCACAAGATGTCTCAGAAACTTTGGCTCGTGGCCAAGTGAAGTTCTTTGGTCCAAATGTAAATGCATATTGCAGAGCAATACAGAAGTGGATAGGTACACGCCATTTAATGCGAATTAATGTAATCTAGTCATCAGAGTTAAATTCCAGAGCCGGATGCAACTATCCGTGTGTCGCTTGTGTGGTCGCCGAGGGGTGGATTTACCAAGGAGGTGCTTACAGCTTCAAATCTTAAAGTGTTTGAAGTTATCTTTTATACCATGGCGACGCGTGATAAATTTGACATTTCAAATGAAAATACATATTTTTTCTATTACCACCAGGCATAGAAAAAGGAAATGTTACGAACTGAAACTTTCGATACATAGAGTTATAAGTCATTTAACATCGTCTATATGTACCAATTTAAATTGGCCGCTAGTGAGGGTGCCACCGACGCGTTAGGAATGTTGCTATAGTCAACCAGAACTGAAATTTCTATAAATTCTAAAACTGATATTTTAGCGACGGTTATTAAAAGTAGACAAGATATTTATTTTGCATGAAATAGCAATTGGAGAAATTTATTCTAGACTGACAATTCTAGTTCCAAATTCGGCGGCGGTTAAGTAATGTTGGTAATACTCTAGTCTTGACATGTTTTTCATTTATTATACCAAACGCTGCCATATTGGGTCGAAGTACCACTGAATAATACTTGCTCGCATAATATAATAAATCATTACATGTAGGTATCCCTGTGTCTACCAGTGAAAATAGTTTTGAAAAATTAATAGAAACAATAACATAAACAACGAAACAAAATAAACCATCTATGCAAATGATTAACGATGATAAAAAACATTCGCAGAAGAAAATATTTCATAACTTTAATTTATTTAAGCCAGCCCTGTAAGTTTCGTATTGGAATGCCGACGTTTAGTTAATTTTGCTAAAAGCGTTTGACATTTCGGGAACCATTTTTCGGATCGGCTGGAAATAAAATCGATCAATCGTCAAGATTTATTTATCATTGCTGCAGCGACTTCGTTTAAATGGTTATAGGAGAGGCGAATTGTCGAAAAACAAAGGAAAATGACTGTTCTAACGAAATATTTTTGTTTAAACAGTTAAATAAATTTATTCGTTATATTATGTTGATTTCTTATCGTGATCAATGGCAGCTATTTTCTAATGGAAAATAGACACTTCAATTTAGATAATTATTTTTTCGGAAGAAATTTGGATACAAGCAGTGGCGGCTGGTGACAGTAGAAACAAGTGGGGCCAAGTGCCATTTTTTAATTTTTTTAATCAAACTATACATAATATAAAGCATGATCAAAACGTAATAGACTTTTCTAAAAGACATAAATGGAAAATGAAATATACGATACTAAAAACAATAACACAGACCAACAAAGAAGAAAAAATAAGAAGGTAATCGGATAATCGCGCGCTATGTACTTAATACTACTAAAGCGATGGTCCAGGAGAAACTGGCCTGAAAGAGTGCCGTCGCCGGCAAACAAATACGTACTCGCCTATGCGACGTGTAATGCAGTTATAAAATAAAGCTCCTACTAAGTCGCATTATACAATATTACCAAAAAATACTGTAATTTTTTTTAAACGTGTTGGTAAAAATGAAAAAAATATGATTACAAAAAAAATATTATAATTTGGTTAATAATTAGATTATTATCATAAATTTGAAAAGCAAGCAGCGTAAATAAATATTAAAACATTTCATTGGACCTAGAATTATTAGAATTAAATTATGAAATTTTATGTGGAAGGGCCCGCGCCAGATGGCCTCAAAACGACCTCAACATTTTGGCAGAACACAGATTTACACGCGTGAAAGAGATGTGCCGCGTCTTGGGGCCTGCCACGGCTGGCCCGCAAGCAGTAAGGATAGTCAATAGCTCAAAACGTCAAAAACTTCAAGTGATGAGCGATGCGGAATCTGCGGGAAATAATCAAAATAGACGACGCCAATTCTGCATACGTAATTATAAAGGCGAACGCCCGGGAAAAGCATTGATCAATTCAAATGATGAATAATGCAGAAAATAATACAGCCCGACAACGGTATAAATGAACAACCATCGAAAAGAACCTACATTCTGTCGTCGCACCCCGAACTGTAAACATCTCTCCGGATCCACATAATCGTCACTTTAAATACCATCCTATACCTAAAGTTATATCTATTTAATTACACAAAATTTGAAATCCAATTCCTAAATATATGTAAAGACACTTATTTTACAAAAAAAAATAGATGACAGATGCTAGTTGTTGTTTGGATGGACAGTGGTAAAGACAATGAAAAAGAGAGCACCAATGGGCGAGTCCCTGATCAATGATCAGTGAACGAGTTTACTAAAATATAACTATGAATAAGTCATTCTTCAGGATGAACGCAGGCGGATTGTGTGAACTATTAAATATTGGATTATAAATAATTGCACTTTGTGTTAGGTAGTATTCACTTGGTACACTTGAACTTTTGTTTCGATAGTTTGCACTTTGTGTAAGCTAGTATTCACTTGGTACACTTGAACTTTTATTTCGATAGTTGGCACTTTGTATAAGACTATGATTTTAATAGTTTTCACTTTGAAACGGATTCTTTTAATAAAGTACCACAGACTAATTTTGATAGATAGACTTTGAAACGGATTATTTTAATTTTGTATGTTATGGACATTGAAATAAATTATATTAACATATTGCATGTCCACTTAGAACCCTGCTTCTTCATAAATACCACTCCTATAATATACTAGTGAATAAATTCTAGTGCGTGGAGCAAAGACAATACAGACGACCCAATATAGAGTTGCGACAAGTAAATTAGTCTATGGTGGAAAATTCTATGTTGCAATTGGTAAAGAATAAGTGACATTTCATTACATCGTTGTGAAACTATCGATTTCAAAGTGTAAGTATTTATATTGAGTGAAAACTATTTTTTCCATGTGATAATATTTTTTCGTAAGTGCAACATATTTCTTCAATGTTTAAATATATTTTATTATGTGGCATCATTTTATTTTTACTGAAATAATTTGTTTTTTGTGGAATGAATTTGTTATAAGTGAAAACTATCTTTACGAAAGTGAATATCATTTAAACAAAAGTGCATTTAATTGTAAGCCTTAAATATTTTCAACGTCAACAAGAGCAGAGTGAAATAATAATTTTCCAATTATTATTGTGTATACGTGAATAGTGATTAAACATAAACGCACAGGCGACAGCTATTTATCTACACTGTTTGTTTCACTATCCAAATCTTGAGATTTATAAATCTTTGGAATTTGTCATAATCATTATGATACTTTGTAAAAGCTGAATGGAAATAACTAAATTCTTGACTAATGATGTCTAGACCGTGGAAACTAAAGTATTCTCTGTCGTTTAGCTTTTGTTCGAAAAATGTATACGTAAGCCATATTACACATTTATTAAGTGACGAGAAGAGCAATTATTGCTCAAGAATATTCGACCATCGACCATTCGACCTATGGCAGAATTCTACGCATTTAGAAAACCACAACTTTCTTTTAAAATTCCCTAGTCGCTATTTTGGCCAATACGAATTGGATATTAATTATTTTTGATTTCAGATTAGTATGTATTGATTTTAAGAGGTCCTTAACATTTTAATAGAATACTTAATTTCGTTTATATCTAATTTGTTTGATTATCAGTAAATTTTTGTCATAGTTCGTGCACCAATTGTTTGATATACTCATACCTTGTAATTATTAACCCTTTCCTTACCGGACCCGGAGATTTCCGGGTCTAATTTTCATCACTTGAATATTAATGCCTGGAAATCTCCGTCTTGATTCCGGGTGGTGATTAATTAATTTGTATGAGGCATTTAACGAAGTTTTTACAAGACTTTTAATACTATTGTGTTAACAAAGAACCAAGCCATCATTTCTCTAAAATAATGCCGGTATGGGAGGGTTTTATACCGTATTTTCACTGGTATTAAAAGAGGTAACATTACATTTCATATTAATAGCCTTGTTATGATTTTTATTTTTATCAGTTAATAATGCTTGCGATGAGAAAAAAAGGTCGTGATCATTATAAACATGTGGACGTAGTACAAATGAATTGTGTTTTATTTTTTAAAATATAATGTCTTTCTACCAAGAATTGACAGTTAACACCTTAAAAGTGATCATAATATTTATCTTCGAAGAAAACGATAGATCGAGGAACAAATTGTGTTTTATTAAAAAAATACACTTTTTTATAGCCATATTAAAAAAATGCTTTCTTAATGCTTTGCAAACAGAGAAGTAGTTATGACTTCATTGTCATTTATTAATACTGGCTGATAAACACACAACGAACTATATTTAGTAGCCATGCATCAAGTCCACAAACAAGTTAACATTGTGAAAATAATATAAGCACATGTTACTTTCTATGGATTCGGCGGTAACTTAAAAATCCCAATGGAAATAAATTTAATAGTGGTGAGCCACCTGTCCTATTCATGATGTTATTTACAAATATTCTATTACTGTTAACGGTTTGTTAATTTCTAAAAACTCTTAAGTTTATTTCACCTCCAAACACTAGTAATTAATTGGCAATTAATAGTGTTATGGTAATTAGTAAAATCATTGTTTATGTCTTCTCCCCTCTTCACGTCCAGTAGAAGAAATAAACTCACTATACCCTTCATTTTTAATTTAAGAATAGATTAATTGTTTACCTTAGAAATAAATAACCTTGCGATATAGCTAGTCTGAGGATGCTTTTTAAAGAAGCGAAACGCGTTACGTTAGTAACAAATCCAGTGGAATAACTAAATTACCAATTTTAATTTTATATCAAGCACTGTTATTCACGAGGGGTGTACTTGTGATCATTACTAATGAAGTAGCAGTTATAGATGCTTTAATATGAGAAATCTTATGTGGGTAAAACGAATTCCAAATTAAATTAATCTAATTGCTAGAAATCTTTTCGAAATAAATTGTCCAACTACAAAATTCTTGCTAGACAATCCCAGCGATTGTTGCCGAAGGGAAAATCAAGAGCTTGGCATGAATAAGGCGAATCAATTTACATTATTTGGGAAAAGAAAACAACAAGGATGATATAAATGATCTTCTTTTCGGTAGAATGCAAGTGGCGTGCTTCGTCGACATTTATTTGTCGCGGAGATTTTTTTTTATTATTTTACCGAATCACAAATCTTTGCGCTTTTCAACAGTGTCATTAAGAAATCCGCGCCCAGACATGTGTTACGCGTGCAGTGGCTGCTCTAATTGAATTAAAAAATACATTTATTCATTTATAAATATGTTTTGTTTTTCAATATTTTTGGGCCTCTAGTATGATAAATATAATATGTTAAATATGAAGGAGATATTCTTTATCTTTTAAATAACTTTTTATATAAATTCCATGTATTAAATTTTCTTCAATTGGGCTCAGTCTAAAGATTTTTTTAAAAAAATATGTCACCGGTTCAAAATGCATTACTGTAGTATTGGGTTGATAACCGATATTAATCTTGATTGCTTTATTTTTGTTTCAATTATGAATGTATACAGTATATTATTGTTTGATTACATCAGGGGTCTCAAAACGTTTTACCCTAAATGTCACACTGACTCCTTCACTAAGTCGCAAGGCTACTACTAAGGCCAAGACCTAACGTGACTCATCATACTTACAACATTTCGGTTGGTACTTACGGGCAAGTGTCTAGGACATTTCATTGGAAACCCAGCTTCTGTCTGATTTATACACTCATATTAAGTCCTTTCGACAAAAACTTTAGTTGATCAGTTGCATAAATTTGCTAGTGGCCTTTTTTCCCATTTCGACACTACTTATCTGTGTAAAAAAACTATGGCAGGACGGATACCGGGCATGTCCGGCAAGCTACCGCGAGCTGGATTGGTGGTGCTAGCGGGCCGTAGTTTGGAGACTCCTGGATAAGATAATTGGAAGTGAATGGTTAACAACTATTGCTCTAAATGTTAAAAGAGAATTGTTTTCTATGTCTGTTCCTCGCTTGTAACATATATGTTTACCTACCAAAGTGTCTACACCAAAAGTATATTGTTGGTTGAAAATCGATAGATCTTAAAGAACGAAATTTTTAATGTTAAAGTATAATATATATAAATATTGATTTGGGGATATGAATCATTGATGGAATAGCGACATTGTAACAGAATCTAGAAGTAATAGACTTAGCAATCGGACAAGGCGATCGGTACTATATATTATATGTATTTAAAAAAAAACACTAGCAAAATACTTCACAACGTGATGGCAACAATATATTATGCTGCGTAAAAACCAACAAAAAAGCTCTGTTTTTTGTAGTAACCATTTTCTCCTGGGTTTATAAGTAAAGCTCTTCATAAATATTATTAGCAAAAGCTGTAGTTAATTAACAAAGTTTCCCGACGCTACTGGGTGGCGAATTTCAGAGAAAAAATGATTCACCCACTAAATTAAGAAAGAAATAATCGTGTTTGAATGAAATTCAAAATATACAGACATATTTTTTGAAAACAAGTTTTTAAACGCTTGAATAAATGAATTTAAAAGCCCACATAAAACATGGCATTTATTTCGTAAAATTATTATATTCAACACATTCGCGAGTCACTCTTTAGAAATTGTAGCTAAATTATTGTACAAAATGCCAGTTCATATATCAGAGAGTTGGTTGACCGTCAACCATCCTGCATGTACGTATATGCAGCCGATCAATAAATTATAATGGTGACGTCAGGAAATTTACTAAATACGGTTCACAGAATAATCCTAGGGTACAATTTTGCAATGTAGATGTTTCAACATCCTTAATTGAAATCAATACTTTCGACTGAGGGAGCTTGGGTGAATATTAATTTCAATTTCAAATATAATTGTATTTTTTACCTAGTTTCTGGTGCGCCGTGTACCGTATTATTAAAATCCAAACCGTTTGGCCAAACTTAAACTTTTCGTAGTACACAATGATATAAATATGAAACTGTGCCACTATTTTTCCCGTGCAAAAATGTCATATAGATAACCACTTTGCGCGTCTGTCGAGAACTGTGAATCAAGCTCTGCTAAGCAAAATTAAGTTTAAACATAGTTCTGACGATGGTGTGAAGCCGAAATAGCTATCAACAAACTGATAAAAAAACATTTATTACTATCAATCTGAATACATATTTTATGTAAAAAACGTATTTGTATAAGAACTATACATAATGTAGGTCTTTACAATTTTGACAATAACACTAATTAATTTTCAAACAACTTTGGTAATTTATTTTATGAAAAAAGGTTAAACAACTGTCAGAAACTACAATACGCCAATAATTTGTAAACAATGACATCTGTTGAAAGCACCCATTGAAATATATTGCGATGGAAGTAATACAGTCATCTCACTCATCGCGATTGAGTGAATTTATTGTTTATTTGTTTTAGAATCGAATATAAGGCGACCCTTGCCTCGCGAAACCTCGCCTGATAGTCAGGCTTATGCGGTACTTAGTTATTTTTACCTTGTAACATTGGTTTATGTCATGATAATGGTTAAAAGTGATTTTCTCTTTAGAAAAATTGATCAATTAGATTCACTTTATACCATTTTGAATTCAGCGTTCTGTGGGAGAGTTTTTCTTTGTATGCGATAGAAAATAATGTAAAACAAACAAATTAACCTTTTCTCACCCGCGGTGGTCCGATGAACGAAATAATAAAACTTCAACACCATGTTTACTTTGCATCTTATCACAGTTTTGAGTCGATAAATCTTAAAACAACATGTCCATATTGCTTTATGTTACAAGTGTGTTGCGGTGAAGACATTAAATTTTACTTAGGACGACTTTATGCGCTGAAGCTTATACAAAGGGAGCATTCTAAAACTATTGAAATTACAAATTAGACACTCGCATACAACGATTCCTCTATGAGGAAATCTTCTAATTAAAAAGAGAAAAGTGGGAGATGAATGTTTCGAATCCTCTTCTAAGGTACGATCATATTCAGTGTATATATGCACAGTCCGCAGTCGAGTGGTTAATTTCGTTGGATTCGGTTGCTGCACTCACGGTTTCAAATCCCAATATGGACAGTTTCATAATTTTTTTTTTATCGATTTATGAATATGTGTTCGAAGGCATGTATATGTAAAATTATCTGTCACTCATCCAATTCTAAAAAACGGGATATGTTATAATAAAGAGAAGGACATATTCAGTAATGAACTGGATTTTGTTTCTTGTTATATTTTATGTCTGAATAGTTATTAATTTTTTTAACTACGTCCACTCCCAATTTGAAGCATATGGTCTCCTAATGGAGGTATCTCAACAGAAGCTTTTCTACGAGAACTGCTAGTTACTCAGTTGCTCAACCTCTTTTTCTCAAAGAGAGTAGAGATATAAGGAAAAGGCTAGAACAGAACTTTTTTTTTTATCCATGTCCTTTCCCGTATCTCAACAGATTTTTTTCTATGAGAACTCCTTGTTACTCAGTTGTTCAACCTCTCTTTTTTTAAGAGAGTAAGGGTAGAAGGATAAGGCTAGGACAGGACTAGTGGTTAGCTCATCGCTCTCGCTACTCCCTGTGAGGATTCGATGGGTGGGAGAGAATTTTTTTAGACATCACAAACACTCAGACTACGAATAGAAATCCATAAATCGACTGAAAGAACCGAACCGATGAAAACCGTCGGCACCGGGATTTGAACACGAGACATTCGTAGCCGTAGCCAACAACGCTACTAACTGCGCTACGGACGCCGGCGAGAACAAGACTAGTGGTTAGCCAATCGCTCTCTCTACGACCCGTTCTTTAGATTGGGTAGGTGGGAGGGAATTACAGACATCTCAAACACCCATGTATTCGAACAGAAGTCCATAAATCGATTGAAAAATCATTTTATGAAACTGTCTGAACTGGGATTCGAACCCACGAGATCCGTAACCGAACCCAACGACGTTGTCTACTGCACCACTGACCTGACATATTATTATTATTCTTTCTATTTTTTCTTAATTATTTTATGTTATGTTTTATTAAAATTATGTTTTTCGAATGCATTGGTGTTAGTTGTAAGTATGTATTGTCATTTTCGTTTTACTATAAATAGCAAAAAATGAAGAGAAAACAGCTAGTAGTCAATGAATCAGATAATTTAATCACATTGTTAAAAATATTGGATACATGACATTGTCGCCGTAGTTCTGGCAAAAAGTAAAAGCAGTGTTTTCAAATAAGACTCTTAGCCTCATATCGTCAATTAGAATTTCGTTTCTTATTTCTTAGCACCATTTATTTATGAAGTCCATATCAATAATTAATTAAAGCATAAAAGATTTACTTTTGATACTGACAATATGTCCCCACTATTCTGCAACTGGCCAAGAGTAACTATATTTTCAATATCCTTACCACTTTGAGGAATTAGTTTCTCCGTAATAAAAATACCCAGTTTGGTGGAGGCTTACGTAAACTTTCACACAATCGATAAAGTTTGAGAAACTCTTACGAGTACACGAAATAAAAAACGTGGGAATATCGCCGATAATTTTGTAAGTAAATTCAATTTTATTGCCCCATTGTGAATCGTTAATAGATATCTGGTTTGTCAACAAAACTATATTTAATTCGTACACAGTTTTAAGTATTATACGTTGGCGGTAAGTACCTATATGGACTCACTTACTTAAAGAGTTAACAGAAAATTGTGAAAGTGGTATAATGTGGCAGTTGATTAATAATATAAATGAAGATAATAGTGGAGTGCATAATTTGATTTCTAATCATTGAAATAAAGAACATGTTAACTGCTTTATGTAATATTAATTCATTTTTGTCTGATTTGGAAATGATCTTGTCTTCAACATTTACTTGTTAAAGTTTTATTACATTTTCAACCACTCAGTTTTGCGAAGAAAGCTTATTATTTTTAAGCTCAATATAAAACAAACTATTTTTTGCCTTAGGTCAGGGTTTCCCAACTAGTTTTTGATCAGTAGCACATTTATGACCATCAATGTCGTGCAGGGCGCCCTTTTTTCAAAGTTGGACATTTATGTCAATATTTAGATTCCTAAACGACCTATTTGCTTTAAATCAATAAGAAAGTCCCGATCTGTATTTTGATCCTAGCGGAATATGTCGACATAAGAAGCAATACCATTGAACATCTTTCCAGTCGCATCCCCATTTTCAAGTTAGCTCTACAGTGGAAGAACAAACAATTCATGTAATCAACATCATTTTTAATGAGTCATCGAAGATTTGTTTCAGCTATATTGGAAAGAAATACAATAAAGCAACCTACAATATTGCACGACGCAACTGAAATGTAAAGCAATCTTAGTATTCATTGAGATACAGTGGTATCTTTTCACTGGCAACAGTTAAATAGTGTATGCACTCGTTATTATATTGAAATAACAATTCAGAATTTTTATTTAATTTTATCGAACAACTTATCGGTACTTGCGATGATTTATTAATGTTTTATCTCAATAATATGTGCGATTTCTGCAATATTAGCTAGCACTCTTGCTTTTATGCATGTAAATATTTATTTTTGTATGCGTTTATTTGCCTGTGCATTTTTATGAGCACATGCACCTCCCCCGCAAGACGCGTCAGACTGTATTAAAATGCATTTAAAACATTATAACAAAGCGTAAAGTCAACATATTTTGAAGATTTAATTTTGTTTGGACGAGAAATATTACGTAAATAATAAAACACGTAAGTCACTAAAATTTATTTACTAACAGTTAACAGTACAGTTTGTTTTGTCTTCTCTATTACATCTGTGGGGAAACGAATAAATACGACGAACAACACCGAACACTGACAATGCTTAACAAAACCTAAGATACCTACATTACGCGGATACCGCTTCGGAAGCGGACAATGAACAGAACGCGATCGAACGTCATAGAAGTCGCTCTTACCTCGCGCACGGAAAAGGCAATAATAATCGCTCGACTCCGTATACCGTGATGGTCGGCGACGAATCTATTTCAAAATGTTAAAATATCTGTAATTACAACAAGGCCAATAAATGCGTTTCAAAACTTTTATAAGATAATGTAATATTTCTAAGAGAAAAGACTATTTCCAACATAAACAAACTATACAAAATCACTTTGTAGGTGTAAACTGTCAATTCTTGGTGGAAAGGCATAATATTTTTAAAAATAAAACACAATTATTTGTTTTCTACTACTACAAATACCTGTTTATAATGAACAGGATCGGTTTCGCTCATTACTGCGTTATTGCAAAATCTGCGGAAGCTTAATGGTAAAGGCAAAATGCTATGCGACCAGAAGTTTGAGTATTGATTTTTAAATGCAATATTAAGTATTTACTTGATAGAACTCTATTATAACAGGTTTATCTTCATTCTTGTACAGCTAAATGCAAATGATGTTGCAAATTTATCGAATGCCTCTAGGTTGGCCTTCGTTGAGATCAAGTCGGCGTGGCCTATTGGGCCTGTATGAGGACAGACCACAGCAATGTACTAGTTGAAGTTGTCCGTCGGCGGTTTTAAAGATGACAACAAATTGACTCCATCACGTATACATATATACCTACCGATAGGGTGGATCCAAATTATTATTATGACAGGTATACGAAAGTACTATATTGACTTCACCCCGTTTAAAAACTTAAAGCGTGTATCACACGATAGCGTTTGGGCTTCATTGTCGGACAAGACATTCATTGACGTGTGGGCGTTGCTTTGCCGGGACTCATTTGACGCCTCTTCAACTCCTCAACAATATTACCGGTATTACGAATAAAATAAATAAATTTATAATAATACATTGTTAATGTTTTGCGGTGCAATATTCATCATTTACGAGAATTTGATAAAAGTCCGCCAAAAGACTTACACCTACGTGTCTGGAGAAGCACATTAAGCTAGTGACCAAAAATCGGTACAAAATTAGACTGGTGTATGAACAATAGTCAGGAAGCAGTTATTTTTTACAGAAAAATGGACTCATGCTCACTCAAAATGTAGAGTGACTGAATCTCTATTTTCTCAGGGTATTCAACGTTGTATCCGCTACAGCCAACTAGTAATTAAAAGCCCTCACTTGGTGTATTTCGACACACAACAGCGTTAAATGCTTTGAAATGTTTGCCGGGAGAGTCTCTTTAGTAGTCATCCAAGACTTTGTTATTATACACTATAGTAAGATAAATAAATGATATAATTTAAGATATCGACTGAGGGTATTTGATGGAACTTTAATATCAAATTTGAATCGTTCAAATTTTGTACATTCCCATGCATTTCGTCACTTACGACCCGGGCTTCGTCTTTGGACATCTCTCAGCTCATGCCTGAAATTTAAAGGGATTCAACATTTAATAAAATTATAGTTTGGAATAATTGGAAAGCTTCTATAAGTTCTATGGAAAGCTCAATCGTACGTCGGACCGACTGAAGTAATTCTTCCAATTCATTGTTATTCTCTGAAATGTTTAGTGGAGTTGTGTGCCTTGTACATCCGAAACCTAAAACAGCTGACTTAACAAATAATAATGATTTATCACGTTGACAATTATTGTCATTTTAAACATTAAAAAAATGTAGTGCAAACGGACTGTAAATATACAGTTTGACAGAAGACCATACAAGGTTAATGTAGAGTAATTAGAGAGTAATTAATGTAGAGTAATTGTCGGGTCTGTGATGCAGTGGTCAGCGTCGTTGGCTACGATTACGAATATGTAAGGTTCAAGTCTCGGTACAGACAGTTTCATAAATTGATTTTTCAATGGAGTTATGGATTTCTGTTTGATATTTGTGATGTTTAAAATCTTTCCCATTCCATTAAGAGGCCATATACCTTTGATCCTTTTTTATTCGATATGATTTTATTTTGTCGTAGAATTCACCAATCCAGTCCTTATCAAAAAAGGACTTCCCCTTCTAATTTAAAATTTAAACGTTCACTTTTTAGAAACATTAAAAACACAAGTGCTTTTAATAATGGGTCGGCAACTTCATGGTGGTCCGACTATGTTATTAGAAATTCAGTTTTTGGGATATGTGACGGGGAATTATGTTAATTCAGTTAGGTGTGGTGATTTATAAGAGGCCCGTGCTAAAACCTCATTGCTCTCGGGAGAATTTTGTGAGAAAACATGACTAAAATGTTGTATAAGTTTGTGTTTGAAGGAGCGCTGCGTCATCGATAGGTTGAAGAATAAAAATGACTTTTACAGAGACGAATTCGTAAATATATCAAATAAATACGTTTGAATATAACATATTATTGTAAAAAAATTAACAATGTTCGCTCCTGATGTAGAGCATTTGTTCTCCAAATGGAACATCTTAAGCGAAGTATTTTTTACTTGAACTAATTTTAATCAGTCTGACACCAGTACTTCACAAACTTTTTCATTACACGTCCCACAAAATTTTCACACCCGCCAAAACCACCACCCGCAATTCCTCAAAATAAATCAATAAAGTTATAAAACGCTGTATCCGACATTTTAAATAATGTATATAAAATAGGATAAAATATCAAAATATTTAGCAATAAAAAAATTTATACAGATAAATATTTTGATATTTTATCGTATTATAATGGATTTCTACCAATTATATGCCAATTCAATTAATGTATGTATATATACACCTACATTATACGATCGCGTCAAAGACAAGATTTTAATATAATTATGAATAATGTGTTCTTATTTAAAAATGTATAGGGTCGTTTCGCCAGTGCTTAGTCAGTTAAGCGACAGGTGTACTTTCAAAAGGGATTTTGAGTCAATGAATGATAAATACATATGATAAATACAAGTTTTTCGCTGTTATTCCATTAAATATGAGTAAGCAATGTAACCAACTTAAAATAAAATAGTAACTATTGTACCAAGCATAAAATAATAGAAGTTTACAAAAAAAATGCCAATTGTCCCAGTGGTCGGCCCCCAAAACCCAATGGTCGGCCTTTCGTTTCCCAGTGTTCGGCCATCACTGTGAAACTTCATGAATATCGCGAAATGATCTACTGACAGTAGCAGAACAATAAAAAAAAAATGATGCAAATCATGACAATATGAATTATATTTTGCTAGCGATCCCCATACAACATGAATTTGTCGAAACTTGCGAAGTAAAAATGTGCTTTTTTTTAATTGCGTATTGCATCATATCGGTCAGTACAGTGCAGATATACATTGGCAAGTGGCAAGACTACCTACACAAATTAAAAAAAATCTTTTTTTTTAAATATATTCACTATTATTTAAGTTTTAAGCTCAAAAGGCCAACTACTGGCGACGGCTGACTTTAGGTACGAGCACCCTACATATGTGAAAGGAGAAGAATAGGTGCATAAATAAATGCTTGAAGACCCAATGGAACATTTCGATGCCTCCGCCCATAGGGTCGCGACCCGTAATTTGAAAAGCACTGGTTTACACTCCCCTGTTTTCGGATGAGGTAAAGCTTAAAGGATGGGGACACAAAAGGATTGGTAGTTAGCTAGTCGCTTTCTAAACTTTAATGTTCGGATGGATTGGAGGGAATATGAACATTACAGACATCCATGAATATAAATTTATTAAAAAATCTTCATATCTGATTACCGAATTGAGAGAACGTCCAAGATTCTAGATCAATCGCCTTTGAAAATAAATAATGAATAATATTTAAACTATGTATTATAAATTTATAAGCACAAACATCAGTGTTGTATTAGAACGTACGCATTTTTCAAATAACAGCGTAAAGTTATGTTAAAAGAACATAAATGGTATTTGTTATACATATTTTAAATACGAAATACATAAATAGCAAAGTACTTTGATTATGTCAAATCGAAAATTGTTACGGGTAGTCTGTTTTTGCATTCTCCATCACTGATTTGGAGTATGCAGATTTGTTTTAAAGCATCGTCAGAGAGTTTTCGTCTAAATCCCATTTACAAGGCAGCTTAAAAGCTAATCCCGGTCGCGTATTTTCTACTTTACATTCTTTCATGAACATATCCATTTACGCTACATACAACATATAGCCACTAACATATTTCCAATGGCGTTACCACTGTCATATAATTCTTTCAAAATACCTGTTTGATAACCATGAAAGAATAGATATCATTAGTAAAAGGCATTATGAGTTCATGTTTGTCAGCGAATTGCAAACAGATCTTCAGTAGTCAGGCAATTCTGTTAGATGGGTCCAGGTATTGATTTATCATTGTAACTTGGCCGCTTTATGTGGATCACAATTTGGGTATATTATATTGTTCGCTTTAATATAAATGTTTTTATTTATTTCAAGAAGCCATTTCAATGTATAGTAATAATTATTCATTAATTAAAAACAGTGCTACGCAATCGGTGTGCCGCGGCATACTGGTGCGCCGTGAGAGGATCCCAGGGGTGCCATGACACTCCGTCCAGAATGAGAAAAAATATAGTATTTTCATTTTAGAAAAAAAGCTATTCAGTGGCTAAGATCTCCGTTTAAAATATTCTTGTTGAAAAAAATATTATATTATCTTGATATTTAATGGAAATATTGTTTGCATGGATAGTGCGACTGCAATGATGGGGAATAAAATGGAGTGTTTAAAACAAATGTCACAACGTAAAAATTACACATCGCTGCATATATTGGGAAGCATTGATGAAATTATTACAAACAATGAACGAATATATCAAAATAATATATATTATCACATCAAGAGGCTTGAATAAGCAATTTTTGTAAAGTGTTCTATCACTCTATATATAATTTTAAAGTTTTGTTTATGAAATTAATATATTTCTGCTTGTGGTGTACCGTGAAATATTAATGACTGCTTAGGTGTGCCGTGAGTGAGAAAATGTTGCGAAGCACTGAATTAAAGATTGATATATACGCTCGGTGAAATTTTTAAATAAATCTGTCTAAAGACATACCATTTTTTGTCTTCAATAAATGTTTAATACCTATTGTAAAAAGTAAAAATATCAAATTAAACAATTTTTTATACCAAATAATATAATATTTTTTTTAATGAAAGCAACAAAAAATTACTATTTTTATCAAAAAATATTCCAATATGACAAATTGATGTTTTCGAAAAGCTTAAAATTATACCGCGCATTTGTTGTTTTGGTCTTCTATCCTATTGATTTTCCGCGCATAGTCTCTCGTCTTAGGGAGCATTGATTATAACGCACACACGTGATAGTCATGAAGTATCGATATTCTAATTTGTGTTAACTATTGACAAATGACAAGCAAATTGAAAGAAAGTACATATTGTATTGAGTACAGTAGGTACTGTGTAATATTTTTTTGAAAACTTAATAAGTATTGAACTTAAATAAATATGAAATATATTTATAATGACATATTGCTGATAGTTTCTCTTCACGATAATGTTGTAAGTTGTAAGTATTACATAAAAAAATGTTATTTTGGTTTCACTACTAAAAATATTCGCTTGTGTTTTTACTTGCGACGGCGGAACTGTAAAACGGATTATTTTTAATGACTTGTATCTAATTAGTAACCTAGATGGGATAACTGTGGATGACAGTAGCGACTTACGAGCCTCACGACCATTGGTTGAATCGTATGATGAATTATTATAATGATTCTCATTCTAATGCATCTACGCACTTAACTCGTTTTTTATACACCCCTTCGGCTGTAGTTTCATAGTACGCCACTGAACTTTGTACATGTGTGGATTTAAATACATGTCCGTTTGGAAGCACAAAGAGGTGTCCAGAGTTATAACGCCATTTCCCTTATGTGGTAGCATGTTAAATAGTGAGCAATGGTCACAAAGCAGCATAGTCCTTACTCCAGACATCGAATTAATTTTGTTACCTTTTTAAGCTGAAGTTGGATGATCCTCCATAACCCGCCATGTATAATATACTATGAAGTTAATGGCATTAATTTTCCGTACAACTGTGTGAAAAAAAACAGTGTAATTATAGACCATTTAGATGTAATAATAGCTCAGACCGGTCTGTAGACGTTTTATTATTATCACATGTGACATGTAGGTATACATTTTGATTATAATTAAAAAATAAAACTAGCTACTTTAGACATTCAGTATTTCAATTTCAATACCGTTATCTATGACGGGCTTTCCACTAGTTTAAAAATAATATTCAAATGTATATGTAGTTTTTGTTTGACGTTTTTGTTTCGTGTATAGAATGCGAGACTTTCGAAAGCAGGCTGCACGTTGTTGATTGAAAAATTATACGTGCTGCTGAATCTTCCTTTGTCAATCTATTTCTAGTCATTATATTATGTACATGATTCAATATAGAAATAATATTTTCACGTAAGTACGTGAATGTAAAAATGGTCAAAAACGAAATTGCTATTTTTTTAACGGATATTTAAGTATTCGACATGTTTTTCTATTTTTTTAATATCGACTGTGTTTTGATCAATTGATGTAACCCTCAAAAAATACGAAAATGAATTAATGATTGAATATTACTTGAAAGACGACAGAGTAGGTCTCGACTAAATGATGTAAATTAGAAAACTAAATTGACCACTTTTTGGAATTGAAACATTATTTTACATTTGTTTTAAGTTTTAAAATTCTGACCTGTTCACTTGATATAAGCCATTATTATATCGACACTCCCTACGTATAATCGGCACTACGAGGATTTACAGGAGTGTATTTCAAAGATTCATAACGCATCTCTCCATATAATGTTTTTGATAAAAACAGTCTTTACTCTCTCATGAACAATTTCAATTTTGAGAGTTACATCAATTGGCCAAAACGCTGTCGTTATTAAGTTTTCAATTCGGCATTACAATTCATAAATTTAAGAAAGCTCATGACATTTCAATTCTTCAGTACGTTTTCGAATATTTACTATCCAAATAAGATTAGATTGCAAATTTTAAAAAATCTAATTATTTTTTTTTACTGTGCCACGTATTTGTCTTCGCTGAGGTAATCTGTCATATTGAAATTTATGTTATGCTAATATTTGTCTTTGGCTAGCCTCAAACGAAAAGGAGTGTACAAATATCTAAAGCCAATATCGTAACAGTTTAAAAATCTATGTATTTATTAGGCACAGTCTTCGTATAACTTTTTTGCGATAATTTCAGTCATTTAAGTGATTAGATAAATTAAGGCTTATTAATTTATTTGCAAGTGCTACACCTGTTTTCTATATCAGTATTTTTAACGTCTATAAGATCGTGTAAGAACGTGAAAAATTACCCACGCGGACAACTAATCGCAAGGATTATATAGGTATATCAAAACCAAAGATGCGTCGTTCGCGAACGGTCGATTCGTAACGACCGCGAACGTAGCGAACAAGAGTCACTCACTCGTTCTACAGAAATATATGACTAATTGTGAATCACTTGCTCTCTCACTCTAAGAATTCTTTGTTAATATTCGACACAGTGAAATTGGCAGATCAAATTTACTCACGACGATTCCAAAAAGAATTGAACCTTGAGTATTTTTTTTGTCATTTAGTGATTTGAACACGTTGATTCGTGTCTAAATTACTCATTTCTAATATCGACGGTGTTCTGGTCAACTGGTGTAACTCTTAGAATTGAAATTGTTCAGGAGAGTAAAAACTGTTTTTATCGAAAACATTATATGATGAGATGCTTTATGAATCTTTGAAATTCAGTCCTATAAATTCTCATGTTTGCAGATACGGGATTATACGAAGAGATTTGCGATATAATAGTGACTTACATCATGTGGCCGGGTCAGAATTTTTAAACCTAAAACCAATGTAAAATGACGTTTCCTTCCAAAAAGTGGACAATTTGTTTTTCTAATGTACATCATTTGGCCGGGACTAACTATGTTGTATTTAAAATAATTTCCAATCATTAACTCATTTTCGTATTTTTTGAGGGTTACAACAATTGGCCAAACACCATCGAATTATGATATTTTTCCGTCATAACACTAAACATGACAGTCGCTAAAAATGATCACACTAAATGGTTCACTGTTAAGAATATGCGTATTAATTATACGCTGTCTTTTTACGTAAGCCGATGGAATAATCTATTCAATTTTGAAGGTGTTATAACGAAAAATAAAACACACGCCACCATTCTAAATAACTTAATTAACATATAAAAGACAAAAATGACAAATATAGTCTTTCGAATCCAATTAAACGTCCAATAAATCTGACTACTGAGACATCGCGTCCAATTTGGTTGCCATCAGTCATCGGCCGTCTTCTGGCCAGCCCGCAGCCACCAGCCTATAGTCTGAATCCACTTGGAGATGCATCACCGACTGTAAACTGTCAGATGAAAACAAAATTAGTCGCTGTTAAAATGTCCGCAGCGTAATCTCGACTAGGGCTGGCACTTTAAAATTTTGCCTCGTTACAAATGACGGCCGCGATTGCACAAAGATAACGTATGTATGCATTAGTTTTTAGTTTGCAACCATAACTAAGTCATTCGCATATGATTATACAGTATTTGAACATATGGATTCGTTTTTATTAATTCGATACTCCATGATCAATTTGATTTTTTCACTCTTTCCAGTAGTGACAAAGCAACTACTTCAAGTGATTCTAACATGTCCGAGGCAAACAAGTGGTATCTCGAGTTTTTGAAAAAATGTATTGTGTACTTCTTTAGGAATATGTTGGACTCCAATGTTGAATGTTGACGTGACTAAACAGCAGAACGGATAATGATGATGGCGATGTCGTTAATGCAGTCTAGAGCGGATGTTACACGGTCGGAGAGTGGCGAGAGACTGATGATTATTTTTCTATATTCTTCACTCGTTGTATTGCGTTTCCCAAATATCGCATTTGATGATTGTCACGCTTACGCTCTTTTTAAAATCACGTATTTACTTATCTTTGCACTCAGTAATATCACATTTCGTAACTATTGTTGTGTGCAATGATAACTTGATAAAAGTGTCATTTTATGGAAATGTTTTCTCTTTAAAAACAATTATAATTTTCGCTGACCGAAGACAAAACATTTTCTCGGATATCACATTTCACAAATCTGCGGCGTCATGTATCCCTACACTTCTTCCAAACAATATTCTGTTGCTAAATCTATCATTGATTATGCTTTAGTAATACTTGGTGAAATACTTCAATAAAAAATATTATTTTACTATAAAATGTTGGTTCGCAAATTTTTATTTTACAAAATTAGGGTGTGCTTCTTTTATCAATCTGTAGAAAATGCTGACTCGTCAAATGAAGCCGTCGCTTCTTTTGCCATGATCAGGCAAATTCAATCAGCGCATTTATATAAACGGAACATATTTCAAGTTATATGACTCAAAGGGTAAGAGAGAATAACATGAAGGTAGTAATCTTTATACAAAGTATAAGTCCATAAAAACAATAAGAGATCAATATAAAAGTTCACAGCCACATCGTGGAAATAATTATACAATCCTTATGGAACTATGTGTATATATATTTTTTAAACCATATCCGCTCTCATTGTGGAGCATATGTGCTCATAATAGAGGTATCTCAGCAGAAGTTTTTCTATAAGAAATTCTTGGTACCTAGTCAGATGCTCCATCTTTCTTTTTGGAAGAGAGTAGGAACGGAAGAATAGAGCTAGGACAGGACTAGAAGCTAACGCTCGCTCTCACTGCGCCCCGTTTTTTGGATCGGATGGGTGGGAGGGAGTTTTAGACATCACAAACATTTATGACCACGAACAGAAGTCCATAAATAGATTGAAAGATCAATTCATGAAACTGTCCGCACCGGGACTTAAACTCGAGACATATGTAATCAACGACGTTACCAACTGCGTCACGGAGCCGACACTATGATGTACAATTTTTTTAAACCATGTCCGCTCCCATTGTGGAGCACATGAACTCCTAATGGAGGTTACTCAACGGAAGTTTTTCTAGGAGAAATGCTTGTTACCCAGTTGCTCAACCTTTCTTTTTCGAAGAGAGTAGGGATAAAATGATAGAGCTAGGACAGGAACAGAGTTTAGCTAATAGCTCTCGCTACGCCCCGTTTTTAGGATCAGATGGGTGGGAGGGATTATATACATTACAAACATCATTGCCTACGAACAGAAATCCATAAATCAATTAATGAAACTGTCCGTACCGGAATTTAAGTCCAAGGCACCTTGACCGCTGTACCAATAATAAAAAAATAAATTAAATATAATCCAGACAGCGTTTTTGTCATTATTAATTCAACGTCAAATTCATTTTCTTTGAACGCCGATTTTTTCAAAGATTTTAAGTGAATAATGAAAGTTGTGTCGACCCTAAGTTTGTCTCTTATAATTTACGGATCCTTAATAAATTTATGGGCACTTCGCTTAAAAACTCCCAAAGAACAGAAAGAGGAAACCCATAAAGACGAGGTGACTTCGTTTTCGGGTCCCATCAATATTTGCGGCATACACCAGCGATTTTTTGAGTGCTTAAGTATGTTAAGTTTTTTAGAATCTCCTTATAAGCAACAATTTTAAAAGGGAGTCAATAAACGTTTTTTTATATAGTATATTTTTATATTGGTTTTTTATTTTTTATGCTGATTTGGTTTTATGATAATAAATATCAATTTATTTAGTTCCTTAATTTAAGCTTTATCGTCTAGCAAAACATTTTGGTTGAATTTCAATAGATACGTATACAGTGAATCCCCGATTCTTCGCTTTTTAAGGGAACTTGAAACAAAACGATAAATGCGGGAATGTCTTGAATAATTATTATCTAATTTTTTTTTTCATAGGGAGCGTTTTAGTTGCAACTCAGAATTAATTCACGATGCGGAATAGTAGGCAAAAATGAACATTGACTGACTCGGCGAGAATAATGAACAGTCTGTACATTGTTGCTCATTAGGTGCGTCAGCAGCGTGGAAATATTATGAACTGGCATCATTAAAACAAGTCGACTCTTGCAGACTTGCAGTTTTAGTATTTTTTACGATCGTGGTTGAATGGGTTCGTATGTGCTTATGGGCGAGGAGGGTTGATAATAAACAATATATCGAATTAAAATTTGTGATGAAACAGCAATAGCGAGTGAATGAAGCCATGCTTACTTTTGAGCGGGATAACAAATGTTCTACAAAAACTTTTAATATGGCTAATGCTTATGACGAGATCATAATATTTATCTTCGAAGAAAACAATAGATCGGGGAACGATGCATGCGGGATTACTTAATTAACATTGTTCTTATCGGTGTTTTTCCGGCACTGTACAAAATGAACGATAGATGCGGGGAAATGATGAATGCGAGTACGATAGATTGGAGTTCCTCTTTATTATGAAAAAAATGTAGAAATGCGAAGCAGAATAGTTAAATAAAAATCTTTTTAAAGATTATAACTAGATACACATGTATTATTTCACTAGCACGCAAGCATCGCAATATTTTTTCTTAGAACGACGACGGCGTAGCGGGAATGGTGTGATATTCTGCTATCTGATTCCACACCACTGATGTTGTGATCCGTCAGTGTGTGTTTCATAAAAGAATTAGATCGGTTCCGGAGACACGCCCAGCACTCAATCTGTGTTTGGATAATAAATACTCACACGAATATAAATGACAGGAAAAATAAAACTGAAATCATTTCGACACCCACAAAAATCAACGCGGCTTAGAAAAGAATCTAGATCGTGAATCATGTAACATCATTCTTCAGTTAGAACTCCGAAATTCTTCCGAAGTTCGTCTAGAGAGACTGTATCATTTATGACGTAAATCGCTAATTGTGAACATGGAATTTCACAATAAAGAAGCCGATATAAATGTTTGGATGAGTCCAGTATATACATCACAATACCGGACGTTATATTAGATCAATACCGCCATTTAGTATCAAATATAGATATTGCTAATATCAATATCAGTATTAATCAGAGGCGGCCGGTGACAAGAATATTAGGGAGTGCAAAAAAGGATCACCTTTACTATAAAATTTAAATTGGTAACTTTGTTATTCCACTGGTTTTGTCGCTAACGTCACGCGTTTCGCCTCTTAAAGAAGATGTTTCTTAAAAAAGCGAAACGCGTCACTTAAAGAAGCTCAAATTTCTTACATTAAAAATACCGTGAAAAAAAGTGTTGTAACCACGTTCCCACTGCCTTGCATGGCAAAAAAGGCCCAGCATAAAAGCAAGTCTGTTCTTACATTCGAGAACGCTCGTCATAATTCGACAGGAGGTGCCCAGATTTCAAATATGTTGAAATGTACAATAAAAATCGAATGTGCGACACACGTGACGTCACAAAAAACTAAATTTCTATACGAAATACTTTAAGCCCAGGGAGAGCAATACGAGAACCGCACCTCCTGTTCATAGGCAGACTAAACGTATTATTATTGTTTTAGAGCGAAATACGTTCACTAAGCATTGTTGTGAATTATCGCGTCCTGCAATATTTTTTATGAGCAACATTCAGGATTTTTTTTATGTTTGTATGTATATCGCTTATTATACGAGTACAGTGCATCTTTGCTCCTTTACAAAAGCCGTCTCTGGTATTAATGTTGCCACTTCATAAATGTTCACTCTGGCTCTAGGATCTAAAATCACGAGATCCGTTTAACAGCGAAAAAGACCCCTGTCGTTCCAAATCCATATTATCGTTTATTGCATTTAATTGTACAACGTTGAATACAAAGTTAGTAAAAGTTGAAAAAAACAAGTTTAAAATACACAGTTTCGAATTTAAAAACACAAGTATTTTTTACGACCGGTGCTTAAGTTGGAATCGGAATTCCAACCCTCAACCGCTAAGTGCTCCACTCAGTTTCGAAGCCGTGATACGATAGATGCTGCTTAGGTAAAACGTGGCCTTTTTGTGGGCAAAGACCCTACCAGATTACGGGAAAGGGAACCGAAATAAAGAGAAATCTATACCGACGGTCGATGCCAGATAGAAATAGCCAAGGAATAATAATTTCTACGATTTTTTGTTAAAGGTAAACAAAACCGTAAACATGACTATTTGATGTTAATTATTTACAATTATTAATAACAATGGATTGAATGCACAATAATGTGTAATCCATTCATTGGTTCGTTGCTATGTATGTAATATGTTTGACGTACATACTGAGAACTAATTCTATTATATTAATTAATTTATGATGTTGGTATTCTTTTTATATGGCAATTTAATTAATGATACCACTTTTATTCCTCTTCAATTGAAAACGGGGCGTTTTAAGACCGCACCTAATTAATTTTAATCTCTTTTGTTTTTTTATTTAACTGACTTTAAAGTTTTTATGCATTTTTCAAAACGAACGCTTAGTGTTAATTTTAATTATATGTCACATTGGTCCGAAACATTTACATCTTTAGATGGTGCACCATTTTTAACTTCGCTTTTTACAGATTATACCAGTGTAGCAGATATAGTCGACATGACCAAAAAGGGCCACGTAACACAAATATTGAACCTAATAAAACATTACTGTGATTTCAACATTAAACATTTATTGATTGATTCGATTCATATATTAATTTATATTATTTTTCAATAAAATTTGCAACGATTAAAATAACAGTTTTACGTTTCATTGCTTAGAATAAATTTGTTTTACTTTTAGCTGTGTTTTTATTTATGACATCAATACAGTAAGAGCATGGCATGTCAATAACATATACTCATTGGACCAATTAATTCTTCCAGTTGTATCCTAGAGACTTTGTATGACTGTGTGTTTCACACAAACAATAAATATGAATGAATATATTAAAGAGAGAGACTGGAAAGGTCTTTATGGATATTTTGCTATATCAACAAAGTCTGATAATGAATGAATTGAAATTAAAAATTTTCGTGTTATACCACGCATAGTATATAGTTAACTAAAAAAAATGCGACTGAAAACATACATTGAAATAGATGTATCATGGAGATTCATTTTTTGTACATATTTCACCAGTAGTGAGTATTTATTTGCTTTTTCTCACTGTTTACGAAAAAAAAAAACATCTTAAAGAAGTGTGGTGATATCGCTCGATTGCGTTTTCTTATATTTACGAATAAAAAGTTGTTTCTGGACAAGGGCTTCCATGCCGGGACAATCCCGGTTAATCTGATGACGGCTGGCAACCTTAACCTTTCACATCATGAAACAATTTTATACTTATATTTTCAGCATGATTGTTAGCCAACAGTTTGCCCTAATCTGAAAAAATGGTACAGTTGAAAAAGTGGAAAATCTGTTCTTCTATCGACATTTATACGATGCTCGCCTTTGGTTTCCGATCTCTGCCGAAGGGGATTGAAAGGAACCGACCCGTAAATTGATAGTGAAGTGTTTTACGGTTTAATCCTTTGGTCACGCTTAATTCCTAACCCACACATTAAAAAAAACTCGCGCATTTCTTTTGATGAAAAAATACTCGAATGTTGAGGGGTTTTTCGATGGGGTAAGAATGGTTTTAACGGACCACGTCGATACGTGATTTTACATTAGTATCTAACTAGAATAATCATAAGCTAAAGAACCACAGGAAATCCGCCAATCAGCTGGTCCGAATGGAATGCATTGTGATTTCGTACTGACATATGTACGTATAATATTTATATTATTATTTGTAAAACTGGTTTCGAAGGCGATGCATGCTTGTGATGTTTGTCCACCCAAACCAGCAGGATGAAATGTCAATGTATTGTCGGATCCGTGGGGAAATGGTCAACGTCGTTGGCTTAGTTTGCGGATCTCACGGGTTCAAATATCAGTACGGACAGTTTCATAAATTGATATTTCAATCGATTTATAGATTCCTGTTTGTAGGTATGATTGTTTGTGATGTCGTAGTGAGAATGATTATCTAACCACTAGTCCTGTTTTATTCCTATCCTTCTATCCTTAAGCTCATCGAAAAAGGGAGGTCGAGTACCAAATAGCTATCGTAAAAATACTTATGTTGAAATACTTCCATTAGGAGGCCATTTGCTCCCCTTTAGGAGAGGACGTGGCTTAAAAAAATATATTTATTCATACTTCGGTAAGGATTGCATAACTATTTCCCAGGAGTTGTTTTCAATTTTTATTTTGATCTCTTTTTGTTTTTATGGACTTACTTTGTATAAAGTTTATTACCTTCACGTTATTCTCTCCAATCCTTTGATTCGTATAGCTTTTCGAATAAACTCCGTTTTATATCACTACACTTATTTTAATCAAAATTGTGGATTATATACTATAAGTACATAATACGAATAAAAGTTCATCAATGTAATACTTATTCCTCCATTATTATTACATGGCCGCCGGCAGAAGTCAGAATTAAAATAGTCAAATTAGGGCTTTTAGCTGTCAAAAACAAGATATTTTTTTGTAAAACTGCGGAAATAAATACTGTAGACGATACCAAATGTTTTTAAAACAATTAGCTTGAATGTGTAGGAAGCTATTCTTAAACTCCGACCATTCATTCGGCAAGTCTCAAAAAATGATATCTCTCATCAATAACGCTGCGGATCGTGTGGCGGCCATGACAGGTAAACTAGAATGACAGTATAACTCCCGTGACACCAGCGCCATCTCTAAGCGGATAACTTATAATGGTCGCCACTATTCCAAAGCGATAAAGCGAATGAGACTTATTATTTTTAACTCACGTAATTTCAAAACAACCCCCCTCATCGGTTTTTTTTTTGTCAATTTATGTGGCGTAGCAATTGTTTCCATTTGCGCCACATTACAACATAAAATGATGCGCTTTCTTTCTGAAATGTCCTCTTTGTTAAAACTCTATACGACTATTGAAAAAAATAAAGAACTAACCATGTCGAATCAATTCAACTATTGCTCGTGACGAATCTGATTATGTATGTTCTGACTACATATCTTCTTCTTCGCTTCGCATCCTTTGATCGTTGTAACAAACGTCTTTATAGTTCAATGTCATGTCATTTGGGAACAGATTTTATGAATTCATATTGTAATGCACAATTCAATAAAATACAGGAGAAGTCGTTAAGTGTGAAACCGCAGCAATAGAAATGTCTGTATGCTTAGCATTTTTGTTAAACGTATAAAGATAATAAATTTATCTTATAACCAGTGTTGTAGTGCTAAATAAAGAAGTGCCAGGGCGGTCATTTATTTCCACCCCTCCTTCCTTGAATTCATTACTTAAAAAATCAGTAGTTCGAATGTTATTTAAAATCAAACAAATAATAACATATAAAAATTAGTGAAAAAAAATTTCTTTCACATTTGAGAATTTTCTTGTCCTATTCAGATTCCAGAACGAGAAGCTGTCATTTTTTTGCATTCACGTAATATCCGTCGGCTGCACAAGTTTTGATAGAAAGCTACAAAATTCTACCCACAATATTTCGTATTAAAATATTGTTTCATATATTTGAAAAGTACGTTACAGGTCAAAGAAGTGGCAGGGTGGCGAACTGGCTTGAAAAGAAGTACCAGGTTGGCGCCCTGGACCCACTGCACCATTACTTATAATGTAACCTGCAGCATCTTGACTGAATTCATTTTTTTTTCATTAGTTTTATCAATTTAAAAAAATAATGTAAATGCATTTTAATTACATATTATAGCTCATTGATGATTAAGGTCAATCGTAACTTTTGATTCTCATTACACAGATAGACAGGATACTTAAATAATATCACTTAATTGAACTAGATGAGTAAGTAACATTATCTATTTTTCTAACTATTTTTAATTTTTTTGGGCACATAATAGTTAAAATATCGGTTCCGTGCGAATCTATATCGAACCAAGTACATTATGAGTAAATTCGTTTCTTTTCTTGATCATTATTGCGTTATATGAGGTGGCTGTAAACAGACATCTTTATGATGCGGCCTTATCAAACAACAGATATAATTTTAATTTCCAAACCGAAAAGATTCCCCTCCCTGACGTAGCTTTGTGTCGGAGGTGAAATATTTTTTATGTTAAACTAATTCTAAATGATTTTTGATACAGCCTGAACACTAGAAGCTCAAATTACTTTATTTTTCTATTTCAAATAGAACCCTTTCCCATACGTCGTGTCGATACGATCGGAATCTCATTAATTAGTTGGACAAGATCTCTTAATCTCTTCCCGAAAATGGCGAAATATCACTAACGGAATATTTTTCAAAACCAAATTAACAAAGCACCCACTTATTGTTTTAAACATAAACAGTCATACGAATATTTCGATTTTGTATTATGATATACAAGAATAGCAGTCAACCATTGTGTATCTATTACAAAAATGTATTTCAAAACTTTTCTACTGACCGAAGAGTCATCAAAATATTATCTTAAACTGCAGAGTGGCCCAATATTAACCAAATGATAATTAATATAAAATAAATGTCAAAATATGACCAGTGGACATTTTTCAACAAAAGTGGTCATCTGAAAATTCTCAATTGGGTTGGAATACGAAGTGGAGAGAATGATATATATTATTATATACTGCATTGTACCTACAACTGCAAGATCTGTCGTTGAACTAGGCTCCTTAAAATGGAAGCCAAAGCTCTTTCCATTAATGTCAGTGGGAGTGCTATAACTTTATAAAAGTTTCATTAATTAAGTACAAAATTTCAGGGGTGGAAAACCGCTGACCTCCCAAGGTCTCGATTGCTTCCTTTTATTGTCTACAGTATCATGAACGAAAATGGGACAGGATCCGTAGTGCACTTGCAAACGCTGTTAGCTTCGGTTACGGATCTCACGGGTTCGAGTCGCAGATGGGACAGTTTTATAAATTAATTTTTCAATCGAATTGTGAGTTTCTGTTTGAAGGCATGGATGTTTCTGATGTCTAAAATCCCCCTCCACACATCTGTTCCTAAAAATGGAGTAAATGTGATAGCGATTAGCTAACCACTAGTCTTACCCTAGCCCTATCCTTTTATCCCTACTCTATTCGTAAAAAAATAAATGTTTAGCAATTTAGTATCAAGTAATTTTTGTAGAAAAGTTTTTTCCACATTAAGAGTGGACATGGTATAAAAAATGTTCAACGCGATCTTATTCGATTATAGATCAATGAATAAAATTCAACAATAAATAGGTTTACCACCTCTAAAATAAACCGTTCAGAAGAATAAAAAAATCAAACAATTCTGACTCGTTGTTACTTGTTGTAATCAACTAGTTGAAATATTCAAAAGATCAAAAACCTTTCAATCTCAGTTGGGTCATTCTGTAAAACCGAGAAGTCTTGAATATATTCCCGTATCTTCGTAAATAAAGGTGCCGTTTCTTATTTTAGGATTGGGAATACTCTGATAGGCAGTACAAAGAACTAAAGAACATCATGTTGAGTGTTGGCCACTTCATTTCTATAAGAGCTTTTGTATTATATTCTTTCATTAGAAATTACTATTCATGTATTCCGCATTCACCTGCTGCATTATCAAGATTCTTTCGTATTTATAAATAAATACGAATAGAGGTAAATATTTGATGAAGTCGGTATGAGGAATTTATTGTGTTGATATGAACTTTCTCGCTGCATTTATTCATGCATGTTGAGTAAATAATATCTAAGTATCTTAAACAGAAGACATCAATTATTTATTTAAGAAATTTTTATATTATTTTAATGGTTACCAATAGTAAAGACTCAGCCAAATGATCAGATGATCCTGCATTTAAATTCTTATATAGTAACTAATATAAAATATCGACTTATTTACATATTTGCATTTGAATTTTGCAAGAATTTTTGTGATGTTTTAAATGTGTGAATGGTATTGTTAAGATTATGTTTAAGTAAGATACAATATAATGAAAAACAATGGCTCGTAAATATTTCACATTTTTCATATAAAAACAGGACAAATTTTGATTACATATATTGTCATTTAAAATGCTTAAAAACTGAAAGAAACGGGTTCGATTTTAAATAATATTTTTGTTAAAGCTACAATTATTCATTAATATTTCACTACATTATATGATGTAACCCTCAAAAAATACGAACATGAGTTAATGATTGGATATCATGTTAAAGACGTCAGAGTAGGTCTCGACAAAATGACGTAAATTACAAAAATAAATTGACCATTTTTGGAAGGGATCATTTAACTCACCATATCGGCGCTGTTTTGGAAGAAGATACTAACTGAAAAATACTAGTTTTGAGTAATTGGACTTTGAAGTTTGTCAAATGCTTGAAATGTTATACATTTTTCATTTTGTTTGTTTGCACAATGTGATATGATATGACATGATGTTGACAATACAATATGATCTTTTCGATAAAATCAGTTTTTACTCTCTCCTAAACAATTTAAATTTTGAGCGTTACACCAATTGGCTAAAACATCGTCGATAATCCGTTTAAATGTCTTCCCATCGATGATTTGCAATATCAAATTATAGAGGAAAATAATAAAGTATTTATTTATACAATAATTCTGTTATGGTTGATAGCAGTTTGATGATACTTCCCAAAGTGGCGAAAAACGTGCCACATCTCGTTGAACAACCAGTAAGATTAGTTGATAGTTATTTCAGCATCATATCATCGTGATATCCACATGATTGATTACCGTAATATTATACTGAATTTCTGCCAAATAAATGCAAATTGAATCGTTAATATTACATTGATTATATTTAGTGATTTAAAAATATTTGACGTATTGGCACATAACTGTAAAACCAGATATTTAAAATTCTTTATTATATCCATTTCTTTGAATTTTCGTTATATTCTAATAATATAGGACTGATATTATTTTTGAGTATCTTACTAAATGTAAACATTTCTTCGTATTTTTAATACAAACACCGACTCGTCGCCGAAGTGAAGTGTGTTCATAGATGTTTTCATAGCATTCGAAAATTCGTCTTTGGTTTGCGTTATTTATTTTTCCAGCGCGGACGCAGCTTTAAGAGAAATTTTATATTTAATATTATTAACAAGGGTTCTTCAAGAAAGTGTTATATGAAAGATGTGAGATTTATTAAGACGTCTATCAATCTTATTCATATGCAGTCGACCATGGTTATGTTTATTTATTTGTTTTAATCTTGAGAAATATTTGAACATCATTTTTCAATTAAAACCAACTTTACTGATTAACTTTCAAGTTTTTTCGATGGAGTCCGCTGCTTCGTCGAAGCATTCGCATAATTAATTTGAATCATCAATTACAAATTGTCGTTGTTCTTACAAATAACTGTGAATTAGAATGATATATTTTAGTTTTAATGCAATACCTCATAATAATTCCCATTTCATGCAATTTTGACTAGGCCAGGATCCAAAGAGTTAAAAACATTTGAAATTTCGATCACTGTGTTTATCCAGATGAATAAAAAGTTGAAAATATTCTTATTGATAACTCAAAAACACAACCTTTGTCCACTTAACACTTTTTGCCAGAGCGGTTAGATTTATGTACTACATCAGTATTTTCCATTTACATTGCGAACAATGGCTTCGATTAAAATATGAGATTCCAAATTGCAAAAAAAACTTTTTTTTTAAATTTTCATAAAGGGGTCAACGTTGATAGCTATGGTTATGAATGTTTCGGGTTCAAGTCCTGTAGGGACAGTTTTGTAAATTGATTTTTCAATCGATTTATGGATTTCTGTTCGTAGGCATATTTGTGATGTCTAAAATTTCCTAAAAACGTGGCTAATCACTGTTCCTGCCCATGCTTTATTTATCTATTCCTACTCTCTTCGAAAAGGAGAGGTTGGGCAACTAAGTAACAAGTAGTTCTTGTGGAAAAACGTCTCTTGCGATACTTCCATTAGGAGGCCATATGTTCCACAATGGTAAAAAAATGGTATACCTACGAATGAACATTAAACTAATACATATATAACAAATGAAGTTTAGAATGACATTAGATGATGAAAATAAAATAAATATCAAAATATATTCATCGGTCGATGTATAAAGTATCCACCGATACTAGAAAACTAGTTGTTTTTACTATTATTATTTATCATCGGAATTTCGGCTTCCAGACTTGGACTTATTTTTGTCCTCACCGCGCACGTTCTCAAAAATTCTCGTTTTTCTATATGCATACTAAAAATTTAAAATTGTTGTATTAGCAAGCCAGTTAAATTTGTCAACCGGAAATATGTTATATGTCATGCTTAAGGGTGGTTTATGCCATTTGAAGCACGGTGTTTACAAAATGACACGTCAATTAAAATATCGTAATTAGCTGTAAAATTAACATTTTTAAAATGACCGAAATCAGACAGCATATTTTGCTGTGCTTGATAAATGATAGTTTTTCGTTAATCTGTGATGCAAAATCTTTCCATTTTAAACGTGTTTTGTATTGCTGTACACCAAAACATGTATTTAAAAATAATGGTATCAATTTATCCATATCACAACATTTTCAAGCTAACTGATTTCTCATGCTAAACGTTTTCTACTGTATGTAGAGTAGTTATTTTACGAACATGGTGCATATTTTACGGTTATCGTAAAATAAATTCTATTGGGGGTTGAAGAAGAAACACAGAAGGTCAGGATGTAAAGTATTCCTGAAGCAAATCATTCGTATTATAGGGGTTAAGCCGTTAAACCGAAACTGTGGAAGGGCGACTCGTGATAAAAATTTATATTGCAACACATGGACTGAGCGTAATTATACGAGGCTTTCTTTGACTGAGCATACATTCATGATAAAATATTTTAACTTATTATTAGGGATAATATTATTTTTACAGATTCATATTAATTTATACCACCAGTTTTTTAATATTCAAACATTTATTTTAATCATTTGTTTGTTATTCATTGTATTGTGATTGTTTTTACCATGTATTGGTGGTATCTCAACAAAAGTTTTCTACGGATTCTATGGATTGGATACCTGGGTGGGAGGGAATTTTAGTCATCACAAATATCCATGCCTATGAACAGAAATCCATATATAGATTAAAAAATCAATTTTTGAATCTGTCTCCTTTGAAGTTGACCACTGCACCACGGACCCGGCAAACGATACCATAACGAAATATTTTTAAACGACGAATCAATTAATAATTTTAAACATCCATGCCTTCGAATCCATAAAACGACTGCATAATCAATTTATGAAATTGTCCGTACCGGGGCTTCAGCCCGACACATCCGTAACCGTAGGCAACGACGTTGACCACTGCACCACGGACCCGACTAACGATACCATAACGAAATTTTTAAAAAGTTATATCAATACATATAAAAGAAATAAATTTCTAGAACATCACAAAGCAAACAAATGAAAATAAGTAAAACTTTATTTGTATAATATCGAGTATATGATGAACTGACAAGAGAAATGTAAAATGTGACTGTACTAAAAATTTATTTGAGGGAAACGAAAACTAAAATAAAAGTTAATATTTACCTATATTTAATGACCTCGACTAGAAAAATGGGTACCTACTCAATTTTTCAGGGACGTATGAGTTAAGTAAGCCGAAACGCGGAATGACGAGTATGACAACAAAGATGACTTACGCCTGCCTTTATTTTCTGAATCAGAAAAATGCTAAAATAAAAATTGAGTAAATTTTTTTACAAAAAAAAATAGATTAATTTCAACAGTAAAAATGGAGAATTATGTGAAATATATATTGTTTATCCCAAATACATCAAGAATTGCACTAAGCTCGTCGCATTTTTTTTTATCTGCAAATCAAAATGGCTGCGGCCAGTCTTCATATACACCGGCAACACGCACACAAACCAGCGAGTAGCCGGATAAGTATGTTTAATACACAGGGCTGACGATTAATGCTTCGTATCGGCAGTTCAAAGCTTAAATTCGAAAGACTGAATATCGAGAGCTCTTTTCAAAAATATATTTCCTTGTGTTCTACTTGACAATTTCATGATCTGTTGCCTAATTTCTCTACCTAAAGGTTTGAACTATTTTTTAAAGCATACATCTAAAAGTGCTACCTTCTAGTTTGGCCGGAAATGCGAGATAAAATCTTGGACATTTAAACATGTCCAGCGCGTTTATCGGGTCAAACAAATCTTGATTACTATAATAGCGCACCTACGCCACTGTTTTCAGTCTGGTCCAAATTCAGCGCGGATATATCATATTATTCATAACAAATTGTGAACACGTTTTTTGTTTTAAGGATGCATCTGCATTCATGTTAATCCTGAAGGCTCCATGTGTATAAAACGCAAGGTTTGTGAACAGAGCCGTTACATACTATCTTCATATCACTAACAATAAGAGTATTGCCATAACATTTTTCTTTAGCCCAGGCACTATTGTATGATTAACAAAGGGAAAATGAATGTACCTAGCATGCATTTCCACGATAAACCATAAAGACGCAAGAAATAAATGGAAATCTTTCAAATAAAAATTAAACCGCTAAAAATCACTAATACATGCCGAAGGATCATCAAGTTAATTTGTCTTTATGCTTGTTAGTGAAATGAAGATAGTTTTTTAAGTGTCGACGTTGCAGATTGTGGTAAAACCTATTGTTCTATAAATCACGTACATATCTGCTATATACCTAACAATAGATTTTTCTAAATAAAACCAAGCATGATTCTGTAGTTCCTCTCTTAGATAAATTTATAAAACACTAGTAAATACCCGGCAGACGTTGCAATGCCACTCAAAGAAAGAAAGTGTTTGTGTTTTAATTCCGTTTATTGAGTGCTTTTGGACAAACAATTTTTTTGGTTTTTGCTGTCTGGTGCGTACATGAATAAATTAAAAACTTTTCCGAGATGTGGCTATTTGTACGAATTTGTTTCTTTATTTTAGATTTTAGATATATCTGGATTGTGAGATTGATTTTTATATATAATAAGACCTACTGTAAGTTAAAAATTAAAAAGTTGAGAGTCGGGCTCGGGCCGGGTCTGACTTGATTGTACTATGCCTATATCCTTCGCGCAAGTGCAAGCAATAACTTGACAAAGTTTTATCGGAATCGGATGAACGGTATGCCAGTGCATAAAATACGAGGAAACCCACTTTGATTTTTATATATTAGATATACTTTTTGTTTTTAAATGAATGCTAATTACCGACAATATTTGAAAATTTGTAGGAACCGATAGTCAACAAACGAGTTTACCTTAACACGTGTAGCTTAAAATTGTATAATGTTTACATGTGACCGGGGACGAAGCAAGGAGACTGGGTGGGGGACAAAGAATCTTTGAAGCATTGTGTGGTGGTCATATGGTAAGAGTAGGAAGCGGATGAGGTTAAAAATGTATATATTTCCTAAACTTATTATAATTGTTTGCTTCAGGAAACAAAGAAATATTGAATATCATACGTTCACGTCGTATTTGATTGTATCGTAATTTTTACCGTATTGTTCAGAAACATGAATATTATAACATTTTCTACCTCTGGAAAGTGTCTCAGAATAGAGGTAGGTAAGCATAACACATATCGTGTAACCAAGAGGTAAAAATATTGTCGAATATTATATATTAAAAAGGAAGGGATACTGTGATAAATATACTTACATCCCATTCAATTAATTTCGAAATTAAAATTATAATATCTGGTTAGATAAATACTCGTTTTTATTCATGGCAACCTTTTATAAATGGCTGATGGAGATAATTTGCGAATCTCAATAAAGTATCGAATTTCAGACAAGTTTTTTTTTACTTTTAAACTTCTCAATGTTATATTTATATTCGGCACCCTTTTTGGGTTTGGAAATGTGAAATTAATACATTGCATAGTGTCTAGGCAGATGTTGGAATAATTTAGAATTGACAAGCTGAAGTGAAATGTTCCATCCGATAAATTACATGTTTTTGAACAATGTCCGATCCCGGTGTGGGAAATATGGACTTTATACTGATGGCAGACCTCAACAACAGAGATTAAAAAAATAAATTTTCATATTTCATTGTGTATTAATATTATAAATTAAAAGTTAGATTGGTACGTGATATTATAGGCTTGGCGATTATGGCTTATAAAACATAATGCACATGACTTTATAGCACATCGTTATAGATGACATGTATTCCAATGTAGCGTTGGTGAACCTTTTTCCGCAGGTAATTTAAATACACTTTTTGTAAGACTTAATCGTGGATGACAATATTTTTAAACTATTGGAGCAATGGGCTGCTAATAAAGTCGTAAGACAGGGGCACTTTGGAGTTATCGATTTCTGACGACTCCAGGAACACTAAAAAAATAGAAGATACTAATCCTGTTACTTCACAGCTTTATTTTTCATTTTTTTTTTTTAAATAAAACACAATTTGTTTGTACTACTTCCACATATTTATAATGATCAGGACCGGTTTCGCTCATCACGAGCATTATCAACTGATTATCAACAATCAGTTGATAATGCTCGTGATGAGCGAAACCGGTCCTGATCATTATAAATATGTGGAAGTAGTACAAACAAATCGTGTTTTATTTTTTAAAATATAATGTCTTTCCACCAAGAATTGACAGTTAACACCTTAAAAGTAATTTATTTTTCATATAAAAAAATCTACATGCCTATGCTATTTTCAGTTGGTAAATATATTAATAGAATTTTTTTTTTTTTAAATTGAAAATTAACGTTGCTAGTAGTTTTTATCGGTCCTGCAGTCGAGTAGTCAACCCTCTTATTCATCATATTCGGTTGCGGTGGGGCGTGCTCGAATCCTCGTAGGGCAATTTCATGAATTGATTTTTCAATCGATTTATGGATTTGTGTTCAAAGTTATCCTAAAAACGGAGTGTTGTAAGATGGATAAGCTTAAAATTAGACCATTACTAGCGCCTTCCATCAATCCATATCCACTACGAAATAGATAGTTTGAATAGTAACGGGTTCACATAAAAAATCTGTTGTAATTTGTGATGCTAAATTGGGAATGCATATACTCCACATTGGGTGTGGAAATAGTCTTGTTAATAACGTTTAGGTATAATATAGAAAATTTTTGATAAGATCGCGGAATATCAGTCAAGAATCACTGGACGAGAGCGAGCATCGGTTGCGGACCTCTTCATTCTGTTCCAGATTATTTGTTTACTTATGCTAATTCGATTAACCTTAATCTATGTTATATGCTTAGATTATCGCTACATGTATGCGCGTGCAATGCATTTCTACAATACAGTGTCCTATAAACAATATTAATAGATAAAACACATCGCGGAACCAAATCTGGCCTGTATTAATAATACCGGTGTAATTTCTGCCAACAATTTTGTTAGGTTTATCATGACGTAAGATCCTGGGACAAGTAGGAAGTTGAAGTGATAACAAAGGAATCTGTTTTACCTATAGAGCTTACCTGGAATTGAAGTCCATTCAATGTTCCTTTATTTTTAAAATAAATCAAGTTCTCGTCAACAAAGGATAGCGCTGACTTAATGGAATAATTATGCGAGTAGATCTAATTCCGATTTCTGAATCATTCCGATGTCCAGTGAACAATTTTTTTGATTATTTACTGTTATCTCGAGGCATTTAAAAAAACCTTCTTTAACTTTAGCTAAAAAAATTAACCTAACCTTACATAACCAAAATTGAGCTTCATGTCGTTAGGCTATGTTTAGTTTGTTTAGGTTAGGTTTGTTTAGGTATATCACTGTACTTGTCGGCGTCTGTGGCGCAGTTGGTAGCGTAGCTGGCTACGGTTACGGATGTCTCGGGTTCAATTCCCGGTGCGGACGGTTTTCATAGATTGATCTTTCAATCGATTTATGGATTTCTATTCGTAGTCTGAGTCCTCCCTTTCACCAATCCCATCCTCACGGGACGCAACGAGAGCGATTAGCTAACCACTAGTCCTGTCATAGTCCTATCTTTCTATCCCTACTCTCTTCGAAAAAAAGAGAGGTTGAGCAACTGAGTGACAAGCAGTTCTCGTAGAAAAAATTCTGTCAAGATACCTCCATTAGGAGACCAATATGCTCCACATTGGGAGCGGACTTGGGAAAAAAAGGTATACCACTGTTTCTTTTTCGGTAGATGGCAAAATGGACAAATTCATTTTTGATTGATCCAGAGACGCACAACAAATATAATTTATTTGTTTAAAAAACAAAATAACATATTTTTTTAAATTCCTTGGGATAACAGTAAAGAATCAAAAAAAATGTTTCACTGGACATAAAAATGATTCAGAAATCGGAATATTCCATATAATGTAGTTGATTTCTGTTAATAATTTTACAACTTAGAGATTCACATTTATAACACTATTAATCAGTATTAAATCAGTCAACAGACGAAAAAAACTTTGTTTAAATTTAATACACCTTGATCGACGGTTTGTCTCTCTTAAACATAGATTGGAATATAATGTAATAAAGGTGAAAAAAAAATTTGATGTATTTACCAAGTTTACATTATTATACTTTTTTAAAATATAGAATGGCTTTTGTCTTAAGTAAAATAAACTAGTTGGTAAATAAACTTTTTAGTTTTTTTTAGGACTTTACTAGCGCACTATAATTTGACACAGAGTAGACCGTTAGAGTGACAATGGCTTAAATTTTTAACTGAGAAGTTTCCAACAGTCAAGTGAGTTGGGTTATAGCATTTTTTAAATAAATAATTATTCTTATCAAATGTAAAATCACAGCACACTTTATAATAATTAAGATCTTATTCATAACGTACAGTATTTTAATTTTCTAAGCATATTGATGACTTTTTTGAAAAATATGATACAAAATATTTGGTTATATTTGTTTGTACACCTGTGTATTTACACCTGTTTCTTAATCAATTCATAGCTTTTCATTTAATTATGCTATGAATATTTTATTATTTATCCTGCTAATCAATTTCATATAACTAGAAAACAAGATATAAATAGTTTGGTGTGTTGCTAAAATAATGAAATACAATTACCTTTCTGAGAAATTATACATAAATATAATAATCACTCAACTCTTTTGGTTCATGTTATTTAAATATTATATCTAAGAGATTTAGATACAAAACAAAATCAAAAGTGAGCTATTTATTTTATGCAAAGGTTCCGACGTGTAAGAACACATCTGTTAAAATTCTAAAATTACACTTATTCATTCTGTTCTATAAAATATTTTAAATCACATACGAAGCGAGAAAGGTGAATGTATTTTGTCTCTTTTTATTATCCTACACGTATCATCTGTGATAGAATATGCCATATATTTCCTAGGCCCAGTTCATTCAAATGCTTTAGATAAATAGAATAAATAAAAAAAATACACAATAGGTATTTTCGGGATCAACCCGTGATACCTATATTTAACAATAGTACTTACTAATCGTAAAGATTTAAAATACAGTTACAGGTAAGAGGCAGTGAAATGTTATAAATCAAAAATATTATCTATTATTCATAAAAGAGTTTGATGTCGCAGTTGTTTTGGAAACGAATTCTATATTTGAAACTTACACATGAGCATAGATATGAAGAATGTTCGTATTCAGATAAAATCTTAATTTAAAAATTATAATTATAATAGATAAAGTCACTGCCTTTTTGTTAGTAGGAGATGTTATTCGTAAAATGCTTGCATCATTATTATTATTGTGCAATAAATGTTCGTTTGTGAACTTGATGCGCGTCTACTAAATACACGAATTATCGGAGTTAATCAATAATTTTATAAATGCCACCATTAATGAATTTCTAGGATTATAAATCTCCCAGAGGAGTACGATTTGTGTGAAATGTGTTCAATATATAGTTATTTTACTGTGTGAATGACCATGACATCTTATATATACAATACCTCAGACCACTCTGTAGAAGTTATTATCACATATCATAATATGTAGGTGTGAAATTTTCTCATGACCTAAGCGTTCGCGGTGTAAATGTAAAATAAAATGTTATGCAATTCACACACACTAACTTTACTAACTACTTTTGACATTCAGTATTTCAGTTTCAATACCGTCATCTATGAAGGGGACGGTTATTACATAATAATAATATATTCTGTAAACTAGTGATACTGATTCACAATACTCATAATAAAAATAATTATGCACAGGTTGGTTGGACCAGATAGTTTTTCGGTCTCTAAGTGTTCGAGGGCCTTGAGTTTCGGCTTAAAATCTCAACATTGCCAATGTCAAATTAAGATATTTTCAATTTAAAATTTGAGGTTTTAGCGTGTTTTGCTCATGATGGTTTTTCTCCTCAAGTTGATCTAGAGTGACTTCAAACCTAATGACTTAAAAAATATCCAGCGCATTGACATTAGCTTTAAAGCTGTATAATTCTTAATATTGATTTTTTATCACTCTATACCAGCGGTAGCAAAGTGGTGGTCCGCGATAAAATTTCGGTGGTCCGCAGAGAAATCTGACATTATTTGAATTTTCTAATACACACCAAAAAAGCCCAGAAAAAATCTTCTGAATCTCGTAACTCGCCTAGCTCGCTACATTCCACATGTACTGTCTCACTCTTGCCTCATTGCCTACCTGACAGATATTTTTTCGCTGTTAAATAAACTAAATACATCCTTGCAAGGACAACAAAATGGATGCGTTTTAAAATAAAATATTACTGTGGCAACCGCAGTTGTTTGAATACCAGGGGCGTACACAGAAGTTTTTTTTGCCGACATGAGATTTTTATTAAATTCAGTATCTATTTCACAATTAAAATAATGATATTCTTAAAACATTAAAATCAACGACGGAGCTTCAAATTTGGTGGGTACTCCTTATAAAAAGAGAAAAAAATATTTCACACTATTTATAATGAAGAAGACCTTAAATAAATTAGCCTACTCTTAAATAATAAAAACTGTCACATACGAGTTATAGGTAAACCACAGGCTGAAATTTTTAATAAATGTTTTTGAATTTGTATTGTAAAAATATTTCAGTCTTTTTTACGAATTGAGCAAATCGCTACGTCTTCCACATAGTCTCACATTTATCTACATTAAAGCTTCTTTTATATTATGTCCTATCATAAGTTCCACCCTTGATTAAGATACCGATTATAAGTACTAATTATATTATACAAAAAAAATCAAATTTACTGAACACTTAAAACCCTTCGCAGGCTACAGAAAGGTTTTGGTCGCAACCCATGGTTTGTTAAGCTACAAAACTCTCAAGGCATAGGGCCTTAAGAGTTTTGTAACATTTTCATATAAATAATATCCACGGAAACGACTTACCTACGATGCACGGCAACAAAAGTCAATGGAAACTCTAAAAAACCGCAAAATTTTGATCGTGTTTGGGATATATATGGATAAAAATATTTTCAAATTCTAGGGGCGGTCTGAACCTACTGGTTCTCGAACCGTTGAAGACTATCCACAAATGTTTTTCAATTTTGATGAATACATGAGGGATAATGATGGTAACCATCAAGTGGAAGCTCTGGTCCAAAAGCACTTGGAGTCACTCACAGAATCTTTTGATAATTATCACCCAAAGAATGAAGATCCTAGACATGGTAATCTGTGGAAAGCATGAGTTTAAAAGCGTCATCGACCTTTCATCCGACGACACTCTTAAAGCTAAATTTCATTTATCGTTATCAGGACCTCAGTTTTGGCATTCTATAAAAAGTGAATACTCTTTGCTTAGTGAAGAGGCGATGAAAGTTCTAATTGAATTCTTCGCAACATATTTATGCGAAAAGGCGTTTTCATCTGCCTTAGTAATCAACACACACGGTATCGATCTCGACTTGAAAAACATGAAGTCTTGCAGTTACATCATTGGAGCCAAAAAGATTTTTTAATTTCCAACAAGTCGGAACATCCATCCCATTAGAAATGTTTAGTGCTAAAACCTAAAAATCTGTAGTGTATTGTATTTAAATCAATTTTTTTATTGTTTTGTTGTAACAATTTTAGTTTAATTAATATAACTAGGTGCATTTTATGTATTTTTTGATCACGTTTTTTCAATATTTATAATGATCATCATTTTCAGTCGGGGTCGACCCACTTCTGAATGAAGGCCTCTCCCAGTTCCTTCTACTCTTCTCGATTCCTAGCTTTACGCTGCCACTTTCTTCCACCGAACCTGACAAGTTCGTCAATCCAACGGGCTTTGGGACTCCCCTGAGGCCGCTTAGTGCACCAAATGACTGCATTTGTCCAGCGGTTGTCCGGCCCACCGCCATTTCATCAATTTGGTAACCTCTATCTATGTATAATATTTAACACCAAATTCCTGTTAGTGGATTAAAATAATGAATTTAGTGGTCCGTGAGTCAAAAAGTTTGCCGGCCGCTGCTCCATACAACCTATATAATAGTACTTATACAATTTCAAATTTGAATTATTGAGATTTTGTACACTTCCATGTATTTTAAAATTGTAAAATTGTAAAATACATGGAAGTGTACAAAATCTCAATAATCCAAATTTGATATTGAAATTCCATCAAGCACTCTCAGTCGATGTCTTAAATTATACCTATACAATTTATTATTCATTCGGTTGAGCCGTATTAATTGTCATATATTTTATTCAAAATCTATCCAAATATTATATTATTCTACACTAAGCCATTACGTAATATGTCAGCAAATAAGATTTATCCATTAATTCGTTTAAACTTTATTTACAAATTTTTGTTGTAAAAAAAACACTCACTCTTTTAATAGATGCGGCAATGGCGTTAGAAATAGTCCCCACCCATTATTTATAATATTTAATTAATTAACTGCTGTCTTTCACACGGAATCACTCAACTTAATTAAAATCCCCTGCACACTACGCTCAACTAAAAATACATTTAGGCGCTATAAAAAAGAAATATCTGTTAAAGTTTTACTACAGAACAGTATCTATGGATATAATAAATAATAGCGATATTATGTTGTTTATATCGTTTGGTCTTGACGTACTTTAATAGGATAGTGATTCTAAACCATAAAGCACAAATTTAGGTAAATTTGAATAATTTAATACACGTAGGGTGCTTGTTCCTATAACGATGTTGAGTGTTCAACCAATGTGTGCTACCAGTTTGCTACCAGTGTTAACGTATGCCTGCGAAACATGGACTCTCAATACACGAGAGGTCCAAAAACTAAGAGTGGCGCAACGTGGCATGAAAAGGTGCATGTTAGACATAAAGCGTAAGGACCACAAAAGAAGCCAATGTATAAGGAAGCAAACAAGAGTGAGAGATGTGATAAAAGTCACCAAATTGATGAAATGGCGGTGGGTCGGACATGTCGCACGGCGAACAGACAACCGCTGGACAAATGCAGTCATTCAGTGGTACCCGAGGGGCACTAAGCGACCTCAGGGGCGTCCCAAAACCCGCTGGATTGACGAACTTGTCAGGTTCGGTGGAAGTACGTGGCAGCGTAAAGCTAGGAGCCGAGAAGAGTGGAGGGAGCTGGGGGAGGCCTTCATCCAGCAGTGGATCGACCCCGGCTGAAAATGATAACAATGTTGAATACTGAGCGTAAGAGGTCGAATATAATACATTACTACATATCGACGGTGTTTTGGCTAATTGATGTAACCCTCAAAAATGAAATTGTTCAAGACAGAGTAAAAAGTGTTTTTATCGAAAATATCATATGGTGAGTTGCCTTATGAATATTGGAAATGCACTCCTGTAAATTCTCATATATGCAGATACGAGATTATATACAGGGAATGTCGATATAATAGTGGCTTATATCAAGTGCAGGGGTCAGAATTTTTAAACCTAAAATGATGTTTCTCTTCTAAAAAGTGGTAAACTTATTTTTCTAATTTATATCATTTGGCCGAGACCTGCTCAAGTCAAGTGCCCCTGACCACACATTTGCTGGAAGAGGCCATGCTTATAAGTTCTTCTTTTCTAAAATGAAATTAAAATTTATTGTTTTGTCAGTTTCGATATAAACAAATTTCAGCGTTGGGCAATTATTGCTGGCAACAATTTAAAAATCCTTATGGTTAGTGTGCTGGGAAATACCCCATCGAAAAAGGTTGTGAATCCATAGCTTCACACCCTTCACTATAGCAGAAGAAGCTTCGGTATGAATAAAAATCGATTTTGATGAAAATATGGAATGGGTGTCAAGCGTTGATACAAGAACATTTTAGATGAGATTGAAAGACCTAAGTTCCATTTTGAACGGGAGAGTCCCGTTTTGTTTTATTGGGTCCCGTAGATATATTAATAATGCAATATCTCTTCCGATATTTTTTTATCTTAATTATGTAAAAAATATTGCTGATTGTTTGAAACGCAAAAGTGTAGTGTGTAGACATACTTCATTCGGTCGACGTTTCAGATTTTTAACGTCGGGGGGGGGGCAGCTTGTTTTTGTTTCGTCTATTTGACATCTACAAGATCAAATGACGTTCCCGTTAGGGCATCCTATCCCGGATCCTTTTTATGATATCGGAATTTCGGGATTCAGAAATTCTCGATCTCGGAATTGGTCATTAAGTGTAATTTTATGTTTGAAATTGTAATTTAAAATTTACATGGTGTCCATTATCGCTTCAATTCGAATGCATATTTGATTAAATAGTTATTTTGGGCATTAGAATGATTTTTTTGTTGATCAGAAATCGATAATATAAAAAAATATACAAAAAAACATTCTAATAAAAATAGTTCCATAATTAATTTTGTTTATTGCGTAACTAATGTAAGTTTTCCCAGATGGTATCCAGAACGAGGACATATCTTTCGATTACACATTAAAATATGAGAAGGAGGGAGACCACAATACATCTATATTAATTATATAAGTTTTATAAAAAACTATCTACATGAACAGTCTAATAGTTTATATTGAAATATGAACACAATATCGATAGCGATTCTTTTACATAATAATATGTAAATTTATTTATTTTATATTATATTATAAAAAATCTACTACATAGGTACTGTATAATTTCTTAGCTGTCGAATAAGAAATAAATATAAAGAAAATTTTATTATATTTTAATAAAACATCAACCAGTCAACATTCAGATATGATGATAATTTTGATAAGTAGGAACATTTATAATTTTAATTTTGAGAAAGAGGGCAAATAAAACAATTAGGTGATAGGCATTGTTGCTATGATAAACAGGGACCCGTAACGTTATTTTTTCGTTCCGGTTTGGAAAAAAAATATATCGGTTCAGTTCCGGTTTTTCGTTTTCGGCTTAGCTAGTATTTAAATCACTTTTAAGGTGTGAACCTGTGAACCCTCAATTCTTAGTGGAAAGGCATTATATTTTAAAAATAAAACAGAATTCATTTGTACTATGTCAACTAGTTTAATGATCAGGACCGGTTTAGCTAATCCCGAGTATTATCAACTGATGAAAATACAATATTAAATTAAAATGTTTGGATACAATTTATTAATTAAGTCTTGCTTTAATCAGCGAAAGTTTTTCTGGTATATTTAAAAAAAAAACGAAATAAATACCGGTTCGGTTGCGGTTTTCGTTCCGACAAAAATAACAGTTTTTTTTCAGGTTGTCGGTTCGGGTCCCTGCTGATAATGTTACTTTTGGAAAAAAGACAAATAAAACAATTAACAGCTGATACGCATTGTTCGTATGATAAGGACGCTAACTGACGGCGAGAGTTGAAACCATGGGCGCACACAGGAGGGCGGCCCAGTAAGTCTGGACCGCCCCTAGGATTTGAAAATATATTTTTCTCTATCACTTCCCTCGCCAAACCTAATACAGAATATTTTTTATATATACTTTTTGTATGACTAATTGCAATAAAAATGTCACTATTTAATTGATTAAGGATTAAGCTATAACAAATACGGTCAAAATATTGTGGTTTTGCGTAGTTTTCATAGACTTTTGGTGCTGAAATCGTACGTGACTCTTTCCGTAGATACTGCTTATTTGACAATGTTACAAAACTGTTAAATCCCTCTGTCTTAAGAGTTTTGTAGGTTCCCAAGCCATGCTGTGAACAGCTAAGGGTTTTATGTGGACAGAAAAATTGATTTGTTTTACTTATAATCAGTTATTTAATCTTAATCAGGGGTGAACGTAGGAAATATAAAAAAATCTTTAATGTGTTGCAAAGTTGTTCTTGTGACCGCTGAGGGTTTCTGTGGCAAATTGAAAATAATTTGGAGGTGCGTGGATACCGTCAGGGGGTCCGCCAAAGGTTTAATATAAACAAGTATTTGCGAAGCATTTTCATTATCACGAAAGTTTAAATAATATATAATACATACACCGGTAGCGATTTGTTGGGTGTTGGACCCTTTTGCAAGCAGACCCACAAACTCAGATGAATCCATACTAATACATGAGCGATTTATTGAATTATCCACAAATGAGGAGCGGAAACCAATGTTTGAATAAGGATACTACAAATTATCGTTAAAAAAATTGATATCAATTTTTTATCCTGCATTATGGGTCACTGTACAGAAGCTATTGATTGTTTTCCCATCTTCTTATTTAGTAGAATGTGGATTCAGTACAGTTTTATGATCCTCATCATACTTTAAATATCAAAATGTTTTATTTGTATTCTATTTTTACATCAATATTTACCATTCAAGACATCAAATTTAATTTATATTTTTTCTATTATGCACTTATGTAGAGTTATTTTACTTGGGGGTTCATGGTCAGGTTTTTGCTTAAAGAAGGGGTCCATGGGCATCATAAGTTTGGGAAACACTAATGTAGATAGATGTGATATTATGTGATAGACGTAGCGAATTTTTTCAATTCGTAAAAAACCCTGAATTTTTTTGCCTACAACTTGTATGTAATCACGTTCTTCTTCTTTATGTTTTAAATATGTAGAATAAAGCTTCCTAGGAAATAAGTTTGTTTCTTATTATAAGAAGGACCGACAAAATTAGAATTTGAAAAAAAAACGAAATGAAGATTTACTTTTCTTATTACAAGAAAAGTCCCTGAATTCAAAAAAAAATTGATTTGACCGCCCCTAAAAAAATCCTGTGTGCGCCCCTGGTTGAAACTGATCAAAGCTTACTATTCAAAATCGATACAAAACGAATGAAATATTTAAAATGATTTTGCTTGAACATCTAATATTTCTCTTACATGATGTAGTTATATTGTATTATTCAATAAATAATTATTATTTGTTTCAGAAATAATACTAATAATCAAAATGACAACGAATAGTACCAATATTTGCCGCTGTGTGCTTAGATCTTATTTCAATGTGTGCTTCAATATTTTCTCTGGAGATCACTTATATGTTTATCTCCTTCATACACACCCGCCGAGTACAGTAAACTTGCGTTCAAGTGAGACGGCGATATATATTCCTATGCAGATGCATTCTTGGTATGTTTCCCTTTGCACGGCTATTCATAAAATTTTGTTCTGTTTAGTTTAGTTCCGATTTGGCATTTGCGGGCGAAGCTTGTGTCTCTCTATTCAAGAATTTCACTTCCGATCGCGCGATGTTTTTTTGTGTCGAAAAGTTTTTGAATTTTGGTAGTTCTTGTGTGACTAACAATTAAAGAAATTGCAAGACGTATGTGTTGAACCGAATTTTGGGTGTCTAAAGCCTAAAGATGTTTATGTAATTCAGTGTCCAATTATATATTCAAAGAATATGTTATATTTAAAAATACATTTTCTCATAATTAATAGTGCCACTATGATATATTGTAATTGTTGATACATTGAATACCTACATATTTAAAAATAATTGTCTGAAACATGAATAACTATTGAAATGTTCTATTATTTCTGTGAATAATTATAAAAAGTTTTAGAAACTTATACAACAATAACAATTAAACAGTTGTTTACTAAAAATTTATATTTATTTAAAATAATCTAAATTGCATAGATGTTGGTGTTGAACAAATGTGTTTTCCAGCAGTCATGTCGAAGAGTGCGATACAACAATTACTAAACTATTTTGAATGAAACAACTGTTTGAATATTTTGGCTGCCCAAAAAGTAAATAATTTAACTTTTCTAAAAATCAGTTATAAGTTAAAATAATTAGTGCATTATTGTGAATAATATTTTCTCAAATGTGTTCAGTTGTGCGTGTGACAGTGAATCATTTGTAAAAATGCCAGCGAAAGTCGGCAGACGCAGGTCTGCTTCGCCAGGAACCTTTGGGAGGCGAGGTTCCTGCTTGGATTATGGAGAGATCTACCTCTTCGTGCTGCTGCTTGTTTCTGGATTACAATTAATTGAAGGTAAGGAAGTTAATCAGGCGTAATGGTCCTGAGCGATCAGTGAGAAATGACGGGTTTAGTTTCAACTTTTAAATGTTTTGTTTATATTTTTATTTATGTTACACGTGAATGTGCTAATTACAGATATCTAACTACAATAAATTCTGTATCATTCAATCGACGTATATAATATATATATATATATATATATTTTTACCTTGCCGCTCCCAACGTGGTGCATTATAGTCTCCTAATGGAGGTATCTCAACAGAAGTTTTCTATGAGAACTGCTTGTTACTCAGTTGCTCAACCTGTCTTTTTTCGAAGAGAGTAGGGATAGAAGGATAGGGCTAGGACATGACTAGTGGTTAGTTAATTGCTCTCGCTACGCCCAATTTTTTAGGATCGGATGTATGATTACGAACAGAGATCGATTAATCGATTTAAAGATCAATTTATGAAACTGTCTGCTCCGGGAATTGAACCCGAGACATCCGTAACTGTAGCCAACGACGTTACCAACTGCGCCACGGACGCCACACCTACAATATTATATATATATATATATATTAATATATCCGTTTGCGTTTTGGTTAAAAAAAGTTTCAGACTAGATACTTATACATTTTATATATTTATTGCTATATTAATAAGTTTAATTAGTCAATTTCCAACAGAATAATAAGAATTAGACTTGAATTTTTACCGTCGATGTGACTGAAAATTGAATTTGATACTGCGATTAATAAAGCTCGTTTCGAACGCATCTTATCCTAAATCTACATATTTCCAATCTATTTTAATTATTTTTTATTTCAAATTTAATTGCCGTTCAGTTGAAAGTAATCCAAAAAAATGCCCACCTAGTCGCATTGTGGATTCCCGTTTTCGCGTTAATTTATTTTTATGCTTTTTTGATTTCAACAAATTAAAACTTCGGCAATAAAAAGCTCTGCGAAACGGATCTATATCTGCGAAAGCTCTCATTTAATATACAGGTGAAATATAGGTAGCTAGCTCCATTGAATTTTGATTCAAAGACAAAATGGTAGCTACGTTACAAAGAAATAATATCTTATTTTTAAGATCTTAATTGGATCGTAATGTTCAAAATGTATCAATCAAAAGTGCCCGCTTCCTAATTATAAAAAAACACACTTCTTTAATTATAGCTGCCTCAAAATTGAATTGAATATATTTAAAAAAAAAATACTAATTACACCTATTGAATGAATTGGCATTTGGTTCGTTTTTTTTCTTTAAAATACCATATCCGCAACCAATGTGGGGAATATGTATTTCTAATGTGGCTTATCTCAACCAGAAGTTTTTATACGAGAACTGCTTGCTCAACCTAATATTTTTCGATGAGAATAAAGATAGAAGAGTAGCTGTAGGGCAAGACTAACCAATCGCTTCCCGTTACTCCTCTCTTTTCGAATTGGAAAGAATTTTAGACATCACAGACATTCATGCCATCGAACGAAAATCAATTTATGAAACTGTCCGTACTAGGTTTAAACCGGTGAGCACCGTAACCGAAGTCAACGATGTTGACCACTCGGCTAAAGGTTCGAACACTTTCGATGTTATCTATTTTAAATAAGTGCGTAAGTCTTAATAATGCAGAACAATAGATATTATTAGAAAATGTGTGATGTCAAAATAGCTTATCAACTTTATTTCATAATTCTTGTGAAATTAATAAATGGACTTTGCTGTTTTTATCTTATTAATCCTACATTTATTATCGTTATTTTAATGAAGTTTTCAGTATTTAGCCCGTAATTGTGTAAGATATATTACTTAAAATAGCTATCGTTCATATTCTATCAAATGTATGTTATGATACAATAATTGGATATACTCATTGTCTGTACTTCATAAAATATATAAACAGATTACGAAAACTATCACCACTTGTTCTAGGACAGAGTTTCGCAAACTTTTATTGCGATGAAACACTTTGCAACCTCTACAATTTTAACGGAATACTTTGTTTTTTTAAAACTGTATTTCGCTCCCTTTTCGGAGCATATGGCCATGACGCGGTTAGTCCAAGCGTCTCTTTCCCTCGTCAGTCTCTTTGCTTCTTCCCAAGTCATCCGAGTGTCATCGGCGGGCTTCCAGGACGATGGCATCCGTCTGGTTGATATAAGAGACATGCAAGGTTCAGGCTCCCCTGAGGCATCCGCAGCACGTGTCCAAGCCAGGTCCATCGCCGCGTTTTTATTTTGGAAGTGATAAAAGGCTGGTCCGTCCGCTCTCTTACCTCCGAGTTCCTAACAAAATCAATCCACCGTACCCCTAGTATTCGCCGCAAGTATCTGTTTTCAAAGCACAGTATAAGGTAACGCTGTGCTTTGGCTCACAACCGTAAATCAAGCGTTGAATAGGTGACACTGTGGTGGAGTACAACCGTGAGTCCCAGACTTTCCGCATTGAGTTAAAGGTTGCTCCAGCTATCCCTAATCGGTTATTTTGTTGGGTATATAATATTAATCTGTGTCCGAAAGGAAAAAGGCGTTTAGGCTTAAAAATTAATAAACGAGTTGAATATGCCGACATAACTATAATGCATGTATGTATAAAAGAAAAAGGGACAAGTTGGAACAATACTGCTAACTTAGTAAATTTCATGTTGAAACATCACATTTTTCAACAATATTCATACAAACACAAATCTTGTTTTAGCTCTCCTGAAAAGTACTGATTTTGTACTAAACACCCTTTTCTTTTCGCACATAGCAATATTAAGAGAAGCATGCTTGAATTAGTTGCAGCTGCAGCACATAACTGTACAAAACCATTCCAAGTTGTCGCGGAACATAGTTTGCGACACCCTGGATTAGGAACTATATAGGTGTATTAGTAGTAGAACTGTCTGTTCGAGTTCATCCGCTGTGCGAAACCCGGGACAAGTGACAAAAATTACGCTAAAATTACTTCTCACAAGCTCTCTCTAAATGCATCATCGTTTTTCAGTTGGAAAAGTATAGAAAAAGTTTAATATAACTGCTTATAAATGCTTCTTAATTCACTAATATTATGAAGCCCTTTCTTTTTAAGCAATGGTAGGAACATAATTTAATTTAAAACACAACTGGATTCACATAGTCGTCTTTCGCTTAAAAAATACGTTTTTTCTTACATGATCTCGTATGCTCGCTTTTTCGCGAACCTTTGACGACAATAATGCAAGGCTAAAAAAACGCAAAAGAAATATAAGGTGGTCCTTATTAGGAAGGATGTTCTGGCTACCGAGGTTTACGTAGCTAAGTGGTTATTTGTATTGTGAGCCGGCGAAATTGGGTTCAATAATTTACGCGTCCAAAATGTGGAAATATTCTGGGGTTTATTTATTGTATTATGGTTTTGTCGAACTAAAATAAGATCCGATTAGATTTTCACGATCTTATTAATATCCTGTATTTATTTATAATATACTTTTATTGAGTAGACAGGCTCTCACCAACATATAACTCTACGGCTGTTTGGAAGACAATTCATTTAGCTCTAAATAATTTACTTGCTAGTCGTTATTTGGTGTCCGAGGACGTGTAACGATGTACATATCCTTTTCATCTGTAGAAATACTTAACTATCTATTGTGTCACTATTACATTGTGCTGCTTACGTCAACTAGTGTAACCAGAGCTTTCATGCAATGTATGATAACACCGCTCCTCATTTCAATGAATTTTTGTGTTTCTGTCAATCATACTTAATTTGTATTTACGCCTGTGTCATAATCTGTGATTTACTTCCTAGCTTTCTGAATTAATCAAGCACCTGCGTTTACAATACTCCGTTATTAGTCTATATTATTGTCTTCGGTATTGACAAATTAATCTAATAGGATAAAATAACAAAGTATTTAGTTCTATAAATTTTTTATCAGGTAGTTGATAGCTATTTCGGCTTTACGCCGTCGTCAGAACTAGAACTAGTTCTACCAAGTAAATGCCGATTCAATCAACAAATTAATCTCTTACGTGTCAATATAACTAACTAGTATTTTTATTCACTATCTGGGCATCGTGCGCAAACGAAGTGTAGCGTTTCACGTTACGGACAAACAGATAAATCAAGACAAAAATACATTGTATTTGTAATTATTATTACATTGTAATCACAGAATATAACTTACAATTCATACCCGGTATGTCTACATTTGTGTGATTAGAGCCTCAAATTATTTTTTTTAAAACACCTGGAAATTAATGGATATAATCAAGACAATGATCAAACAAACATTAATTGATCACCTTTACTTGAACCATTACAAGAAGCTCATGTAATGAAGCACAATTAATACAATTTCAATGCATTTATTTAAATATTTAATTAATAACACCACGTAAGCTCTTTTTCCAACAACACAATTAGTACCTTGAATAATTTAATTTTAAATAAATATTATATTTGAATACGTGATATATCATAGTATTGTCTTTCTCTTCTAAACTGTATCATAGCTAAGCTAAAATAAGTTTAAGTATAATTCTGGCGATGACGTTAGGCCGAAATAGCTATCAACTATCTAATAAAATTTTGTACAACTAAATACTTTGATATTTTATGCTATTATAATGGAGTTATACCAAGTAAATGCCAATTCAATCAACAAACTATTACGATTCATGATGAAATGCAGCAATTTAAAATTGGTAATATTTTATTATATGTTGACACACTGAAGCTTTTCACCGTTGAAGACGTTGATATGCCCCACATTATGGGAGGAGATGGCGTGTTAAAATATGTATTAAAATGCACTTACGCATTGTTGTGCCTATCGACATGTTCGACCGCAATTATAATAAATCTCTTTATTCTTTCAAAGTACACTTTCATAAAATTTCGTTTTACTAACATCGGGTAAGATCAGGTCGGATTATTTCAAAACAACGTAATTTTTAAACCCTGAGGCTTATTTATGATGGCCGAAACGTTTTTTTATGGTAATGGTAGGTCTAATGTTACTTATTATTAAAAAGTAATTTATTGCTGAACTTCAGCATTACAATTTTGGCCTATTACATCGTGAAACTGAATCTGTCAGATCTTGATTGTTTTCCCTGGATAAAATTGATGAAAAGATAAAAAAGCATTAATTGCGTAAAGATATATATTTGGTTATTAGTTGTATACAAATTGAAACCATTGGGCCTACACCCGGCTTGGACCGAGTCTGAGCCCATAACTACGCAACATTGTAAAATTGAGGGCTTTTTTGTTAATTATTATGGGTCACGAAAGAAATAAATTATGAAGAAAACAATGCAGTATTATTTAGTCTACTTATTTACATTGCTTTAATATATACCTTTCCTATTATAATTTATTTAAAATGACACAATAAATATTCGGGTTACGAAAAAAGGGTAGCGAATTTAATAAAAGGCTCCTGGCTTTTATCACAGTTCCCGAACAGGTAATAAATTAGCATTCTCATTTATTAAGGAATAAAAGAATATAATTGAAATACATAGTTAAAGATTTCTTTTGCGAAATATTCCCGTCGGTTACATGTATCATGTCCAAGTCTTATCAAACTAAGATAATAATTATGTTATTATCTTTAAAACTTAATATCGAGGATATACCGAACGAAGGTATTAGTCATAAAAACATGCTCTGAGATATTCGCATTTAAAGCAAATTTTTTTCAAATTACTCTTTTCCTTGTACAATTGTTTGTTTTTTAAAAAGATTTTTTTGTACATTATAAAAAATAATCTTTTTGTCTTACAAATCATAAGATGTTGTATTGATGAGTTATGATTATATCATGCTCTTTGAAAAAATAACAATATGACTTTGTACTGTTTCTTTTTTCAAAGCCATTAATATCCTATGACTTCATGCGTTTTACCAGTATGTTAAATTGTATTCATTTTTACATTTAAAACAGAAAATCAAAAGAAAAACTGACTTAACGCGTTCTGTCAGTATAACCTCGATATTATACTATTTATGTACACACAAATGACAACGACATGCCCAATATATGTTATTTTAAAAGCATTGAAGACATAGATATATTTATTTGTTTATAATATTAAATATGTACTTTATATCATTAGATGGTATTTGCACAACACGCCCAATTCGCTAGAGAGAAGTACAGGAGATATGAAATATCAAACTGGAATCGCTGGTAAATCATTTTAAAGCTTACTTTGAATTGATTATTTGATATATCTGTCTACCTGTAATACACAACAGAACACTGCGCTTGGAAACGATACGCATACATAAGGGAGTGTTGAATGATTGACAGGTAGTGACACTGACGCTTGGTGTAAAACATTGCTATAATATTATATTTCCTTAATTATTCGACTGGATTTTCATAAAATATAAAATGGTAACGGCAAATCAATAATTCAATAAATGACTGTAAGTGAATTATTTTTAACGCTTTAAAGCTAAATACGTAATCGATCAGAGCATAAATTAAAACACTGCTGGCTACATAATTAATTATAGTAAAAACTTGTTCGAAAACTGAACAAAACATGTTGAAAGGAGTAATGCTACCGTAAGTGAAACCAGATTTTTTCCACGCTCCAAAGAGATATTGAAAAAGCGCTCACTCGCGCCTTTATTTATATTTATTTATTTCTTTTTGATTTTTTGCTCATTGCGCGGTAGCTGAAAACAAAAGAGGCTGCCTTTTTGCGATGTTTTTATTTTTTTGAATTTGTTACGCTCCACAATTGGACTTTCATTGTAATTCTGATGATGCAGAGAGACTACACCCTCAGGAGTGCGATGAACTTAAAATACAGAATACATTATTGATAGAGCTTCCAATAAGATGCGCGCAATTTATTCTGGATAAAAGCATCTGAAAACCTCCTCTATCCGTTAGAATTTACATACAGTCTGCTATCGAACAGAATGGAAACAAATTAGTTAGCCCAGAACAAGCGTGAAAATCGAATTTTTGGCTTGAGCTTTTTTTACACTGTACTCCTATTGGTGAAGGTTTGTTGTTGCACACGAATTGGATATTATTTGGAAAATCTGTTATAAGTAATTACCGGGTTCATTCTGCAGTGGCCAATGTCAATGATTTCGGTTACGGATTGCACGAGTTCGAATCCCTGTACGGAAAGTCTCATGAATTGATTTGTCAATCGATATATGGATTTCTGTTCGAAGCCATGGATGTCTGTAGTGTCTAAAATTACCTCCAACTTATCTGATTCTAACTACAGGGCCTAGCGAGACCGATCAGCTTACCATCTACATTTAGTCCTGTTCTAATCCCTGTCCTGCTATCCCTACTGGTTTCGAAAAAAAGACAGGTTTGCCAACAAAGAAACAAGTTTTTTTACCGTGTCCTCTCCTAATGTGGAGCGTATGGCCTCCAAATGGAGGTATCTCAACGGAAGTTTTACACGAGAGCTGCTTGATACTCAATTGCGAGAGTAGGGATGGAAGGATAGGGTTCAATTCATGAAACTGTCCGTATCAGGACTTGAACTCGAGACATTCGTAACGTTAGCCAACGACGTTGACCGCTGCACCACGGACACGACTAACAGAGAAAAAAGCAGTTCTCTTAAAAAACCGTCTGTTGAGATACCTCTATTCGAAGGCCACATGCGACACGTAGTAATGGAATAGACCAACATTATGGGATTCGGTAAAAAACAATTGTATCATTTCTTTTCAATTCATACCGATTAGTCTATCTATTGTAATACCAAATTTTCATAGGAATTCATGAGTTATCAACTGACGTTGTTCTTAGCACTGTAAGGTCCCAATGTTAGGAGTATCTAAAAAACGTTTTTCTAGGAGAGATGGTTGTTATTTATTTATTGTATATATGTAAAAATGGGACTTAGATTGTTAGTCCAGGTAGTGACTTGACAATAAAAACGACCATTGTGGAAGATTACGATATGACATGTCACACTCAATATTTTTCTTAGTAATTGTTTATTTTTGTCGAGGCGCCATCTAAACCGCAGCAATTATGCATTGTAAAATATGAAATTATGATGCATGCATGCCTTCAGATAAGTATGTCTGGCAAAAACCCGATATACTATAGAAAGGCAAAAGGACGTAACCCACTAAAACAAATATTGTGTTTATCCCAAAATTCCCTCCCACCGTTCGATCCTAAAAACGGGGCATAGCGAGAGAGAGAGTGAGTCATAACCAATAGTCCTGTCCTAGCCCTATCCTTCTATCCTGAGTAACATGCAGTTCTCGTTGAAAACTTCTGTTGAGATACCTCATTAGGAGGTCATATGCTCTACATTGGGATCGAAAATGGTAAAAAAAGCCATACTGAGTAATAATGTAATATTAGATTACGACACAAAGGCTCGTTTTGATTAACCATATCTGCTTTCAATTTGGCGCAACTTGGCTCCTGATGGAGCTCATCAACAGAAGTTATTTTTCCAAGAACTGCTTGTTATTCAGTTGTTCAATTTTCTTTCTTTTTTGAAGACAGTAGGGATACAAGGATAGAGCTAGGACAGGACAGGATTAGTCGTTAGCTAATCGCTTCACTTCTTTTTAGGATCGAAAGGGTGGGGGGTAATTTTTGACATAACAAACATTCATGTCAACGAACAGAAATCAATAAAACGAGTGAAATATCAATCTATTAAATTGTTTGTTACTGAGTTACTCAACCTCTTTTTCTCGAATAGGGTAAGGATAGGTATAAGGATGGTGCTGAGAAAAGAATGGTAGTTGGTTAATCGCTAACATTATCCCCCATTTTTATCTGATTGGTGTGAACATCAAAGCGCTTTGCTTATGAAAAATATGATTTGTTAGAATTAATTATGTGTTTGTCATTTTGTTAGCGAATTACTTATTGGTGGCATAATTCTGTACGCAAAGATCGTCAATTACAAAATCAGTACTTTTCACAAGATTTGCGTTTAAAATGACTTTGTTGAAAAATGTGACGTTTTCAGATGAAATTTACTAATTTAGTCCCTTTTCTCCATTAGGCATATAAGTAACTTTGCAATGCGGTTATTTTGGCGTTTTCAATTTATTTTTAATTTTTAAGACTTAACGCCAAACAAATTAAGTGTTTTAGCGCAGAAAATCATTTATGAACCTAAGTATATGGGAAATACTCATGATTGACAAAAGGAAATGTTGGAATATAGGTTTAAAGATGATATGTCGCAAACTTTCATGTCGGTTAAGTACCAACGTAACAAAACAAAATTGCTCATTTTGTATGAAGGAATAATGTCGGCTCGACATGACAGATTCCGATAGCTTCAGAAAGTATTGTTTTAGGGTAGAACAAACCAAACATAATTTTGTTGAAAAATGTCAATTATAGGCCATGTTATGAGGATCCGTTATTTACCAAATTAAGTAAGACATAAACGTAAAAACAGTTAGGTACTTACTTTGCAAACGCGGAATTTTCAAAAAAAATGCATTCGCTTCCACAATATTTTGTATTGCTTTACAACAATCGATATTATACAGCACATCTATTTTGATACAACTTTTTTTGTCTATCTAGTGTTGCCCTCCTATTGAAATTAAATTGTTAAAAAATCTACTTTTCCCGGTAACGCCAAGTTAATGTCAGACTAAATTAAGTTTCTCCGCGTCCTTCTAATGTTTCATTCAGTACAAAAATGTTGCCAGATTTTTTTCAGACACCGCTAAGCGTCTCAGATTCACTTTTGACAAGAAACGTACGAAATAAACGGAATAAAAAGGTATATCAGGCGCTAAAAGGAATACAGACGAGCCAGTGCGCACATGTGTTTATGACACTGATCCTTAGAATGAAAGATCAGCTAGAGAACGGATCTATTGACGCTGGATTGAATAAACTTCCAGTTGTCAAATTGACAGGTATGTAGTATGAAGAGACATTGTAGAAATGTGTTTATGCATAAACATAACATTCTCACAAAAAATATAACCAAGTATTTGAGTACTTTGACGAAGCAGCATGTTCAGCCTCGCAGTTGCAGGCCATTTAGAGGGGACAAATAAATCATAATATTCCTTAGGAATATGTTGTTGGTGATTCATAGCGTAAGCCAATATGTCAAAGCTCAGAATGTGTTTTTTTTTTTTGATTTAGGCTTCTGCTAGTTAAAGTTTATTTTTGCGGACACTTGAAACCTCTTTAGCACATTATTATACATGTATGAACATGTATTATATTTCTCAAAATATTATGACAAGATGTTCATAATTCACTCATTCCATTTCAATATCCTTTGTGCATTTTGTATGGCAAATCGCAACACTGTTATTATTTCCAAACATAAAAAGATCAAACTGTCAAAAGTGGTTTTATCGTAATAACATCATAACAGTAAGGTAAAAATATTGTTTTTTATTTGATTGTTGATAGCTATTTCGGCTTCACGCCATCATCAGACCTACGTACTAATTATTTTTTATCTACGTTATTTTCACCCTATTCTTATGGAGTTCTAACAATTAAATGACATTTAAGACATCGACTGAGGGTGCTTGGTGGAATTTCAATATCAAATTTGGATTATTGAGATTTTGTACACTTCCATGTATTTTGTCACTAACGACCCGGGTTTCGCCTTTCGGCATCTTCAGGCATTCTGAGGTCAGTTCGAGTCCATTCGTGTGCTCGAATGCCTGAAGATGCCGAAAGCCGAAACCCGGGTCGTTAGTGACAAACTACATGGAAGTGTACAAAATCTCAATAATCCAAATTAAATGACAATTACATCAATAACATCATAACACATTTCTATAATGAAATATAAATACAATGTGTAAAATTAGGGCTGTATATTTATGATTATCAAATCTTAGAATTTGGAATCGAATGTGGTAGGTATCTATCTACTTCTCTATGCTATTGTAACACCTCTATGGTGCGCTACGTCAGCCGAGTCATTGCATGAACAGGGGGGAACCGAGTTCCAAATTTAAATTTCAAAAACACAATCGCCGCCATTGTGCCCATTCATTCGCGCCTTGGCGGGCTTTTTTGTGTTTTTACTCACAGACGCTTGAAACGACGGGGATTTGTTCTTTTAATGTCACGCGTTATGTGCGGTCAATTAAATTCTTAGGCTATATTAGATGCTGTCAACATTACTGTTTGATAGCAAAGAGGCTGGTACATCGAGCTTCAAGTTTAGGACTGTAAGAAGACACAGAGATCAAGTTGACATCCCCGAAACTTGTGATATCGAAATTTCGATACTTTTCTGCTAGCAAAATGTTGTTTGGTATTTGATATAAATTGGTTTTTAAATTTTTTACCATGTCCGCTTGAAGTGTGGCACACATGAACTCCTAATGGAACTTCTTGTTACTCAGTTGTTCAACCTCTATTTTTCGACGAGAGTAGGGATAGAAGGACAGGGCTTGACAGGACTGGTGGTTGGCTAATCGCTGTCTCGAATTCTAGACATTCTAAACATTCATAAATCGATTTATGAAACTGACTGCACCGGGACTTGAACCTTGAATTCGCAACCGAAGCCAACAACGTTGACCGTTGCCCACTGACCTGACCTATAGATTATTAGGCCTCGATTCACAACTCTTTTCAATCGTCAATTGTGTGTGATTTTAATGATTTTTAGCTGCTGATTTACATGTAGCACACACGTGCATCAAATAGTGGTGCATAATTGAACAAATATTATATCGACTTTGCAAAGGAAAAATGACGCAAACCACACCAAAAGATATTGTGTATCACTCACACAAAACCTGCTAATACACTATATTTATATATAATATATCGACTTTAGAAAGGCAAAAGGACTTATCCCGTCGTCTTTTCTAAATATTTTTTTTCAATAATCACAATGTATTCAATTTATACACGTTTTGTTTGGGCTATACACAATATTTTTGGGTGTGGGTTACGTCCTTCTCCCTTTCACAATCGATATAGTTTCAGCACGAACAGGACGCGGTAGCAAAATGCCCTACTTTATTGTAGTTATCCCACGTCAATTATGATAGCCACGTCAATTACGTTGCAATCTATGTTAAATCGTAAATAAAACGTAAATAATCGTTGTATATTGTGTGCAAATCTATTTTGAATATTTGTGCTGACGACCGGAAAATAGTTATTATAACTGTATGCATATAAATCTTATAATGAGATCTCTTTAGGTTTGTTTATTTTTTTAATTTTTGCATGTAGTTGGCATACGTATTATTAAGTAAATCGTCGTATCGTTCTATCCTACTGTCTTCGAAAAAAGAATAATGGTTCTCGTAGAAAAGCGTTTTTTGAGATATGTCGACTAGGAGTTCATTTGTTTTGCTCGGTGATGGAGGTTTAAAAACGAAAATTCATATTCCAAAATACGACATTTTTTTTATAGTTTTATGATAAATTACAGAAGTAATTATTATTCCAAACAACAGAAAAAGAACATAGTGGGTTGTAGATATTGAAAATAATATGCATGTTAATACAAATTGATTATTCTTAACCTATTTACTGCTGCGCATTTCATTAAAAGTCTACTCCAATTTAAAACAGTCAATACAAAAAAAAACTTGTATACACAATTAAAAGCATATTTATTGCAATATATTTCATAGAAACGTTTAGCTATCAAAAACGCCGACCGAATGAAGCTTAGCCAGGCCAAAAAAATGGATAAAAACGCCTCGCCACACCGCCGGTTTGGTTTTTTTTTATTCATATTTCCGAAATTACAAGTTGTAAGAGGCTCCGAGCGGTATAATTTCGTCCCATTAATGTGTCAGGTTTGGCGTTCGGCGGGTTATTAACAACCCCTCTTCAAGATCTAGCCTTTTATATTAAAATGTATAACATATTTTTAATACACTTAATACGGCCGCGGATGCCAACATGAAGATACTTCACCGAATTCTTGTTTAAGTGGGGGTAATCTTTTAGTTATGGTTTATGAAACATATAACTGTATATTTCTAGTAAAAACAAAGTAAAAATCAGAATCATTAAGACTTTTTTACTTTATGAACACAATGTCATAATTATATTGTGTTAATACACTCTTGAAGCTCGAATATCACTTTCGAAACTGAAAAGTAATAGACCCAGTACGATGGATATCCTTGTGGACTAGGTAAGGACTAGCCTTAGTTTAAATCACATACTCACTATACAACGTATTCGTAAAGTATTTCAAAACCAAACGATTGGTACAAAATGGTGTATTGAATAAATGACAGTAAGTACTCAATTCATCATTTTTGACATCCTAAAACAGCCTATGAATGAGAATTATCAAGCAATTGCAAAGGATTTTCGATAAAATTTACCACTTATATCACTTTGAAGGTGACTGAATTCTTGATGGCAAAGCATTATATTTTAAAAATAAAACTCATTATTTAATTTCGTTCTTATATAATTTGTTTGATTACCTGTAAATTCTTGTCGTAGTTATTGAACCAATTGTTTGATATGCCTTGAAATTATTAACATTAATTTCTTATAAATTGTCTTGTTATGTAATTTAAGACGTCAACTGATGGTGCTTTATGGAATTTCAATATCAAATTTAAATTTTTAAGATTTTGTACTAGAGTTAGTGACAAAATACATGGAAATGACAAAATCTCAACAATACCAAATTAGCTTTGTTATGATTTATATTTTACCGGTTGTTAATGCTCGCGATGAGCGAAACCGGTCCTGGTCATTATAAACATGTGGAGGTAGTACAAAACAAATTGTGTTTTATTTCAAAATAAATTTACCATGATACAGAAATTTAACAAGCATAGTTAACATATGTTTTAGAAACTAATCAATTCGAGCGATTGAGAAAACATGACAGCTGTCTGATAGTAAATTTACAACATACCTACGCCTTAACTTATTAATTTTCCTTTAAATGTAGAACAACGAAGCTATCAATTTTATCAGACTTGGGAGGCATTCATTCAGCAGATTATGGATTGATATTTTTGGTGTTGTGCTGAATAAAAATGTGCCATATTCTTTTGTCAATTTAGATTTAACAGTCTTAAGCACATAATCTTTAACATTTTAATATTTATATAATTTAAGACATCGACTGAGGGTGCTTGATGGAATTTCAATATCAAATTTGGATTATTGAGATTTTGTACACTTTCATGTATTTTGTCACTAACGACCCGGGTTTCGCCGTTCGGCATCTTCAGGCATTCGAGCACACGAATGGACTCGAACGGACGTTCGAAGTGTACAAAATCTCAATAATCCAAATTTGATTTTAATATTTCATATTTATCATTTCTACTCTAATGGAAGAAATTTTTTTCATTCTGGGCGATTACTAAAAAATTATAAAGTACAAAAAATATTAAAAAATACATGTAACTTTCGATATTTATGGTGCTTATGTAAAATTAAATAGAATGTTTTCTTGTTATTCATAGTAGAAAATAAACGATTTATGTGATATATAATTAAAAATGGAGATAAAATTTCCCATATTAATTTCGGCATTAGACTGGGCAATCACCTCTTTTGCATTTTAAACATCAAATCGTTGCCATAATGGTAGAAGGCGATACGTCGAAAATCGGCTATTTTCAGTTATGAATGCAGTGCGATTTTAGGACGGTCTATCGTCTGAAAGAACTAGCTCAGCGACATTTAAGTTTCTTTACGTAATTTGAAAAAATCAATATGAGTTAAGACAATTTCGTTCACAGTTAATATTCCTTTAAAAGATAAGAAAATTTAAATCGAATTCGCAAATGATTCACGAATCTCACATTTTGTTAAGTTTGTTAATAATTTAATGGTTAACGGTATGTAAATAGAAAAACTTCGATTTCATGATTTTCTTAAAACTCTATTATCTCAAAAAAGAGGTTTTATTACTTAACGCATACTGCCACTATACCGCCGAAATATAAAAAGTATCAATATTTTTCAAATATTGATTTTTTCCCAAGCTACAACACCAACATAATTTTCATTGATTAAATTGGGACTCGAACTGAGAGACAGTAAACAGTGTCTAACGCTTATATAGAAGATAAAAATGCGACAAATATCATTTACGAGGCAATACATTATACGTCTGAGAGCCACACCGATACCTGAGTTAAAAATTTCGGAAATCGCCCTAATCCTTATTTTGTAAACACCATATTAACAGAGTGACGAATTGCCGAAGGCAAATTACCGCTTTTCAACTTCTTTTAGAAATACCAGTGATTTTACAATTATAATAGTATTGTGGGTTTTGACGGGATGTAATTCGACGAATGGGTAAATATATACAATCCTTCCACATTTGGTGACATCTGTTAGGTGTTTCAACGTATCGGATATAATAGCGGAGAATTAGGAAGGTTCAGCTGCTCATTCAAGATTGGTAATGAGTTTAACTGGGCTCTATTAATTTCTAAAATTTCCTGATAAAATAATTTATGATCCCCCATGTTTTTATGCAACAGTTTAACCCCATCATCCGCATTAAACGTATGGTTCTCCATTAGCAAGTGATTTGCGAATGTCGAAGTTTCTTTTTTAATCTAAAGGCAGCTAAATGTTCTGATACCCTTATATCTAATGTACGTGTGGTTTTTACCCACATAGAAATGTTGGCAATCATTGCATTGTAATTTATAAATACCAGATGTGTTCTTAAAGTTTACTCTATCTTTATTGTTAATAAGTAATTTGCCTAGAGAGTTTTTGCAATAGAACGCCGGTCTAACACTATCAGCGAGTTGTTTTTAATTTTAAAGCTTGTACAACCTAAATAACTAATTCTATGCCAGATTCTGGGGCGGTCTATGTCTTTAGACAAGTTCCCAAAATATAGCATCTTTTCTGCTAATTTACGTTGTTTTTTGATACAAGACTATCTATAAGAGACGCCTCATAGCCATTATTAATGGCAATTTGTTTAATAATGTTTAGTTCGTTTTCAAAATTAAATTTATTTAGAGGTATAGTGACTAATCTGTGAACCTGAGAATGGAAAGCAGCCAATTTATATGAGAAAGGATGGTCTGACTTAAAATGGATCGTGGCTTCTGAAAACGTCTGTTTTCGGTATATTTTAAATTCATGAATGGAGTTTTTAATATCAATATTAAGGTCAAGGAAATTTATATTCTTGCCCCCTACTTCTAAAGTGAATTGAATTTTATCATCTAGTGAGTTAAGAAAATTATGAAGGTTAGAAACTTGTCTCTCCGTTCCATTGAATAGACAAAGGATGTCATCTACGTAACGGAACCAATAAACTACGTTTCTAACTTCTGTTTTATTGCTAAAAATAAGGTTTTCTAAATGGTTCATGTAAAATTCTGCTAATAGTGGTGACAAACAACTTCCCATTGCAAGGCCTTCGGTTTGTTCATAGAATCTATTATCAAATTGAAAATAGTTCTGGTCAACGCAAACGTCTAATATATATAACATTCCGTTAAACGCCAAATTAATTTCTTTTGACGTTGTTAGCTTATTCACTAATGTACCTGTAAACAAATGTAAACAAATCATCAAAGATACCCTTAATACGCGTAGAGTTAATCCTGTCATTACTACGGAATTACTTAATATATTAGACGTTTGCGTTGACCAGAACTATTTTCAATTTGATAATAGATTCTATGAACAAACCGAAGGCCTTGCAATGGGAAGTTGTTTGTCACCACTATTAGCAGAATTTTACATGAACCATTTAGAAAACCTTATTTTTAGCAATAAAACAGAAGTTAGAAACGTAGTTTATTGGTTCCGTTACGTAGATGACATCCTTTGTCTATTCAATGGAACGGAGAGACAAGTTTCTAACCTTCATAATTTTCTTAACTCACTAGATGATAAAATTCAATTCACTTTAGAAGTAGGGGGCAAGAATATAAATTTCCTTGACCTTAATATTGATATTAAAAACTCCATTCATGAATTTAAAATATACCGAAAACAGACGTTTTCAGAAGCCACGATCCATTTTAAGTCAGACCATCCTTTCTCATATAAATTGGCTGCTTTCCATTCTCAGGTTCACAGATTAGTCACTATACCTCTAAATAAATTTAATTTTGAAAACGAACTAAACATTATTAAACAAATTGCCATTAATAATGGCTATGAGGCGTCTCTTATAGATAGTCTTGTATCAAAAAAACAACGTAAATTAGCAGAAAAGATGCTATATTTTGGGAACTTGTCTAAAGACATAGACCGCCCCAGAATCTGGCATAGAATTAGTTATTTAGGTTGTACAAGCTTTAAAATTAAAAACAACTCGCTGATAGTGTTAGACCGGCGTTCTATTGCAAAAACTCTCTAGGCAAATTACTTATTAACAATAAAGATAGAGTAAACTTTAAGAACACATCTGGTATTTATAAATTACAATGCAATGATTGCCAACATTTCTATGTGGGTAAAACCACACGTACATTAGATATAAGGGTATCAGAACATTTAGCTGCCTTTAGATTAAAAAAGAAAACTTCGACATTCGCAAATCACTTGCTAATGGAGAACCATACGTTTAATGCGGATGATGGGGTTAAACTGTTGCATAAAAACATGGGGGATCATAAATTATTTTATCAGGAAATTTTAGAAATTAATAGAGCCCAGTTAAACTCATTACCAATCTTGAATGAGCAGCTGAACCTTCCTAATTCTCCGCTATTATATCCGATACGTTGAAACACCTAACAGATGTCACCAAATGTGGAATGATTGTATATATTTACCCATTCGTCGAATTACATCCCGTCAAAACCCACAATACTATTATAATTGTAAAATCACTGGTATTTCTAAAAGAAGTTGAAAAGCGGTAATTTGCCTTCGGCAATTCGTCACTCTGTTAATATGGTGTTTACAAAATAAGGATTAGGGCGATTTCCGAAATTTTTAACTCAGGTATCGGTGTGGCTCTCAGACGTATAATGTATTGCCTCGTAAATGATATTTGTCGCATTTTTATCTTCTATATAAGCGTTAGACACTGTTTACTGTCTCTCAGTTCGAGTCCATTCGTGTGCTCGAATGCCTGAAGATGCCGAAAGGCGAAACCCGGGTCGTTAGTGACAAAATACATGGAAGTGTACAAAATCTCAATAATCCAAATTTAACTATTATTGTTTGACTTTGACATTGTATTCCACATTCACACAATTTAAAATAATGTGTTATTTTATACTGGCGAAAACTGGGTGAAGAAGTGTCCCGCACCGTCGATACGACGACAATACCGATTGACACAGGCTGTGGATACCATATACCATGGTAGAATTTCATTTGTCAGTATTAACCGTTCCGTATTCATGGTGTAACAATGAGTTACTTCGGCATTTAAACCTTTAAATTATCTGTGAAATAGGTTATACAAAAAATTGTAAAATTTTACTATTTGTGAATAAAATAGTTATACATATAATAAAAATACATTAGAGTTTATGTCTTTTTTGTATCCTTAATAATAATTTGAAAACATCGTCAAATTTACCGAAAAATACAAAATTATAGTAACAATCCGAGATGCATGACCGTACCGTATGCAACCGTTTTATTTCAAACGGCACCGAAACACGTCTCGAGCTTGTTCTGCTATGAAAATTTAGATTCTTGCGTCTTTCGATAAATTCTCATAGTTTGATGTATTTCAGGTTTTTTTACACAGAATATGACATAAAATAATTACCTAATACTATATAAATCCATATGTCACTTTTTATAAAATTTTCACTTCGTTTTATAAATGCGTTTGTATGACAAAACCCACATGGTAACGAATTGTGACTGCATGAGATCCGAAGGATTTTTTAGCATGAAAACGGGAAGGTTAAATAAATACACACATTCTTATAGCTTAGTTGTATGAATTCGTTTTTGATTTTAATTTTTGTGGTTGCTAAAAAAGTTTCCGATGATAGCTCAAATCTCAAACACATCCTTCGTCGAATCGATTAGTGTTTATAATATCATCTTCCTCTCTGCCTATATTTAACCATGGTATTATTATATTAAGACGTATTATTAAATTTAATACAAAAGAAACCCTTGTCAAACATGTGCATATATTATTTTTCATGCATAAGCCCCTTTAGAACATTATTCGCCATACTGTCAGTTACAGATTCGATCCGAGGACCTTTGCCCTCTCAAGTGTCTGATTTTCCCGCTGAGCCACTTCACTTTTTGAAATATTTCGGCAAGTGATCGTGCAGGGCCGGAGCGACAAAATATGAGGACATTTTTTTTAATAATCTTATATATAATAGCTCAGACCGCTCTGTAGACGCATTATTATTATCATATATTACATGTAGGTATGAAATTTTCTCATGAAGCAAGCGTTCGCGGTAAACAATGCTCGAACAGTTCCGACGTACTAGCTACTTTATACATTCAGTATTTCAATTTTTATATAACTAACGATAGCATTAATTAATTTTCGTTCTGTATTGTAAAAATACACTTTTAATCATTTTTACTAGTATTATTTATGTATCATTGCCGCCTGTCAACATTCGCTCAATGCGCAGAAACAGAGAGAGAGTGAGAGTTGGTCTGTATTGTCGTGTGCTTTCCGTTACAAACAGAAAATTCTTGATATATTTCTATTATTATAATTCAGCGGTCGCCAACCGGTGGCCTGTGGACGAGTCAGTCCACGAGAAAATCTTGGTGGTCGGCAAAGTAATTGCAATAACGAAGTTGGAGCCATGAAGCCATCCATAAACCTATTACCATACTAATTCATTATAAAAAATGTAACTTTAATGATTGTTATTTTACATAATTATTTCAGTACTGTTTTAAGAAAAAAACATGTAAGTGATCCGCGAGATTCAACATTGTAAGTTTAGTGGTCCGTGAGGTCTAAAGGTTGACGACCACAGCTTGAATTGACTTATACTTAAACAATCTTAATTTTCATATTGTTCTCTCATTGTTTTTCTTTTATACATATAACTTGTAAACTGGTATCACTGCGGTTTATATTTTTGAACCATGCCCTCTACCAACGTGAAATATATGAACTCCCAATGAAGCATTTCAGCACAAGTTGTGTTACGAAAACTGCTTGTTATTTAGTCTTTTAATCTCTTCAGATAGTAGAATAAGATAAGGCTAAGAAACGAATAGCCAAGCTCATCGATCTGTCCACACCCCCCCCCGTTGGGTACAAAACTGTGAAAAAAGTTTGGATTATGAATGTTTAAAAGTGTCTATGGATTCGAGCCCTTGATAGTTTAACCGAGCACCCAAGAGAGTTTATCACTCGTCTACAGGGCCGGTCATTGATATCAATACTTTCGATGTTTTTTTTATGAGAGTTTTACCGGTCCTGTTATTTGCATTAAAAGTCTAGAATATGTGCCTATCCGTGAGGATTAACAGTTAACAATATAATACCTTTAAATTGATAGTCCATAATATGGATTATCCGGTAAGCGGCAAGATATTTTAAAAAGTTGTGTGTATTTTTTGCCCACCTTCTCGTGATTTTGTGTGTTTTTTACCATCATCACGGTAATTAAATTGCGTGGTAATGATTCATATTCATCGCAAAGCAACATTTTTCCTCTTTAAGCGGTCGGTCCATTAAGTTTGTCTGATGATGTTGCCAGTTTCAAGTGGATGCAAGAAGACACATGTCAAATATTTCGTGGAACATCGTCTGCTCTCAGGATGTATTTTTGATTTTTTACACGCCAAAAGGTTAAATAAAAAAAAAAGACTGATTCTCTTATGCCACTCAAGTTAGTATTCAAGTGATGAAAAGTTAAATAAACTAAACTGTAATTTGTAGGTACCTACATTTATTATTTTTTCAAACCGTGATTTTTATGTCAATATGAATTACCGAAAGCATGAGTCACTCGTCAGCTTCGATGGAAATATCAGAAACGCTAATCTCTTCCTTTCCCTCTTTAGCATTGCCTAGTTTGGCAGAAAGACTAAGAAAACCAAGGAGTCGCGGAGGATTAAAAGGAAGTTAAACTTTGTTTTACTACTCCCACATTCCTTTGTTAAATGCAGGCAGAGTAAGAAAACAAATGACTCTCGGAGAATCCAATTAAAGTAGAACCGCGAAAGGTTCGTTTTACTTATGCAGTAATATGACTCGTAGACGGCAATTGACTCGACGTGATTTTCCCCGATTAGGCAAACCAGCAAAGTAGTATTTAAACAGTAAACGTAGAATTAATAGAATTTTTACTTAAAATATATTTTTTTTATAATTAAACATAATTTGCTTTGTTTTATTTCCCACAGTTTTTATAATGATCAGGACCCGTTACGCTATTAACAACCGATGAAATTTGAATCTCAACAAGTTTATATATAAAGAATTGAGTGTTAATAGTTGCAAGGTATATCAAACAATTGGTTCAAAAACTATGACAAGAATTTACAGGTAATCATGCAAGTACATAGTTTAAATGAAATTAAATAGTTTATAATCATAATGTTAAGGACGTATTACAAATATATAAGTGCTAATGTTTAATGAAAATAAAGCTAGATTAGCATTAAAAAGTTTCGGGAAAAAAAATAAGTGGAATTGTAGTCAGTGGTATATTTCCCCAATAGAGGTCGATGTGTTACGAGCTCTAAAATATTGAAATGTTCTCCAGAGTTGTCATACTGGAGGGAAGGCAAAGGACTTTCTTCTGTGCAAAGTTGACACGGTGTTAAAATGACCGGGGACCCTAGGTACTCGAATAGCGGCCAATATATTTATGTGGCCCGGATAAATAAAAGTTTGGTGGTGAACTTATCGTTTTTATGGACGCAGAAACGTTAGATCTTAAACACAGAGATACACAAAATATGCTTCTGCTGTCACCAGTCGAAACAACATATTCCGAGCTTCGGAAGCCCGCTGATGACCATCCATAGGATGTACTCGACGGAGCTACGGGACGGGAACGCTGGGATGACATGGGAAAAAGTAAGAAGACTGACGGGGAACAGAGAATCTTAGAGGAACCGCGTGGTGGCCATATGCACCGAGTAGGGAACGTATATGGTTTTAAAAACAATGATAAATAAACTATGTTATCAACCGTTTTATTTAAAAAAATTTATTGGTTGTTTTGGTCATCAGTTGTCATAAATCGAGATAGGAAGTCGATTGAATTTTGTAACAAATAAATTAAATCACAGTTTATGCTATATTTCTCATAAAATTCCATTTGCCCTTATTCTTTTTTTTTCTTATGACTGCAGTTAGGTATACATATATCTATACAGGTTGTGCTCGACTTACGACCGAGATAAGTTGCTGAACTTTTGTCGTAAGTCGAATTTCATACAAAATATTAAAATTAAATATTGTTCGGTTCAGGTCAGTTTTAGCGGCATCAATTTCATTAGTGGAAATAACCAAAAATGCTACGGATACATTTTAACACATCAGAGCGCGCTTTTCAAATCTCATATTGTAGCCGTCAAACGGCAATAACAATATTATCGCAAATTGGCATGCCGATCCTTTGTTTTTAATAAATGAAACATAATAAAACGTTGTAAACACAATTTTATTATTTGTCTTTAAAACAAGTTAGAAAAAGGTTTGGCTGCAAGAATTGCGTTAAAAATTAAAATTTCCTTTATAATACAAGTGAATGAAACAGGGTTATGCCTGCAAGAATTGCGTTGAAATTACGTTTGATTACAATATTGTTTTACTTCAGTAATAAATAAATTGCGTCATTTACTCTTTTTTGTTGAGGCGGTAATGTAATAGTAAAATTTTCGGCTGATCGATCATAAAAAAAAATGTTTTTTAAAATTTCTGGTCGTAAGTGCAAATCGTCGTAAGTCGACTACTTGTATATATATTACGAATAATCATGTTTCCGGTTACGGCATGCTGCAAAAAAATGTGTAGTAGTAAATTAATGTAGAAATCTATAGCAGATACAATTTAACATGAGCCTCAAGGCTTTTTATTATGATAATTAAATACTGAGCTTAATTTGAAATTATAATCTGTCGAGCGAATCAATAGTTCTCTATTCCTGTTATAGTTAGTGGACCACCTACGGTTTTACATTTTTTCCTAAATGAAGTTGTTAATTCGCGCCAAGGATAAAGTCTCAGCAAATTCACAACCATCGGCCGAATTCATTATGTCTGACAGTTTTATTTTATTTTTATTTGATTATCCAAAGTCAAATAATTTATTTCTCTGCCGTAAAATCAGAGCCATGTTTGTAAGAACATCGTCTTGCGATTCAAATATTGATAGCGATGGCGCCAAAAAAGCTTTTAAAACTGTAACAGAAAAGCAGAGATTCTTCAAGTATTATCGTTCATTGCATTAATATACATATTGTATGTCAATGTTGATAATAATTTCAAGGACAGGTAGTTGTACGGTGTTTATTAAGATCGATACTCTCCCATTTTACATAGATTGATATGTATCCTTAATATATTTATTAGGAATGCTTGCTAGCAACTGTTCAATTCGTCTATTCCAATCTTTTCAAATTCACTAGCGAGCGTAGTTTTTTAGTTCAATGCTGCTAAGTAAGGATTTTAAAATTTCTCTGATTTCGGATAATGTTTATATTGTTGAGATTGGCCATTCATGTTTTCCTTTTCCCGTTCTGTGCTGCAAAATCATTATAAACTCTCATGTATATTATATCACTGTTTCCTAATATGTGGAGCATATCGAACCCCTCACGTCCAATTCTTTTTGGCTGTTGATCAATTGCCCGAATTCTTGAGTGAGTCAGGCAGTAAAAGTAGAAAATTCAAATACTCAAGCTCTTCGATACAGATTTATGTATAAATTGAAAAATTATAAATTGTTCCGCTTAGAGAATTTTCTTGTTTCCGGTGACCAGTTTTTTCGCGATAAAGATGTGACTTAACTTAACCTAATCTATGGAAATGTAGGTATAATTCGTACAGCGTACATTCTATTACAAATGTTTTAATAATCAACAAGAGAAATTTTCACATTTGACTAGGTAAGGTAAAGTAGTTGACCTTTTTTCAATAAAAGTGCTCAAAATAAGAAACGTACACGCAGTATTGCTCTAAATTGTAGACTTCAGACAAGTGAAACCATCTTCTGTCAGATTGAGGAACGAACACATCACCATATATGTCATAGCGGCCATTTGAAAACAACACCTTATGCATTATTATTTTATTTTAAAAAATAAAACACAATTAATTTGTACTACTTTCACATATTTATAATGATCAGGACCGGTTTCGCTCATCGCGAGCATTATCATCAGTTGATAATAAAGTACAAATGAATTTGGATTATCGAGATTTTGTTCACTTCCATGTATTTTGTCACTAACGACCCGGGATTCGCCTTTCGGCATCTTCAGGCATTCGAGCTCACGAATGGACTCGAACTGACAGACAGTAAACAGTGTCTAATGTTTATATAGAAGATACAAATACGACAAATATTATTTACGAGGTAAGATATTATACATCTGAGATCCACACTGATACCTGAGTTAAAATTTCGAGAATCGCCTTAATCCTTATTTTGTAAACAGCACATTAACAGAGTGGCGAATTGCCGCTTCCCAACTACTTTTAGAATTACCAGTGATTTTACAATTATAATAGCATTGTGGGTTTCGACGAGATGCAATTCGACGAAAGGGTAAATATATATACAATCATTCCACATTTAGTGACATCTGTTAGGTGTTTCAACGTATAGGATACAATAACGGAGAATTAGGAAGGTTCAGCTGCTCATTCAGAATTGGCAAGGAATTTAACTGGGTTCTATTGATTTCCAAAATTTCTTGAAAAAATAATTTATGATCCCCATGTTATGATGCAACAGTCGATGTCTTATATTATACAAATGAATTGTTTTTTATTTTTTAAAATATAATGTCTTTCCACCAAGAATTGACAGTCAACACCTTAGCAGTATTTTATTTTGAATTTCGTGAGAGAATTGTTAAGAATATCAGTGAATGTAAACATATCGACTGTTGAAAAGGAAAAGGACGTAACCCACACACATAAAATATTGTGTATAGCCCATACAAAGCGTGTATTAAATTGTATACATTGTGATTATCGAAAAAATATATTTTGAAAAGACGGAGGGGTAAGTCCTTTTGCCCTTCTACAGTCGATATATCATACATAAGTATAGACATATAGTGTATTAACACGTTTTGTGCGGCTTATACACAATATTTTTTGGTGTGGGTTACATCCTTTTCCACAGTCAATATGCTTATTGATTCAACCAAGAGTGGTCTTACAGGAAGCTCTGAGGCAACTCTGATGAAATGTTGTCATGAAACTCCTGATTACACATAATAAACTACTGAAAAAAAGTGGTACACTACTGAAACATTACCATGGATGTTAAAAATTGAACACGATTTTTTTCGTAACAGACCCTTTCCTAATTTTAATTATGATATTAATTTAGAAATTTGATCCATTATGAATACATTTACTTTGTGATCATTCTAACGCTAAACGTTATTTTTGTTGAATTTTTAAGCGGTCAACTATTGGTACGTTTACTTTAAATAATTTTCATTTTTCAAAATTGGGTCACATAAGCACCACATCGTAACTCGACCACGCGAATTAACCTTATTTGAATATGTGGCGGAGTTTCTTTTAAGTGCCTCAATTTTTAATATTTACTTTTAACAAAATAAAAAATTACGATTTCCGTTTAATGACTCAATTATTAACCACACTGTAATAATATGTCTGTCAGTCTGTCAGTATCGTAAAGTACACACCTTTATTTTGAAAATGACTAAAAATGCGAACACATCTACCACACCTGTCAAATAATATAACATTATACCGACGTCAGAAACGTGAGTAATAATATTTCCGAAGTTAGGCAAAATCGCGCCCGAGGTTACCTCCATACATTACTCCTACGCAGAAATAACACCGAAAAAGCCTTAACCTTAAATGTCAATTTAAATGTATTTATGCGAACACCCAATTTCGTATTTTATTTCCCTTTTTAGGCCGGTATCACACTGCAGAACATCTATATATATATATGCATAAAAATGAATGTTTGTTTGATTGTCCTCTATGCGTTCCTTTACCATTCATCCGATTTCGATGAAACTTTGGCGACTGGTTGTGCGCACACCCAGGAAGGTTTCTGAAGAAAAAAAAATTAAAATCTACAAACTAAAAAAATCTAAAAAAAAGAATTAAATACGTAATCAAGACATCTCGGAAAAACCTTCTGATTTATTCGTGTACTCACCAGACGGAAAACAGAAAATATTGTGTATCCAAAAGCACTTCAATAAACAGAATAAGACACAACCCCTTTCTTTCTTTGAGTGGCATTGCAACGCATGCCGGGTACTCACTAGTATTCCATAAAAGAATATGCTGCGTAAAACCATGACCACTGTTGGCTGTGGCGGACTGGCTCTAAAAATATTAGTTTCCATTAATTACAAAATACTAAAGGGACACCTTCCAAAATTTTTGTGGAGGGGGCCCCTACCTTACATACAAATTCCTATGTACTGTATTAATAATGATAAATAAAGAATTTGATAATTACAAAAATTCACATGTGACAAACAGCTAAAATAGACATAGAGAATAAGTATGTAATCATGATGAGTTATTAGTTCATTGCATATCGAAAAAATTGTGTTGATGAAATACCCAAAGTGTTTTATCTTGTATATTTTTATACACGTAAAATGAAAAGATTATTTGATTTTACTGAGGGCCTTTACCATACAGCGGGGCCCACTTGCCATCGGGTAACCTAGCTTATATGGCCAGTCCGCCACTGACTGTTGGTTTTATATACCCTTGCGAGTTTTGGCTGGATTGACAACGAATGATAAACACTTCACGAGTCGGTTCGACCTGGTGTTAGATCGGTCGTCTTACACACAATGACCTTTTTTAAGGCCACTTTGGTACGTAACAATCAGGTCTTGTAAAATTGCTCCTGAAACACTCCTGGCAATCATTGGAAAGAGCATAAGACTGTATTGTAATGGGATACGCCCACTGTAACAAGCAATGGTGGGGACGACGTTGTTTACTATTGGAAGATGAAGATTTTCCATTACGATTGGTTCAAATTTTAAATGAATTGACAACTTTTTTTATTTTTAAGCCATGTTCCATCCCAACATGGAACATATGGCCTGCTAATTGAGGTATATCAACAGAAGTTTTTCTACGATACTGCTTGTTATTCAGTTGTTCACCCTCTCTTTTTCGAAGAGAGTAGTGATAAGATTTGTCGGCCTCTGTGGCTTAGTGGTAAGGGCTTTGCCCTAGCGATCAAGTTGGTCCTGGTTCAAATCTCGGCAACGTCAATATCAAATTTTTTCCCATTTAAATTTGTGATCTTGGATATGATTTTCTAATTTTCATAATATTTGGCGAATTCGCTGCCAGCTGTAATGCCAGATATATTTTTTTAATTTTAAAATAACGTGAAAATAAAAATATCTCTACGATTTAGCATCCGATGGGTGGGAGGTGGGAGAAAATTGTAACCATTACAAGCATCATGCCTTCGGGACAGATATTGAATTTCTATCAAGTACCGTCAGTCGATATCTTAAATTAAATTCATAAATCCATCGAAAAATCACTTGAAATCACCTTAGATAAATATAATGTTTATTTTTAGCTGTTGTTGACACTACAGATAAATTATATTATATAATGCGAAAGCATTTATTTAAACTAATATGAACCTTTTATTTTATTGTTTTACAACATATATGTTTTCCTATTGAAGGCGCCATTACAGGTTATCGTTGATTGTCCGTCTTCTCAATATATTCTTTACATGATCAATGTTAGTATCACTTTAAACATACATGTAATGAGATATTTAGTAAGTACGTTACATACTCGATAAACCTTTTTTTTAAGCAATCTTTCATACAGTGTAATACTGGCATTAGCCTTAACGTGATAACATATATTAAGGAGTAGAGGCGCATGCAAGTGGGCTTGAATTGGCTTTTATTGCGCTTTAAAGTATGCCAACCGCTGTTGATTTAGGACGTTTTAGGTTCAGATGCCCTACAACCTACAAGGAAGGTTGTGCGATTTTCTGTTCCGTAGATCAGGGCTTCCCAACCTTTTTACACTTGCGAACCGGTAAAAAAAAGGAAAACAATTTCGCCGACCACTATACTCAAATATTTTTTTTTATGTTAAATTTTTTTAATCTTATATTGTGTCGGATGTACATAACTATAACTAACAAATATACATACAAAATTCTTGGGAATATATTGAGGTAGGGTTTTGCATCTTGGTTCACATCAAGAGCAGATATTTCCGTTCTCCCTGAGTGTACCTGAGAAGATTTTTGACTATCGATTCCGAAAAAATCAGAGACTATCGTGTTGCATCATCCTACCAATTATTATTTTTTAACAATAACTAAAAATACAAGTAAACTTGCTGGTGAAAAATATCTTATATTTAGTACGTTTGCATGGCGAATTTCTTCAAATTTGGCATACTATTCGCGGCCCTGGCGGAAAGTCTCTGCGACCCAGTGCCGGGCCGCGGACCACTGGTTGGAGAACACTGCCGTAGATTACGCCTTGCAGCAGGAGTTTTAAACTCTTATACAATATTATGAAAGTTTAGCAGTATAGAAAGTAAAAATGCATTAAAAAAAGAACGAATAGATTACAATATCACAAATTAATCGATATACGTAGCACTTCAAATAACAGTGGCTTAGAGCAGTACTTCCCGAACTTTTTCGTTCCACGGCTCCAAAATTTCCAATAAAATTATATTTATTTAGTACGCAAAGGCTTTTTTATCCATATCCATTGCACATGGCCGCCATACGGTTCCTCCAAGATTCTCTGTCCCCCGTCAGTCTTTTTCTTCCTCCCAGGTCATAACAGCGTCCCGTAGCTCCACCGAATACCTCCTATGGATGGGTATGAGCTTATCAAATGCTTTATTACACATTAAATCATATATACCTATACCTGCGTTCTAAAATCGCCTCAAAGACAAAATTTCAATAAAATCCCAAACAATGTGTTCTTACATAAAAAATATAATTATATGTAAAAGCAAAAATGTATAAATAAAAACTTCCAGCTGAAGATTCTACGAATGAAAGCATAATATATAAATAACTAGTGAGTACGCGGCATGTATAACAAGACCTACTATAAGTTACAAATTAAAAAGTTGAGAGTCGGGCCCAGGCCCGGCCTGATTGCACTATGCCTATATCCGTCGCGTAAGTGCAAGCAATAACTTGACAAAGTTTTATCGGAATCAGATGAACGGTATGGCAGTGCATAAGATGCGAACAAACCCACATTGATTTTTATATATTAGATAACGGTAGCAGCTAGTCTCGTAGATCGGCCTTACTTCAGTAGACTATCAACGCCCGCATCAGCTTCGGCTGTTTGATGCCGAAAGCTATTCGTGGATTTCTTACGCGTGAATCAAATGGGAAATAGGTGAGCGCCGTCATAAAGTTGCGTGAAAAAGCGCACAAATCATCAAAAAAATGCGACAGCTGGCAGTCGAACGCGCTACCGATGGCTATCACACCAAACCGAGCGCTAGCTACTCCGACACACGCCACTAAAAAATATGACAGGGCCAGGCGTAAAGAAATATGATTCATTGGAAATATGCTGAACCCTGTTATATTATGATTATGTCAAAAACATTCGATAACGATCTGTTTTATTAAATTCTACAGCTTCGGCCCCCTAGATTGCAAAACTAAATGTGTGTGATATTGTTTATTTTTTTGTATACCGTTCAATACAGCTAAAAATCACCGAAGCTGTATTTTTTAAATCTGATAACTGTTGTAAAACTTTCTTTTATTCTTTCAATAGATACATATCTTCAGTGTTGAGGCCTGTTATGAACCACACTTATATTCCGAATATTCATTAGAGTTAAATAAAAAATTTCAACTTAAAACAAAATAATGTGTTCGGCAATAATTTCTTATTTTACTACTATGAGTGGGTGGCACGTTTAAAAATACTAAGATTGTATGGATTTTTTAACCATATCCGCTCCCAGTGTGGAGCAAATAGCCTACTTATGAAAACTGCTTGTTACTCAGTTGTTCAAACTACCTTTTTTCGAAGAGAGTAGAGATATAAGGATAGCGCTAGGACAAGACTCGTGGTTATCTAATCGCTCTCGCTACGCCTCTTTTTTGAGGATCGGATGGGTGGGAGGGAGTTTAAGACATCACAAACATTGATGACTACGAACAGAAAACCATAAATCGATTGAAAGATCAATTTATGAAACTGTCCACACAGGAATAAACCGAGACATCCATAACTGTAGTATTTTCATTAACGATCTGAAGAATACTAGTTTTAAGTAATTGGACTCGGAAGTTTTTCAAATGTTTGAAATGCTATACCTTTTTCATTTACTAAATTTTAGTAAGTTTCATAATTTATAAAAATAAGTGTGTTCTTACATACGGTAGAGTTCGAAATAAGGAACATTTTGGTATAACTAACTCAATATGTTATCTTTTCGATTTACTGTTTTCTTCCAGAACAGCGACGATATATAAGGTTAAATGGTCTGTTAAATGATTTGAGCCTGCAAGCCTCTTCGGCACGTTGCAACTTCTTTCAAAATTGGTGTCTATAAAATTGATATTGGGAGTAAATCGTGCGGGAGAGGATGACGAAGAATCTGTTTCACATATCAATGCACTTTCTCCGTCCATCTTAATAAATTCTCCAGTAGCCATTTCAACGTCACGGTACTGCGAAAACTATTCAATATCGGTTTGCATCTTTTTTGAGAGCCCATTGTGATCTATATACAAATGAATGTTTGTTTGTTTGTCTGTCCTCTATGCGTTCCTTTACCATTCATCCGATTTCAATGAAAATTTGGTGAATTGTTGTGCGCACACCCGTGAAGGTTTCTGAAAATGAAAATCTACAGCGACATCTCGGAAAAACCTTCTGATTTATTTGTGTACGCACCAGACGGAAAAAATAATATATTAATATATATATAAAATAAATAATATATTGTTTAAAAAGTATGAATGAATTACCATATAAAAAAAAAATCGGGCTTTTCTCTGGAAAAACAAATCTGAGCTTCGGGTCGAGTTCGGGTAACAAGTGTGATATTGAGACTCAGGTTCGGACCGGTACGGGCCTGTGCATACCTCTAATCCAAAAGCACTTCAATCAACAGAATTTAAGCACAATTTTCTTTGTTTGAGTGGCATTGCAACGCATGCCAGGTACTCACAGTTTTGAATAAATGAAACCATTTATAAGCGGGGATCATTATTTTTTATATATACGTTGTGTATTATATATAACACAAGCTGATAACAACCCAACTATTATTACTTACCAAAAATTTATATAAAACCCTACTACAGTAAATTGCCACCCCCACTATCCATTCACCCGGTAATAGGTGGGTGCCTATTTGCGCATGATTACTATTTTATAGCATATCCCAGTACTCCCCTTGTCAATTTATTCATACTTCGATCAAAATGTACGTATTCTAAGTATGTCGGTGCGCGAGCCTATGCAAACATCTGTCTATCAATTTATTACGTATTTGATATTTTCTATGACGCGTGTCCATAGATTAAGGGTAGTCGAATTTACAAAGCGTTTTCAAGTGTAGTGAAGTCCCTATGATTGATTTTTTAGTCTTGAAGTGTTTTCGCTCTTTCAACAAGTATTCAAATTTTGATAACAAAACATTGATTATAATAATTGAATTGGGTCTAGTATGTGCTTTTATATACACGATGGAATATTCAAATATCGTAATAGCCCAATTAGACTGATCGACGTCGTAAATATACAAATTATTAAACGTTATATTGAATCAATATGTCAAACGTATTTATACGGTCTGTCTATTTAATTTGTTAACTGGCAACAATCTTGCTCGCAAGTTCAACTTTTGTTTTATATAAATACTTTAATTGATTTATAAAATAGTTTTCCATACATTCGTCAATCAATTGGATTGAAAACTAATGTTAAGGGATGGTTTATTTTGCGAGTAATTCAAAAGTTATAAATATACTATCGTTCAGAATTTCACTTTATTTAAGACATCAGTTTTAGTGATATTTTATCACCACTTGTTTCTACACATTTCTGTAAACAGTTCTCTTAATTATTTCATTAATTTCTCTGAAAAATACATTTAATGAATATTACGTCAAGGGCTCTTATACCTATTTCACGTTGAGAAAGAATATTGTTTAAAAAAACGAGCACGATTATAGAATTCTAAATTATCAAGTTAGTATTATAAAATCAACAGTATAAATATATTTGTTTTACAATTAATTATAATGCATTTTTAATATATAGGACACGAATGTTATCTTTCTCAACTGATTCATGTTAAGGTTTTACTTCATATGTAAAATTAAACGCCGAACTTTAGCTGTGACAAAAAGGTTTGTTTACATCCAAAATATAATTAAATATCCCTTTCCTTTTGTTTGAATAATTTTCTATAGAAAATTTCAGAACCCGTGCGAACTTTGGTGCTCATTATCTCGCAAATCGTTAGTAGGTTTTCTTTCTAGCAACTTTACGTAATTAGCAAACTGTGTTTTCACTTCCTGTGATTTTTTTTAGAAAAGAACTTTTGTCGAATTTGAGTGTGAGGTAAATATTTCGCAAACTAAGCACAGTATCCTTAGCAATACACATATCGATATGATTACACTGTGTCCTAGGTCTTCTTTCTTACCAATCAAAAAATACTTTCAATCAGTTCGGAATAAAGTAATGGTTTTATTCGATTTTTAATTGATTACGTGACTAAAAACATCGCCCAGTAAGATAGCATTACTTGTCGAGAAAAACGTACATGTGTAACGGAAATAGCACAGGAAGTATTTAATCGAATTTCATAAATAACCAACATAGTGCTTATAAGACAGCCATTTTAATTTTATTTATGGTGTAATATAACTACATAAAGACAAAGTTTGAGGACGAGTGATGTCAAACCCTTTGTCGCTTACCTAGGTAAACATTTTCAAAGCGAGTGCCAAAAAGCTTCATTATTTTGTTGTTTTTTAGTTTCACTTAACAGGAACCCAACTACTGGGGCATACAAAAGTTATAGGTATCAAATAAAATCGATAAATAATGCCTAACTATGTATTGTTGAATTTATAATCGATATGGTTTTATAGAAAATTTTCCAGTCTTTAATTCAACATTAAGAGTAACTAAGTATAACTTTCAAATTGTTGTGACTAATATTTTTTTTCATTAGTCATACAAATCGCATGCAGTCGCTGATGAAAAAACAAATATAATGTTTGGTTAGCATGACAGCATAATATATCTAGTTTTGTTATAAATCGATTTACCGTAGAATAATTTTACGCATGTTTATTTGGCTTATTTGATTATTTGATTAAATACATTTATGTATAGGGCGAGTGTTCCTAATGTCGGACGTCGCCAGAGGTCGGCCTTTTGAGCTTAAAACTTAAATAATAGTGGATACTAGTCTTGCCACTTGCCAATGTATATCTGCACTATGCTGACCTATAAAATAGAATCCGCAAATAAAAAATACACATTTGTACTTCGCAAGTTTCGACAAATTCATCTTATATGGGGATCGCTAACAAAATATACTTAATATTGTCATGCTTTCCATCATTATGTTTTTTATTGCTCTGTCTACTATCAGTAGACTATTTCACGATATTCATGATGTTTCATACTGATGGCCGAACACTGAGAAACGAAAGGCCGACCATTGGATTTTGGGGGCTGACCACGGGGAGAATTAGCATTTTTTTTTTGTAAACTTCTATTATTTTATGCTTGGTACAATATTATAACTACATCGGCGTCCGTGGCGCAGTTGGTTTCGTCGCTGGCTACGGTTACGGATGTCTCGGGTTCAATTCCCGTTGCGGACGGTGTTCATAGATTGATCTTTCAATCGATTTATGGATTTCTGTTCGTAGTCTGTGAGTCCTCCCTCCCACCATTCCCATCCTCACGGGGCGTAACGAGAGCGATTAGCTAACCACTAGTCCTGTCATAGCCCTATCCTTCTATCCCTACTCTCTTCGAAAAAGAAAAGAGAGGTTGAGCAACTGAGTGACAAGCAGTTCTCGTAGAAAAATTCTGTCAAGATACCTCAATTAGGAGACCATATGCTCCACATTGGGAGCGGACATGGAAAAAAAAACAATATTAACAATTTTATTTTTAGTCGCTTACAATTACTTAATCCCTGTTTAATGGAATAACAGCAAAGAAAATATGTATTTATCGTTCATTGACTCAAAATCTCTTTTGAAAGTACACCTGTCGCTTAACTGGCCGACCACTGGCGAAATGACCCTAGCGTTTATAATACTCTGCATTAATTGCTTGTTATATTTGTAAACAAGAATAACCCAGGTGATTTTTTTTTTGAATGAATTATCTTGCGTGCGGTATGGTATAATTATAATATCGACTACTCTGTTACAATGTTTGCAAGTCAAAAATGTGCAGTTTTGAGTTGATTATAAGAAAATACTTTGAATACCGATATCCGATATTGTCACAACGAAATCTGTAAAAACAGTCAGCTCGAGTCCAAAATTGCGATTTTGACTTCAGTACATTTTTTAACGAAAAGCAAACATACTTCGATGTAAAATTAAGAAACGATTTGATACAATAATAATAGAAGCACTCTTATACTGTTAAAAAGATTGTTTTTTTAATATATAATTCAAATATGTTTACTAACCATATAAACGAACTTTTTTGTACTATTATTTAATATGCCAATTCGTTTACGAATAGGTATCTGAGATTCAAGCCTTGGTATCGATTTAGTGAATTTTGTTCGTATACATGGATGTTTGTGTTATCTAGAATTCTCTCCCACAGATCCGAACCTAAAAACGGGGTGAAGCGAGAGCAAACAGCTAACCACTCCACTAGTCCTATTCTATCCTTCTATCTCTTCTCTCTTCGAAAAAGAGATGTTCAGCAATTGAGTAAAAAGCAATTGTAGTAGAAAAAAACTTCTGCTGGGATACCTCCATTAGGAGTTCATATGCTCCACACTGGGAGCAGACATGGTGAAAAATGTATGCCAATTCACCAATACATCAAACCTTTTGTCAATCTATGTATTCAACATATTGCCAATTGATTACTTCGGCGGCTTATACGAATTTTATCACATATATCCAATTATTGCCGTATCAAATATATAATAAACTATATTTATAATTCTATCGTTACTTGATTTTATAGACTATTGTGTTTAGAACGTCTTGTAAGACTTTTTCGTAATAATTCAAAACGTGAAATATTAAATTACTCATAATTAAGAATTCATATTTTGTAACCGATCCCGACATATTGAGTGGACCTCAGAGGTCAGCTGTTAATTTGGGTCGATGAAGACGTATCGACGCTATTGCTTTTATGGACACACTGTGTCTGAACCTATCAACGCAGCGGGTGCATACTAAAATGCATCGCTCTTTTTCGTTGGGTTGGGCGACTGCACCGTTGCATTTGGGAAGAATGCACGTGTGTCGTCACCCGTCGGCGGCAGGATAGACAAGAGGGGCGCACGTGGATGGGGTTAAGGACACGTGTATTATTGTACGATGTACCAACGGTGTACCGACAAAATGTCTACGCGACAAATGGTTTACCGACGCCATTTTTACTATAAAAAATTTCTGATAATGTTTATAATGTCCAGGAAAAATCGGAAACCTGAAATATGTAAATTTAAGACAAATGTAAAATTACGTCGTTTCTGGATTAGATTTTTACAAACTTTCTTTAAGAATGAGGTAAAATACTAAAAAAAAATTGCGTCGTCTCCGGGTCACAGATGACTTGATAAAAAAAATGCTATGTATTCGTTTTGAAAATATCCCCAAAAATAGTTTTAATATATGAAAAGTTTATCATTAGATGACGTGTTTTGGTTTAGCAATTTCGAAGAAGTGTACTCTCATGGATAAAAGTAATTTGTTAAGATATTGTTGCACACGTTTTGCAGGTTGTGTGTAAAGGCATCCAATCCCGGACCCTTTTTCTGATCCCGGGATTTTGGGATCGACATTTTTTCAATCCCGGAATCCCGAGATTGAAAAGAAGCCAGGATTTCATTAAAAAAAATAATTCTACATAATTGTCTTAAATTTACATATTTCAGGTTTCCGATCTTACCCGGACATAATTAACACTATCATAAAATTTTAATAGTAAAAATTTTGTCGGTAAACCATTTGTCGCGTAGACTTTTGTCGTGTACATTTTGTCTTTAGACCATTTGTCGTGGAAACGTACCAACTGTCTCCTGAACGCCCACGCATTTAATGGTTGTTCCTGATGGGACAACTGTATTTTTCGTGTACCAAACTCAACCGCGGTATACTGGTCGCCCGTTGAGCTATTTATTATCGACCGTGACAAGAATTATCGAAATAATATAAATTAGAAGTCAGTTAGTTGACAGTGAAGAGTTCATTGTGTTTTTCATGTGATATAAACTACTCATATTAAAAAAAAAAAAACTTGGATGAACTAAAACTTACCTTATTTTTTGCTGATTAAGAAAAATGTGCGGAAATATTTTTTTGCATAATACATATTGCGCATTCAAGCTTGAGAAGGTATCATCAATTATTAAAAGAAATAGATATTCAAAGCACTCGTTTAAAATATGTGAAAACAAGGTTTAAATCATTTAACACCTACTTTTCTTGAGTACTATTTTATGGTAGACCGCTTAAATAAGTTTTAGCAGCAAGTTGACTTAAGAGAGTAAAACTTTAACCATATTTTTTTATGTAGAAAGATGATATGAATGTAAATTACATAGCGAGGCTGATATGATTTCAATTTCTCATACATTTTTTTTCACTACTAGGGGGAACTCGGCATGCGTTGCAATGCCACACAAAAAAAGAAAGTGTTTGTGTTTTAATTCTGTTTATTGAAGTGCTTTTGTGTAAACAATATTTTTCGATCTGGTGTGTAAACGACTAAATCAGAAAGTTTTCCAAGATGTCGCTGTTTGTACGTATTAGAGTCTTTTTTTTAGATTTTTTTTCAGGAACCTTCACATGTATGATTCACAACAACTCGCCAAGTTTCATTGAAATCGAATGAATGGTATAGAAACGCATAAGGGACAAACAAACATTCATTTTTATATATATAGATAAAACAACACACAATCTATTATATAATAACATTACCCTAGCAGTGTTGTAGTGCTAAATAAAAAACGTACCAGAGCGGTCATTTATTTCCACCTCCTCTTTTTTCATTTTTTTCACGGTATATATTTTTTGCATTCTCGTAATAATATCTGTCGGCTGGACAAGTTTTGATGCAAAACTACAAAATACTACACACAATATTTTATATTTTTTAATATACACGAAAAGTGAGTTTCAGGTAAAAAAAGTGGTAGGCCTGGCTTGAAATGAAGTACCAGAGCGGCACCCTGGCTCCACTACACCACTGGACCCTAGTAATGCCTCTGCGAAACTGTGAAACTGTTAAAACGAAGAATATGTTTTTAACCATTTATTGAACGAGGATTATTATTTATACGACGACCGGTTGTTAGCTATTCTGATATAACGAATTTCAGAGTGGTGGCAGTAGAGATTCCAAGTATTCGTCATTATCAACAAGTCGAATAGCTTCTGAAGTATGAAAATAATATTAACAATTCGATTTAAATAATTAATAACATAACATTATATAAATACACATTCCAATGCCATTCGATTGTACTGCATGTTTGAAGGGTTTTTTAGCCCCGAGCTATTCGTCAACCTCAAGTGTTATCATAGGACTAGTATAACCGTACTTGTCATAGATGACGGTATTGAAATTGAAATACTGAATGACTAAATTAGCTAGTACGTCGGAACTGTCTGTGCGTTGTACAGCGAAAATTTCATACCTAACGTCAAAAAACAAAAAAATAAAAAAACGTCTACAGAGCGGTCTGGGCTATTACATATTAGATATTGAAAGTTGGGTGAAGGCAAAATATCACTACTTAAGGTATTCATTATTGTTCTTGAAATCTGGAGAGATTGTGATGTGATCTTTCGTCATCGATTTTGTAAAATATTTCATTAAAAATTATTACAAATATTCGAATATCGAATGGTTAAAAATGGGGCGAATATGTTCGGATATTGCATATTCGAATATTCGAGTTGGAATCCCTAGTGCTCGGCTCAAAAAATGTATTTTTGCTTTGTTATAAAAATTATTGTGCTAAATAAAAAAGTGACGACCGGCAGCTGATTCGGAAATGGAGTTTCTTGAAATTTTAAACAGTGTTGTTGTACTTCGGGTATTCCATCGGTATTTTTGCTTTTACGGTTCAAAAAATATTGTATCGGGTTGTAAAATCTCTCATTTCGTGTTCAACATATTTCCGATGTTGCCGTTGACATCAAGCTTTTGCATTTCAAGAAGGCAATATACTTTTTAAATTGTTTTATTGCCTAGACGGCGTGATGAATGAGTGTTGTTGAAGCAACAAGAATTGAACGATAACACATCATTACGGCATCTTAAGAGAGGAATAAAGATACAAAAAAATATTCATAATACAGGTAGTCCTCGACTTACGACAATTCGCACTTACGACAAAAAATTTAAAAAAAATTGAATTTATTTATTTCTGAAGTAAAACAATATTGTCATCAGAAAGGAATTTTGAAGCAATCCTTAATTATTGAATACATTATAAAGCAAATTTTAATTTTCAACGCAATTCTTGCAGCCATACCACTTGTTTTACAAAGCAAATAATAAAAATGTGTTCACAACGTTTTATTCCCTGTTTTATTTATTAAAAACAGGATCGGCATGCCAATTTGCGATAATATTGTGATTGTCATTTGACAGCTACAATATACGATTTGAAAAGCGTCCTCTGATGTGTCAAAATGTAGTCGTACCATTCTTGGTTGCAGTTGCTTTATTTATACAAAAGAAATTGACACCGCTAAAACTAACCGAACAATATTTAATTTTAATATTTTGTAAGGAATTCAACTTACGACCAAAGTTCAGGAACGTGTCTCGGTCGTGAGTCGACCTGTATATCTACTATTGAATACAATTCATTTTGAAAAAGCTCATTTAACTCAATTAACTTTTGAGCAAACATAAACCAGAAAGTATGAACTCAATGATAATATAACTTCAATACAACTTCAAGACCTCCACTAAGTCCTACTACAATAAATCGATTTCAACCACACCGGTGCCACACCGTTAAAGAGTTCTGATAAAGAACTTCGAAAGATATAATTCTTACGAACTGTCATATTAATTAGGTTAGTTGAAGACCTTGGCCTAAAACAGCAAATGTCACAAAACTCATTTTGTTCAGGAAAGGGTAAAAACATAATATCTTGGTTGTAAAAGACCTTTACTGTTTCCATACAAATGGTCTGGACTACTATATATTATTTTGGAAAGGTGGCATATTTTTAAGAGCTGATTTGAGGGACTTTTAAAAAATCTATCTTTGCACAGTTATATGGAGTCATAAATAAGAAATCGAGAAATGCAATAAAATGAAAATGGAAAATAGTGGACATGTTGTTTTTAGGCAAAGGTCTTCCTTTTATTTGACATTTATCTGTAAGAGCTCCGCTTAGCAATCAGATATGTCAATATTATAATGATAAGTTGATATTCAGGGCGTGATATGCTTACTCCTCGAGTTGATCTTGACTACCCACGATTATTTAAAAAATATTTGTCTCGTTCGTAATAAGATTGAATACCAATTTTTCTCTTATTAAATTTAAATGATCTTTATAATGAAATCCATTTAATAAATTGTGAAATATTGTGAGTTTTGTTTCTGTTAATATAGCTCAACTTATTGAATAATCGTTAATCAAAGCAATACCAAAAATTAAATTTAAAAATTTTCTGATATACAAACAATTACTGCGGGTAATAAAATTTGTGATAATAATTTTACAACACAATATGTTTCTACCCAAATATTTTATTGTGGTGATAATACTCGATAGAACGGTAAATATTTAAAACCTTTTTCAACCCCCCCGCCTGTTTATGGGAAAATAAAATTTATTGGTAACAAGTTTTAAAATTTTGAAGAAGTTAGCTGTAATTGTAACTTGTAAATCTTTTTTATGTCGAAATCGATAGTAATAGTCATAGATTCAAATTAAAACTTAGAACTGTTAAGAAACAGATGTATTCTATAATTTAAGACATCGACTGAGGGTGCTTGATGGAATTTCAATATCAAATTTGGATTATTGAGATTTTGTACACTTCCATGTATTTTGTCACTAACGAACCGGGTTTCGCCTTTCGGCATCTTCAGGCATTCGAGCACACGAATGGACTCGAACTGACAGACAGTAAACAGTGTCTAACGTTTATATAGAAGATACAAAACGACAAATATTATTTACGAGAGACAAATATTATATACGTCTGAGAGCCACACTGATACCTGAGTTAACATTTCGAGAATCGCCTTAATCCTTATTTTGTAAACAACACATTAACAGAGTGGCGAATTGCCGCTTTCCAACTTCTTTTAGAATTACCAGTGATTTTACAATTATAATAGCATTGTGGGTTTCGACGGGATGCAATTCGACGAAAGGGTAAATATATACAATCATTCCACGTTTAGTGACATCTGTTGTGACAACGTATAGGATATAATAACGGAGAATTAGGAAGGTTCAGCCGCTCATTCAGAATTGGCAAGGAATTTAACTGGGCTCTATTGATTTCCAATTTCTATATAAAAGTTAGACACTGTTTACTGTCTGTCAGTTCGAGTCCATTCGTGTGCTCGAATGCCTGAAGATGCCGAAAGACGAAACCCGGGTCGTTAGTGACAAAATACATGGAAGTGTACAAAATCTCAATAATCCAAATTAGATGTAAAATAATACATTACTGGGCTTTGTAATTCAACCCTTTTAGGTTTAAAGAAACCTATCTCGATTTTAGGCGATTTCGAGTTTCTTATTGGACATACAATGATATAATACTGCTCGTGACAATGAGACTAAATCAGAAGGATCAACTGATGAAAGATACATAGTTCAATTTTGATAATGATTGATTACTCGGGAAGAATTTTTGGGCCTTCTTGTAACATTATATACGTTTCTTTGACTCAAAGCATCCGAGTTTGAAAATAAAATAACACAGAAATAATGTTGTGAATTCATTATACGTGTTTGTTTTTAAAAAATTGATAACAAATTGATCACAAACAGTTTAATGTCAAAGACAAAACTGATTGAACAGGGAGCTTTTCAATGATTCTAAGTAACCTTAACTCTGGACAGTTTTTTTAAACCATATTCGCTTCCCACTTGGAGCATATGGCAATCATACGATTACTCCGAAATTCTCTGTTCTCCGTCAGTCTTCTTGCTTCTTCCCAGGTCATCCCAGTGTCCTGTAGCTCCGCCGTGTATATCCTATGATGGTAATCAGCGGTTTTCCCGAGCGACGTAATCCATCAGGTTGGTAAAAGAGATAAGCAGGATTTAGGCTATCCTGGGGCATCCGCAGCACATCGTCGCTTTTTTCTTTTGGAAGAACTCTTCCACAGTTACTTTCTAAATATTGCGGAATATGGTTAAGTCCCCGGAAAATAAAATAAGTTCAAAGTGTTGGAGGACGACAAAAATAATAAATAACACATCATGGTAAGCACGTGTCACCAAAATCATCTTGTAAGTTTGTACGATCTTATTACCAGCGACGCGTTTTGCTATTATTTTATTACTGGTAATATTATAGTCAGTTCGTAGCGTCGCTGGTTACGGTTACGGATGTCTCGGGTTCGATTCCCGGTGCGGACGGTTTTCATAGATTGATCTTTCAATCGATTTATGGATTTATGGATTAGTCTGAGTCCTCCCTTCCTCCCACCCATCCCATCCTCACGGGGCGTAGCGAGAGCGATTAGCTAACCACTAGTTCTCTCGTAGCCCTATCCTCCTATCCCTACTCTCTTTGGAAAAAAAAGAGAGCTTGAGCAACTGAGTAACAAGCAGTTCTCGTAGAAAAAGTCTGTTAAGATACCTCCTTTAGGAGACCATATGCTCCACATTGGGAGCAGACATGGAAAAAAAAATATTATAGACCAGAAGGCACTTCCACCTATATACCGTCAATATTCGCCCAACACTCCCACACACACACACACACACTCTCTCTCTGTCTCCCTTCCTGCTTCATGCGCAAGATATATATATTATACAAAACAAATATTTTTTTCGTGCTGTAATAGCTAATTCAGACATGGTTATTTTACTTTTATACGTTAAAACAATATCATTGAATTGAAAAAAATATTTTTGCATACTTATTTCGTGACATTGCTTATTTCCCTCAGTATCCTAGTAAAATAATTTGTTTTATAAAACATCGAAATGATGCTTTTATATCCGTGCTGCATTTTTTACGATTATTAAAAAAAACCATGGGCATGAATTATGAATCAGAAATAGGTATTGAGAATAAATGCTAGGTAACCATAGATTAAAAAAAATATTTGTTCAACAAAAAAAAAAAAATCAAAAATAAGCACGGTGAGGCGTAATAAGTCTCGACCATTGTGAATTGGAAAAAAATGTTATTTTGGCCTAGGGGGAAACGATTTTAAATAAATTCTATAAGCGTGTCTTTTGTTAGTTTTAAACAATTGTTCGAGGTCCCATTATGCTTGGATTTATATTCATATAATATCAATGTTTGTATAAACGTACTCACTTTATTGCTTTTTGCTAACTAAGTATTATGAAAAAATATATTGTATATAGTTGCGTATAGATAATGATGATTATTATAATTTTCTATTATTATTTTTGTAATCGAGTCCGCGAAGTATGCTCTTTGCTGTGTAGATTCTTCATCCAACACAAAGTGAACAATATAAATATAATAAATAACAATTGTTTACGAGTTATATAAGATGATGAATGTCTTATATACTACCAGGTAGTAATATTATAGTCGGCTACGTGGTGCAGTGGTTGACTTCGTTGGCTACGGTTACGGAAGTCTGGGTTTCAAGTCCCGTTGCGGATTTGTGGATTTTTGTTGGTAGACATGAAAGTTATTGATGTCTAAAATTCCCTTCCACTCTCATCCGATCCTGAAAACCGGGCACAGCGAGAGCGATTAGCTAAATTCAAGTCCTGTAGTATCCCTTTCCCTATCCCTCTATTTCTATTCTCTACGAAAAAGAGGTTGAGCAACTGAGTAACAAGCAGTAGTAAACTTCTGTTGAGATACCCCTATTAGGAGGCCATATGATCCACACTGGGAGCGGACATGGCTTAAAAACTTTTTTTAGATCATGCAGCTACAATATTCGCAACACTCACTACGTATCTCTGTTTCTCTGTACATGCGCAGACACCGTGTGTGTGCGGTGCACTGCGTTACACAGAGATAGACAAAAAATATCTATTGGTTAGCCAATCGCGCTCGGTCGCCTCTTTCTTAGGACCTTCTGGGTGGAAGGGAATTTAGACAACATAAATCCATAAATGGATTGGAAAACCAAAGTTTTTCCTGAGTATATTCTTTGGTCAATCACAACGTGAGAAATGTGTTTAAATAAGAATCGATTACCAGTTACATTCATATCATCGTTTTAACTAGCAAACTGTAGAATGTTTTAAATCTCAATACATTCAATATTTACCAATGCATTTTTGAATATCACATATGTTATAAGAGTTATGATTTAAAATTATTCATAAAACATAATTATGTAAAATTGCTAGAATAACGTTTGTAAAAACTGAATTTATTGCGTTTTATATCTCTCAGGTCATAATATTATTGTGTATAATATTTGCAACACTCACGACCTCTCTCTGTTTCTATGTACGTGCGCAGGCACCTTGTGTGCGTATCTGTGTGCGTGCTGCGTTACAGAGAGATGGACAAATTAAATTAAATTTTTAGTGGGTAGCTAATTGCGCTCGCTCACCCCGTTCTTAGGAACGGTTGGGTGGGAGGTTATTAAGACACTTAAGACATCCAGGCCTTCGACCATAAAACCATAAAAATATATTGGTAAATCAATTTATGAATGTGTAAAGACGTACAGGAGAATTAAACAGCAGGCTTATAGACTGAGGTGTCGACACAATATTCACTTTCACTGCTTTGATAGGAATTTATCGATAACAAATAAATATTCGATTATGACAGGATGTAGGTGAACAATATTTATACAATGGCCGCTAGCTGTCTAGAGTTGTAAAAATGAAATACCAGAAGCATGTCTTTCTACCAGGGATCAATCATCTGTGTGAAAGTATTTACGCATATTCAAACATATATATATGACAAAATAAATGCAATATAGTATATGTCAATTTTGTCCATCTATCTGTAACGCACAAGACAATTGAATTGCACGATTCTCAGTGTCCGAGTGTGTGTGGGTGTGAGCGTGAATATTGAGCGAATTTTAACAGGTTGCACTGCCACCTGCTGTATAATATTGATAGTATTTAATAATAACCTTCCCTGTAATAAAAAATATAAACTGTCGGCTTTACTAACACAACACTGATCTATGCACGAGAAAAAAATTATCAATTTTTTAAAGACAAAACATTGAATTTAAATAATAAATTCATTCCAATATATATTACTTTTAAGGTGTTAACTGTCAATTCTTGGTGGACTTTAAAATAAAACACAATTTGTACTACTTACATATTTATAATGATCAGGACCGGTTTCATCACGAGCATTCAGTTGATAATGCTCGTGATGAGCGAAACCGGTCCTGATCATTATAAATATGTGGAAGTAGTACAAACAAATTGTGTTTTATTTTTTAAAATCCAATATATATCTTTCATTATTTATCCTTTCAATTTTCTTCTGAAACATGAAAAGTAGTAACTTAGAAGGCGATGTATGTACAAATCTCGTTGGTTTACCCAGATTTAATAAGACTATTGGTAAAATAAAATTATAATGTTGTTAGTCAAATGATTTGAAAAATACATGAATTTTGTTATATTCATGTTTGAGCATTTTACACCAGTTAATTCAAATCTAGATATTAAATGTCATGCATTTATTTCCATTAAATCAGATTTTATTACGTCTTGTATTGGTTTTTATAATAGCAAAAAAACTTCAATGCGATAGTTTAAGCGGTGACAATACGAATGTCAAAACGAAAGAGTATATTATTCTATTTTAAATATATTCCTGCTATGCTGTGCGCAATTGCTGTTTGTCTTGTATTCACTCACGTAAGTCAACCATAAAAACAACGTCTTCTTCGATCATATTCACATCCTATGTGGAGCATATGCCGTAGTCACCCGGCTCCGCCTATTACATCCTGTGGATAGTACCAGATGGTCTTCCAGGACGCCGGAATCGCGCCGGTGTGAAGAAGAGTCAAGCAGAATTGAGGCTCTCCGGTGGCATCCGTAAACGCCATTTCCAACGTCTCTTCCATGACCACTGAATGTGCCAGTACGTTACCTAATCTCTGAGTTTACCCCCGGTATCCGATGGAAACATCCAATGTACATAATGCCCTTTTATTTGAGAGTTTAAAAAACGTTTTTCTAATGTTACTCCAAAAACTAAGCCGCCTGTTAAATAAAAGAAATTATTTTTATTCTGCACGTACTCCTATGGTAGGCAACCGCTCACAATAATTTTAAGTGATAGCTTATTTCCTTTTCCGTCCGAAGAATTGCTTTCAATTTGTACAGCTGTCATGTATAACAAATTATTAATACCGGCATTACATCTTCACTGTACGGAATCGTTATGGAAGTTTTCATTTTTACAAACCCGACGCAGGAACTGAAAAGATGTCGGTTATTAAATTAATTTTATAGTGCCACGCATAAAACGAAATGATCTCTCAACCGATCTTTTAGGCTTGAATGAATAAGATAATTTAGTCAAATGAGGTGTAGGTGTTATATATATATTCCACATTATATTTAATGATTACAAGTTGTGTTGCGTAATATTTCAGAAGCTCTTTGATACTAATCGGTAAGGGAATGGGCATGTTAAAGTAAACTTTTGATTTAGTCAAGTTTTAAATCACAGTACGAACAGTTGCTGATTGGAATTTAACATTTTTTTTACAGCAAATCTACAATCAGTATAAGAAAGGGGATTTCTTAATTGTTTTAAGCCTTAACTTAGAATACATACAGGAAAGGAATGTCAGCACTTGGTCTGTACTCTTTACCCACTTGCAACATTAAAGCAATGAGAATACGTTTACCCTTTGACACCGCCCCGTACTTATGGGACGGACAGGGTCTTCAAAACCAATCTGCAGACTCTTTCTATTAATGCAAATTTAAAATGTAATATCTCTCCGGAGGCGTTCAAGAGTAGTTTGTCATATTTGTTTGGTTGCCGCTGTTTGTTTACAGTTAGAAGTGGGCAAAGGGCTTGCGATTCTGCAAGGGTTTTTAGTCACCTCTCGACCTTTCCCAGAGGGAGTCGTCGGCCGACGTAGCGGTGACTTAGTCCACCGCTTGCTAGTAAACCCACTTACAGAGTTTAAATTTAAAAATGTGTAAATCTGTTGTGTAACTGTCTTCAAGAAAATTATATAAACTAACTGCAATAAACGAGAAAGTAGACTGAATACGACCGGGTTTTAATGGGAGACGAAGGAACCGTTGAATTGTCCTGTCCCCGGACGCGAGCTGTGAAGCTTGTTGACTCACCGCGCCCCTGCTTCTCCCCGCTCTCCACCTTCCTCCCTCGAGCGGCGAGACGTTTTCGTTCATACTCTCTCACCTTAAATCAAGTCACAGTTAAGTCATATAAAGTGAAATCAAGTCTTAACTGAAGTTGCTTAACCTAACATTTTAAATAAAGCAATTCTTGTGGGCGATAGCATCACTGCATATTTTGATGATGCAAACATCTCTGTAGATCGTTGTGAGACGGGTGCGTTCATTTGTTTGCGTTAGTCTATTGAGTTCTTCTGCATTAAAATTGGTTCTATATCGATTTACCTTATTTCAAGAAATCCTTTACGTAAAATACTTTTAAACAATAGTGTAGTTTTGAAATTTGATTTTCACTGAGGGTGGGAGGCATGAAAAATAATTTTTACTGTGGCTTTCATTATGTAAATAATCACTGGCTTAGAGATTCACCACTTGGCCAAAGCAAAGCGGTGATCATTAATCCACCAAGAGAACATTTGTGGTCACTTATGAATAGCCGTTGATAATAATAATGATAGTATTATTAATGTATTTACAGTGGAGATTTCATCCATTATATCGTTTGATACCAGGCTTTCCAAAAATACTGGACTTAGGCATTCTGTGCAACTTTTTGTGCTAAGTCCTTTATGTCAGCGCAATTATTATGATTTGGTAGCGTAGGGTGAACCCATTTCAAAATGTATTAATACCCTGGCAAGCGGGACAATGGATTCTTCCGGATTCCGACCTTTGTACACCGTTGCAAGCACCCTGAATAGGGCGACCATGAAATTGGTACCCACTTATCAAAAAATCTTTTCATTATTAATTGTATCTTATAATTGACTCCATATTTATTGGCTAATATCAATGTACCAAGAGATAGAGATATTGTCGCGATAATCAACCGTTCTTCAGTCACGTTTTCTGCAATGAAAAAATTTGAACTGTTTAAACTCATAATGCAAGGATAAATACAGGACAATAGAGGTGTATGTGGAAAGAAATTTTATGGGCTACAAAATCTACATAAATGTCTCAATAAATAATTACTTTATTCATTAACATTCTTTCGGATATTTTCGTTTCCCTTTTAGATTTTAATTCTCTTTCTCCATTTGTATCTAAGCTTTTGTTAAACGTAGGGGGAAATGATATCATTACTATCCTACTGAAACCAGACTGGAGTCCACAAATTGGGGTCCTAATTTCTAGTCTAATAAAATCCACCAAAAGGTAAGGAAAATACGAAGTATAAATCGCTTATTAGTTATTAGAGGTCTTCACGGGTCAAAATTTTATAAAATTACGTGTCCGAGCCCGACATCGTCAGGCCCGGCGGGCCCAAACCAGATTCTCAGTATCACACTTGTTACCCAAAGCCCAGATTTACTTTACTCAGCCCGAAAAGAACCGAATATTTTTTCAACATAGAAATTCATGATACTTTTCAATTTCATTATCCAACGATATTTATAACACATGTGAAATAAATTATTAAGGTTATGAATAGTATTGCCTTATGGCTGACTCATGACCTGAACATAGTCCGACTGAAAATTAAATTCTGGACCCGGGCCCGGCCCAAGCCTTAATTTGAATTGTTTTTACCCACCCGAATCACCACGTGCCAAGACCGGGCCAGTTAAAAAGAAACAATGACTTTGTTATGACGTATATTATAACCAGTAATATTATACACCAAGTGGCAGTGTCATATATCAACATTAACGCTCACTCACACAACACGCTGCACGCGCAGACATATAAAGTATGTACTGCATTACAAAGAGATAAACCAAGAAAAATATATTAATTGTATACGTTGTTTTAGTAACTCACAATTTTACACTAACAAATATAAAACCGTATAAATAAACAATCTAAAAACAATATTTCAATAAAAAAAAATATTTTTATGTAATATCATGGTTTTATATTGAAAATATAATTTAGATACATGTATATAGATTGTAGATACCAATATATCGTCCTTGTTCTGGAAGAAATCACTAACTGAAAAATACTAGTTTTTACCATACATTTTTCATTTTGTTTGTTTGTACAAAACTGTTTTTAAGTAAAAGTATAATTTAAAACAATAAGTTTGTTCTTCCATACCTACAGTAGAGTTGGAAATAAGAATATTTTATATAACTAACTCAATATGTATTTTTTTTCGATTTATTATTTTCTTCCCGAACAGCGATGATATCTTATATATAATAGCCCACACCGCTCGGTAGACGTTTTATTATTATCACATATCACACGTAGGTATGAAATTTTCCGCCAGCATCCGCCGTTTATATAAAACAAAATGTTATGCAGTGCACACAGAGCTCCGACGTACTAGCTACTTTGGACATTCAGTATTTCAATTTCAACACCGTCATCCATGACGGGTACGGTTACTAGTATTGTAATACTTGCTTTATGAACCAGAATTCGTATCATAAAAAATAGTTGCTCATAACTTATAAAAGATGGTCACCCTATCGTTCTCTTCCTGCCACTACACATTTGTGAAAAAAACTCAACAAATCGTATAAATCATAAACACAGAACGCACCGAAGTTAGGCAGTGGTCGACCATAATTTAGCCAGGGTATCCCAACCTATGCCTCCGCTATCATTTTGTAAACAACCACATGTTACCAAACAGAGCAAGAAAACTTATTGCAAATTTAGCGTCGAGGATTGTTATCACTTGAAATCAGATAACATAGCAAAAAATTATTTTATCTTTATAAATAATGTATTTGGTTCTACAGCTATTTTCAAATATTATTGATAGTTATTTCGGTTCCATGCCATTGTCAAATGTATTTTCAAATAATAATTTCTTATAAAATATATTTATACAAACTTAGTAGTTAGTAAGTTAATATTTTGTTTATCATATTTATTTTATTTACATACATATTATATGTTTGCAATGTGGGACATATGTACTACAACCGGTTGTTATTTAGTCACTCAACCTCACTCTTTTTTGAGAAAATTAGGATCGCAGGGTAAGACTAGTACATATATACATGGACTCTTAATATAATAGAGGTACCTCAATAGAAGTTTTTTCACGAGAACTGCTGATTATTCAGTTGCTCAACCCCTCTTTTTCGATGAGAGTACCGATGTAAGGATAGGGCTAGGGCAGGACTAGTGGTCAGCTAAACGCTCTCGCTGCGCCCCGTTTTTAGGATCGGATGGGTGGGAGGGAATTCTAGACATGACAAACATTGCCTACAAACAGAAATCGATTAATGAAGCTGTCTGTACTGGGATTTGTACCCGAGAAGTTTGTAACCGAAGCCAACGACGTTGACCACTGCACCACGGACCTGCTAATACATTGATATTTCATCCTGCTAATTTGGGTGTACTTAAAACATACATTGCCTTCGAAACAAATTTTACAAATAATAATTGAAACAAACGCTTCTGGCAGGGTCGCTTGAGGGCAGGGTTACCAAATTTATAAAATCACAGATCGGGACATTCACTCTTTAAACGATAAAAAAAAGAAGTTAAAGAATTAAGGAAGTAATTAAGAAAAACTACATAATTTTTATTAAACTATAATATGTATACAGAAGAGAACATAAAAATAGTCACATAATATTACGCTTGAATCACAGTTAATAAAATATATTGATTAAATACAATTGCAGGAATTATATTTTGATTTAAATGTATACAATCATAACAGTTTTTTTAAAAGTATTCTTCCGAACTTTTAGCCTATTTCAAAATATATATCCAGACAATTTTTATTCTTAAAACTTGTTCTTCGCGTCGGTCATTCGAATCACCGGTTGCAAGAGCCGCTCGGATGATTAATGCACTGCCTAGAGAGCTGAATATTTTCAGCACTAAACTCTGGGTATTGTTCACTAAATATTTGTTCGTTGTATTTTTATAATACCTTGTTTTTTTGTATTTAATTCTTCAAAAAAGTGTTTTTATTAGTAATATTGTTTTCAATAATTATTATTATTGTTACTGTTATTATGTGACACACCCTGGTTTTTCTTAAGTATAAGTGTCATTAGTGTCCTGAACTGAAATCGGCCTGCGGCAAACAGCAATATTTCGCAGAAGACGCTGTTTCTTGTTGTCAGGCTTTAAAAAAAGAGCCCCCGGCTTCGGCCGCTGGACGAGTCCATTTTTACGGAAAAGGGTAGCTCCAACTTTGCACGGAGTTTTTTTGAATTTTTGTAGACAGTCGATTACGATCCGCCGAGAGGGACGAGCTGCGGTCTCGTGGCAGCGGAGGTGACATGTGAACTGTTAGTTTTTGTGTTTTCATTTGCGTTGGATTTAATTTAAATTCGTTGTGTTATTTGTATTATAACTTAAAGTAAATTCAGTTGCTAAGTAAATGTAAATGTAGAATCAATTTTATGTGTTGAGATTTATATATTTGTGTAATACTAAACCACTGCATCTTGAATGGAAAATAAATAAGTTTTTGAACCGGATCTGAAATGGTGTTTGTCTGAGATCAGCCCTTCCAGGACTCCGGATAACCAGCCGCTCGCTTCTCTTCGATCCGGGGTCTTCTCATATGTTTGTGAAACGCATGGCGCATTGGCGTCAGCTGTAATGCCATGCATTTCAATTTTTTTAAATTTACAATAAATAAATAAAATATGTTTGCCATCTTTTCACGATAAAAATTAAGCGAGCCTCTTTAACAATAAACGTACATTTTTGTACATATTATAAAAAATTTGTTAAGTCGAGGCAATGCGGGACGTCTGGCAACCCTGCTTGTGGATGAAATGATCCCACCTTCCAGGACAATCCTAACGTATAGGAAACAATAAGCAATTATGGAAACTATCGCGTAAAAGGGTACACAATTGAATTATTACTGTTGTAATGCGTAAGGAGATTATTTATAGTTTTTTTTAATGTAAAATCTAAAACTTGACAAGTCCTGATAATCAGTTATGTTATGAAAGGGGTTCGGTGTCAAAAAAATCAGTAATTAATACTTTCATCCAACAGGAGTATGCAGAGGTAGCGTATGGCAAACCCCTTTGTGAGCTTAACTAGCCGTGTAGTGCGACGAATTGCTTGTTATATACAAAATTACTATTACGGGTAACGAACCCCGCATCAACTATTTATTAATTATAACTACTGATAATTTCTACATTTATAAATAACAGATGTTAGATAGATACGAATAGGGTAGGAAGTCTTGTGCAAATTCATAAATAGTAAATTTGGATTATTGAGATTTTGTACACTTATACATGGAAAGTTTATACATACATGGAAGTGTACAAAATCTCAATAATCCAAATTTGATGTTGAAATTCCATCAAGCACCCTCAGTCGATGTCTTAAATTATATCATAAATAGTAATCGAATAATTCAAGGAAAATACATTTTAAATTAGTAAGATGATTTGAAAAAAGGATTTTTTTCTTTTTATATTTGCTGTGGAAAGGTATAAAGACGTAACCCACACACAAAAAATATTGTGTATACCCCACACAAAACGTGTATTAAATTGTATACATTGTGATAATCGAAAAAAAGTATTTTGAAAATATATTATGTATATCAATATAGTGCATCAACACGTTTTGTGTGAGTTATACACAATATTATCTGCTTTATGCCAAATAATAAGTGTCCGTAGTTGCGTGGTCAGTGGTTTTGATCCTTCGTTGTACTTGGTTGCGAAGATAAAGTCTAGACTCTAGAATCTTACAGTGGAAACTTTCATATTGTACTTTGTTTTTTTTCCACATAAATGGTTATGTTATATATCTGAGGACATAGATATCTGTGATGTTTTCAATGAAGTCTAGCTGAACAGTGTCTCACTAAAGTTTAGTTATATAGCCACTTTCAACAGAAAGCTTTGAGGGTGGAGAATACTAAACTTATAATCTCAATTCAATTCTTATTAGAAATTGCTCGTAATGATCTAAAGTTCAAATAGTTTAATCATGCTTAATACAAAATTTGATTTCGAGTGCTAAATTTTTTCAGCTTTTTTTAAAACGTGTAAATGTAATTCTTGGACTAGAGGTCTTCATACATCTACTAATATAATATATCAATCACTTTTAAGGTGTTAACTGTCAATTCTTGGTGGAAAGACATTATTTTTTAAAAAATAAAACACAATTCATTTGTACTACTTCCACATATTTATAACGATCAGGACCGGTTTCGCTCATCACGAGAATTATCAACTGATAAAAATACAAATATAACAGGCTTATTTATATAAAATTGAGTGTAAAAATGAAGGTATATAAAACTGATGGTTCATGAACTGAGACAAGAAAATACTGATTAGCATACAGATATTAAAAAAATAATGGATACTCATAGCTGCTATGCTTTCTCCACTTAAGATAGCTGTTTATTGTTAATATGAATTACATACTTAATATTTGATTATTTTTAAATGGTTCACTAATTTTTTCTTATAATTTTCCTTATTCATTATTGCTAATTATATTAGTAATGGACTTTTAATGTAGAGATATTTGTGTTTTCCGATTAGTATTTATTGATTTGAAAGAGGTTCATAACATTTTGATTGTAGACTCTTTTATTTGATTTATGTATAATTTGTTTGCTAATCAGTATTTTCTTGTCTTAGTTCATGAACCATCAGTTTTATATACCTTCATTTTTACACTCAATTTTGTATAAATAAGCCTGTTATATTTGTATTTTTATCAGTTGATAATGCTCGTGATGAGCGAAACCGGTCCTGATCATTATAAGTATGTGGAAGTAGTACAAATGAATTGTGTTTTATTTTTTATAATATATAAATCTCGTCGCGTTCGCCCCCGTTGCAATAGAAACTCTTGAACTAGAAGGTGAGTTGGCTGTTGATGTGAACATCGCCTTTGGCTTCTTTTTTGGGCATACAATATATTTAGTTTGTCAACCTGGAAAGCTGACGCGAAATGAGGCCCATAGTCATTTGATTTTACCAAGCGGAGGAAACTAGTGCTGGTTTTCCATAATATGGCTTTGAAATTCTTAGGAATTTTTTTCAACCCTCTGTAAGAACTTATACCGTATTTATTTATCAATTTTACCTGCTGGTACCCGCAGCTACACACTACGGCAGACGATTTCATTTGCATAGTGGGGTAAAATACCCAATACTAAATAATAGCTTACAGCTAAAACCCTAATTATTTTAAGGTTATCTAAGAAAATTTCTTTACCCTCTGTAAATCATGTACCTAAGGGGGTATACAGATATCACGTAACTTGCTGGGAGTGTTGCATTGCCAGTTTTATCTCGGTGTCTAGTTAAATCCAGTTGTAACAATGTTCACTCCATGATGCAGTTATCTCAGTTACCTGAGTAAGGGTTGTTCACCCACATTATCCCCGGGGAGGCATTTTCAAGTACGGCTATACTGTACTTTTACTTTTGAACCACGTGTTACCCCACTCCTCCACCGGCCCTGGAATAATTTATCTAGGAGGGGTTGGTTTTGGCGTCGAATAAGATGGAAGTTATGTTTTCCGATGCTTGAATACGCGGTGAAAATGCTAGCGAGATGTGTTGTCATCATCAGCATTAATTAGCTGAGATAAAAAAAATATTTGCAGCTATTTTGTTAAGACAACATTCAAACATATGGTTATATGTCATCAACTATTAGCTATCCAATCGTCTTTGCAATGGAGCTAAGTGAAAGGTTGAATTCCGCAGTACTCGGCGAATATTGTAATGTTAACGAGAAACATCGCAAAACAAAGTTTTTTAATAGAATGTACTATACGCGGAAAAGATAGACAGATAATAAAAAATATAACACTGAAATGGTGGTAATGAATGCCATGGAAAACACTTTCAAACCTACTCCATTCCATTAGATTGATTCATCAACTTTCTACGAATAATTTTGCAGAAACCGAATACAATATGTTTTACTACGTCCGCTCCCATTTTGTATTATATGGACTCATAATGGAGGTATCTCAACATAAGTTTTTCTGCGAGAAATGGTTTATACTCAGTTGATCAAACTTTTTACTTTTTCGAAGAGAGTAAGGATATAAGGATAGGGCTAGGACAGGATTGGTAGTTGGCTAATCGCTCTCGTTACGCCCCGTTTATGGGTGAGAGGGAATTCTAGATATCATAAACATGTCTATGAATAGAAATCGATTGAAAACATCAATTTATGAAACTGTCTGTACTGATGTGTGAGACATCATCCATAACCTAAGCCAACGACGTGGGCCACTATACCACGGACCCGACAATTATTACAAAAAACTTTTCTCCAAACTGTAATAGTTTTAGTGCAGTTCACTTAATTAACAAAAGCATTCATAATTATTTCAGTATGGATTGACCATATTTCGATTAAAGTTGTGATAGTGTCACTAATTTATTTGAGCAGCGTTTCTCTGTGATGTATTTATATTTAAAACAAGGTTGAGATATTCTTTTCGAATGGAAGTCATTAATATTGGCAAAATGGATATTAATTATGTTATTAATATGAAAATGGCTGCACGGAGATAAAGGAGAAAATTGCAAGAATGTTAAAATATAGTCCCGCTTAGCGCTTAAAGCATTATCGTTTCTTTTGATCGTATCTGAAAGACAGTAAGTTCATTTGAGGTTAATGGCGAATGCGCCATTTTGACGTTGATTGAAGTCGCCATCGATTAAAATGATCGAATGCCAAGTTGAGTGAAGGGGTTGTTGAATGCGAACGGGTCAAATCGATTCTCGGTTCATTATTATATATCCGTTCCATGAAATATTATACAGTACTTATTGCAAAAGACTTATCCCTTCTACGATGATACAGCATACAGCATGTTCCAAAGTAAACATTGACGCAGATTTTACACAGCACTTAAATTATTTCAATAAATTAACCACTTCTTATGACCTGTATTTTTTTAAATCACGTTTGTTCGTAATTTTTGTTGTGGTGAAGTAACGATTAATTAATATTGTTTAAACTATAAATGCAAACGCGTCACCTGTAAATATAATAGTTATTCGTTATTTATATAAAAATTTTACAATTTGTCTTGTTATATGGATGAATATTTTACTTATGAATTATTTTTTTTGGTTTCAGGTACGAACTTCAATAAAAATTATATGAAGTAGTGGTAAGAATATTTATCTTGATTCCACAATTAACTGTTGTCGATTTACTGTATCTTACATGACTTCAATCGTCTTCTTCGTACTGCTGTGGTCTTCTGCAAAGAAAAGAACACAAATGAACTCAAACACAGCTGAAAAGTCTAATTTTAGTGTTTAGTGATTTCAAGAGTTAATTAAATAATTGGAATATGATTTACTATGTTATACTTAATTATACGAGCAATGCATTTTGTTTTGCAAAGAGCGTTGTTGATTTTTGAACCGCGAATATCGCTCACCCAGTTCATTACTTAGGCATCTCAAAATAACCCATAATGAGATAAAGGGAAAAGCAGTTTTCAAATTGTTACCATAAATCAAATATTATTACTTTGTACACGAGATTTACACATTTTATAACCAGACGTATTCAAAATAAGTACTTTCCTAATATAATAGTATATTGAAGGATATTTACAAATATTCTTTTACTGAACCAGAAATATCATCATTATTTAGAACCAGTCAACGCACCCGTCATAGATAATGGTATTGAAATTGAAATACTGAATTCTTGAAGTAGCTAGTACGTCGGAACTGTGTGTGCATTACATAACATTTTATTTTATATACATCGCGGATGCTTAGGTCATAAGAAAATTTCATACCTACATGTGATATGTGATAATAGTGAAACGTATATAAAGTGGTCTGGGCTATTATATATAAGATGTTATCTGCCGTATAAATGAATTAGATAGTGCAAAATTTTACATGTAACTACATATTTCATTTTTCGATTTGTCTGAAAAATGTATTGGACGATCAATATATTGATGATCAATATATTAAAATCAATGAGTGTCTAACTTAATGCAATATTTTTCTGCCATATTCCATTATATTATGTCATTCTAAATTAATATTGACAGCTTTTCAATTGTATTCCATCTATGTTATTTCCAGTTGTATCAATATAAAACAAACTCAATTTAAAAGGATTGAAGATAAAATGTAATAAATTCAGTAAACGATCGGTAAATACGTTACTTAGAAAGAATAATACTCAGGCATTCATTGTTAAACATCATTTACCCAATTAAGAGCTTGTATTACGTAAAACAATGGTTAAAAACTCTAATTTAATCGATCTCGTTACGTTGTAGTTAAGTTTGACAATTATCCGAGATGGCCGAGTCGGCGGTTTAGTCTTTAGTCAAAGTTTTAACTAAACTCGAAGTTTCCACTTTCCTCCTAAGTGCTGCCTGGCATTAAGTTCCTACTCTATTACGGCTGCGATACTCATGCACTGACCATGCTTTGATGCATGATAGATGGAACTCGGCAATGTAATTGATAGTTGAGCGTTTATTTTAAAATTGATTGGATACGGGCGCAGATGAGTTTAGTACCATGTTACTTGTGCTCGGCCGTCGTAATTAAAAATACAACAGAACAACTATTCTGAGCAATAGAATATTAACAGTGATTTCGAACTTATTTATTGCTATTAATAAAATTTAATTGAATCCGTGGAATTGTAATGATATCTTTAATCTTAAAGAAACCAATGAAATGTAGTTAAAAAGTAATTGCCTACGTCCAATCGCGGTTTATATTTCGTTACCCAGAATTCGCCTGTTACTGTTGTTTACTAATGAGGCAAACATTAATCTTTTTGGGTTTTATAATTTTATTTTACTATTTGATAGAATATTAATCACTGATTTATATATTGGGGTCGGTAACATATAGGTAAACCCTAGTTTTTTTAAAAATTTGAATTGTTGAGATTTTGTACATTACTATGTATTTTGTCACTAACGACCCAGGTTTCGCTTTTCGGCATCTTCAGGCATTCGAGCACACGAATGGACTCGAACTGACTAAATAAATGGAAGTGTACAAAATCTCAACAATTCAAATTTAATATTAAAATTCCATCAAGCATCGATGTCTTAAATTATATTTCCCTAGATTATAGTATTTTATTAACCGTTTTGCAATTTTTTTATTTTAAGACGTTGATCATTATTTTTCAACAATAATTGATTAGAAATATGTACGAAGAGAGGGTATGTTTTAGAACTAATTGAAAACGGTTGTTAATCACATATTCATTATATTGTCTAACTTATTCAACCTAGTATAAGTTATAAAATAAATAAATATGAGACTGCTTGTATTCCAGTAACACAATAAAACCGATACAGGTTCTTTTTAAAACAATTGTCACCCGAGCGTTTTTGTGCTTCGTTAGATAGTAAAGGTAATTAAGTATTCTCTTTATTGTTTTCATCGCGTCCGCAATATTCCACTTCTATAATGGTCCCCTTACGTTGTTAGCTTTTTTGCGAGCAAAACTTCAACTGAAAATTTAACAACAATGTGCTCCTCTAAATTGCTCACCAGTCTTACCACTAGATACAAAGTAAGTGGCGCTAATGTATTTTTTATTATACTATCATAGTGTCATAACGGTTTTGTATTTAAAAACGGTTTCTTTGAGTCCTATATCTTCTTAAATTAAATTAATAAATTTGGATAACTATGAATCTTAAAAAACATTTTCGTTTATTTGCAAAAGCACCACACGGATGTTTTTCTGGTAAACCATATTCTTTATCAATATTATTTGAAAAAAAAAACAGCTGTTTATATTCGGAACTCGACGCGGAAGGATCGGAATGTGAATTTGACGTCTTATTAACGGTGGATTTACAGAACTAAACAATGATTTAAGTAGTAATAATGGCAAATTCTAACATTACTATATTTATCTTGTGATTTCCCTCTGCGCATTTAAAATAATGTTAATTTGAGCATCGAGTCGTTCCCTTGTCCCCGCCGTATCACTTGTGAAAATTCCTACCGTGAATAATGTTAAATTAAAATTGATGATTAAACTTAGTTATTCCACTTGGCTTATCACTAACATGACGCGTTTCGCCTCTTTAAGAAGCATCTTCAGACTAACCGTATCGAAAGGGTATTTATTTCTAAGGTAAACAATGATTCTAATTCTTACATTAAAAATAAAGGGTGGGGTGGGCTTTAATCCATTCTACTTGTGGTGGGGGGTAAGATATAAACACTGATAGACTATTTACAAATCAATTACTAGTACTTTGAGGTGAAAAACCCAAGGGAAATAGATTTAATAATGGTGAGCCGCATGTTCTATTTAAAATGTGGTTTACTAATATTTCATTACTGTTAATTTCTAAAAACTCTAAGCTATTCATTTTAATACCACTTTTATTTACTCGATGGAGTACTTCTACTTTATTATTTTTGTTAAAATTATGATCATTATCAATCGAGTTATTAATTTTAATTTTATATTAAAAATGAACTTCCATAAAGTTAGCGCCGAAGAAAATATCCTACCGTGAATTTTATATTACTTTCAATAATGAAACGATACGATTCTTAATTTTATGGTACCTAATTCAAATAATACTATTTATTATGTCTGTCTCGTAAGCACAAGAATATTACGTTTCGTAATTATATTGTAATCTACTGATATAAAGTTTTGTATTATTTAAAGTCTATTTTTTATCCGCAGATAATTTCTTTTTACTAGTTTGCACACTGGCTGTTATCGAGCTGGCAACAGCGCCCAATGAAATACTATCTATCAAATAGCGCGATGAATTATAGACGGCGTGGTGTGACATTAAACGCTAAGCCCGTCCGAACGGAACAATAAAAAATAATTCCCTATAGCGAAAGCAATAATTTAGCCCGACAAAAGCAGGAAAATCCCCCGTTTTCTGCCATAAAACACAGACAATTAGTCGCCTGGCCGGCATCGATGCGGCGTGATTGCAGACGGGGCAAGATGGCGTCCCCCGCCGCTTCCGGGGGGGCGGAAAAATAAATTATTATTTGCGCGGGAAATTTATTTACGCGGGAAAACGCACTCGGATATCGAAAGCACGTAGATCGTACCCCAGTGACTTCCAATTATTCCGATTCTGTCTAGCATTGCATGCGAGCAGTCAATGGAAACTGTAAATTTTGAATAATCTTGTAGCTAAAATATTAGTTGATTTGAAGTAGAGATCAGCACGAGCACGGGCTGAAATTTTATAAAATTACCCAGTCCGACCCTGACATCTTCAGGTTGGTCCGGCCTTAGCCCGAGCCTCAATATCATATTCGTTACCCGAACCTGACCCGAAGCACGGATTTATTTTTCTCAGCCGGTAAATAGCCCGATTTTTTTTACCATATAGAAATCCATTTATACTTCATGTATTGTTTCCATATTTCCAGGGAAATTCATTACACATGTGAAATAAATTATTTAAATTATGAATAGTATTGCTTTATGGCTGACTTATAGTCCGAAATATTTTTCCGAAATTAATTTGCCTAGCCGGAGCCCGAATCTGAATTGCCTTTACCCGCCGGAACCCGGCCCGCGGGCCCGTGCAGACCTCTAATTTAAACTTTATTAACAGTAAAAATTCAAATGCAAGCAGACAATATATTGTTTCAACTTTCTAGCGACCTTACTTCATATCGTAACTTCTTCGAATACATTTTTTGATTTGACTGTTAGTCGTTACGTTCTCTTCCTTTTGATCAACATTTTCTTTATTATGTATGTTACTCATTTTACTTTAACAGTGGTGCAGAAAATGATAACTATTACTGACGACAAGGAAAATTACTGTTGGTTGTCACTTTAGCCAAAACGCGCCAGACAGGTCTTACTGTAACTTGAATTAAACGTATTACAGTTATATGCTATGTATTATTTTTTCACTAGATCCCGATAATTTCGTGAATGCTTTTAAAAAAATCTATATTAGGTAAAAAGAAAACATCACTTTATAAAATGGTATTTTTTACGTATCTCGGAACTATTTGTACAGATTTTGAATGTTTTGGTTGAAATTATAATGTATCCTTTAGTTATAATTTAAGACATCGACTTGAACTGACAGTCAGTTCGAGTCCATTCGTGTGCTCGAATGCCTGAAGATGCCGAAAGGCGAAACCCGGGTCGTTAGTGACAAAATACATGGAAGTGTACAAAATCTCAATAATCCAAATTTGGTATCCTTTAGTATTGCTGCTATTCAGCAAAACCAGCACAGTTTTTGATTTTACTAAGATCATATCTAAAATTCTGTGATGAATGTTCTTTGATAAACGAAAATAACTATGAGAGCCACATTCTTAATCTTGCTAGATAATAATAAACTTATTGCAAGTCATTGCAAGTCTTTCGATAATCCCGTCCTTTCAAGGGATGTTGCGATATAACGCTAAAAATAGTGAGTGAAAAAAAACTTTTTATTAGTTTTCTGATGGTTTTTTAACAGAAATTCCACTACTTTCTTATCATTATTTGTTAGTCAATTAGTAGAGTTTGCAATGATTCATCAAAAAGCGCACTTAATTTGCAAAAAAGGTTTTATTTGCCACATAGGGTGCGGATGTTTGTTGTCAGCTTTGATCGTATTTTTTTTGAAATTGTGTCTGCGTCGCGTTTGTTTATGTCAAACAGGTGTGTCGTATTTATTTAAAATAACTTGGTACACCTACAAGCTACAAGTAATGAAATGAATGGTTAAAAGCTTACGCCTACTAATTTCATTAATTAAGTATAGCTATTATAATCTTGATACTACGAGATGATACCATGAATGAGTCATATTTTTTTACTTTATGCATTTTAGTAATGTTATAATATGTATGACGAGCCTGTTTCGGTTGATTTTCGTCTTATTGATTGAAGTATTCTATGGCATAGATGTTTGTGATTTCGAAATTCATTCTAGCCCATCCGATCCTTAAAACGTGGCGTAGCGAGAGCGATTAGGTAACTACTAGTTTTGTCCTAACTATTATTCTTTCATTACTTTTACCGAAAACGAGAGGAGACTAAATAATCAGCAGAAAAACTTCTGTTCATATTATAAATTAATTCATTTTTAACTTAAAATTTAGAATCATTGTTTACATTATAAATAAATAGTCTTGCGAATTTTGCGATATAGTTGGAATAAAGCTGCTGTTTCTTGAAGAAGCAAAACGCCTTACATTAGTAACACAGCCAGTGGAATAACTAAGTAATAAGTAATTGTCAATTTTAATTTTATATTACAAAATGAATTTCCACGAAGTTACCGCCGAATCTATCGAAAAAACTTATAATAATAAGCTCTACTAGGAGTCCATAATATGATACAATTTACGAGTAGGCACGGTAAATAAATGATACACAATAGTATCCTATATTACATTTTAATTTATCTAGAAATATTGCCTGTAGCTACTAAATCACACACAAATTAAATTTTTGAAACCACTTAAAAATGCCATTTAGCTCATAGGCTGACTGTTTATTTTGTATAACTGAAAATTGTGGAGCTATATTTAAAAGAAAAATGATGGATTCGGTGATTATACGTGTTTCGCTTCTTTAGGAAGTATTTTCTGACGAACTGGATTGCACATTTATTTATTTATAAGTAAACAATGATTCTAATTCTAAACTACAATATTCAATTCATTAAAAGCTTACTGACTTCTCCCATATTCATAAATCTTAAGCAGTGTTTGGTATGGAGGCTTTTGTTATACTTCCTGTCCTCACCATTCGTATCAATCAAACCGTGCAAACTTTCAAGATAGTTATTTGCTAGGACAGTGTACATATATGTCTTTTAATGGAAGGATATGAAACAAATGGAACTATTTGAGATCCAATATGCTGTCCTGGCCGCTAATCCGTCTTACGTCACAAAAGACAAAGGATTGTGCATTTGTCAGCCCGACGTCACAATTTCAGACCTTGTTTTATCGAAATGGTTCTCAATCTGTAGGAGTATACATCTGTTAAATTAAGGTTATTGAATTGATTTCTGAGCTGACTTTACTCTATTTCTCCTTGCATTATCAGTTTTATTGTGCAAAATGTGGCCGAATTATGAAGTTTTCTGCGATTGATGGAAGCAACTAAATATTTTCGCTAATTGACTCATTAAAACCTATAAATCGATGACGACTATTTGTTTATTGTTCTTTTTCATTTTCTCTTCGTTCAATTGCACGATGCTTGTTAGACTGAGTAAATGTTCTTAAAGACTTGAATATTGATAATAACGATACCTCAGTCATTTAAATTAAAGTAATATTTTGTCGCAGTTTGAGAACCCCTGTTAGAGAGAAAAGCCAGCGTCCATCACTTACGATTATCCGGGGAGCGGCGCCGTGACGCCCTGACGTCACGACGTCATGTTACCTGCGAAATTATATTCCAGACAGCATAATTCGTTCTTAAGGTCTGACCGGTCTGACGTGTCTGTATGCTAGGGTTACAGGTCCTGTCCAGATTCTTAATAGAGACTTTATTAAATTCTATTTGCTCACACTGCGAATGATGAATGTATAACATAAAAGAAAAAGCCATGCATAATAAGACGTTCATTTCAAACCTTGGAGATTAACATTTTAGTAAATTAAATTAAATATAATTTAAGACATCGACTGCGGGTGGTTGATGGAACTTCAATACCAAATTTGAGTTCTTGAGATTTTGTACACATCCATGTATTTTGTCACTAACGACCCGGGTTTCGCCTCACGGCATATTCAGGCATTCGAGCGCACGAATGAACTCGAACTGACAGACAGTAAACAGTGTCTAATGTTTATATAGAAGATACAAATCCGACAAATATTATTTACGAGATAAAATATTACAAGTCTAAGATCCACACTGATACCTGAGCTAAAATTTCGAGAATCGCCTTAATCCTTTTTTTGTAAACAACGCATTAACAGGGTGGCGAATTGCCGTTTTCCAACTAATATTAGAATTACCAGTGATTTTACAATTATAATAGCATTGTTTGTTTTGACAGGATGCAATTCGACGAAAGGACAATCATTTACAATCATTCCACACTTAGTGGCATCTGTTAGGTGATTCAACGTATAGGATACAGCCACAGGGAGTTTGGAAGATTCAGATGATCGTTCAGAATTGGCAAGGAAAACCATACGTTGAATGTGGATGATGGGGTCAAATTGTTGCATCAAAACATGGGGGATCATAGATTATTTTATCAAGAAATTTTGGAAGTCCATAGAGCCCAGTTAAATTCCTTGCCAATTCTGAACCTTGCCAAATTTAAATTAAATATGTGTTTTATTCTTGCTGTTGCCTTTTAAAGAGAGTTCATAATACTTTCTTACTTACTAATAACTTTTAAAGATTTTTGATGGACCGGTGGAAACTCAGTGAAAACTCATTTTTAATAAAAATTAAGAGTGATTTTCTCATTTCAGTCTTTGTGTCACTATATTAGTAATGCAAACAATGGAATTACAAAGTTATCAATTTAACTTTAAAACTTCATCACTTTTAAGGTGTTGACTATCAAATTAAAATTTATTACTTAGTTATTCCATTTGTTTTATCACTAACGTGACGCGTTTCGCCTGTTAGCGTTAGTCTGAAGATGCGTCTTAAAGAAGCGAAACGCGTCACATTAGTGATACAACAAGTGGAATAACTAAGTTGTCAATTTTATTTAATTTTAGAAAATGAACTTCCACAAAGTTACCGCTGAATCCATAGAAAATATTGTTGACCGTTCACTTCTTGGTGAAATAACACCATATTTATTAAAATAAAACACACGTATATCTAAATAAAGGATTAATATCGTTTTACAATTAAAAAAATATTTTTCCGGTAAGTCACGGTGGGCCGCGTGTTTGACATGCCTGATCTATATAATCGAACTAATAACTAAGAATGTTGGCACACATAAAAAATGCCACGCTTTTGAATATATGTGTTGACAATTGAACAGTTCACATTGAATTTAGTTATTTTTAAGTTTTTTAACCCTGTGATCCTTTGTATGATATTCAGCTTGCTATATTTCGTCGGCCGGATTACAGCATTGCTACACGCAAATTACCCTACAACAAAAATCTGCATGGTAATATTGCATGTTTCCCTCCCCTATCTTCAGAAAAATTCATTCAAAAATTTAACCAGAACCATAATAAGAAAATTCCTGGAAAAAGCACATCGCATCAGGCCTCCTCGTTTTCCCACATTAAAAAATCCCATTATCGTGTTTTTAATTCCATCTCCCGCCGATGGCATGTCGAAAATATGTTTTTCGCGCTTTTTTGGCCATTTTTTTTCATGGGGAAATGTATTTTCCCTCGAAATATATGATACTACTGTAGCTACGAGAGCTTTGGCCCCCATTAAAACGGCAGCTTTGCAATTTTATTTCGAATACGTGGGGCTTTCCAGGGGAATTTTTGTGTCATCACTCAATTTATTTCATATTTTAAATTATCATATTTATCATTTTTTTAAAGTACCACACTTTAGTTTCGCAAGAAAATATTTTCTTAGAATAAACAATAACTTTCTTCTTATTGTCCATTATCACAAAATGTCTTTTTTTGAAAACGCTTTTTATATATTTTTCTTTTATATTACTTTTCCAGTCAATAGTCATATTCTAATAATATTGGATAAAAAGAAATAATATCAATATGAGATAATAAGTAGAGACCATGGTGTAAGAAGTATAGGTAGTTGAGTTTGATAAAAAATGTCAGTAGCCTGTGCTTATTGAATTACAATGTACTATTTTTAAAAGGGTTATAAATAATTGTACTTTGTGTTAGATAGTATTCACTTGGTACACTTGAACTTTCATTTCGATAGTTTGCACTTTGGATTAGATACTATTAACTTAGTACACTCAAACTTTGATTTTAATAGTTTCCACTCAGTCACGGATTCTTTTAACAAAGTGAGTTAAGTTATAGTAGGTTATGTTATGTTAGGGCTGGTTTGGTTTGGTTTGTGTTATGTCTTCTAATGCGTGGAGCAAAGACAATATAGGCGGCCTAATATAGGGTAGAGTTGCAACAAGTATTTTCATTTCATGCTTCGTGCTACTATCGATTTCAAAGTGTGAGTATTTATATTGAGTGATAACTATTTTATGTGTGTGAAAGTATTTTTTCGTAAGTGAAATATATTTTAATATATTTTAATATGTGGGATCGCTTTATTTTTAGTGAAAGAATTTGTTTTTTGTGGAATGTATTTGTTATATTTTAAAAGTATTTTTATGAAAGTTAATATGATCTAAACAAAAGTGCGTTTAATTGTGAGCCTTTTTAAAACTGTGTTTCGGTGACAACACAATTTACGGGTAGAGACCTATAAAATCTTCTTCTGAGGTTCTGACGAATATATCAAATATGGAGATATTTTTTTTATTTTAATTTTATAAATATCGACGGACAAGTTGTGTAGGTAATATACCGCAATAAGCAAATAATTTCGTCTTAATTCCACAAAAATTGAAAATGCGTAAAATATTTTCGGAATCACATGTACCGTTCTCGTCAATTAACTTTAATTTTGTTAACAGTGAAATTAACATGTAAATTCAAACGACAATAATTGAGGGAATGCAACCGAAAACTTTATGAACCGAAAGATGATATGAATAAAATAGTCTATGCAAGAAATGTAATTACTTTTAAATCTTATGACCAACATTTTAATTTTATACTTGTTTTAGCCATTTTGCCAGTATAAAAATTTCTCCATATTGTTTCTTCCGGTCAACCTATTTGTATTTGTTGCAACGGCGTACATCCCAATGTGAGGAAACTGTTACACGTGTACCCATATTGTATTGTTAGTGAAAATAACAAATAAGTAATATTAATGTCTAGAAGTTTAATATTTCCTAATGAAAACATGTTTGTGTAGTGAACGAACCCATAATGTAGCGTAAAGTTAAGCTGCATTTTCTTATCCTGTGCTACAGAGCTTTCCAGAGCTTTGCAGTTTCTCTGTGTTTTAAATATCCAATTAAATCTGAAACAGTATTCACTACCTGTTCTCGACAGCGTGTTCAAAAACAAATTGATTCACAATAAAACGATTATGAAATTATCATGTTTATTATGTGTTGGAGGCTGTATGTAATACGTTCATAAACGGTGTGACATTTAAAAAGGTGACCGTTTTTGAGCCACTCCCTGTATCACTAATTTCATAAGACATTTAACTTGTTAGAATTGATTTATGATATGTTTACAGAAATATTCTTTACGTCAATAATATTCAATTCCTGTATTTCCATAAAATAGCGTGCTATAAAATAGTATAACATTTTACCATACGACGGACAGCTAAAAAAAATGTAAATGTCATTTTAAATATCTGCTTAGCATAAAGTTAGGTGATTAAATAAACACTTCAAGTTTCTTTTCTTTTTTCCATATTATTTGTTTAACTGTTATTTATATATACTTGGTAATTATTGTGGACATCTTACATGAATCGTGTACGGTCAATCTGGGTAACTTTGACCCAGTTCTGAGGGATTTTTGTATTTTTATGACTCGCCATAGCATTTTTGTGTGGTATTGTTCTCCTTGGAAATGTACTAATGTCTTAAGATGAAATTTAATTAACATTAACAGATTTATTGTTATAATTGATACATAAATATAGATAAAACAAGGTGGGTCAAAGTTTCCATCCAAATCGGATACAAATAATCACTGTAATTACTATATATTCGGTGATTTTAAACTGTTGGCAACTTTTCTTTATGCTTTCATATATTCTCTTTATAACTGAGATGGGGAGAAATATACAGCATTTGGTTTACAAATTAGTAACACAAATTGAAAATATGGCTAATCCAATTTATTTCAAGATAAGTTTTTAAATTGTGTTTTATCATTCCAAACTTACAGCTTATAAATTTAACAATAAAACCAATTATGTTGCATATTAATTCATATGTTTACCACCAGCGGCTACTCAACAGCTTTGCTTAACTAAAAAATATTCATATGTCATTAGAAATATCATGATATTATAACAGCATTGCTTTATACATAAATGAGAAATATTATTCATCTTTCATAACCACCGTATCGCATCCATAGAGCGTACGTAGCGTAAAATTAAAAGGGGGGCAAAAAACGAACCGCGGGATGAAATGGAAAAATTAACTTCCGACTTCTGACGGATGGGGGAGATATCCTCGGCTGCGGTTCAGCTACGCCTAGCCCGGACTGCTGATAGAAAGCCCGAATGATGGAGATTTCCCCGGATAGCCCGGTTAACAGATAAGGGTTTCGCCGAACCGGAAATTCAGGCCGCCGAGATACGGGGTTGGGGAATTACGCCCAATTATTCTCTGGAATCAGTAATCCTGATTGATTATTTTAGTTTTCTTTTATGTTTTCCATGATTGATTTGATTGTTCTTCTGATATTATTTTCCAATTAGTCTATATGAAAGAGTGTTGAAATGAAATGAACATATTTATTATTTTTGATCGTTTTTTGATTGACAGAATTGAATGAAAAGAAATATAATATATATTGGGCAAAGGCAAAAGGCGATAAGTCGAAAATCGGCTGTTTTGAGTTATGAATGCAGTATGATCAAATTTGGATTATTGAGATTTTGTACACTTCCATGTATTTTGTCACTAACGACCCGGGTTTTGCCTTTCGGCATCTTCAGGCATTCGAGCTCAGGAATGGACTCGAACTGACAATTCGACAAAATACATGGAAGTGTACAAAATCTCAATAATCCAAATTTGATATTGAAATTCCATCAAGCACCCTCAGTCGATGTCTTAAATTATAGCAGTATGATATATTTTAGTAAGGTCTAACGTTTGAAAAAACAAGCTCAGTGTTATTCCATATATTTTTTTTACGTATTTTGAAGACATCTCTATGAATTAAGTCAATTTCATTTACAGTTATTATTGGAAATAGTTAATATTACAAAAAAAAAATAATTACAAATAATTAAATTGAATTCGTAAATGATCAACGAATCTTATAAAGTGACTAGTGAGTCATGCGTTACAATGCCACTCAAAGAAAGAAAGAGTTTGTGTTTTATTTCTGTTTATTGAACTGCTTTTGGATTAGAGGTCTGTACAGGCCGAAATTTCGTAGACTTACCCGGTTCGAGCCCATCATCTTCAGGTCTGGCCCGACCCGAACCCGAGTTTCAATATCACAATATATTGTTATAACACAATATTTTTGTTTTTAGTCTGGTGCGTACACGAATAAATCAGAAGGTTTTTCCTAGATGTCGCTGTATGTACGTATTTGATTCTTTTTTCAATTTTTTTTCTTCAGAACCCTTCACGGGTGTGTGCACAACAACTCACCGAAGTTTCATCGAAATCGTATGAATGGTAAAGGAACGCGTAAAGGACAAACAAACATTTATTTTATATAATATTTCCCGGCATGATCACAATAAGTCCTTCCTGAAAGTGTCGTCGCGATCGGTTGAGTAGTTTAGTAGCTTATAAGATCCGGACAAACCAACAAACAGACATTCATTGTTATATATATAGATTAGTTTAATAAATAATGGTTAAGGTATGTAAATAGAAAGACTTACTAAAAAGTTTTTCATGATTTTCTTAAAAGTCGATTATCTCAAAATAAGGTAAGGTTTTTTTCACTTCAGACCTTCTGCCATTATAACGGTAATATATATTATAGTTCGTGTCCGTGGCGCAGTTGGTAGCGCCGTTGGCTACGGTTACGGATGTCTCGGGTTCAATTCCCGGTACGGAAAGTTTTCATAAATTTATCTTTCAATCTATTTATGGATTTCTGTTCGTAGTCTGAGATTTTGTGATATTAAAACCCCCTTCCCACCCATCCGATCCTCGCGGGGCGTAGCGAGAGCGGTTGTCTAACCACTAGTCCTGCCCTAGCCCTATCCTTCTATCCCTACCCCCTTCGAAAAAAAGAGAGGTTGAGCAACTGAGTAACATGCAGTTCTCATAGAAAAAATCTGTTAAGGTACCTCCATTAGGAGACTGTATGCTCCTCATTGGGAGCGGACATGGAAAAAATTTTTTATGGTAGTGCATATTTCACGATTTCGAAGAAACCATTGCTTTGACCCAGACGTAATATTTCTAAGGCTTATATTATTATTCCGTGATCAAGGATTTCAGTCTTCGATTTTTTCTAAGCTTTAATAACATTCCAATCAATTATCAATTGTTATCTAAAGAAATAGATTTCTGTAATTTTTCTGTATAGGAAGAGTGAATGGTCGTCATTCTTTTAATATAGTTTATTCTTATATGTACCCTTTGAGATCAAGCAATTGCCCTTTTTCTGAATATTAAATTGTAGAAAAAATGAGTATCACAACGGCTTTCATGAATATACCAAGTACCAACATAACCGAAATCCGAACAAAGATGCCCGGTGCTGTTCTTTACGGAATCACGGGAAATTATCTCGTAAAGCTTGCTGTTCATTTGTTATCGTCAAGACTGGGAATTGTTGCCGTTATAACTGGACATGGAAATCACCTTCAGACGAATGAAGCTTGATTCGTGTGATGTTGTCGAAATAACGCAAACTATGTTGCAGCCGTATTGTTGCCGGTCGTTGGCACAGCAACCCAAAATAGTATAGCATACGTGTCACGAATAATAGAATACCATACCAAAATGTCGGGCTATGTAGTTTAGTGGTAAGAGCTTTGTCCTAACGATCAGGTCGGTTCTGATCAAATTCCAGCAAGGTCATTATCGAATTTAGATTTTTTAAATTAAATTTTTGATCTTCAACATAAGTGACTACCGATATTGAAAATATTTTGCGCATTCGGTATCAGCTGTAATGTAAGATATTGAAAAAAAATCTAATGCCGACGTTGGAAAGGCAAAAGGACGTAATCCACAGACAAAAAATATTGTGTATAGTATACACAAAACGTTTTTTAAATTGTATACATTGTAATTATCGAAAAAAAAATATTTTAAAAAAATGGAAGAATACGTCCTTTTTCCTTTCTAAAGTCGATATATTATATATAAATATAATTTAGGATATCGACTGAGGGTGCTTGATGGAATTTCAATATCAAATTTGAATTGTTGATATTTTGTACATTTGCATGTATTTCGTTACTAACGACCCGGGTTTCGCCTTTCGGCATCTTCAGGCATTCGAGCACACGAATTTACTCGATATATAAACACGTTTTGTGTAAGTTATACTCAATATTTTTTGGTATGGGTTACGTACTAATTCCTTTCCACAGTTGATATAAATAACGTTATCAAAAATTTTGATAACATTTTGATAAGTCATTTTTGTATCAAATTAAAGTGATTCTCGGCTCAAAAGAGCTGAAAAGATCCGACATTTGAAAAAAAAAACCGAAATGTTCTAAATCGTATTTTTCCCCCGCCAAATTGTTTTGTATTCCCTTGTTTGCGTATATATTTTATCGGATATTATCTTTTGTAAATATACAGTTACTCGCTGTGCCTAGTTTAAATTCAATTACGGTCCATTTAATATATCTGCTTTAAGGCTATTGTTTTTATAGTACCAGATTAATCGATTTTATGGATGTTTGTTTCAACAAGCCGAAAATTAAATTCCCGGAAAAATCGCTTCCAATAGCTTTATAATAGTACAAGCAAACATTTTGTTTTACAGCAATATTCGTTTCAGTAAACCGCTGAACCAGTATTGTACCTACAAACTATTTGACGGAATGGTCAATTTATCCATTTTCTGATTGTTCAGTGACGTGGCCGTAGTGTGTAAAAATATTGAAAAATAATCATATAAAGACTTGACATACATTTTATTATTTTAAATTTAAATGTAACACATCAAATGCTCCAAACTCTCTTCACTTTATCAATGATTCCTTTGCTAGGCACTGCACAATTTGTTCACAAGTTTATAAAAATAGAATTTTCACATTTTCAATGAAACACTTGGTAATAAAATACTCTTCGTATTGGGCCTCAGTTGTGGACTGTTTGTCAATAAGCTTAACGAAACAAGCTATATTATAAAGTTTTTATTTATTTATATATTTTAATCTAATATTTGAAACACGTTGGTTTCTATGAATAATAAGAAAGTTTTCCAGTCTGAACATGTTAGAACAACCAAGTTTTAAGGACGAAAATTCAGAAGAATTAATTAGCTGTACCTACTAAAAATGTATCATATTCTACGTTAATTATATCATCGACCTCTATGGTCTAGTTGAAAGAGCTTTGCCCTAGCTACCAGGAAAGTATAGGCTCAAGTCCTAACCAGTGTACCAACAACCTATTTGACAGAATGGTCAATTTATCCATTACTTAAAAAAAAAGCGTTGAAAGAATAGCTAACAGTTCAGTTGAAATGCTCTACCTTGATTTACTTCAGCTCTACCAACTGCAACCGGGAAGTGTATAATTTAATAAAGTTATGTGTTGCAAGTTTAATTTATTACCTTAATGATTAATTATTAGCTTCATTCAGATTTTGCAAATCATTCGATGTCATTATGAGAATTAGAGGCATTATACACTCCTCCATTTTGTTTCGCGTCATGCACAATGATACTATTTTCTAGAGGTTGCTATCCATCAACAGGGAACGGGTTTTGAACTCAGAAGACCACAAAAAATACGTCTGAATATGTACGTCACATGCATAAAGACGACCATTGTTCGATTATCCTGGGCATATTATATTGCTCTCGAAAAAAGTTGATTCGATCGCATATTATATAATTTATATATTATAGAATTATAAATTCGCTGAATTATATATGGGTTGATCAAAAATATTATATAACTAGTAAAAGGATTTAAATATTATTCGTTTAATATAATTGAAGATAATATACATAATTTAACATATTAAAACACTTCTAAGTGAGCATTCGTAAATGGTTAACTGCCTCTGGTCTTCTAATATAATATATTTTATTGTAATTATTTAAAATATATTATGAAATATAATATATGTCGGGTCCGTGGTGTAGTGGTCAACGCCGTTGGCTTCGGTTACGGATCTTGGGCTAAAATCCAATACGGACAGTTACATAAATTGATTTATGGATTTCTGTTCGTAGGCATGCATGTTTGTGATGTCTAAAATTCCCTCCCACGGCTCCCACCCATCTGAGTAGCGAGAGCGATAAGCTAACCACTTGTTCTGTCCTAGCCCTATCCTTCTATCCCAACTTTCTTCGAAAAATAGTGGTTGAGCAATTCAGAAACAAGCATTTATCGTAGAAAAAAAATCTGTTGAGATACTTCCATTAGAAGTTCATATATTATTCTAAGCATTGAGAGAGGACATGGTAAAAAAATACAAAATGAAACATGTCGTAATACCGTTCTGAACAAATGACTCATCAAATTCGAATTCTTGAGATATTGCACATTTCCATGTATTTCATCACTAACGACTCGGGTTTCGCCTATCTGCATCTTCAGGCATTCGAGCACACGAATGACCTCAAATGACTCATGGATTAAATGAATTTAAACGATATTTGAAATAAAAAATAATTGCCAATCCGTCTGTTTTTTAATCACACATAATAAACTCAAAAGAAAATATTAACTAAAAATGACAAGAGGTCAGGAAAAAGATAAAAAGAAATCTCTGTACCCAGGATCTAAAATTCTCTTTTGAAGTTGTCAGGAATTCAACCCGTTAGTCTCCGTTTACCAAACTGCGTTTTAACAGCTATGGTACAGAGAACGACTTACCGCCTTTTTCAGAAAATAAGACACTGTCTTACTTTCTTTTTTGGTTCAAAGTACATACTAGGGCTTACTTTTCAAGTGCAATAAGTAGATCGATATATTTTTGTTTAATATTTATTTGTATATAGGAAATTTACATTTATTACTTTTAATTTAAGTAACATATGTACATTTTAGGTACATTTAGGTAAATTCTGCATTCTAGATCCCAGGAATTAATTTCGGCACCTGCAAGTGCATTGCTTGCAACGAAACGTAGACGCAAACAAGGTTTTTCTCGGAATTTTTTGTTCCAAACTGTGCAATTCTCGGAAATATTAGGCCAGCTAGAGAAACTAAACTCAGCAGCATTTTTTAACGAATTATATTTTTCACATAATTTTAACTAAGGCATATTTTTGGGGGAGGGATTATATTCCAAAATATTGTGAAAATCACGCTAGGTCTTATTTTTGGAAAAAGAAGTTATTTAATGTAATTTTTTGTTAATTATTGCAGTTACTTTTTTATTTATTCTTCATCTTTTTACCTTTGTTGAAAATGAATACTAACTAAATTTTATCGATCTTGTTTTTTAAAGAATATTTACTACACATTTTTTTGTTTCATCTTATTTTGATATTTCTTTATGTTTAAGAAAAACAAAAATTAAATTTATTTTAACTTTCGATAACTCTTTTTGTAGATAAATCGAATAAACTACGGCATGATAATCTTTTATCAGATTTTACGATACGAGTATCGCCCTTCGAAACTCTATTAAAAGCCTGACAAAGCTAATGGAGTTACCCTTTGTCTCGCCGATTGATACGCCTTATCTTGGCACTTAGACTGTTTTGTCAGGATAAACAGGACAAGTACATATTTGAGTTATGATTTATTATGTGGGTATTTATTTGTTCATCGTGTTTGACATGTGATTGAAGTAGATAAATACAGTTGACTTAACTGCCTCCGTTAGTAATGTTAAATAATTCCATATATTTATTTCTATACTATTATACTATTTAAAATAAAGGTTTTAATCAGTGGTGCACAACCTAGTACGGGCTGCAGAGGGTAAAAGTGTTGAAAAATAATGATATATTACACTAGACCAGATAGGCGTTTCATTATTTTTAATTTAATATTTATATAATTTTAATACTTCTATAGTGTTATTTTGGGCCGCATGCGGCCCACCGGCCTCGGTTTGTGCATCACTGGTTTAAATGAACTGACGCTTAGTTGAAAATGTTCTTAAAGTTCCAATGCCTCACGAATCTTTAATTGTTTGAAGAAGCTTACAATATTCTGAAGAGTTTGTAGATGAGGACATAAAGTAAAGACGATCTCGTAGCTCGTTTTAGTCGGTAGTGTGATCTAGCTTTCGAATTACTGAACAATATTTCGGTTATGGTTTCGGCAACATAAATAAATATCGACAGCATTTATAAATATACTAGTATTCTTTACCCGGCTTCGCCCAAGATATATTATGTCATTTAGACGTCGGCTAGCTTATGTCGAAATTTGGTTGAAAGTTGAAAATATCAAGAAGTTCTGTCTTATATCACCAACAAAACATAGTCCGTCAATTGACAATAATATCAAAATTTGAAAATAGCAATAATAAAGTATAAAAAATTCCCCACCTTCACTCTTGATGATTGCCTCGTTGTTCAAGGTAACATGAGGACTTTCTCGGCGCAAGATATTCAAAATAATATATCTTCAGACATGCAGTCCTAATTATTCTCCCAAAGCGTTATTCGGTTGGAACGTTCACAAAATGTGAGGATTACTGCAAAGAGTGTTAATTTTTTGAATGGTGAATCCCAACTTGAAGCTTTTTTCTATTGATTGTCATTGTCAAGTAGTTCTAATGCCAGCCACGCTTCACGATACATTCAATTTCATCAACGGATCGGAGAGGAGATCTTTGAAACTCGTTGAATATTTGACTCTGTGAAACAACATTCGTAGATAATAACAATTAATTTTTCTAAAATTCACAGTGTAGACACAGCATTGAACATTGATGTGGGCATTAAATATCTTCAGAAACAAAGGATTACAAGGAACGATCCACCGATTATCAATGCCGACATTATCAGATTTCATTTTCACTTTACCAGTTGAGCGTGAAATTACCAATTTCCCATGATGAGCTATATCGGTATCATTTACAATCGCATCTTTCATATGTATATTCATCGACGCGCAACTTTTTTTGGTTCATTTTTGAAAAATAATAATCGCTCTGTCTCGATTTTGACAATCATGTCCACCAAATATTGATACAAAATTGCCTTTAATTCAGCAAACGGTTCTTCAAGTCTGCGCATTGCGAAGACAATATCTTCTTCTCTCTTCGTTTTTCATATTCGCTCCCTATATGGAGCATATGGCTACCACGCGGCGTCTCCATGAATCCCTGTCACCCGCCAATCGCCACCCAGCTCCGCCGAGTACATCCTATGGATAGTACACGATGGTCTTCCAAGACAATATCAGGAATCTTAAATTCATTTTCAGCAAAGATGATGGCAACTTTATTTACACCAGTGCGTTAAAGACACGAAATACTGATTTAAGATTTATAATTTTAAGTAATCAATAATTTTCCGCTCAATCTTTTGATTTTTTACAAATTTTACGATTCAAGCATGAACAATTATTATTTATGACGTCTTTACTATAAAATATGTATAGTTGCTTAGCGACGGGGCGTTGACAATCACAGAATATTTGGTATGAAGCGATCGCTAGGCGATCAGCGTTTGTTGATTTTTTTGAAACATCAAAAATATCGCGTTTCCAGTTTTAGAAGTTTAAAAGTTAAATTTGAGAGTTGACAACAGCGCAGTTGAAATAACAATTGCAACCAAAATGGCGTGTGTTTCACTTCGCTAGTGTGCACCGTTTGACAGGAGTTGTTGTGACCGACAGACATACAAACATACATATTCCTACATATATTTTGTGCTATATAATAGAGATTATATAGTCTTGTGCTTGAGTGCTTGAGTCCCGGATTGTCTGAAGAAAAACCATCGTACAGGAACATGAAAATTGCGTTGTTTTTTGCCATAGTTTAGTGAGAGTCTCAAAACTAGATTGTTAAGTCGCTACATTCGACAGAGTCGGGTTACTGTGCGGGGTTAGGGGGCAACAAATCGTCGCTGAAGACGAAACTTCTAATATCAAAACGTTACAGGTAGTAAATATATTAAAATAGTCGAATTTCATCATGTATATTCATCGTTTTTCCATAATTCCGGCAATATGTATTAATTAGTAACGTATACTAAATGTCGGAATGTTTTGATTGAGTATAAAGGTATACAATTAAAATTGATAATTTGGTTATTTCACGGCCTGGTGTTATTAAAAGTGACAGGTGTTTCGCTTCTTTAAGAAGCAGACTAACTATATCGCAGGGTTATTTATTTCCAAAGTAAGCAATGATTATAATTCTCAACCTATTATATCGTCACCTTACTGGCGGAAGTTGGTGAGTATCAAAATTAAGTAAGTCCACAGTGAGATTCTTGGATATAAATTCATTGTCTGGAATAACTCAGTAGATGCATTAATTATACCAGTTTGGAAAAACAGCAATCTTTTATCAGTAAGTAAAAAAGTTATGCAGATTTATAGACAAGGAATTGCCCCTGTCAATTGATACTTCATTAGTGTTATATTGACACAAATCCGTGTATATTTTGATGTTGTAATTATCTATGTAACATAAAATACCAAAGCTAAAGACTTTATGATACGAGTTAAATTTTCATTTTCTGTTTACTCAGAGTTGTCAATATTTTACTAACGAACTTCTGCCAGTAAGGTGATGATACGGTATTATGTATTATGGTGTTCAATAAATAAAATATATTATATCAAGCTAAAATGCGTGGTCGAATGTTTGTTTTTGGTAGTCCAGCGGTTTCATATTCATAATTTATCTGTTTGTATGTTTATATTTATATGCTTATATAATCTGTTTATGTTTAAATAAATTATGGAGTATTATTGTGTTTAAATAAATAAAATGTGTTATATATATATATATGTGTCGGCGTCCGTTGCTCAGTTGGTAGCGTCGTGGGCTACCGTTACGGAAGTCTCGGGTTCAATTCCCGGTGCGTACAGTTTTCATAAATTGATATTTCAATCGATTTAATGGATTTCTGTTCGTAGTCTGAGTGTTTGTGTTGTCTAAAACTCCCTCCTCACCCACCCATTCCATCCTCACGGGGCGTAGCGAGAGCGATTAGTTGACCACTAGTCCTGTCCTAGTCCTATTCTTCTATCCCTACTCTCTACGATAAAGTGAGGTTGAGCAACTGAAGTTAACAAACAGTTCCCATAGGAAAATTCTGTTGGTATACCTACCATAAACCATACGCTCCACATTGGGAGCGGACATGGAAAAAATATAAATATATATAAATGAACGTTTGTTTGTTTATTTGTATGCGTTCCTATACCATTAATCTAATTTCGATGAAATTTTGGTGAGTTGTTGTGCCCACACCTGTGAAGGTTTCCGAAAAAAATCTAAAATAAAAAAAAAGAAGACATCACAGGAAACCTTCTGATTTATCCGTACGCACCAGAAGTAAAAATATTTTGTATCCAAAAGCACTTCAATAAACAGAATTGAAACACACAAACACTTAATTTCTTAGAGTTCACTGCAACGCATGTCGGGTACTCGCTAGTATCAAGATAAAATGCGAGACCGAATGTTTGTTTTTACTATTCCTGTGGTATTATTTTAATAATTATTCAAAATTCGAATATAAAAAAAAGAGCTGAATATATTCGAATATTTGATTGGAGTCCATATCCTTGATATAGAGCTGAAAAAAAAACACTATTGTATTGACATTGACAGTGTAGTGATGCAAATGCTTTATAGGTTTAGCGTTATTAAGGCTTCAATAAAAATCCACCAATTATGCAATTCTTTACGATCCAAAGTTCACGTATCGAATTCAAAATAAACATAAGGTGTTTTATGGCCAATTATTTTTTCATAAATCTCACTTGATACAAAGCCGTCTATCAATTTTATTCACAGGTGTGAACGGTGAATAATAAAATATATTTTTCAAATGGATTGCACATCGTAACACCTTGCGTGATGAGCGTGGTTCATGGCCGCAGGGCTGGTGACCGGTTTCGACGCGTTCAAAGTGCGAATACTTACCATTGTATCTCCGCATCCACGATTCGGCCAGGGGTAATAAAGATCACAAAAAAGGTTTGCTCCGTCATGATGAGAATGAGAAGGTTTAATTTTTTTAGAATTTTTTATTCAAAAAAAAAAATTTGGCATTCCACCTGCCAATGCGCCAAATATTTTGAAAATTGGAAAATCATACGAGATAAACTCGATGAGAATTTTTATTAGTCACTCATGTCCAAGATTCCAAATTTAAATTCAAAAAATCCAAATATGGTAATGACTTTGCACCTGATCGCTAGGGAAAAGCTCTTGACCAAAGAGGCCGACTATTGAGCCAGTGTAAGTTTCTGTCTATCGTTTCTTTTCTTAACCACAATAGCGCTTGGTTAATAGATCGGTCCCGTACAGCTCTGCATCGGGCTAATAACATTATGAGTAAATTCGTATCCTTTCTTGATCGCAATTGTGTTATGGAAAACGTCGTGGCCGTGAAACAGCGGCAGCACACACATACTCACTATAAAACGTTACATTTTCCACAATCAAACGATAAGTAAAAATAGTATTTTCACAGTAAGCAGTCATTTTTGACAGCCGATAACAAACTATGAATTAGAATTATCAAACAATTACAAAGGATTTAACTGTCAACTATTGGTGAAAAGACATATTTAGTTACTTTTAAGGTGTTAACTGTCAATTCTTGGTTTCGCTCATCACGAGCGTTCATCAGTTGATAATGCTCGTGATGAGCGAAACCGGTCCTGATCATTATAAATATGTGGAAGCAGTACAAACAAATTGTGTTTTATTTTTTAAAACATATTTAGTTCTACAAAATTGTCTATATTTTCTTTAAATTTAAAAATATCTAATTGTAATGAAGTTCTACCAAGTGAATTTGAAAAAATATTATCACAAAGTAACTAATATTTGAATTAATTTTTATACTCATTTGACAATAATGACCTTCAATCCGTATTGGGAAATCTTAAATTAAGCTAAGTTTGACAAACGTGTTTGTCGCTCTTCATAAAACTCTTATATTATATAAATCATTTATTGCCATTGATGAACCCTGAGTTTAAGGCAGAGCGATTACACAATGTTCCGGCACAAGAGTCAAGAATCGCGCCCATCTGACTCCATTGTGCTGTGTCAACACAATTTACATAGAATCGAAAATGTCCATCAGGTCCCGAGCCCACAATCAAAATTGAACACGGTAATTTTGTCACGAAACCTTTTATTAGCGTAGGTACAGACATATCGCAATGGCGCTTTCATGGTTGTTGATTTTATGACACAATAGAGCACAAAGTAGTTACCATTATTCGGTTGGACCTTGTATTTTTTTAACTATATGTTTGCCTACTTCTAAATAAGCATTCAATCGATTGAATTTATGACAATGTATACAGTAATTTACAATTTAAAACCTTCCATATGAAAAAAAATCTTTTGATTATCTGCTTCGTCGTTTGTTTACGTTGTAATTTAATGTGAAAATTGGAAACCATTTAACTTCAAAAAAATATGTCGACTGATTAATTACAATGGAATGGATAACTTTGAAACATCATTTTTCGTGTCTGCTTATTGGTAAAATTTTTGGTACTTCCTTGTATACCGCCGGGCGGAGGACACGAAATAACAGGACGGGCATCGTTGCACCTCACCATCCACGTGGGGCGTTACCCGACCGATTAGAAAATATAAACAAAACATTTATACCTACCATCGGCATGTGGTGGATTTATCTCTATCTCTGTCACACAACCTAACTTGCGTATACGCAAGTAGGTTGTAGTAGGTTTTGTAGGTTGTAGTCACTCGGACCCTTCACATTACAAGTGATTGAGCGAGAAAGAGAAATAAAGGCAAGCGCTTGGACCATCATTTTCGTATAAATGTATATTTGTTTAAAAATATTACCTATCAATATTCATACTTACTCGAATACCCAGTTCAAACCTGCAGATGAGCGATATTTGTATAGTCGTAATCATGAAAAACTTTAAAAAAAGGTGCGCGATGCGGAAACTGCAGTACGATTGTTACAATCTCACAATATAATAATGGACACTCAATGAACATTTATGCGGAGGACGGAGTTGGGCAGTCGGGATGCATTTACTGTCATATTAAAAGATATTGTCGAATTTTGGACGTTTATGGAGAGTCAACATCGCGATGATTGATGAACGTTGGCAGCCTTGGAGCGGAGCATGGAAGCGGGGGGCGGGAGCAAACATAACTATACAGATGCATGCACGTTTGCAGCTATAGTTTTTGTGAGTGTCGTATGTCATATTATGAATGACTGAAACACAGCGTTTCGTTTCGTGTTACGGTGCCCGGGGATATACACGGAAGAACCGAATTTTTTACCATGTCGACTCACAATGTAGTAGAGCATATGGCGTCCTAATGGAGATGTCTCAACTGTCCATATGCGGCCTCTTCATTGAGGTACATATCTCAACGGAAATTTTCTACGAGAACTGCTTTTAACTCTCTTTTTCGAAGACAGTATGTACAGAAGGATAAGGTTAGGACAGGACTAGTGGTTAGCTACGCCCCCTCGTTTTTAGTATCGGATTTGTGGGAGGAAATTTTGGACATCACAAACATCCATGTCTACGAATAGAAATGCATAAATCAAATTATGAAACGAGACGGTTCTACGTCTACGGTTGCGGATTTCTCGGGTTCAAGTCCGAGTACGGACAGAATTATATGTAACAAAAAGACCATCTTTCTAAATTCTTAAAAATTTTATTTATATTCCTTTAACTTTGTCAATGATATTTGATGATTTTTTAAAAATAAAACACAATTCATTTGTACTACTTCCACATATTTATAATGATCAGGACAGGTTTCGCTCATTATACATATGTGGACGTAGTACAAATGAATTGAATTTTATTTTTTAAAATATAATGTCTTTCCACCAAGAATTGACAGTTAACACCTTAAAAGGGATATTTGATGAATTTTTCGTAAATGTATACATTTTCGTCTTCTCTTTCGAAGGGATCGCTCAAATTTAAAACATGCTGAATAATAAATTTATGACCGTTTTGCATTAATTAAGTAGGAAGTTTTATACGTAACATAAAATAATGTATTGGACAGGAAATCAATTCCTGTAAAGGGTGAAATACAGAGTATGTATATATTATTATGCTTCGTTTAGGTAGCGGTCCTGACTTATAATATGTCATTGCTTGATCTCGCTGTCCAAATTAGGGTGACCACGCGTCACAAAGCGGTCAGGACTCGGACCTAGCTACAAAAGCCACCAATTTATTTGCTGTCGTGTTGTAGCCAATTTTCGGGTCAACAGAATTAGTATGCTATACACTTATGGATTTAAATCGCGGATCTAGCCACCGACATGGATAAGTTGTAATCACTTAAACAAAATGAAAATAAAAATGTAAGTATGTAAATAATAGAAATAAGTTAAAAATTATGTGTTAAGTTTTACAACAATTATCGACAACTAGTTACTGGTGTGAGAGGAGAAGATGGGTCCAACTTTGCCGTCATTTGATGTTAGAGTGCATATGACGTCCTAATGAAATCAATCGACTTATTATCAAAACCATAGTTATACAAAACATTATGATATCGATTCTATGAAATGTTTCTTCTGTGACACAATTTTGTTTTAATTCACGTTATTAAAATACATAGCTGAGCATGTAGTTGGTTAAATTATTTTCAATAAATTTATGGATTTCTTTTCGAATGTATGTGATGCTTTAATTTCCCTTCCACCCATCCGATTCTAAAACAACGAGGCGTAACGAGAGCTATTTGCTAACTACTAAACCTGTCCCCGGGAGTTTAAGCCAGTGAATAACAAGCAGTTATCGTAGAACAACTTTGGTTGAGATAAACTCCATTGGGAGTCCATATAATCCACAATGGAGTGGACATGGTTAAAAAAAATGATGACGGATACTCGGGTCAAACAAGTCTTTTTTTCATCAGGTCAGGATAATATTTTCGATGGAGGTAATGTTTGTGAAAATTCATTGTTTACCTTTGAAATTTGATATATAGTTAGTCTGAAGATGCTTCTCAAAGAGGCGAAACACATGTAATAACAAAACCAGTGGAATAACTAAGTTATCCGTTTTAATATTATATTAAGGTTTGGATAATTTAAATAAGCTTAACGAGGAACATGCTTGGCGGAAGTCATTTTGCGAAACGTTTATTTTAGCATTTTCAGTGGCGCCAGCAGTGGTGCACAAGTAGGCTGCACCCTCTTGCCGTTTTTTTAATGCAATGACGATAACTCTTTAGTAACGGTCATGTAAGATAACATCGCGACAATTCGCTTGACAACGCCTATGGGAAATCTTCCTTCCAGTTTTAACAAACGGCTTTCCGCGGGTTAATATGACCCTTACCGGCCGTGGCAGATGCGCTGAGCGAAGGGCCTGCAAGATATTTGCATAATTTTTTAGGCAATGCATTCCGCAAAAGAAAGCATATTACGACATTTCTATGGAGACGTAGTTTTTACAAGTCTACGCTTCGTTTCAATTAGTGGTAAATGTACAGTGAACAAGGACACTAAATAGGAAAAATATCATATATATATATATACATAGTTGCTATCGTTTTCTATTTAAGGAGTTTTAACAATTTAATTATTTCTTACCCTTCGTTTCTAAATATTTCTTGCTATACTTTTATTTACAAAAAAATCTAATATGCTGTTCCACTTAGAATTTTCCAGTAAAAGTATTTAAGAGCATAATTCTTCGATTTAGTGACTAATTTTACTATAAAATTTCTTGCGATAATAGTTCAGCTGTGTATATAGGTCAAGAGTGGTATAAAAATTCTTTTCGGATTGTATTTTTGGAGTGTTATGCTCACTGCAGTGCGAAACCGGCTTAAATGTAAAACATGGTAAAATACTTCGTCATTGGCTAAGACATATACGGCAGTCGATGACAATGATTTTACTTCATCTATTTCATGAATTTTTCAACCAAATGATTTTTAAAAGTAGGGTGGTTTAATTACAGTGACTCGATTCCCATTCTCTTCATATACTCAAACATTTTATTGTTATTTATATAAATATCATTGGATAAAATATCAAAATTATTTAGATCCACAAAATTTTAGTTGATAGCTATTTCGGCTTAACGCTATCGTCAGAATTATACTTATTTCAGCTTAGCTATTTGTATTGTTTAGAAGAGATAGACAATATTATGTCATTTCACATATTCAAATATCGTATAATTAATAAAATTTCAATGCATTTATTTCAATGATTAATAACACCACCTAAGTTTCTTTTCCAAAAACACAGTTAAAAGCTTAAATAATTTAACGTATTATGATATTTAAATATGTGAGATGACATAACATTGTCTATCTCTTCTAAACAGTATATGTAGCTAAGCAAAAATAAGTTTAAGTATCGTTATGACGATGGCGTTAGACCGAAACAGCTATCAACTACCTAATGTCAATTACTTTGATATCTTATCCTATTATAATGGAATGATACCAAGTAAATGCCAATTCAATCAATATAAAAATATCGTATATTTTCATCATTAAAAATTGTCACCATCGATGTGAGAGTAATAAATATTATGTCGATCGAAGTAAAAAATAACATTAAGTTTTTATTAATTATAAAATCAAAATATAAAACATTAAGTTTTGATTCAGAGTCGTTCTAAAAAGGGACGTATTATTTTACTACTTAATACTTTAATACCCCTGCTGCTTAAGGAACTCGCGTGGCCATGAGTCGCTTTGGGACCTCGAAAAAGCAACAATGACACTACATGACTATAGAAACAGAACTACAACATTGTAGGCTGTAGCAAAAACACATTTCACACATTCATTTTGTACCCTCTGGAAGTTCTAAAATGAATATAAACAGCTGTTGTGCCTGGAAAAAGTACTGCCATTTTGTTTTCTAAGCACCCAGTAATCATTAAAGTAGAATATAAATTATAGGCGTATTAGTGGATTCAATTATATTTTAATTTAAGTTTGTGGTTTTGTTTTTAAATTATTGCAGTCCAGTAATTAACGCCATTGTTCACTAATTACCCTAGGGATGTACAGGGAAAATACACGTTTGAAAGACTAACGCTGGACGTAGGAATTTTTTTAGATAGGAGATATATGATATAAATTGCCTCAATGGTTATTATTTTATGGTTTCACTTTCTTCTGACTAATTTTTAATAAATTAATTGCACAGCCATTTTTACGTAATATTTTGGTAAAAAAAATCGGACGAAAGCGTGAAGCCGAAATAGTTAATTCAACCAATCGACATTATAATCCTTATTTTAATATAGTGACACGACCCAATCGTGTTTGGTACGTCCCAACCGCGAATTTTTCCCAAAACTCAAACTCAAAACTCAAAAAAACCTCAAATCACCTCTCACCAACGCAATTAGCAATAAAGGCAGGTCAACATAGTTTCATTTTGTAAAGTTGTTCATTTCTAAAAGCTAAAAATCTGTGGAACAATTATCATAATTAGCACGCTTGCTCCGTTTAGAGCTTATAATTACTATCGCTGTCAGTAATGTCTTCAAATTAATCAAATTTGAGTTTGACAATTCAAGAACCAAACCACGGGGTAGCAGGACAAAAGCAAGCAAAAGCATAACCATTCATCCACGATTCACAATGGTCTGAAATCTTCTATGACGTCGTTATCTATAAAAGGGCGTTTTTAGCGGTATACTACATGTTTGAATGATAGGACAATACGTTATGTTGTCACTAGACATTTTAATAGTTTTCCGGAAAACTCAGTGATAGAGCAAGATATGTTTCATCGCTGTGAGACGATACATAATAGAATGTAGCAATAAATCATCTGCAAATCCTTAACCCAGTTTCGTGTTCGTATTTCCTCGTCTAGAAACTCGATAATAAAAAGCGAAAGTTTTTTATTAGTCTCTTCAATACCGATTTCCAAAGCCTATCGGTGCTAGTCGTCCATCTTTAATTTATGTCCTTTGGGCCGTTACGGAGCTTTTAGGGGTCCATTTACACCCCGTTCGTCTTTTCAGAGGTCTATATCATTGTTTATTTATAAGGGTTGAGAGATAAAGATGTCCATATAAAATGTTAGGACCTTCTAAAGATGCCAATATACGCGATAAGGAAATTGAATTTGGTTTATGTCAACTAAGGCATTAAAGATTTCCTTATTTATTGACATCTGAACGGTGAAATAACTATCCCCAGAAAATATGCTACTACTATATCCTACTGTATAATTAAACTAATGTAAGCGGATTTGGATTTGCTGGCAAGCAAAAGTGTTTTTCATGTCAAAGACTGTCATGAAAGAATGTGGTTTTCAATTTTATTTACACACAATACAAATAAATAAATTAAAAAAATTATCATGAGATAGTTATGTGCAGATAGATTATAATCTTGCGCCTCGAACAATAGACTCTAGCCGGAAGCGGGCGTTTTTTAGCGATTAGTGCAAAAATATATAACTTTCTTAAAATAGGCACAGCTTCTAAACCAAACAACATTTTTGATTGAAATTTTCAAAGTAATTATGTGTAATATTCGGTCATCATAAATATAATAAAAACACTATTATTATGTCATAATTTCACCATATTTATAAACTGAATATAAACACCTGTTCTCAATTTAGTAAATAGCACTACACATTTTCAATATGAAATATTTAAAACATTCCACGTAATAATATAATAAATAATAATATACACTTACTATTCCATAATTTCACAATCATTAGAAGTGTGAAGTGTGTAACTCATAAGTTTTATTGCTTCTTGTCAAAAATAGGTCTCTTGCGGTTGTTGCAGCTAATGATATTAGTTGCGGCGTTTTATTTTACACCGGCAAGCAAACCTGTGATATGTCGTGTCCCGCAAACAACCGAACGTTAGCGAAAAACGGCATTTGCCGGGTCCCGCATTCAACCAACTGTCTACAATAAACGGCAAATGCCGTGTCCTGTAATCAATATGTTAAGTAAGTAAGTAAATGATTCGTCTGAAACAGACATTTGAAGCCATTTTTCAGGGTAATGTTTTTTGGTTCCATGATTAAACAGTATGTGATAAAGCAGAAGATGTTAAAAATAATGTATTTGTTGTATCTATTTATTAAACACAAATATTTGCAAATTACTTTACTGTTTATTTAATACAAATACCAGTCACTTGGGTTTTTCCCTTCCGAGATTCCATGACAACGACGGTCGCTAAACGTTCGAAGATCGTTTTGTATTTGGATGCAAATAATTTATGATAAGAGTATCATAAAGTAATTTTTTAACAGCAGGTATGCAGGTAATTAACTAGTGCATATTCTTTTAAGTCATGTTCTGGTTGGTTCGGTACCGTGTTTTTCCAATTGAAAATAAAAATCTCAAAATAAAAAAAAATAAAAATAATAAAAAATTCTTTAAATAACTGTTTCGTTATATTATACTTTAAGTATTTTTTTGTAAACCGATATTTTTTATACTTTGATTGTGAAAATCATTGCTTGGGAAAACGATCTATATTTTGACACCACATTCAAAGATGAGACATCGTGGATGATGGCATATTTATTCACTTATGCGACACTAACTACATCTTGTCTTATTTTCTGTCATATTCTAGACATTCGCCTGTCTTTTCCAATTACAATCGCACTAGATTTGAGAGTTTACTTATCCTCTATATAAATGTTGCATTGATTATTTCGTGCGATTGGAAATTGATATGATCTAACGTTTCGTCATTATCAATTAGCTAATCAGTATACAACATGTGTCAGGTGCTTGCTTTTCAATCAACTAAGCACTTAATTGGCAATCTACAACACATACTAAATATATTTCACATGTCGCAAGCAACACGCAATAATGAATCAAAAGATTTCATTTCCACTAATATCACCTTCCAAATGCAAGTCTCGTACATTTTTCCCTCATTCCGGGGTTTCCGGGGATTCCTTTACATTTTCTTATATTCTGGAGTAGATGTGGGTAAGTGGGATCGGGGGAGTCGAACGATTGTTTATTTTTTAAACGTAGACTTCTTATTTCTTACTTAAGATTTATTATATGCTCAAAAATATTACTAAGTGTATCAATTAGTCTTCATATCTGTAATTATAGACCTGATTAACTTTTTGCACGGACATTTTAAAGAGTTTCGAAATATAACTATCTAAAATAACGAAAGATTTTCTTTTTAAACTGATTTTAAAATAGTTATAAAAAACTACAAAAATAATTACCTATTAGCTTAACCGTGGATGAACGTATTTTTATAATCAATTTAATTTGATATAATTTAAGACATCGACTGAGGGTGCTTGATGGAATTTCAATATCAAATTTGAATTATTGAGATTTTGTACACTTCCATGTATTTTGTCACTAGCAACCCGGGTTTCGCCTTTCAGCATCTTCAGGCATTCGAGCGCACGAATGAACTCGAAGTGACTGTCAGTCAAATTTGAATTGAAAGCTACGAACACTTAGTAAGAACACAAGATAATAGTAAGAAAACACTATTTATTTCTATCTTCAATGAATATTTTGTTGCACTAATGTCCTTGGAGCGATTCCTCGTGAGAAAAGAACATGTGGTGTATTTTCATATTTTAATGTAAAAAAAAATCATAAATGAAAATTGATCTTAGAACTTATTTGATTTGTGTGCATTTTATTTTTTTCGTTTCCTTGATTTAGAGATATGACATAAATTTACCTTTACATAATAATTTAAATCAATGATCATAAATTACATTAATTTTTATATTTATTTGTAATTTTTTTATTATTTAGTCAACAAAACTTTTTTATGAACATATAATTAACCCACACACAATTGCCACAATTGTTTATACGCTTCAGTGACGAATCAACACAGTGACAAAACATGTGAAATCATTTTATATAACATAGACCAGACCGGTCTCTAGGCGTTTTATAATCATCACATGTCGGTATGAAATTGTCTCATGACCTATTCGTCAGAGGTATATATAAAAAAAAATGTTCTGCAATGGACACACATACACAGACACCCCCAACAATACACACAGTTTTGACGTGACGCAAATTCCGAGGCAAAGAAACAAAAATGACAATAACAATCAGTCCGTCAGTATAGAAACTTAAGAAAAGCGGTGTTTGCGATTACTCGTGAGCGACAGCAGAGATGGAGAGCGAGGATAACGATCACAAATAACTCCGGATGCTGTACAATCCTGACGTGCCGCTAACGTGGAAGCTTATCGAAGAGCTGAAGAGGCTCAAACATTCAGTATTTCTATTTCAATACCGTCATCTATGACTGGCGTCCCACTAGTATTAAATATTTATTTAGAATTGTCTTGTACATATATTGAATTTGGATTATTGATATTTTGTACACTTCCACGTATTTTGTCACTAACGACCCGGGTTTCACCTTTCGACATCTTCAGGCATTCGAGCGCACGAATGGATTCGAATTGACAGACAGTAAACAGTGTCTAACGTTTACAAAGAAGATGCAAATACTACAAATACTATTTACGAGATAAAATATTATACGTCTGGGAGCCATACTGATACCTGAGTTAACATTTCGAGAATCGTCTTAATCCTTATTTTGTAAACAACACATTAACAGAGTGGCGAATTGCCGCTTCCCAACTACTTTTAGAATTACCAGTGATTTAACAATTATAATAGAATAGCATTGTGGGTTTCGACGGGATGCAATTCGACGAAAGTGTAAATATATACAATTATTCCACATTTAGTGACATCTGTTAGGTGTTTCAACGTATAGGATAAAGTAACGGTGAATTTGGGAGGTTCAGCTGCTCGTTCAGAATTGGCAAAGAATTTAACTGGGCTCTATTGAATGCCTGAAGATGCCGAAAGGCGAAACCCGGGTCTTTAGTGACAAAATACATGGAAGTGTACAAAATCGCAATAATCCAAATTTGATATTGAAATTCCATCAAGCACCCTCAGTCGATGTCTTAAATTATATATTGAATTCATAAATATAATAATAGTAGGTATTTTTCCTGTTGTGTGTTTTGTTATTGTGATGATTTACCATATAATTAGTGTGTACATGTATTATAATCTAATCCAAGCGATTACTGGATGTTACTTAATTCTCTTAAGGTTGTTAGAACTTTTAACTATTTTTTAATGATTTAAATCAAAAACTACGCTGCTTTGGCACCATCTTACCCACCGCTCCCCTACTATCAATTCTAGGGGTTTCCTTCCCCCTATCACACAGCTCTTTGTACATAAGTATCATATCCTGGTGGAAAGAACACGTATCCAGTTAATGACTGGTCACGCCACCCAGGGTCAGCGCACGTACTAAGTTATTGGACTGGACATTGGGTATCAGCTCTTTTACCTGGAAATTCGGTTATCTTCTTATTGTTTGATTGTACCGTTACAAGTCTTATGCATTGCGATTAGCATTTTATAGCGTTATCTGGTTGCTTACGACTGCATTAAAGATGTCCTGTTATAAAAATTGTACTTAAGTCATAGCTCTGTACCTAGCGGTAAAATCATGGCAGCATGGCGTCAATTGGGCCTATCTTATAAAAAAACATCGTGGAATTTTATCCATATATAAGTATATATTATTATAAATGAAAAAAATAATTGGTATATCAACTAATATCGTCGGCGTCCATGGCGCAGTTGGTAGCGTCGTTGGCTACGTTTACGGATTCATAAATTGATCTTTCAATCGATTTGTGGATTTCTTTTCGTAGTTTGAGTGTTTGTGATGTCTTAAACTCGCTCCCAAACATCCGATCGATAGCATTTCAAACATTAGACAAATTTCAAAGTCCAATTACTCAAAACTAGTATTTTTCAGTTAATGTCTTCTTCCAGAAAAACGACGATAAATTCTCTAGCCAATTGATCAATGCAATCCTGTTGGGCTCTTATCCTACTCAGTTGCGCGGCTATTAGTTCGAATCCGCGAGTGTTACTTTTGTTCATTTAACTTTCAATTGATTGATTTATGTCCAAAGGAATGCATGAACTTCTCATGAGAAATCTCAACTGTAGTTGTTCAATGGAAACTGCCTGTAAGTTAGGCACTCGATATTCATTTTTAGAAGCGAGAAGGAGAAGATTCTGGTTATGAAAGGACTTGGAAGGCAATAACTTAATCATTTTCTCTTCATCCCTATTTTCATTATTGAATATGGCGTGACGGATTTGATAATAAGCTCATACACATTCATAAATTGATTTAGTATTAATGTGTACAATCCGGGATTTGAAACATTGATAGCACCGTATAACAAAAGCCCACATGGCTACGTCGACAGACAATTGGTTTATTGTACCTACCCAAATTCAATCTGGTTTCTCGACGACAGTCTGAACTCAACTATTTTTTAAGTATGACTGAAAAAAAAACCCGTTTTATAAACGACATAATAACTCTTAAATGATCTTAATTTCAATCACATATGGTCCTAATAATCCAGCTTAAGGCTGAGATTTTTAATCTGAGTTAATAGTTTCACATAGAAATTACTGTCGCAAGTAATAAGCTCATAAATAAAATGATTTAGACTCACAACCCTGTTCTGTATTCTGTTTTGTTTAAATTTAGCTTGAAGACCTATATTAATAATGTTCGTCTATGCTGTTGTCCATCTATGAATGTGATGTTAACTTTGCTATTTGAATTGTTTTTGGTAGGTACATCGTGTTGTCTATGCTTACTTTAAACTTAAGCGCCGTAGAATAGATAATAGACGAACGTTTCAATGCCATTATCATTCCTTCGTGAGTAATATGTTCATGGAAACGTCTTATAACAATATATTCACCTCGAAGCTGTTCATTTAAGTCGTATCCTGAAATTCTCGTAACCGTGGAAGTGTAACCCAGGGAGGGTTGAATATAAGTCAGAGTGTAATTCCATGCAATCGTTGAACCTTTGTGCGACCCTCACAGTGATAATGGCGTCATAAACGTAATTTTATGTACTGCTTTGTCCCTTTTGCTTGAGGGACAAATACTAAAACGGCAATAATATTAATAACCACGAGCGGGAACCGAAAGAGTCGAGTTTAATTTGCAGGCTTTAGATTGCTTCCAATGTGTTGTATTGTATTGCACCGGTGACCGTTTGCTTGATTCATTTATTTCTATTGTTCGTTACGTGGCTTTCATTTGTTTTTTTATAGGGTCAGTATTTCGGAAAACAAAAGTATCGAACAACTCAAAATTAAATAATTATTATCGTTAAAGGGCGGGAATTTTTTTCATAGTTAAAACTGCCGAAAACAATGTCAAAAAATTACAGACAGAAGAGTGGAGTGTAATATTGGTTCAATCGAATCAATATAATTCGCAATTAACTTTTGAAAACGCACTTTTTATCATTTTCGTATTTCAACCAAGTTATGTTTAGGCAGTCCGAGCAATCAATGTTTTAGCGTTCAATTAAATGTATGAACTTTTGGCAATATTAACCATGAGAGCCTTAATACTTATTTAAATAGAGAAACAAACTAGTTGTGTTTAATTAAAAATAATTTAAGACAGCGACTGAGGGTGCTTGATGGAATTTCAATATCAAATTTGGATTATTGAGATTTTGTACACTTCCATGTATTTTGTCACTAACGACCCGGGATTCGCCTTTCGGCATCTTCAGGCATTCGAGCACACGAATTCGAGTCAGTTCGAGTTCATTCGTGTGCTCGAATGCCGTTGTGTTTACTTCTAAGGTGTTCTTGGTGGAAAGACATCATATATTATTTAAAAAAATAAAACACAATAGGATCTGAACATTTTAATTGTAGACTATTTTATTTGGCTTATTTATGGTTTGTTTGATAATCAGTAATTTCTTGTCTTAGTTCATGAACGAATTGTTTTATATACCTTAATTTTGAACACTCAATGTTATATAAATATGTCACAAGTCACAATATATAAATATATTGTGTTTTTAACAGTTGATAATGCTCGTCATGAGCGAAACCGGTCCTGATCATTATAAATATGTGGAAGCAGTACAAATGAATTGTGTTTTACTAGTTGTGTTTATATTGGGAGGTTGTAAGAGCGATTTACCAACCACTAGACGTTTCATAGCCTTTTCTTTCTACCCTTACTTACTTCCAAAAACGAGAGTTTGAATAATAATATCAGAAAATATTGATCTACCGAGATGATTTTTGATCTGAAAGTTGGTGGTATTTGATAGTATTATTTATTATTTGTTGGATTCAATTCATATAGTGTTATAATATGTAATGTAAACTTTTTGTTGATAATATACACTGCTAAAAGTACTTGAATCGAGTAAATGGAGTTTGTAAATATAATCCCAAACGTGAAAACTGTCTCATTTTACCAAAATTTAATGTCGACCTTTAAAGACAAACTGTAAAATTTACTACATTATTCTGTGAATCAGATGTAAACGTAAAAAGGTGTTTTAATTTCTAACACCCTTCCTTCAAAAACAATTAAACATTGAATCATGGCATACATTTACAGGCTTTCAATCTTAACTATTTCGAAATTTGTTTAGTTATTTACACACGAAGTTATTTTAATACAGCTAGGAAAAAAACTTTCGCAGAGTAACCAATAGCTTTACAAAATAGCATAGATACATCGACGACCTCTTGCGAGTTTTGATATTATTATACGACGCGTCCATTTCTGAAAAGCTTTATATTGCTTCTTAATCTGGAAGAAAATCTGAATAATTATTAAACAGTTTTTTTAACTCCTATGATTTATTTTCATTAGTATCTCAGTATCAGAATTCTTTGGAAATTATATAAATGATTGTATTAAAGCCGTAAGGGGTATTTCGTTGTATATTTCTTGAAATTTGAGAAAATTTACCAGTTGAATTGACTGTTTTTGACAAATATTACGCTTGAATGTTACAATAGAAAGCACGTATAAATTAATTGGATATAATACAATTATTTGAACGACTAATTAATGACACCACGTAAGCTCCTTTTCTAAAAACACAACTATTACCTTGAATGATTTAATTTTAAAATAAACGTTATGATGTTTGAATACGTGAGATGACATGATGTTGTCTATCTCTTCTAAACAGTATATATATCTAAGCAAAAATAAGTTTAAGTATAGTTCTGACGATGGCGTAAAGCCGAAATAGCTATCAACTACCTGATAAAAATTTGTAGAACTAAATACTTTGTTATATAATCCTATTATAATGTAGTGCTACTACATAAATGCCAATTCAATCAATACATGTATAAATTGTTTTTAGTTGTTCAAGTTAGATCACATTTGGCAGATATTGGCAATAATAACAAATAACTGTACCGGTTTTTAGAACTGGATACATTTTTCAATAATACTTATTTAGCATTTATGGGAGCATGCAAGAAAGTAAATTATATATTCTGATCGATACATTTAGCTGGATATATATCTGAAACATTACGATAATATGAAAAATTCAAGTGACCGATTTTGTAACCAGACGCCTAATATGGAATGTTCGCATCGCGGCATTCCTGAGTATTTCGTATTTCCTAATTTATATAGACAGGCTTGTTATTATTCAGATGAAGTCATATTTCACGGAGGCTCTCCCGGAAAATTTGAATTCTAAATGCGCTCCCACCTTCGCAATATTACTACTCTCCGTCAGTAAAATGTGAAGTGTGTAGAAACGTCCATTGAAGTGTCCAGTCATCCCTCTACGCCAGTCTACGCTTCAGGGAGTCACCGTAGCACATTCATCGTAGACCATTTTTATAATCTTATCAAAATTACAAATTAAGTAAATATTTAACATCTTATTACTTTATGTGTTTTAGTTGTTAGTTGATTGATATAATTAACCCGATATTATTATCGCGCTGGATATGTTTACATGTCCAAGGCTTCATCCCGTATTTCCGGAAAAACTTGAAGGAAACGCTTGTGGTTATATTCTTTAAAAGATAGTTCAAGCCTTTAGGTAGAGAAATTAGGCAACAGACCGTGAAAATGGTAAGTAGAACACAAGAAAATGTATTTTTGAAAAGAGCTCTTATTATTCAGTCTTTTTGTCAATTTAAGCTTTGAACTGCCGATACGCACCATTAATCGTCAGCCCTATGTGTTACACATACTTATGTGGCTACGCGATTACTTGTGTGCGTGATGACGGTGTATATGAAGACTGGCCGCAGTCATTCTGCTTGCATGAAGTATTTTTCAGCTTCTTAATTTTCTTCGATTTATTTTAACGAGACTGCGATGAGTTTAGTGTACTTTTTGATGTATTTGGGATAACGAATATATATTTCACTTAGTTATCTATTTTTTACTTTTGAAATTGATTTATTTGTAGTCATTGTGAACATTTTAACAGACCAATTGAATGTAAATAAATACGTGCGAAAACGGTTCGCGCTGTCAGGGTTAAATACTTAAAGAAATATAAACGTAATTTTTTTATTTAATGAACAGAACCTGCTTTGAAAAATTAGTGACTATTTTAAACTGATACAACAATTGTGTAATTTAATACAAGGGTAGTTATATAAGAAAATGCTGACCACCTGATATATTTTTAAATAATTGTGCTTTATATACAATTCATGCTTTTTCATTTTAACCACCTGTTTTTCAATCGTATCACACACTTGAATAAGTAAGGAGACGGTGTGAAACATCTCGATATTCTTCAATTTATTTCTATTCAATCGTTTATGTTCAGTTGTTTTATATAATATATACCTTCGTTATTATAATATAAGATAAAGTTTGTGTTAGTTTAACTATTCACATGTTTGCAATACCTGAATCATCCCCCTTGGCCACTTACGTCTTTACATTACAAAACGCCCTGTCCGAAGGCTATATTATAGCGTCACACTCGACTGGTAGTAAAAAAATAACGCTCCCCAGCAACCGTGACTCTACGTTTCGTAGGATGTGAAATTGACACTTCAATTATGTAAGAGTAACGTGAACCTAAATATAAGGTAAGGTATCTTACATTTTTGATGGAACTCTGTATAAATTCTTTTTTACATAAAGTATTTTGCTTAAAATTTGTTATTACAATGAGACGAGACGAGACGAGTGTTTCTTTTTATTCAGAATTAGAGGTCTGCACGGGCCCGGGCTTGGCCCGCGGGACAATTCAGATTCGGACTCGGGCTGGGCCTGGGTAAGGAATTCAAATTTAATAAAAACATTGCCTACTATGTTCTGGTCATGAGTCAGCCATAAGGCAATATTATTCGTAACTTAAATATTTCACATGTGCCAAGAATATCGTTGGAAATATGGAAACAATAACATGTATTGTTTGAAAAGTATGAATGAATTACTACATTAAAAAAAATCGGGTTTTTATCGAGCTGAGAAAAATAAATCTGGCCTTCGGGTCGGGTTCGGGTAACAAGTGTGATATTGAGACTCAGGCTTGGGCTGGGTTGGGGCTGAAAATGACGGGGTCGGACCGTTTAATTTTATGAAATTTCGACCCATGCAGACCTCTCAGAATCATCCTTAGGCTAAATGCATCGTAAACTATAGTATGTATCGTAAGGTATTGATTCCAATACCGTAATAACTAATCCTAGGAAAATATGGTTCTGTTATCAGGCTCACCGCTCGCATCATTATTTACTTGGGGAAAAAGGGATAATACCAACGATACAAATTTTTAATCACTCTTATTTGAAATAATATTTGAGACATATTTGTTGAACGAGTTATATGCAGTAAAATTAAGTGTGCATCCTTAATGGCTGAAGAAGAGATGATTCATTAATGATTGGTTGTTTCAGGAATATGTATATTTTTAAACCATGGCCACTCCCAATGTGGAGCATATGTTCTCCCAATAGAAGTATCTCAACAGAAGTTGTTCTACAAAAACAGCTTTTTTCCAGTTTCTCGAACTCTTTCTGCTTTTTCGAAGAGAATGTGGATAGAAGGATAGCGCTAGTACCGAACTAGTGGGTAACTAATCACTCGCGCTACACCCTGTTTTTAGTACCGAATGAGTGGGAGGTAAATATAGATATCGCAAACATCCATGTTTACGAACAGGGATTCGAATCCGATACATGTTTGACCAAAGCCAACGACGTTGACCACTGCTCCACGGACCTGACATATTTATTATATTGTAATTCATCGTCATCGTACTGGCAGAAGTTGGCAAGACAAATACTTTCAGAAATGTGGTAAGGTACAAAAAGATTCTTGGATTTCAATTCTTTGTCTTGAATAACTCAGCGGGTGGAGTGTATTTATTAAACCAGTTTGACAAAAAACAGCAATTTATTTTATCTGTATGTGTATTTATGCAGATTTATAGGCATGTTGTCTCTGTCTGTTTTGATATAACAATCTTATATATAATAGTCCAGACCGCTCTGTAGATGTTTTATTATTATCAAATGTAAGTATGAAATTTTCTCATGACCTAAGCGTACGCCGGCTATAATATATAAAATGACGTACCAACGTACTAGTTACTATAGACATTCAGTATTTCAATTTCATTACCGTCATCTATGAAGCGGACGGTTACAAGTCTTATATATAATAACCCAGACCGCTCTGTGGACGCTTTATTATTATCGCATATCACATGTAGGTATGAAATTTTCTCATGACGCAAACGTTCGCGGGGTAAACAATGCACACACAGCTCTGACGTACTAGCTACTTTAGACATTCAGTATTTCAATTTCAATATATAAACAAATAACTCGACATATCCCTTAATATTTGATATAATATCCTATATGACAATATTTACCAGATTAAATGGATTTTGAATGCCGTCTTGAACTGTCAGCGTCTAACTTGCTACGGGGCGTCACGTAAATGTGGCCCCAAAAGTCACTTTCCCGGAAGTACTGAGTGGACATTGATAAATGACCCGATAATCCATTTGGCTGACAAAATGTGACGGCGCATAGTAGAGTGTGATTTTTTTATCCATTGTCTTCGCGTGAAAGCGATGTTACCGTAACGGGTACAAATTAATGTAATCCCACGGAAACAAAACAGCGAGAATACTGTAATATAAGTCTGAATATTTTGTATGATTGCTACACGAGGGGTAATATTTCTTATTGTCTACTTTTGTGGCAGAAAATAAAAACGATAGTATTATGGTATTCCGGTGTAATTTTTCGTTTCATTGAAATATTTTTTAAACCATATAATCGAATTTTTTAAATAATGTACGAGAATTCAAGTTTTTTTTTCCATGTCCGCTCCCAATGTGGAGCATATTGTCTCCTAATGGAGGTATCTGAACAGATTTTTTCTATGAGAACTGTTTGTTACTCAATTGCTCAACTTCTCTTTATTGAAGAGAGTAGGGATAGCCGGATAGGGCTAGAACAGGACTAGTGGTTAACTAATCGCTCTCGCTACGCCCCGTGAGGATGGGATGGGTGGGTGAGGAGGGAGTTTTAGACAACACAAACACTCGGACTACGAACAGAAATCCATAAATCGATTGAAATATCAATTTATGAAAACTGTCCGCACCGGGAATTGAACCCGAGACATCCGTAGCCGTAGCCCGCGACGCTACCTACTGCGCCACGGACGCCGACGAGAATACCAATAAAATAATCAATCTGATAAACCGACGCCCTAGAGCTAATGAAACGACTTTTTTTTTGTCTACTATTCAGAAGAGTCGAGTCCCAAACAAGGTTTTACAAAAAGTATTAAAAATTTCTAATATTTTACCTGCAGTAAAATTATTATAGGACATAACATCAAAGTATTCAGTTCCAAAAAAAAATATTTGTAAGTCGATAGCTATTTCAACTTCACTCCATCGTCAGAACGATCCTTAAACAAACATTCATTCATCACCCTTATTTAAACCGTTATAAAAGCTTACGTAATTACAAATAATTTATGTAATTTGAATGCATTTACATTAACGATTGATTAATAATACTGGTATATATATTCCTTTTCCAAAAACACAATTTGTACCTACGTTAAATATTTTAATTTTAAATCAAAGTTATGACGTTGGATTAAGTAAGATGACATAATATTGTTTACCTCTTCTAAAACAGTATGATATATAGCTAAGCTAAAATAAGTTTTAGCATAGATCTGACAATGGTGGGCAGCCGACATAGCTATTACTAACTAATACATTCATATTTATAACAAGGCGCGACTAGTCGATACGCAAGTTGAGAAAAATGCAATATTGTAATATACATAAATTTATGTATTTTATATGAAAATATCACTATTACTTAAGCGTGTATTATGCTTAATTAATACATTCGATAATTATCATACACCGCGGTACTAATATCAGACAGTGAGACGTCTTCATGATTTTGTGCAGTACGGTTTTCGATGAAATATGCTCTATTGGGCGAAGGGACTCGCAGCTATAAGTCTGATATGAACTGCAAATTTGGCAGTATTTCGTGTTCTGCGTGCGGGTGAGTGTGCAGCGGTCTGACCCCGCGCGCGACATCTGTAGAAATAAAAGCGATATTTTTCAAGGAAAAAAGACAGAAGAATGAATTTTATAATGAAATAAAAATAAATGTAATGTTTAATTTTTAATAATTTTGATGTTAATAATAAAATATAATCCAAATTTATTGATTGGATTGGCATTTACTTGGTATAAATCCATTATAATAGGATAAAATAACAAAGCATTTAGTTCTACAAAAATTTTATCAGGTAGTTGATAGCTATTTCGGCTTTATGCCATCTTCAGAACTATACTAGTTACCAACTACCTGATAAAAATTTTGTATAACTAAATACTTTGTTATTTTATCCTATTATAATCCAAATAACCATTTTATTTTTTATCAACCGCATCACCCCCAGATATCTTATCCACGAACCGTCACTGTTTATAACCATCAAATAACTAATAAAAAAACGGTTAAAGTAAACGGATTAAAATTTTATTGATTATGCGTAATTACGTGAACTTCTTATAATGGTTTGAGTAAGGGTAATGAATTAATGTTCGTTTAAGCATAGTTCTGACAATGGTCTGAAGTTGAAATAGCTATCAACCAAGTAAAAAAATTTTGTAGAAATTAATACGTTGATATTTTATTGTATTATAATGGAGTTCTACCAAGTGAATGCCAATTCAATAAATAAGTCAAATTATTATTGAACCATTTTTGTATGTGTCGAGGCTCTCGATACGTCAAATGTCATTTATTTTGTTTCCAATAAACGTATTTTCGGTGAAAAATTTCACACTGTGTATATTGCAAATATTGATTTCAATCACAAGCCCACTTGTCAGCGATGGCTTCGGAAAAATATATAAAAAAAACTCTAAGTAGTAAAGCCGGGAAAACATAATAGTTTCGATGACGCGGTCGTTTCGTATATTTCCACACATTTACTTCTATTTTCCCATACTTCTATGCGAAAAAACCTTTTTTTATGGGCCCGTTAAGAAGCATTATGGGCGTGTTTACTTACTTATACAAATTTGAGAAAAAAATCTCTGCGATAGTGCGTTATTTTTTATATTTATTTTCCAGCTCAAAATGGCGCTTTTTAGAATGATGTTTTTATAGGCACAATTATTTTGATCCAATTTTTATAGCTTTGGTCATAATATTATATAATAAACAATATATTTAATGAGGTAAAGTATAACAGCGTATTCGAGATTATTGTTCGAGGGGTTTTATTATCGTTTGCCATTTGAGTATTACGACTCAGTCAGGATTTAAATAATCTGTTATCGAATTAAATTTATTGCCATGCTTAACTTAACTTATTAATTCTGCCAAAATAATTTCTTTACCCTCCACCGGTGATCAAATTTGATTGGTTTTGATTTTTGCAATGCTTACGTGACCATATAACGAAAGAATTAACCTTTTTATTGCCAGGCAAATTTTACTAGGTAAACACTGGTAAGCCAAGTAATTTCAAAATAAAATAAATCGCTTGTATGATGTACATTTACCAAATCAACACGTTTATCGAGATTTTCGTATTGTCACAACCTCAGAATTAAAGTCACTTTACTGAACTAACCACTATCATTTTTTACACACGATAGTTTTCTAACGAATGGTACATTAAATTTTCATTAAATTTTTTGCATGTGTACCTTATGTGCAAATGAATTTGTGATACCCCCGTGGTAATTACAGGCGTCAAACTGCAACACTTATCAAGATTGTAGATTACGTTGATAATATCTATATTTAATAAAAGGAAAAAATCACTACCTGTCAATTGATGGCACTTTACTATTTTACACAACAAAAGTCTAAAAAAATATTTGATGGCTTTTTGTTTTTTTATCAATTGATAATGCTCGTGGTGAGCGAAACCGGTCTTGATCATTACAAGCATGCAGAATTAGTGCAAAAAAATTGTGTTTTATTTTTAAAATTTAATGCCTTTCCACGAAGAATTGACATGTAACTCCTTAAAAGTGATTTGATGGCTTGCAATGACGATGATAAGAGTTCGCGAATTAACTCATCGATGGCCTGACAGGCATTGGCGAGTTAACTCGCATGGCACTCTTGAGGTTAAAGAATTTAAAAAATATCCACACGAAGAGCTGACTGGATTCTCACTAGTCGACTATTGATCCCTTCATCATTTCAATGGGAAAAAATAATTCAAAGTTTTTTTTTTTTTATAAAAATGAAACAATAATTTTGTTACTGTATTTTTTTAACGGTTTGCTTAAAATGTTTTCAACCTAATACTTCGAATTGAATGAATAGTTATAAATACAATGTTATAAAAAGTTTTACGAGTATAAAACAGAAATTTACAAAACCAAAACACAATTTTTTATATCGAATATGCCCGGGTTCACTCGTTACGAACATTGAACAAATGAAAGATGAATTCAAACTGTATTATTATTCATATGGTATATATATTTTTTAATCAGTTGATAATGCTCTCAATGAGCGAAACCGGTCTTGATAATAATTAAAAAATGTGTTATATTTTTCAAGTCAACAAAACAAAAAATTTAATTATGTTCAATTTCTTAATGATTTAAATAATTGTGGTGCCATAGTTTGAACACGGAAGTTGGAAAATTATTAAACGAATAATTTTATTTAAAAATTAAAACATACCGGAATCGCATTTCGATTTTAAATAACATACTCTCGTAACAAAGCCGTTCATAGAAAAAGGTAAAATTATTATTTTCACTTTTTATCATATTACATCACTGTCTCAGCCACCTAGATTTTATAAACTAAATCTTGTTAAATCTAGATTACCGCGCAGCCACCAAACTGCACGTAATATAAATTAATGAAATAACTTGAGTTATATTTTAAAACACTCCTAAATTAACTAACTTTCAAACGCATTTTTTTCTAGAATGGCAACATTCTCCCCAAAAAGAAAGGGGCGTAAATTATAATAAAACTAAGGAAGACTCGCTGCATTTTTCTTCTGCAAGGGGAGAAGCTGAAACTCAGACAGTTCGATAACGAATTTTGCAATTAATCGCATTTCTATATCATATTTCGGCCTCTGTGGTCTATGGTAAGAGTTTTTCCCTAGCGATCAGGTGGGTCTCATACAAGTCCCAACAACGTCAATATCAAAAAAAATTGATTTTTGAAATTTAAATTTTCGACTTAAAACGAGTGACTTAAAAATATCTCATCAAGTTTATCTCGTATTATTTTACAATTTTAAAAATATTTGGCGCATTGTATACCAGCGGTAATGCCAGATATTTTATTTAAAAAAAAAGTAAATAATATTCCAAATATTCGTTGAAAATTTAATAGTATTCGCATATTCAAATCGTTTAAGATGTCGACTGAAGGTGCTTTATAAAATTTTGTACATTGTTATATAATTTTGTCACTAACGTTCTGGGTTTCGCCTTTCGGCATCTTCAGGCATTGAAGTACACGAATGAACTGACAATATTCGAATATTGTCATGTTTTTTTTTAATGTATGAATATTGTCTCAAAACAAGCGTTGACGAACGCTTTATTAATCAGTAAGCGCTGGGGAGTCTAGATTTTTTTATTGTTTTTCGGCACTCTCTTACGATCACGTCGGTGGAAGTTGGTCCTGCGGAGCGGAATTTCGGGAAATTGTGAGTTTTTTTCCCTTAATTTTATTTCCCTAGTCACGTCACAAACTTTCCCTTTGGTTGGGGGGCCAAAAGAAAAACGTGCGAGTCTGCAGAAATCGCGTGGCTGCGTTTCTCCTTTTTGGAAAATTAAATATCATTGAAAACGTTGCATCAGACTGGTCACGTTTTCCGCAAGCCTTATTTTCCGCGTTTTTAACTTTTTTAATTCCTTCAAGAATGTCGAAAAAAGAGCTTTCATCGTGAAACTTAGGACTTAGTATGTGCCTAGTAAAATAAACTGTACTTAATAAATAAATGAAATTAAATACTTGATTATTTGACCAATTCTCTTGGTAGAACTTCATTATAATATGTGGTCTTAGCGATCAGATAGGTCCAAGTTCCTACATTGTTAATATCAAATTAAGGTTTTTTCAATATAACATTCGAGAAATTAGGCATGGTTGTTTTTGATGTCCTTTCTTCTCAAGTTGATCTCGAGTGTTAAAAAATAAATAAAATATCTGATGCTTTGGTTTTTTTATTAGACAACAATATGTGGTCTAATTGAAATATAGCGACACACTTGCGGATAAATATGACTAGCGAAACAGTGTCAGAGAGCGAAATGTTTATCACGCTGCGTGTGCTTGAAATGTACTATTTACATCAATTTTTATTAATCTGAATACATCAAGAAGCCGAGTGTTGAACTTGATTGTTTTATTTTTATTCGATGACCCTAGTAATAAAAAAAGTATTTCAAAAATTTCATTTGAAAAGATAAATACGATGATCCACAAATTAAAATGGCAATTTAAAGGAAAATTTATCTAATTCATTCGTTCACACTAATTCATTTTTATTTCTTTTTTACAGGTGAGATTCTAATTATTATTTCATTTGACTTCATCCCGCTGGGGTTTATTTATGGTAAGTAATTACATCATACTTATACGTTTAATTAGTCATGTATTTGAGCAATTGCACAGTTCTTTGTTAAAAATCTGCTGGACAAATTTATCGATTTTTCACGAGAGAAAAAAAATTGTGATAATGTTTCATTACATTTTATTCAATAGCTTGCTATAGTCACTATATCTACTTTATTAAATCATACCATCGAGTTAGTTTCACGATGATTCGCAAAGAGACGAAACAAGTGTCCTAAATAAATATACATACAACCAGTGGAATAAAAAAGTTATCAGTTTTAATTTTATACTGTATTAAAGTTTATGCTGATTATTACAAATTTAAATGTATTGATTGAATTGACATTTTCTTGGTAGAACTTCATTATAATAGGACTGGGGTGATGAACCTACGTTGTTATCGGTTCTCAAGTGCGGCTTTTAGAATGACTGTTTCTTAAATACTGCCTTATTTGATTTTAAGATAAATGAATGCGCTCTTCCAACAGGAAAAGGTTTGCCACCCCTGTGATAGAATGAAAACTGTATTCAGTTCTAAAAAATATATATAAATTATTTTGAGTGAAAGTTTCATTCAGTATACATTACAAATGTAGGTTTTATCGGGAAACCTCTGTTGACAAGTGTTGTTATTATTCTTTCAAAATAACTGGAAATACTGAAATATGTTGATTAACACAGCGAATGTGCATTGTCGTTTAAATTTAAGATTTTTTGACGTGTATTTATAAAAAGAATTTTGAGAAGTGGATAAGTTTCTGTTATAATCGCAACTGATTTGTTTTGATGAATATTGGAAAGTGCCTGGTAGGATAACTAGAAGTATGGTATAAAATGCAGCGAACCCTTTAAAACGATGACCCTGTCATCCGCTTTAACAACACGTCCATATACTTCCATACGAAACATAAAAAATATATTATATTCGCTATAAATGAGATAGGCGGGGGTTGGTTATATTCAGACAACGTTATTACGGTTTTTGCTCTTTTTATAGGGGTGGAAACTGCCCGTAGGCTATTGGAAAATTGCATTCCAACTCAAGGTAGGGACTCTGAGTTTTTTAACTAGTTTAGTTTGGCGAATTTTAAAATATCATTTCATGTGTTTTTAAAAATACCTTCTATTTTGTAGATCTATCGTTATTTTTAGCGTTTTATTATGTCGCTCATGATAAAACAACACTTCATATACTATACGAAAAAAAATTGTACAGGGACGAAAAGTTCTAGTCACTATTATTGTACTAATTCCACATGTGTATACTCAGGAATGGTTTCACTCATCGCAAGCGTCCTGATCATTATAAATATGTGGAAGTATTACAAACAAATTGTGCTTTATTTTTAAAACATAAAGCTTTTCCACCAAGAATTGACGGTTAACACCTTCAAAGTGATTCATTATTATTGCATCAAATTTCGATTTTTATTTGTATTTCACCGCCAAAAAGTCTATTATAATTGTCTATTATAAATCAAACATAATTTTCACATTTGCATTGTTTATGCGAGATACAAGATATCGAATATATTAACAATGACAAATACGATAGCTTACTATTGATTACTTTTATTTTGTAACTTGTAAAACAAGTAACTAATTAAAATCATTTTTGATATACGAAGTTCTGTTATTCTAAGTCACGACGGTCGCGGGTTTTTTCTCTGTGTGGCTTATTGTCAAAGTGTGGGATGCGAAGTATTATTTTATAATGAGCGATATACATGTATTCAATAATGAACAAACTATCTTGCAAACGTATTCGATATTTTTTCATTGAGAACATTTGTGCGCAATAAATGAAGTACATACTATTCTTATTGATGATATATTTGAACGATTTTCCACTAAGAAATATCAGTTTACAATATTAAATAAGTTCACAAACGCACATGTAAAGAACGCTATTATTTGATTCAATAAGACGATGACTCCTATTAAATTTATACTCGGTAGAATAATTAAAATAATTCGTTAGAAGTAAGAAAATATATCTATTTTCGTGCGAAGAATTTTTTAGTGTAATCAAATTTGTTTTAATTTTTACCATGGCTGCCTTTTCACGCCAAGCTCATTGCGACAAATTAAAGTTCGCTCATTATCTTCACCACTAGTGTGTGGGAAGCTTTTTTTTACTAATTCGGCACCCGAATGGCTTACATATCGACGTCGTTTTGACCAATTGATCTAACTCTCAAAAAATACGAAAATGATTTAATGATGGGATCTCATTTTAAAGGAACAACATTTTACATTGTTTATAGGTTTAAAAATTCTGTCCCAGCTACTTGATGTAAGCCACTATTGTATCGAAAATTCCTTCGTATAATCCCGTATCTGAAAACATGAGAATTTACAGGAGTGCATTTCAAAGATTTATAACGCAACTTAGCATATAATATTTTCGATAAAAACAGTTTTTACTCTTTCCTGAATAATTTCAATTTGAGGGATACATCAATTGGACAAAACACCATCGATATGATCTTGTCAGTGCTCCGCAACCTTTTCTCACCCACGGCACACCTAAGCACTCATAAATATTTCGCGGCACACTGCAAGCCAAAATACGTAAATTTCATAAACAAAACTTACAATTTATTAATTTGTTTTTATTTGATGAATTAGAAATAGTGGCTAATGTATTTTTTAATAAAAGACTACTCAACTCTTTAAACCTTTTCAAACTGATGGGACGCTTAGCACACGATTTTTTTTTTTGAAAATAACAAATTAAAAAAAGGCATTTGTAAAAGTTGTTACTAAAAAAATTAACAAAGCTTCACTACTGAAAATTACTTAAGCTAAGCTGAATGGATAAAAGTACTGCCCATTTTTTGTTTGACCAAATCCAAAATAATCTTTATTTTTTCAATAATAGTCTCGTGTTCACAAAATGCGTATTTAAGGCTCTTGATTTGACAGTATTTTGATACATTCTTTCATTATTTGTAATAACTTCGCTAGGAAATTTTTCGCCATCAATTCTTCCCAATATATGCAGCAATGTGTAATTTGTGCCGTAGAGTTTTTGTCGTTTTGCACACGAGACAACCTCCAATTTTTTCTCCATCATTGAAGTTGTCCCATCCATTAAATATCAAAATAATATAATATTTGTTTCAATGAAAATAATTTAAATGGAGATCTCTGCAGCCGAGTGGCTTTAATTTTTTCTTATACCTAAATTATCCAAATTCTTGTCATTTTGGATGCACGGTGCCGCGACACACCTGGGATTGCCTGCGGCGCACCGGTGTGCCGTGGCACACTGGTTGCGGAGCACTGATCTTATTTTGCAGATTGAGGTAAATGTGAGACTAAAATCAAAATATTATTATTTAATTGAAACTTGTTATATGGTTTCCGAATCCTAATCTACACATCTTTCTTTTATGTGAAGAAAACCACGCGTACATTAGATACAAGAGTATCGCAACATTTAGCCGCTTTTAGATTAAAAAAGATACACGAACGTTTGCCAACCATCTTGCAGAGAATTACTCGTTCAACGCGGATTAAGGTGTCAATATTGCACCGAAACATGTGGGATCATAAATTACTTTATCAGGAAATTTTAGAAATAAACAGGGCACAGATACAAAACCAAACAGTTAGAATAGCAGTTAACCAATTTTGAATGAAAAACTTAACTCCTTAACGTTCCTTTATCGTATCCTTTATGTGAGATTAGTTCGTAAAATAATCATAAATTAATTCAGAAATCAAAATAATATAATTCTCATAATAAAACTTCATCTACTGTTCACCCCAACAAAACTTACCAATTTAAAGTCAGTAGATATCTCTATACAATATTTGCTCGCAATTACATTTTAACATGGTTGGTTCAAGTGAATTGCAGGGTTGTGCGACTATTTTATCAATCAAAGTTAAAAGTTATTATTATCAAATCAATATTTAAATTAACTTGGATATCAATGTAGTTCGACTTATTCGTAGCGATAATACTTTTTTCTGAATTTGTCTTATATCTATCTATAAATGGATGTTTGTTTGTTTGCTTGTCCTCTATGCGTTGCTTTACCATTCATCCAATTTCGATGAAACTTTGGTGAGTTGTTGTGCGCTCACCCGTGAAGGTTTATGAATTTGAAAAAAAACTAAAAAAGGGATTAAATACGTACAACTAGCGACATCTCTGAAAAACCTTCTGATTTATTGGTATACGAACCAGACTATGTTCGGGTCATGAGTCAGTCATAAGGCAATAATATTCATAACTTAAATTATTTATTTCACATGTGCTTTGAATATCGTTGGAAATATGAAAACAATAACATATATGGTTTGAAAAGTATAAATGAATTACCATATTAAAAAAATCGGGTCTTTTTCGGGCTGAGAAAAATAGTTTTGGATCGGGTTCGGGTAACAAGAGTGATATTGAAACTCGGGCTCGGACCGGATAATTTTATGAAATTTCAGCCCGTGCAGACCTCTAAACCGAAAAACACTTCAATAAACAGAATTAAAACACAAACCCTTTCTGTCTTTGAGTGGCATTGCAACGCATGCCGAGTACTCACAAGTATTATATAAACGATATTAATTATTTAGTAACTATCAGTTCGAGTTCATTCGTGTACTCTAATGCCTGAAGATACCGAAAGGGCAAACCTGTATCGTTAGTGATGAAATACATGGAAGTATATGAAATTTGAGCAACTCAAATTTAAACTACACGCCTTATTAAATAATATTTCGACGAGCAAATCATTGTTTTGATGTTTATTCGCCATTTAATTGAAATCTTCACTAACCTAAATTATGTCCGAAAGAAATGAGTGAATCGTAAAGAAGTACGGGATATCTTTCAATGGTTACTTTGATATATATTTAGTATTTTTATTCTCTATTTAAGATATTTCGTCACGTATATATATTATGTCTTCAAGGATTACTTTGTCGGCAGGTAGACATCATTCAGTGCATTCTGTGAGGGTCTTTATAATCCTTCGTGACGTCATCGAATCAATCGCGTAATGCAACCATATTCTTTCGCTTGTGTGCGAAATAAAATCTTAGGGGTAGTGCTCACCCCTTGTCCAAGATAAGTGTGCTTTCTTATTATTTGGGGGATGATTTCTTATTTTGCTGAACGTTGGTGTGAATACTTGGCAGGGATGCTTTTCGACTTTGTTAGACGTTTTGTTTTGTGGGGTAACTCAATATCTGTAGGCTTCTATCACTAAAATGCCAGATGGCAAATATGTGTAAACCTAGTTATCGCAGCGAAAACTGGTAAAACAAATAAAGGTAAACAAGACATTTTTTTTTATTCAAGTTGCAATTGGCTTTGGTCGTTGGAGAGGAAATGTTTATTTGGTATTATTGCATATTTCCGATGCAAATATGAAATTGAAATATAATATATTTTCAGAAAGATGTACAGCCAAAAGTTTTTTTGAAGTGAACGTAGTAAAAAATGCATTACTAAAATTGATGGCAAAGATGAATGTTGAATCAATCTTCCGATGTCACAGCAGCTGCCTTACAGCTGAGTGGCAGAGACAGAACAATAAGTAACATTTGAGGCGTGTAGTATCATAACTCATAATCTCCAGTACATGCAAAAAATGAGTTACGAATGCCGCATTGTTCTTTGTATTCACACACTACCATCTAAAATTAATGTGAAAATCTTGGTCATTTTCAAAACTCATATTCTCCATTCCAGCCAATGAGAGTGTAGCATTGTACTGTCATGGCTACCAGTGTTCGTTTACATACATATCATGGTGTAAGCGTCTGTTCCACAGTTTTATTTGTATCAAACTATTTGCAACTGCAGCATGAAAACGGTTTGTCTTGATTTGCCAAAAACAAGGATTGACGGAGATTATTATACTAGAGCCCTCATTTAACGACCTTTACTGTGAAAACTCGAGCTTGTTCAAATGCGTCTCACTCATTCTTGAGCTTTGTTCACTAAGGGAGATTAAACGAATTATAAAAAAAGTTCTCCCGACACTATTTAACCTTCTGCTCACTAGAGTACATGTACTCAAGTCTTGAGTAATCTCTCCTTGGACTTTCCTGCCAAAAATTTGAAGCACGCATTACGTTTTTACGTTGTACGATGAGTGTCAAGCCTTACCGGATGGCTGTGGATACAAGGTTGAGTACCTTTGGAAATAATAAAAAAAGTACAACAAATTTGTTTACTATCAGTGACACGTGTTTGGTCATAGTTTTTTTGACAACGAAAAAATATTTTTTCATATTTTACATGCATATTTTTTTCTGATAATGCTCTCATTATGGTAAGGGTAGCTCAATCCTATCAAACGCGTTTATGGCTTGAAAACGGATTGTATGCGTTATATTGTATACATACTAAACGAAGTAAAATTCCCAATCTTAACGATGAAGTCATTTCGTATACTTTCCCCATTTTCACTTACGAAAAAACCTCGTAAATATTTAAACCATAATGGATTTCCCGACATGGAAGCCAGCACCACCGCAATGCAATAAATGCACCCAAATGCAATTCCAAAACATTATTCCTCTTGGGCCGTAAAGGGAGAATGCATTTTGCACACGCACGCACGCAGCCCTTAACGTTCTACCATAATAAACCTACGTATTTTTCGATAAATAAGAAAACTCACATATGGAACTATGAAGATTTAATTTTTGTAAAAGTCAACAACATATGAATAATCCACACTAGCGTCTTAGTGTGGTTGATTAATTGACACAGTCGTGGGGAACCTTGTCATGCTGGAATGCCGCATTCATTTATCCGTAATCAAATAAGTTTGCATTCAAGACTCTTCGATTCGATATACTAATCATTGTGTTTATTACACTATTTTTCAATGGTACAAGATAAACAAATTAAAATGTTGGATTAAGTCTTACTGTCGCGGTATCTCCCACTCTTGAATTGACATTTGCGTCATTCACCATGTTCAGCAAAGTTACGGTATCTAACAATTTTGTTTAAATAGCTTTCGGTTAAAAATTTATAGTCGTAAATTTATATATTCCACTTGAAAACAGTGCGGATGTATTTGTTGTTTTTTCTCTTCATTCTGTAATCTGTAAAATTTTCTTACGTTGATTTTTTGTTAGCCGTCTTAGGTGGACGAAGTTTTGCGAGCGTGAGGCGGCGTTTGGCGCGCCTCATGTTTTCGTCATCTACACGTAGGACACTACCATTTGCGGAGAACGAGTGATATTTTCGAGCTACTTCCGCGCCGCCTGACGCTCGCAAAGAATTCGTCCACGTAATTCACGGTGTTACGTTTAGTCCTCTGTTTGTCTCATCATATTATCCCTACTTTATCTGACAAATGGATGAGAAAAAAATGACACAACGAGACTTTGCCCATTGCGTAGAAGTCCGCATGATCTTATCAGGGAGCGCATATTTATATGGTTAAATGTAGAAAAATATTTTCATATTAATTCATTTGTGATTCTGTATATTATTTTATTTGATTAATCGTTTCTTATAAAAACCTTTTTTTTTAGTCGATAATCATAAAATGTTGTTATGATTTCTTTTTGATACCATCCCTTCCAATAATAAGTAATTAACGATGACAAAACATGTTTTCACCATCACAACACAACCAAACACAACCACCCCGTAATTTTTCATTCAATTCAACCCTATAATATTGAGGGTGATTTTTCCGCCTATTTATTTACGTCTGGCAAAGTCAATATTTTCCCATTGCTAAGGGTGGAAAAGTAACATTGTGTCCTAGGTTGTAACTAAATAGATTATATGAAGGTACGTCTTAGGTTTTGTAATTGTTTCTTGTTTGGAAACATTCCTGCGTATAGAAGATTTTGTTCGATTGTTTTTCTGTAAACGAAATTTAGAACAATATAAGGAGGGAATAAAGTTTAATTTTTTTACCGTATTGCGATCTTAAGAACTTGAGGGAAGTGAAACCCTGAAACTAATGTGATAGTGAAATCTATTGATGCTCAAAATAAGTTATTTTATCTTACGTAACTATTGATGTTTAAGTTAATGTTACAATACGATTTAATGTTAATAGTTTTTTCAATTACACTAATACCATTTCTCTAATCATTCTAACTAAATCCGTAAATAAGTGTCCCCAAAACACTGATTGTTTGCAAAATGAACCACTTCTCCCCAACAAAAAAGCCATTCTTTATTTGGTAAACTTGGTATATCAAACATTTAAGGAAATATCGTCACTGTTCTGAAAGAAAACACTAAATCGAAAAAAATGACATATTGAGTTAGTTATACCAAAATATTCCGTATTTCAAACAATATCAAATTTGGATTATTGAGATTTTGTACACTTCCATGTATTTTGTCACTAACGACCCGGGTTGTCTTAAATTATATCAAACAATATCTTATGGAAGAACACACTTATTTTTAAAAAAATACTTTGACTTAAAAACATTTTGTATAAACAAACAAAATGAAAAAGGTATAGCATTTCAAACATTTGACAAAATTCAACGTCCAATTATTCAAAACTAGTAGTCTTCAGTTAGTGTCTTCTTTCAGAACAACGAAGATATATTATACCTTGTTTATTATGCCTTCGTCCTGTGGTAAGAACTCGTTAACTGAGGGAATCCAATATTTTGTTCAAAATTTTTATCACATCAGGATGTCATATTTCTCTGCTAAGGTATATAGTAAAGCAGTTACTTGGTATTTTTTGCTATAATTTCGACTTAACACATTGTTGCCGTATAGTTTTAGTATAGTATACAATAATTATGCGAGGGTTATCGGCATTACTATAAAGTTACTAAAATAAACATATACAGTATACTTACTATTTTTTTAACGCAATAAGTCATCGTAAAAAACTATTTTTCTAATGGATTACTTCGTGTTGTGCCATGCGGCGTAAATCATCGAATCGTAAAAAAGGAGAACAATTCTTTCTACGATTTTATTAGCGCCATTAAAAATCATCACTCAGTTAATAAAATACATTTACTTCGATAAGAATCTTTGGAGATATGTCAAAAGTCATAAAACTGCAGACTGAACTACGACACTCCGCAATGAAAGGTGTGTGCCGCATAAATTTTTATCAAAACATATCAAGGGACTTTTGATAGCGAGTCGTCTGTTGTTATCTGTCGTAAAAATGCCATATTTAACATTGCACGCTACATTATTCACTCACACTTCTATAAAACAGTTTTATTACAAAACTTAACCTGTTCAATGCATCAAATACATGAAACTATGTATAATAAGAAGCCTAATTACTATTGTAAAATCAGTAAAAATGATTACGTTATGCAGTCTCTTCTTTCAGTATCTAAACTTTTTGAGATAATGGACTCCCAAACCATAAAGAAATTACTCTGGCCATTGTTACCCCGTTATAATAAATTGAGTATCTATCCAACCATCTACTTAATTTATTTAATTTTTTTTTATCAACTGTTGAAGTGTCGACTCGTGATACCAATCAATGTAACCTAATTTTACAAAAAGCAGGTGTATTAGATTTTTTATACTAAGATCAGCTGCTTTCGGAAATAATTCAGTTAACTTTAAAATGAAAGTCGCCAGAAAATATGAAAAAGACTACACGTCTTGGTTGAATTAGGATTTACTTGGAAGAAGTTCGTATTTTTTCGTTCTACAAGAATTGGTTAATAGCTATTTCGGTTTCATACCATTGTCAAAACTATATGCTTAAAACAGACACTATATCACCTTACTTACTCTTACATCCTAAATTGTGTATAAAAATAATTTATTCAATGCGATAATTTCGGTTTGTCTTGTTCTAGAAAAAATAGAACACACACGGTATTATTAATTAATCGCAAAAGCAAATACTTAACAATTTAGCTAAGGTGATTAAGTGAGCATCTTGTAATGGTTTCAGTCTATATTTATTTTATAAGTTGAAAGAAGTGCACATAATAATTGCCGGTAAATTTGTCTATGGGGTATACGTTATTACATGCTTTGACGAACTAACACGCCAATGGCACGCCAAGGGTTAGAATCAGCTCATAATAATATATGTCATCGTGTTAAAGTGAATCACTTCACGATGTATGCGCGATTTATCGCCCGCGAATATAGATACACTTAAAGCGAAACAATAAACTCTACTTTTTACTACCTGCCTTTTTCCTTAGACTAGAAAGAATCAATTTTCTACGAAATCTATTTGAATAGGCGCCGTGCAATTAGCTTAATCACAGCAATAAAGAATGCTTTTAACACTTATGTTTGAATAGTAAGCATTGTTTTAAATATGCCATTTCCTGCTATAAATTCAGCTGTCACATTTCTGTGACCACAGCCATTTTTTTCCTTCTTTATGTTTCAATGTATCATATTCTTAGAATAGATTAGTGGCGAATATAACACCCACTGATGTGTTATAATGGATTTCTATTACTTTTCGTGTTGTTTATATAAACAATAATCAATTCGCGAGCAGTTAAATTCACTTCGATTTATTACCTTATTAATAAACTTAACGTGTCTATCCATAATGGAATACTGTCATAAAATTGTTATTCAATACATGTTTTAAAACTTACATCTTTATTTATGAAGGTCAGTCCGTTTTTATTACATACTGTTTACAAAGTATTAATATGAAATATTACTAATTTAAATACAATTAATCAATACTTTCTATCTATCGAGTGTTAGGAATTCTAACCATTCGGATATAGAATAATTTCTTAAGTATGAAAATAACATTAAAATTTCGATCCGAATAATTAATAACATAAGATTATATTATGTGCAAAAATAATAATTTAATAGTACATTAAAATTTCTAAGAGAACGAGCTCATTTTATGATAACAAAAATCATATTTATTCTAATTTTAAATTACTGATATATAATATTTTCTTAACAGCTTAATGGCCACATGTTTTTTCGCATTTTCGCAAAAACTGTCATTTCACTAAATTCACTATAATTTGTAAACCAATTGAGATATCTTAACCAAATTTAATTTGATGGCTTCCAGCTACTTCGCCGCATAAATCAATACCGTTTGAGCAGTGGTTCTATATTTGTGGATTGCATACTTATGTGGTGTAGCGAAAAAAACTTAAATCTACTAAAAAATCCCTGCTTCTAATATCATCCCTGTTGCACGTCACCCCGGGACAGGACAAAGTTATCATAATGACTCTAGCACCATAAAAAATGCCATATGGCCCATTCAATAAATCACTACGTAATCCGTAAATAATAATAACTAATGATACGAAAGAGAAAAAAGTAAACGTGTACCATCTAGGGGTTGTTTTACAAAACTGTGTGGTAAAAATATTGTGTATGTAATTTAAGACATCGACTGAGGGTGCTTGATGGAATTTCAATATCAAATTTGGATTATTGAGATTTTGTACACTTCGAGTCCATTCGTGCACTCGAATGCCTGAAGATTCCGAAAGGCGAAACCCGGGTCGTTAGTTACAAAATGCATGGAAGTGTACAAAATCTCAATAATCCAAATTTGATATTGTGTATGTCTTGTTAATTAAGGATGAGATACGTACCTCTTATAATAATTTAAGACTAAATATTTTCCCACTTCTTTCAAATCCCAGATAGAGACCACATAAGTACACATTCAAATACCGTTCCATTGTATGACAAAAATCTTAAATTTGCAACCGCGTCGGATTACTCCAACGGTATTTCTTCAATTACTGAAATTACGCCATGTTTAATCTGTTTTTAGCCCCGAGTCATTCGTCAAACTCATGTAATATGATTTATGATAAGATACTGGAAGCACCCGTGTTGTATTCCTTATTGTTCTTGAGCTCTGAAGTAATTGTGATTTTGTGAAATATTTCTTTCGAAATTATAACGAATAGTCTTCGAATAATTACCCAAATACTCTCGGTCCGAATATAATCGGATGTTCGAGTTGGAATCCCTACTGAGGGTGCTAGAAGAAATTTCACAGTCGCGATTAAATTGTTCGTTTGGTGTGGGTCACCTTTCCACATCTTGAAGCTTTTAAGTGCATGGATGATCTCGATCTGTCAGGAAACACATTGTTTGTGTTGTTTCTAAAACAAAATACTAATTAAGATGATGTTTTTATCGCCAAGATTAGGAAATATATCGTTAATGCGTTTTGAAACCATTAGCGTCAATTTTTTTAGTCGAAGCGACTATACAGCTATAGTTATTATAATATTTGTAAATTTTCTAAAATACACAAATCCCGTTATCAAGTTAATGAGACTTCACGTATAATACTTTAAAGTAAAAGCCCGTTTACACGGTATAATTTACGGTGATCGCAGTATTTAGATTTCCTAGCCCTAGGCTGTGATTTTCTTCAATAAATCTCATCCAGTGGGGCCATAAATTTCTTTTTAATATCGCGTGATAACGTTTGCGTTTCTATCATACTTACAAATTCAATTTTATTAGCTCCAGACGACGCATAATATACCCGAGAAGTACAATACCAGTTTGTGTGTGTGAACGTTTAGCTATTACACACATCTAGTAGGAAAAGCCATTCACATTATGCACCCAAACGGACAATTAAAACAAAACGAAAGTTTTTAAAATTGCAATATCGCCATAAAAATAAGAACATATTTTTTTGACGAATTATAAACCATTTATTTTTTTAAATTATATCTGCTCCCAGAGCATACGGTCATCACACGGTTCCTCCAAGATTCTTTGTCCCTCGCCAATCTTTTTACTTCCTCTCAGGTCATCTCAGAGTTCCGTAGCTCCGCCGAATACGTGGTCCTATCGATGGTCATTAGCGGTTTTCCAGTGCGACAGAATTCATCCGGTTGGTAGAAGAAACAGGCAAGATTCATGCTCCCCTGGGGCATCCGCGGCACGTCTCCAATCCAGGTCCACCGTCGCTTTTTTATTTTACGCCAGAGACTGGTCCGTTCGCTCTCTTACCTCCGAGTTCCTGACAAAATTAAACCACGGTACCCCTACTATTCTACGCAAGCATCCGGTTTCAAAACACATTATACGGTTACCCTGTGCTTTAGTGAGGTGCCACGACCATAACCGTAAAGCAGCACCATCAGTATGCGCACGTTGAATAGTTGACACTTGGTTCTGACCGAGTTCAACCGTTAGTGCCAGGCTTTCCACATTGAGCTTAAGGTTGCTCCAGCTATCCCAGATTGGATTGCGAGCTCTTTACGTGGATTGCCATCTACGCGAGGTAATCACTAGCCATTTCAAAACCGTTGCAGATCTCATTTTCAAGGGTTTCAGTACACTACAAAATTAATGAATAATGACGATGAATGATTGATTATATGCACTATGGAACGCTCAGAACTGCTCTTAGAAATAATAATTAATATTAAATTAACATGTCTAATATTCTTAAGTCTTTTTTCACCATAACTGCTCGGTATCCAGTTTCTCAACCTTTCTTTTTTTAGAGAGGGTTGGATGGAAGAATGGGGATAGGAAAGGTCTAGAAGTTAACTAATCGCTTTTGCTGCAATCGTCATCAATACAATTAATATTTCTAAACGTTTTCTGTCGTTTTTTTGCCACATTCTTATACATAATATGTATTCTTATAATGATAGTGTTATTGGAACTAATAGCATGCAAATAAGTCTGCATTACATGGTGTGAGGGTTGTGTAAACCGAGCGACGTAAATGCAAAGTTAATACGTTTCATTTTCATACATCTTCAAAGTACAGGTGTACCAAAGCACCTACTAGATAATATACTACAGCCTGTATGAAAAATAACTGTACATAATTTATTTCATATGAATACTTAAAATATTCTCCGTAGATTCGGTGGTTAAATTGTGGATATATATATTTTTTTTTAATTAAAATTAATTACTTTGTTTTTCTCCTGATTGTGCAACGAAACGTGATAGATATTTCGCTTCATAGGCAAGATCTTCATGATTATTTTATTGCAAGTTTTTTAGCATTAACCTGTACAATAATTTGTATTCTTTCATTATTTTAGAAAAATTTATTACAAGTGGGATTTTCGAGAATGCGAGAGAGAGATATGAATTATAGAAGCTCACTTTGTCTTTTAACAATACTTAATATTTATTTAATATATTTGGCTAAATAAAAACCTCTTAAATTATCTATTATCTACAGCTCAATATAATATTCTAATATGAACACATAACTTCATCTATTATCCGAGCGCAAAGTAATTAAAGCAAGTATTAAATATTCTACTATCAAAAATTCTTTGTATACACCCTGCTCATTCTTGAAGTAAAGACTGGCCTAAGAAAATTGCGTTTTGCCCTTGCAACGGCGTCTGGCGGAAGAGGGCGCCGCCAACCAGGACCGCAATGGTAATTTTCCGGAAAGGTAATTTTACTCTAAATGAAAAACTTAGGAATTCAATCCGCAACCGATTTTGCATAAGAAAACGATAAAATTATAAAAGGTATGAAAATTTAAGAGCTCTTCTCTCAATTAATATTTTTTTATCATTTTTGTCTCCTAATACAATTATTTTTTATGAATTTTAATAATCTAAATTACATTTTTTTTTTGTAACAGCTATGATATGGTTTTCGAAGGTATAATTGACTTGCTTAGCATTGAATTCATTAGAATAATAATTACATGTTTCTGATGGATAAGTCTTACTTTATTATAAATAAATAATAGTTTTAGAGTCAGTAAAGTCCTTTGCAATAATATTTATGATAACAATCATAGTTTTCCTCCAAGTAAACAAACTAATTGAAGTTATCTTAATTGTGAATAATTTTTAAATAAAACAACGTCTTTCTGTCGATAAATAAAGCATTCTTTTTTGTGTGACAAAAAAATAAGAAAAACTCTATACGAATACTGATTGTCAAAAAAAAATATATAATGTATTCGTAGTATATTTAGAAACTAAATTATTAAAATTTTTATTACACTTAGTATGTACATCTGTAAATTCAGCGCTAGGTTTTTTCCTTTTAATGTCATTTTCACTAAATACTTCATCATATTAAATCTCATAATTTAATTAGCAAGAGCTCCTTTCATAGTATAATGCGCACCTGTAAATGTAAGGAGATATTTTCTTATACATAAGGGCATTGCAGTGCGCGAAAGAGGGGTCAAACTTGAAACGACTGAAAGGGGGCAACGAACACGACCTGTCTACGTGGGGAGCCAAGCTTTCCCAACGATCTGACGTGTAACGTTGGGCTTACAAGTGGACACGCGATAGAAAAAAATGGATATACGGTTATAAGATAACCCAGTATAAAAAAATATCTTTATACAATATGTACTAATTAGAAAATAGTTCTAACTTACCTAGCTCATTTTTTCTGTATAGTTACAATGAAATCAATTAATTAGAAACTACCATTTCACACTTGTTTGCATTTGGTATGATAATAATATATAATAGAATACAAAGTATTTCGTAAATTTTGTTTCATGATCAACTGCTTTATTCTGAATTACTGTTTTCTTTATTATGTCGATTATGTATAATTTATAATTAAAAAAATAAAACTCAATTCATTTGTACTTCTTCCACATATTTATAATGATCAGGACCGGTTTCCAGATGAGAGAAAACGGTCCTGATCATTATAAATATGTGGAAGTAGTACAAATGAATTATGTTTTATTTTTTAAAATATATGTCTTTCCACCAAGAATTGACAGTTAACACCTTAAAAGTGTTTAATTTATAAGTAAAGTATTGTAATCAGAACTTTGGTATAAAACAAAAAAATTAATTTAAAAAAGTCCTTGCTAAAACATCCTTGTTTTATGATGAAATGGTGTATTTTTATTAATAATGTAATTTATCTGGGAAGTGAAATGTTGTCAGACTACTCACAACTTTGATAGAACATGTCAATACCAACCTACGCAAATATTTAATAGTGGATGTAAATATAGTGGATAATAAAAAATAGAATCTAATAGCGAGCTGTTTCACAAAGTTATTTTTTAGCTTGATCGATTCCGATTTGAAAAAAAATATATATTTCATAAACGTTTATTCCAAACAGCCGCTTCTTTTGCATAATTATATTATTTTTTTTTACAAAATATATTATTTATTTCTTTTAATTAATTCATTATTAAATTTATTCAGTAGCAACATGTGTATCAATTGGTGAACATTCATTTTGTTTCTTGTTTCAACTTTAAAATGACACAATTGTTCCTATTTAAGTTATTGGGCGAGACCAAAACACTTCGCCTCAAACATCATTGTTCCAAAAGTAAAATTATTGACTTGCTTTTCTCTCGTTAAACTTTGATTTGTTTCCGTTTTTAAACGAGTTCATGAATAACAATTAATTTGCAACAATCCATTATCAAATACAACCCAGGCCCACTAAATTATAAAACAATAATTGCTTATTTTAAGAACTATTTTTGCACCTAAGTCGTTTCTGTTGGATACGATCTACGATAGGTTCAATTCGACATTTTTTTGTGTACGTCAAGCCCACGATGCAATTACGTATCCTATATAACTTTTCTACTCAAGAAACCCCCTGTGACTTCCTTATTCCTCTCACATCTTCTTCCCCTCGTATTCTGCCTATCGATTGTTTGCTTTATTGCTCCTCGAAACGGTCAACCGATACTTAAACCTTTTTCCTTCGTCCACTTTTTGCCACTTTTTCCCCGCCTTCGATTTTATATCTTTCCCCAAACAAGCAGTGTTCCCGGGAATAAAAGGAAAGAAATTCACCTTTTAAGGAATCGGTAAAGTTTTATTTTTCCGTACATACCTACAGTTTTCCAATTTTAGGAATTTAATCAGGCACAATAAGGTAAAAATAAAAAGACGAGCACTTTCTAGGATTGGAAAACTTTTGTTTTTGTAACTGCCGGGTGGTGGATTTTCATTTTTATGAATTAAACTGGCTCGACTTATATGGAAGTAATAAGCTAGACATGGCAAAAAGCCTGGAAAACTTAGATATTTTTGCTTATACCTTCTTACTTTTATTAATCAAGCAAAAACTACTGCATTTGATGTAGGCGGTGTAAGTTTAGCGTTTGCTTTGATAGTTTTCTTTTACTTCTGCAATATCTCCGAAATTCTTTACTGCTTGAAGTTTTCTTTTAATTGTCTTAAATCATGTTATAATTATCTATTAGGACTGAAAATGAAAAGTTAGAGTTGTAGAAAAAGCTATGTATTATATATCTAATGACAAAGTCGTCAACAAGTTGTAAAAACTTTAATATTTTTACCCCAATATACTGAAGTTTTAACCCATCTTCAAGTAAATGCAGATTCAATTAGCTTATGCCATAATTGAAAAGGATTGTTTAACACTAAAACCTCGATATAATGGACTAACGGAAAACGAGGGTGTAATCTTTTAAGACTGAAAGTCCGTGACGTATTTTTTTTCCATGTCCGCTCCCAGTGTACAACATAATATATGGTCTCCTAATGGAGGTATCTTAACAGAATTTTTCTACAAGAACTGCTTGTTACTCAGTTACTCAACCTCTCTTTTTTACGAAGAAAGTAGGGATAGAAGGATAGGGCTAGAACAGGACTAGTGGTTAGCTAATCGCTCTCGCTACATTACGTCAGGATAAGATGGGTGGGAGGGAGGACTCAGACTACGAACGAAAATCCGTAAATTGATTGAAAGATCAATCTATTAAAACCGTTCGCACCGGGAATTGAACCCGAGACATCCGTTACCGTAGCCAGCGACGATACCAACTGCTCCACGGACGCCGACAAATCCGTGATATTAATTATATAGGTTTTCTGAAACCGCCCATTTTTTACTTACGGAGAAAATACTTTTATCTACAAGGAAGTGTAATACATGGATAGAAATTTTATGTGCAAAGTATGTAGATCCAAGTGGCTTAGTGCACGTCAAATCATCAGCTGACATGCGTTGAAACTATCGTAGCTGTTTGATCATGGGATCGTCATTCGTAGAAATTAATTCACGAAATGTGACTCTCGGAGTTAAGCATGAACACCAATAACAATGTGTCACGTCCGTGGTGCAGTGGTCAATGTCGTTCGCTACGCTTACGGATGTCTCGGGTTCAAATGCCGGTACGGACAGTTTATTAAATTGATTTTTCATTTTTTATCAATTTCTGTTCGAAGGCATGAATGTTTGTGAGGTAAAGAATTCATGAGTCATTTACTACCTCTATCCTGCTATCCTTACTCTCTTCGAAAAAGAGAGGTTGGGCATCTGAGTAAAAAGCAGTTCTCGTAGAAAAACTTCTTTTGAGATACCTCCATTAGGAGTCCATTTGGTCCACATTGAGTACGGAGACATGATAAAAAAAATCAATACAATTTTTAAATTCATCAGTTATATCTGTACTTCGTTGTTGGAGGTTTTACTGTAGTTAAATTTTATATTGAAAAAAATAATACACTAAAAATATAATATCTGATTCGAGAATGTAATCTGACGAAATCTGAATTTGAAATAATTAATGTTAATTTAAGCGATAGGTTACATTATTTTTAGTAGAAGATTGAAATTTATTTAATGAACTTGAATTACAGTTATGATTATTTGTAATAAATTACACCTAATGCAAAATGGACATGTTTCTATTTGAAATGTTGTTTTATAAATAATGATATACATTATCTAATGATTCGTAATTATATTGATGAGAGTTTATTAGAAAATAGAATAAATAAACACGTGTTGAATTAAATCATATCATTTCTGTATCATTAGATACGTGTTATCCGGGTTAGAGGATCAAAACTTCCAAACTAAGCAGTCTACAAAAAATTGTTTTTAAATTTCAGTTTAGTTGGAAATGAATAATGTCGATCCCTAAAATATATAAAGGTATCACGTCTTTTGTAGGGGTATGTCAAAATATATTTTGGTCTATTGCTCTTACTTGTGTTATATTGAGAGATAAGTTATAGCATAAATACTTTAAATTAGGGTCATGATTCACAATTTTATGGTATAATTATAAAATGAGATAATTAGTAAGTTTTTTTTTTCCATGTCCGCTCCCAATGTCAGCACATGGTCTCCTAATCAGGTATCTTAACAGAATTTTTCTATGAGAACTGCTTGTTTCTAGTTGCTCAACCTCTCTTTTTTCGAAGAGAGTAAGGATAGAAGGACAGGACTAGTGGTTAGCTAATCACTCTCGCTACGCCCCGTGAGGATGGGATGGGTGGGAGGGAGGACTCAGACTACGAACAGAAATCCATAAATCGATTGAAAGATGAAAACCGTCCGCACCGGGAATTGAACCCGAGACATCCGTAGCCGTAGCCAGCGACGCTACCACCTAAGACTGGTGTCAAATTTAGTGTTACATTGAAATCTTTATATAGTCCTAAAGGTAGAAGTGTAGGGCGCATAACTTTGCACTTTTTACTACACTGATACAATTTCTGTATACTACACAGAGCGTGTCAGTGTATTAGTATGTATGGATCTCGCAAACCTATAACAGTGTACGGATCCCTTGATCTTAAATACTAGAACCGGAGTGCAACGTTATAAGGTGCGTACCATCCTTACTTAAATGTTATCTATTAACCAGTTTTGTTTTTTGAAAAGTGGAAATTTTAGTATCTGAAGTACACCGTGTACCAAACCGAAATCATTGCAATGACGCCGTGTATATTCTGATGCAATTTCTCAGGCTCACTCTGCTCCGCGGCATACCTCAACGAAGCCAGTTCCCCCAGCGGGGAATCTCCCTTAACAAATGATCTCAGTCCATACAACAAATGGATCAGCTCGCTGAGATGTATTCTCATGGCTTTGTTTTGTCGAGATAGCCGACGAATTAAACGGTCGATTAATTTTAAAGACACTGTAATGAATAGACCTGCGTGCCATAAGTTGTAGATTTATTGGTTTGTTATAAACAATGAAGTCATATTTGGAAACCTCTGATATTAGGTATTGCATGTGGTAAATTTAGTTTAGTATTTATTACACAAGGAACAACTTAGCTTAAAGCTTTTGTGGTGCAATCTTTTAAGACATATCTCTCATCATTTTATTTTCAATACAATAAATGACCAGTTTAATTAAATACTTTTTTGTTTATTCTTTTGTTCTAGTCTGTTACATGTTTAGAAATTTATTTCCAATTGTTAATTGCGTGACGCGATTAAACCGTATTATGCAGTTCACGAGAAATGCGTCCAGTTTAACGGGTGACGAAAGAATCATAGTTCGGTGGAATTTGTTTATAAAATACTGTCGTGAGCTATCAGTGTCTTCTTTAGTAATCACTACTTGCCTTTTCAGAGTGTTAACCTTTATCGCAGCGTATGCAGAATCCGTGTCGTAAATCGATCACAGTTTGATTTCGCTGACTGTATTTTCAAGTGCGTTAAAAAAATATTGCTTGTCAATTAGCGTCGTCTATATTGCTGACGAATAATGACAAACATAATGTTTCGTAGATCTGCATCGTCTTGTTTCGCTATAAATGTCATCAACCCTTTTGTTTCGCTTATATATTATATGGATAGTCACCAACGTTCTTCCTGGACGCAGGAAGAAGAGGTAAGTGTCCATACCACTTAAAATATCTCTCGATGATCACAGAATTTAAAGTTAATGCCAAGCCTGTTTCTAATCTAGGTCAAATTCCATTATAACGAAGATTTTGGAACTAATTAAAACATTCAATTATATTGTAAAGTAATGTTTATTTCGTATTAAGTATTAGTTCCCTTACCAACACTATTCTTTTTTTTATCGTTTTCCTCGCTGGTGAGGGTTGTGGGTCCTCCGCCTGTCGCAACAATTCCGTTTCACTCGACGATCGTTCGCCACTGGCTTCTGCATTCCGCTGCTCTGAGGGCCATCGGTAAGGAGTGACCGGTGGCGTCCTTCATCTGGTCACTCCAGCGAGTCTTCCGCGTTCCCTTTTGCTCTCGACTTTTCCTGTGATGACAAGCTTGTCAAGATTGTAGGTAAGCTTACCGGGCGATTTGGTCAAAAAAGCCGAGTAGGCGTGTTGTAAATACGGACGAGAGTATATCCTGGATTTGTACTCATTTAGGATAGATGCGTTTGTGCGTTTGGCAGTTCATATATACGGAGCATCCTTCTCCAGCACCTCATTTGAAATAGGTCTACCCTTTATATTTTTAAATTTGAATATTGAGATTTTGTACATTTCCGTGTATTTAATTAATACATGGAGATGTACAAAATCTCAACAATTCAAATTTGATATTGAAATTCCATCAAGCAACCTCAGTCTTAAATTAAACTATTGAGAGAGTAGGAGAAACGAAACAAATCACATCTGTCTAACTCGCCGCTCGAGGGATGACGGTGTAGGAGAGCGGGGAGAAGTACAAAATTGCGGGCTTCAACATACTTCAAGGCCCGCGTCCTGGGACAAGGACAAACAAAGGAGAAAACAACGGCTCCTTCGTCTTCCATTAAAACCCCGGTCGTTTATCCGTATACTCTTCTGGTTTATTTGCAATTACTACAGTTTCACAAGACATTAGACACAACAGAATTACATACTTTTAATTTAAACTGTGTAAGTGGTTTTATAGTAATCGATATTAATTTTAAATGAGCCTCCCCGGGAACGGTCAGGACTCCACTGACTCTGGCAGGATCTCAGGCCCTTCCCCCCACTTCAAACTGCAAATCAACAACATCAACCAACAAATACGACCCCACCCTTAACGCCTCAGGAGGGGTATTACATTCTTAAATTTTCATTAATAGGAAGAGTCTGCAGATTGGTTTTGAAGACCCTGTCCGCCCCATAAGTACGGGGCGGTGTCACTATATATTTTTAATTTGGTTACTAAGAATTTCGATTTTATTCGTAAAATGATTTTATTTAATTAATATTAATTTTAAATGAGCAACTCCATGTTATAGTTGAACTCCTGTGCACTTAACACAGGTGAAATTAACAACCTGAATTACAGTTATTAATGTAATTAACAGGCCCGTTTATTTATCAAAAGCTGCTCTAGAAAGCTACACCTTTAACTATTATTCTAATTCATAAATTGTCAACCTTTTTTAAAAATGATTTAAGGGCTTCTGTATTTTTATTAAAATATATCGAGGTTATACTGACAGAAATCATTAAGTAATAAAAACAAGTGCTGAGATTATCGCATTTTAAATAAATCTTTATAATGCTGTTATAGTTGATATAAGTTATAGCATTTTTTTTCCATGTCCGCTCCCAATGTGGGACATATGGTCTCCTAATAAAGTTATCTGAACAGAATTTTTCTATGAGAACTGTTTGTTACTCAGTTGCTCAACCTCCCTTTATCGAAGAGAGTAGGGATAGAAAGGATATGGCTAGGGCAGGACTAGTGGTTAGTTTAATCGCTCTCGCTACGCCCCGTGAGGATCGAATGGGTGGGCGAGGAGGGAGGCTTAGACAACACAAACATTCAGACTACGAACAGAAATCCATTCGTCGATTGAAATATCAACTTATGAAAACTGTCCGCACGGCGAATTGAAACCGAGGCATCCGTAGCCGTAGCCCACGACGCTACCAACTACGCCACGGACGTCGACTAAAGAATTAATGCTGGTTAAATTGGAATCGTTAAAAAATTTTTCCTTATCCATCCAAGCAGTTGTATACCAAAATATTGCTAAAGACGAATCCCAGATCTTTAATTAAAATTCGTTTATTTCACCCTTGGATAACATCATATTTTTATTCTTTTTGTTACCATGTACGCTACCAATGTGGTGCATATGGATACCTAATGGAGGTATCTCAAAAGAGGTTTTTCTACGAGACCTGCTACATCTAGTTTTCGAAGTTAGTCGGTTTGTGAAATATGAAGATAGGGCTACGACAGAACTAGTGGTTAGCAATGGGTGTGACTGGCGAGAGAGAATTTTCGACATTACAAATATCAAAGTCTTCGAACAGAAATCCATAAATCGATTTAAAAAATCAATTTATATAAGTGTCACCGTACTGGGACTCCCCGTGAGCACCACAACTGAAGCCAACGACGTTGACCACTTGAGCTTGCTAAAAGAATATAATATTTTCAATGGTCTGATAATTTGCTGTCGATGATTAGTATCGTACGAAGGGCTTATCCAAAGGTTAACCATGCCTGTCGAAGTAATATTACCACACTAATGGGCGAGCACTAACATGCACAAAACAGTCCGCCTCTAAACAGAGTTAAGAGTTAATAAAAATGATTTACACCAACTATTGAATCTAAAGCAACAGCATCTTATCATTATTTACGAATCGATATCACAATTTAAATTATTTTGTTACGTAATAGAGACTATCTAAATGTACGATCTCGATAAACAAGGAAAACCGGAAATAGTTTCATCACGCGAGAGGAAAAGGTTATCACGATAGAAACTTTAAAATATATAATGATTCAAATTTGGATTATTGACATTTTGTACACTTCCATGTATTTTGTCACTTAAATTATATAATGATTCCTTTTACAATTTTTATTTTTACACATACACAAATTTTTTTTTCCATGTCCGCTCCCAATGTGGAGCATATGGTCTCCTAATGGAGGTATTTTGACAGAATTTTTTCTACGAGAACTGCTTGTCACTCAGTTGCTCATACACAAATGGTAAATTATAATGTCATAATAGGCACAAGTATAATTTTACTGAGATTCGCTTGGTACATACACATTCCAAATATTTATCTTCTTCTTGTACAGTATCTCTCCACGCCACCTTTAATTTTTATGTTAAGAATTGTTTACCTTAGAAACAGTCTTGTCAGTCTGAAGATGCTTCTCAGAGTCGAAATACTTCTCACATTTAGTAACGCAACCAGTGGAATAACAAAGTTTTTTTGTCCATGTCCACACCCAACGTGGAGCATATGGTCTCCTAATGGAGGTATCTTAACATTTTTTTCTATGAAAACTGCTCGTTGCTCAGTTGCTCAACCTCTCTTTTTTTGATGAGAGGAGGGCTAGAAGGATAGGGCTAGGGAAGGACTAATGGTTAGCTAATCGCTCTCGCTACACCCCGTGAGGATTGGATGGCTGAGAGGGAGGACTAAGACTACGAAAAGAAATCCATAAATCGATTGAAAGATCAATCTATGTAAACCGTCCGACATTCGTAACCGTAGCCAGCGACGCTATCAACTGCGCCACGAACGCCGACAAAGTTATCAATTTTAATTTTGTATTAATTACATCGATACCGCAATTCCAAAGTGTAACAAATCAAAAAGCATTGTTCTGAGTTAATAAAGAAACAAGATTTTGGGCAGGTTTAATCTTCTACTGGACATTATTCTATTGAAATTCTTGGATCATCTTAACCTATCATAATCGGTGTTTTCAGAAAGCTTCACAAAAGTTTCGTAGCTGTTACAGTTTAATACATAGTGATATTAATTTCTGGGATTCCTAAATAACCACAGATTGCCACTTGTTACATTTTAGAATTGGTAGATATCTATCTACTTTCAGAGAAGGAAAAGATTTTATTACAATCATACCACGGAATAAAAACAACAAACAGTTTTTATTTTAAATATTAAATTGTTGTCTTTTTATGCCGCTTATTGTAGACAATAAGCGGCATGAAACTCGTAAGCGTAACATGATAAATGTATCGTTAAATTATATAATTTGTATGTTTTTATTCTATTAACTCTCTAAAACTATATAATTAGCTGAATTGAACCATAATATATAAACCAGTCCTTTATAGTCATGTTTGAAATACTTGTATACTTAAAATACGGACTTGTTAAATACCAATACCTAAAATTAAGTATTTTAAATAACTATTTTAAAGTGGTGATGTGTTGCAAAGTTTCTGTTATCATTCATCATTTCATTATGACAGTGTTGGCGAAATTATTTCATTTCGTATCTTCGGAAAACAAGAAACGCTAGCGCGAAACTATACGCCTTACAAACCATTAACCATTTTGAAAACACAGCCCATTGTGGTGTCTAATATATGGTACTTGAAATGGCGTTTAAAACGCCTAGAACCTACATCCAAGTTACGTTATATTTCACGCGCGGTTGACGTTTAATGTCCGAACTTTCAAAACGCAAAACAAAATGTCGGCGGCGTCGTCCATTTGCATTTTTCATACGCCACGTGACGCGATGCATTTCGTTTCCCGCCATTTCTCATGCGTTGACAGCGAGAGATGACAATTGTGAATTATTAAAATGGATGCTACGAGAACTTCAACAGTTTATTTCCATAACAATATTACAGGAGCACAACAGCGCTTTAATCGTATTCAAAGAGAGACAGTTTGTCTTTGTTTAGCGCCCCCTACCTATCCGGTTTTGTGCATTATTACAATTTATATATTTACCTTAACAACAGAAAAACATAAATATATATTATAAAGTATACGTAACGTTAAAGGGGCGGTTGTGAATTATACAATTCTCAAAGGGATAGGTCTATTTCGAGGCTATTTCGAAGTTTACGTTTTCAACCAAAAATACAAAATTATTAAAGGTTTTGTGATTTGAGATACTTTACTAATTCGAATTAAGTAAACCATATATAATAATTGATCCTTATACAGTCATGGAAAGTAACGTCTAATACAATGCCTGCCAAATTGTGTGCTGCGGCACACTAATGTGTCGCAAGAAGTCTCAGATGTGCCGCGCCAAATGAAGACAAATTATAACTTATGGACAAAACAAGTTAAAAACTCACAGCTTAGACGTTTTGGTTTTTGGAAATGAAACGAGAGCTGCTAAAAGTTGTAATGAGATGTTACGTATTTGTTTTATTAATTTATTAAATGCTGAGAAGCGTTTTGACAAAATTCTTCCTGAAAATCAATTGCATCATTCTCCCTGATTAGCAGTTGACCACTTATGTATACCAACATTATATATATGTTTATAAAAAATATTGTGTATCGTTAACTATACTAAAATTTTATTTATTCATCTGTTTTAATAAAATACATTACAGTTTTTAAATCATTTTTATTTGGTGTGCCGCAGAACAAATCCACCTTCCCCAGTGTCCCTTGAGGTAAAAACGTTGAACACTTGACACTGGTCTAATGTCTTCGTATATGCGCGTGGTATTGAAGGAAATGAACAAACAATTTGGTCAATTTAAGTCGCTAAAAGAACGCAAACGAATCGTTCAAAATAGCACATCAAATTCAAACAGCTGTAATAATTCAAAGAATTTGAGCTATGTAAGGTTTTGATACTGTGATTGGGTGCATACCATGACCTCTTATAGCTTATTTCTTAAAAAGTCATAACATGACCTAACAATTTCATACGTCTTAGACATCTCTTCTTGATAGTAACTCAATGATTCTACTAAAAGAAATATGGTACATTGCTTTATCCTTCATGAATAAAACAAGATTGAAAGAAGTTCTTTGACTATGCAGCTTTTTTTTATAACCCGTTTTTTATCGCCTAAATTTAACACTTCATATTTTTTTTACTATTTCCCTTATAACATAATAAATAACGTTTTTTTCAGAGAAGAGCTTCGGTTCAGAATCTGAATAATATTGTTTAGTAACCTGCCAAAGTGAGAATCCTCGTAAAAATCAACCACCAAAATGGATAAAAGAGGATAAAAAAACACTAAAAAATGAATAACCTTGCATTTTATATGTAACTGTTTGATATACTTGAGAGGCTGTAAAAAGTTTTGCGTTATATGAATTTTGCATACCCAACATGACCTAGCCGCATCAAACAGAATTTTCAATATTGTACTGAAACGAGGTGCGAAATCCTCTGCGAAATTTATTCAATTACAAACCTCTATTTAGGTCTTGAATTCTGTCTTAATCTTGCGTATCATAAAGTGAATACGAAATTATTTAATTGTACTACCTTGATTTATCATGTGTCTTGTTTTCTTTCCGTCCTTTCCGATAGTCGCAATTCAGTAGTTCTTCCTTATCTGCGAAAGAATATGAAAAATCGCGTCAAACTTCATCGAGAGAGACGAACTTAAAACTGCTCAGGGTGACGACAGAAGAAAACAATACATAAAAAGAAATTATTGATCGGGAAATTGATCGCTTTCAGATTTAAATCTATTGAAGAATAACGTTAATGTCATAACCTAGCGATACCCTTTTTACATGCTATATTCTCGAGGACTTTTCGTCCTTATTTGAATAGGACAAGTTTCATCTACCATTTGTATCCAGTGACGCACCGTAGAACATTGCCATTCTCAAGAAAGTATTAAAGTACCTGGATATGTTGTTATAAGCATTTATTTAACTTCACTTCTTAGTAATAATAGTTAGCTATTTCCACACTTCCGATCTGGGTTGGCTTATTATAATGTTTTATTTTAAATTGATCACTTACTGACAGCATAGTCAAGGGAAAAATACTTAAATAATTTTCGAAATTATGTTTTTTTGTCGCTATTTTGGCCTACCTCCGATTTTCCCTCCTTTGGGTATTTGACTAACTTGTTTGCTTTTAAAGGTCATTTTTTATATCCATTAATTGAGGGCGATCTTCCTTGAATGATTCCTGTTTGATGAAAGCCCTCTTTTTAGTTTCGGAGGTATTTTTATGGTTGGCATACTGATACTTAGGAGAAAGATGGAACGTTGGTATGTATAGTATATTTTTTGAAAGATCACATTCATTATCTAATAACTGTTGAGTAAGTAATCCATTAGCCCTCCGAAGTTTGCACTAAATTGCCGATGGGAAGCAGATACGCGCTGATAATGACGATAACGATGATCCAGCCGCCATTTTGCGCTCTAAGTGACGTGTGCATACATATATCATGGCGGCCATTACGTGTTACCTGCGCCATTTTATCATGTCGGTCGTTATATCATGTTCCCCCGAAAACGCATTTCCAAGCTTCGCATTTTAAAAAATCATTGCTTTTTCTCTCCTGAAATTTTCGTTTTAGCACGTGTGCCATAAATTATATGTATTATAAATTATGACGATTGTTCAGTCAAATTTTAAAAAGATACGTTCATATTAATTTTAGCTTATACGAGAAAAACACTTTAACGAAGTGTATAATATTTATTAATTTCCGGGCCAATGGGAAATTGGCTAGCGTCGTCTGCGTCGACGGGTCGAATCCCAGTTCAAAACTATATTAGTTGAATTTTCAGTTGCTTTATAGAGTTAAAAAAGGGACTAGCGTGAATTGCTAGTTCGGTTCTAGCCCCATCTGTCTATCTTTTTTCTCTTCACTTTTAAGGTGTTGACTGCCAATTCTTGGTGGACAGATATTATATTTAAAAAAATAAAACACAATTCATTTTCTACTACTTCCACATGTTTATAATGACCAGGACCGGTTTCATTCATGATGAGCGACTTAGTTTCTCTTCAATGAAGGTTGAGGGACTGAACAGTTCACGTCGAACGACTTCAATTGAAATGATTCATTTCGAGAAAAAAAAACGTTTAACAGCACATTACCGAATACTTCATTTGCTTCTGACAATTATTAAGAAATTAATGGTGATGTTTTCCATTTTAGACTTAACTGATTTCAGTGTTCACTATTTATTCAAAACGTTAATTACATTACCATTTTTAATTATGAATCCTTAATTAAAATAAAAGCTCCTTTATCAAAAACTGTTTTCACTTAAATGTCACTCCATTTTCTTATTTGATATAGTTAATAATTAGTCAATTATTGGTAATACTTAAAACTTAATATGAAATTAAAATTGATAACTTAGTTATTCCACTGACTGTGTTATTATTAATGTAACGCGTTTCGCTTCTTTAAGAAGCATCCTTAGTCTAGTTGTCACAGTCAGTGGAATAACTAAGTTATCAATTTTAATTTTCCGCCAAATCCATCGAAAATACTTATAACTTCTTTAATTTATTTCATAAAGAATTAATACAAAACATATATGTTTTATGTGACAATACTTTACGTACAGTAAGTAATAAAAAAATGATTGACAAATTAGCCAAAACATAGGTTAAACTGATGTATAGTGGAAGAAGGCGAGCTCCTGCTATCCTCATTCATAATCCCTGCAATGCAAAAGAAATCTTCAGTCACGAGTCACTAGGTTATAATGAAAAATAACAATTTATATTTAATATACATACTTTCTTCAATTGATTTTACGTAGCTATCTAGTGTGATATTTTATCCTGGAAAAGAATACTTGTATGAAATTAGTTTAACGCTACATAAAGAAGAAAAAAAATGATAAAAATTCGCCTTACTCTTGCAAAATTATTTTAAATCTTAAGGATGACCCAAGATAATAAGTATCAATTTCCGAAATTGAATCGAGGACCGTATGTAGGGGTGAATCTAGATCCCTTCTGATAAGCCTCCCAGGCTTTGGAATTCGATTAGATATAATCAGCATCCTTTCAATTTCAATTGAATCGGCTATGATAAGACCCTTTTTTCTTTACCCGAAGGCTGTGCTGTAGATTCTCCTTTATTTGCAAGAAAGTCTCTATTGTAAGAGATAAGATTCCAGCCGTCGACTTACTCCATAATTTGGGTAACCAATTACTTAATCTAGGTAAACTCGGGTACATTGTGTAACAGCATTATCTGTTCCAAATAATATTGCGAGTACGCAACATGTATGTAAGTATTGACTGTTACACTCTAATTATTCGACTTTAAGTATTGTTAAAGATGTAAGGTAAAAAAAATTAATAATCAGTTACTTCATTATCATGCATTTGTGTTACATACTTGAAGTATTGTTAATATCGACACTCGTTACGTATAATCGTGCCACATACGTGAATATACGTCTATTGCATAGTTAGGCATCAAACAATATTGGGAAAAGTATCTACTTCGCCGCATTTTCGTAAAGTGTAAACACGTAACTATACGAGATTATACGTAGGGGGTAGAGGTCTGCACGGACCCGGGCTTGGCCCGTGGGCCGGGTTCGGTCGGGTAGAGATAATTGATATTCGGGCTCGGGCCGGGTCCGGTAAGGGATTCATTCTTCAGAAAAATATTTCAGACTATATTCGGATCATGAGTGAGTACTCTTGATAACTAAATACTGCTGACAACAAAAAGGCAATAAATAAAATAATTTATTACGTTTCGAATATCATTGAACACAATAGTCTTTTATTTGATAGGTACGGAGACATCATTTTATATTTAGGTAACCTAAAACTGAGTTCATAAAATTGTTATTGATCCGTGAAACAATGCTTTGTTCATTTAATCATCACCGATAGTAAGTTTAAATTGTTCGTCAATGAATAAAGTGTGATATTATTCATATAATTTAAGACATCAACTGAGGGTGCTTGATGAAATTTCAATATCAGATTTAAGTTATTAGATTTTGTACACTTCCATGTATTTTGTCACTAACGACCCGGGTCTCGCCTTTCGGCATCTTCAAGCATTCGTGCGCTCGAATGCCTGAAGATGCCGAAAGGCGAAACCTTGGTCGTTAGTGACAAAATACATGAAAGTGTACAAAATCTCAATAACTCAAATGTGATATTATTTAGTATCTGTTTTCTATTAGTTTTAGATAGTCAACTGATCCGTGTGCCGAAAAATTCATTACAAAAAAATACAAAAGATTCGTTAAAAATGAGTTTCAACGGTATAAAGAAAATGTTAAAAAGTCTGTCTGAAAATCATTCCGTGAAATGATAGACTTTTCTATATGTCAATAAGTTAAATAGGTACGTTAATCAATTTTATGCTACTGTATATTTTTTTAAATCGGGGTGTTTTCGGGCCAATATATATAAATTTAGGCTTCTGGTCGGGCTCGGGTAACAAGTGTGGTATTAAGAGTCGGGCTCGTGCCGGGTAATTTCATCAAATTTCAGCCCGTGCAGACCTCTAGTAGGGAGTGTCGAGTGTCAGTATATTGTTCGCTTATAATTTGGTACAAATCGATTCCGAATGGTAGCCAGCAACGGAATATGTATTAGGAAAATTGGTCGTAAGTCACCAGTTAAGGATAAAAGTTGGTACTTATACTGTTTTGCTGTCTCTTTACGCCTTGTATTTCAAAATAGGATATCGATTACTGTCCAAGGAATAAAATCATCGTAGATTTGGATACAAATTTATTAATTGCTTAAAATGGTTTTTCGAAAGTGATCATTCGGGGATTTGAATCGTTGACTGCGCAGCCAAGTTGGACGCAATCCCTAAAGCTCAAGATGATGACAGATGGCTTTGATTAGAAATTTGCTTATTTTTACGATTTCAGACAGTTCTAAACGAGCCACAATGTCGGCCAAACCAATCAATGGAAATTCATTATTACAATCTATATATGTGCAAGTTTTTTTTTCTCCATGTCCGCTCCCAATGTGGAGCATATGGTCTCCTAATGATTTATCTTAACAGGATTTTTTCTACGAAAACTGCTTGTTACTCAGTTTTTCAACCTCTCTTTTTTCGTAAAGAGTAGGGATAGAAGTATAAAGCTAGGACAGGACTAGTGGTTAGCTAATCGCTCTCGATACGCCCCGTTGGGATGGGTGGAAGGGAGAACTCAGACTACGAACAGAAATCCATAAATCGATTGAAAGGTCAATCTATGAAAACCGTCCTCACCGGGAATTGAACCCGAGACATCCGTAACCGTAGACAGCGACGCTACCAACTGCACCACGAACGCCGACAAATTAATTTGTTGAATTAACTGTTATAATATTTAATCAGAATTGATGATTCTTTCCAGAAGCTTTGAATTTTAAATGTGACATAATTATATCAACATTAATACCTATGTAAAACACTCGGGAATCCTCGAAATTTGCTGTATATCTTTAGACATAAAAACTACATTAAAACATAATTCAGTATAATCTTAAAATTATATTTGAATACTTAAAAAATATGATAGCCATGCTGAACATACAGAACGACCCTAAAATATGCTCCAACGAAATTATATGACGTAAATATAGTATTATGAAGTAACATAACCACTTTAAACCCGATCCCGTAAGTAGACGTAGAATGTAGGTATGCGCTACACACCGTAGAGATTATTTTTATTTACAGCGCATTGCATTAAGAGGCCATTCTGAGGATGTCGAGCGCGAATTTTCGCGTCTTCCTTTCCTAGCACCCTCGACTCACGGAAAACATTTTTATATCATGTTTCTGTGTAAAGATATTCGTTATATCGCATATACTACGTGGCACTGCAGTTGAAAACTATTTTTGTCTCCAGAAGTGATTTGAAATATTGGTAAAATTGAAAATAGTTCATTTATACTCGCAGATACCGTAGATATCATTATGATGGCCTACTATTCATTCCATATTGCCAACCGCATAGAACTTTTACCTGGATACAAACGACAGTCATGTCTATTGGATGAATGCTAATTAAAAAATCATCAGTTGATAATGCTCATGACGAGCGAAACCGGTCCTGATCATTATAAACATGTGGAAGTAGTACACATAAATTGTGTTTTATTTTTAAAATAGAATGCCTTTCCACGAAGAATTGACAGTTAACACCCTAAAAGTGATTAATTAGGAATTGTATCACTTTTAAGTTATTAATTAATTATGAATTTTTGATGGAAAAGCATTAAAATAAGGTAAAAATATTTAGTCAGAATTGCTCGATCAATCACTTTTTTTAATTCTTATGGGACGAAAGACGTTGATATATTAACCTTTTTTTTAAAGTAAATTCCAATTTTGAACTACTCCAACTTGTTTATAATGATCAGGACCGGTTTCCCTCATCTCGAGCATTATCAAATTGTGGAAATAGAACAAGGGAATTCAAGACATCGACTGAGGGTGCCTGATGGAACTTCAATATCAAATTTGGATTATTGAGATTTTGTACACTTCCATGTATTTTGTCACTAGCGACCCGGGTTTCGCCTTTCGGCATCTTCAGGCATTCGAGCACACGAATGAACTCGAACTCAATTCGAGTCCATTCGTGTGCTCGAACAAGGGAAGCTGTTTTTATTTTTCAAATAGAATGCCTTTCTGCCAAGGATTGACAGTTAACATCTTAAAAGTTATTTTTACCTTAGTTTGAGCATAGTTAGTTTTTAACATAGTTTTGACGGTAGCGTTTAGCTGACATAGCCATAAATAAATTCTTATAATTCTTGTGGAACTTAATTATTTGATATATTTACCTTATTATAATCAGTAAATGTCAATTCAATCAATGAAATTTAAAAAATAAAACATGTTTTGTGCTAATTCCACATTTTTTATAATAATAATAAATAAAGTATGTTTGAAATCTTTGTGACTATACGTGCGTGGTTGCAAAGGTATATGTGTTGAAAGCATTTTTATGATTTCGAAAAATGGGAAAGACAAAAAGCTTATCCAAAACTTGTGTCGTCGAAAAATTGGATTACACAGAAGATGGAAGCAATATTGTACGCGCGGATTTTTAGTATTGGAGCGTAATGCTACATTTCCATTTCCATCGACCCCTCTTCAACCCCTTCCACCCTGTCTGTCTGCCTGAGTTTCTCTGTTTCGAGATTTATGTTAGGCGCACAACGGAATGCGAGTGTTGGTATTTTCCCTTATGAAATATGTAGGCGGCCGTATCGAGGGGCCTTAAACAAAGTTTTCCACCTCAGGCCGCCAAATACCAAACGAAATATTTTTTATTTACACGATTCAATATTAAATTATTAACAGTGCATAAATAACACCTGTTTTGTGTTATTAGAGAAACGGCGTAGTGCAGGTTATATAGATAGAGAAACTACTTACGGTAATAATTAATTTATGAACTTTAGATTCTATTATAGCGTTATAGATAAGTTAGATATATACAGGGTTGAATATTTCAATGAAAACAGTGTGGAAGGGGAATCTTTTACTAGAATTGATAAAATAACTGACGGCTGTACTATTAATAAATTACTTTTGGTATTCTGAATTCTTTCTATTTTGTCGAATTTATTTCCAGTTTCATAAATTGATTTTTCTATCGATTTAATACATGTATTTGTGTTCAACACAATGGATATCCAAAGTATAATTTCCTTTAAAAAATGGTCCGATTTAAAAAAATGCAGCATAGGCTAAGTCATTAGCTAACTAATAGTCTTATTCACCTTTAATGTGTTGACTGTCAATTCTTGGTGGAATGGCATTATATTTTAAAAATAAAACACAATTTGTCTGTACTACTTCCGCACTTTTATAATGATCAGGACCGGTTTTACTCATCACGAGCACTATCAACTGATAAAAATACAATCAAAACAGGTCTATTTATAATGTATTTTTTATATATGTATAATGGTGTTATAATATTTATTTTAAATTGACAACTTTGTTACTCTATATCGCCACAAGTAATCAATTTTTATTTTTATCAAAAATTATTTTTTACCAACTTACCATCGAATCCTTCAAAACACTTACTGCTACCGAGCAATTGATTAATCGTCAGATTAGTTCTCACAGAACCACTTCTATTGAGCCATCACGAGTCCATATGCTCCACATTGGATGCTGACATTACGTTACCTTACTTTGAAAAGGATCTAATTGTAATTGACCATGTTTTGAGATACGAGCGTTTGAAGTTTTGACTGATCATATTTTGTATTTTGAAGGAAAAGACGTATTTTTAATTAGTGAGTTTAACTAAAGCCTTTATATTAGAAAATAATGAGTAAGTAAAGCTTCATTAGAATTGACAATAATAGTTTGTTTGAAAAGATTTTATCGAACATTTCAATTTTATCAAACAAAATGTTCTTATTTTTGAAATATTTATCACTAGTATTATATTATCATGAATTGCTGAACCATATGAGCTAAGAAAAATATTATAATACAACAGAATAATAATACATCTATATTTTGAATGTATGAACGAACTCAGCTAATTTTCGTTAATGACCACATCTATAGAACAATAGAAGTAAAGGGTAAAACACACACCGACCATCGAGCGAAGAATATTCAACATGACGTTAAAACGTTTTTACAGAAACTGTGGTATGTATATTTTTTCTGTGACATGATAATAAGCAGTTATATCGATTGATAGAAGCGTATAAAACAAGTTTATGAAAAAAAATGTGTGGATTGAACTCCGGAATACTGTTAACTCCCTCATTGAACAATATATGACTCTGAAATCAACGTATTTGGTAGAATGTGGCTAATACAACATTTTCCAATCAAAAGGTCATTTTAGGCCAAAATGGCAGTTAGAACCTTTTTAAAGTAAGGTTACGATTATTAAAAAATAATGTATCTTCTTCGTCAGAACTATGTTCGTGATATCGACATATTTATCATCAATTTTTGACGAACCAACTTAGTTGTAATGAGTTTGGCCAAGTAAACGCCATTACGATCAATATATTATTGAATTTATCTTGTATGCCATGATATTATATTATAATATAAATTTTCTCATATTAATTAATTGGCTCATGCTTAGTTTTTGAAATATCGATGTGGACATTATAATATTCGGTATTTATACAACAAAGACAAATTTGAATACTATAAACTACCCTGTATCACTATCGCTTCGAGCTTTTACCGAGCTTAAACTAAATATAGCGCTGAGCTTAAAAGCCCCTGTTGTAGTCGCTTTAGAGAAGCAGGCAGTACCGACTCCTGAAAAGCGTCCCACTCTCTACTTACTCGACGCCTGAATCCTTCCTTCACAATATTATGAAATATCTCTTCGCGTACAAACGTATTCATTTTTTGCAATTCCTCATCCGTGATAATTTTGTTTGCCGCCGCCATCGAAATATGTTTATTCTGTTACATTTTCTGAAGCAGATTTTTTCTTTTATTTGTTACGACATTTGAGGAGGAAATGATATTTCGCAAACAATGGTTAAAACGTGTTAATATTTACTTTAAAAACAACATTTCATTTTTGACCATTCCGCCTCATTTTGTTTTAATATTGTTATTTTTAAAATATTCAACCAAGCGCTTGTAGAAATATTTCAGTTTACCAATAATAATTATAAACTACTTCCTAATACATTAAATCATTTAAAATAGACTAGAAATATATTAATATAAAATTAAAATTTCTAACACAGTTATTCCACTGGTTTTATTACTAATGTAACGGGTTTCGCTTTTTTAAGAAGAGTCTTCAGACTAATTATTATATATCGTAAGGTTATTTATTTCTACGGTAAACAATGATTGTAATTCTTAAATTAAAAATGAATCATTGTTTATCTTAGAAATAAATATACCTTTCGATATAGCTTGTCTGAAGATACTCCTTAAGGAAGCGAAACGCGTTACGTTAGTAACAAAGCCAGTGGAATAACTAATTTACCAATTTTTATTTTATATTAAAAATTAATTTACACAATGTTACTGCCGAGTACATAGAAAAAAAATAATAGAAATAGACTGTAATACTGTAAATAATAATAATTGAAAAACAATTTTATTAATTTTATTTCTCACGATTGATTTATGTTTGACATTGTGAACAACGATATAATATTACAATTATTTTGTAAAATCATTGGCATAAATTTATCGAATTACATACTTATGTAATATTATGGTGCGTTTGGACATATGTCACTCGCTTTTTGCTTTTAGATTTTCTCTTCATCGTTTAACCTAATCAGCATTAGTTGGCAGACAAAATGACATAAACTACAAAATAATGATTTCATTCCATTTTCATTATCTAGATTCCTTTGTGTTATGCCTGAGGTAACGGACGCTGGAAGTACTACTCCCACGTCTTATATGCGGACAATTATATTCTGCATTTTCTACACCTTCAAAACATTATCATATTAAGTATATCACCTCAGATTTTAATTTTATAGTTGGGTTATTTTTTCCATAAATTTTTCATAGCATATAGCATAGTGATAATATATTACATACATAGTATATACCTTACCAATCACGTACAATTTATCTTAATAAGCTAGTAATACTCACACAACTTGAAATATTATTAAATAGTATTGCATTACGCTTCTCAAGGTTTGAGAATCCGAGCTCTGAAGTGTTGATAAATTATGTATCCGTAATAATGTAATATTTTTTTTTTTAAGGTAAGATAATTCAATCATATAAGAAAAAAAATAATTGGTGTTCTTTAAATCAAATGGAGGAGGTATGTACATGCTTGCATTTTTTTATTTTCTTTCATTGCGATCGGAAGAAATAAATACTTATTAATATGTAATTAGTTGTAAAAAAAACTCATGATTTATTAATGTGTCCGGGATACCATTCGAAAATAATTTAAAAAACTTGTGATGCAATGCAAAAAAGTAGAAATAAATATTGTTTACTGTTAGTGGTAATTGTCGTGACTTCATGCAACCTTGCAATCATTTAATCGACCAAGACAGATCCAACAGGAAGTTACAATTTAAAATATGCTATTGATTTAATAAATGAAATCTTCCAACCAGGTCGCACAGTACATATTATAGGGCCGTATGAAAAGCTTATGTTATTTGGTATTAAATTTGGATTATTGAGATTTTGTACACTTCCATGTATTTTGTCACTATCGACCCGGGTTTCGCCTTTCGGCATCTTCAGGCATTCGAGCACACGAATGGACTCGAACTGACAGACAGTGAACAGTGTCTAACGTTTATATAGAAGATACAAATACGACAAATATTATTTACGAGGTAAGATATTATACGTCTGAGAGCCACACTGATACCTGAGTTAAAATTTTGAGAATCGCCTTAATCCTTATTTTGTAAACACCACATTTACAGAGTGGCGAATTGCCGCTTTCCAACTTCTTTTGGAATTACCAGTGATTTTTCAATTATAATAGCATTGTGGGTTTCGACGGGATGCAATTTGACGAAAGGGTAAATATATATTCCACGTTTAGTGACATCTGTTAGGTGTTTCAACGTATAGGATATAATAACGGAGAATTAGGAAGGTTCAGCTGCTCATTCAGAATTGGCAAGGAATTTAACTGTGCTGTAAGTGTTTACTGTCTGTCAGTTCGAGTCCATTCGTGTGCTCGAATGCCTGAAGATGCCGAAAGGCGAAACCCGGGTCGTTAGTGACAAAATAAATGGAAGTGTACAAAATCTCAACAATCCAAATTTGATACTGAAATTCCATCAAGCACCCTCAGTCGATGTCTTGAATTATTTGGTATTGTTAACAATGTTCTACCTCGCTCAATTTAATGTTTGATCGTTTTCTGAAAAAAGTCAGTGGCGAGAATGATCCATAAATGGATTTCATATGCTTCACGTCACGTGAGTGAATATGGTAGAAAACGAAAGAAAAGAAATTTAATATGCACATGCAGTTAAAAAATTGAGTTCCTGTTAACTTAATAGAAAACACAGTTTAAATATATTCCTGACATTTTTTATTTAAGTGTGATCAGGATAGGTTGGCGAGTATTGACTGTTACAATTCTTAAAGTGACTTAAATACTATGGAATAGTAAAGATGTAGGTTTTATGAATGGAATTATAAATGTATTTTTCGGCGTATTTTTATGTATTCAAATGCCGTAAGCCACGTGTCTATGCCCCGCAACGAGACGCACCTAATCCATAGACAAAGGTGAACAATCCCATCAAACTTCGCCATCATCATCTCATCTCATTTCATCCGGCAGTATTTTATATCGACCCTCTCTGTCGTCGGTTAGTAACTTTTCCCGCGCGCGCGCTTTTTTATTTTTCGCCATTTTTACGTTCTGTTTTCAAATTGGCGGCAATTTCGCGCCTTATATTGTTGCATGAAATCTTATTACTTCCCGCGTTTTTTTGTTTGCAGTATTTTTTTTATCTATGACTTTTTTGCTCCTGTTGAATTTATGGTAATTGGGTTTTTGTTTATTTTTTTTATATGTTGCAATATAAGTTACCGGCCTTCGCATTTCAAAGGTGATATCTATTTGCAAAAAATGTATCAAATGCAAATGTTTGCACTTACAAAAACAGCATATTTAATTACAGTGTATTTGAATAGGTACTGTTTTTTTTTAATTCAGTAGAACAAAAAGAATAAAAAATAAATGCACATTATCTAGTTTTATTATAACATCAAATGGTGTTTGATTGATGATGAATTTCTTCGTAACTTATATTCAAACATTGACAACCAAATTAACTTGTTTTATAAATAATGTAATACAACGCCCTCAAAGAAAGTTAACCTCTTTTACTTTAACTTAGACGCATAAAATGACGTAGTATTTGCTAAGCAAACGCTACTAAGATTAGTTAGTCATTAATTCTACAGAGTAGAGAAAATTTTAAAGACGTGAATGTTATATTAGTTTGGTACACACTTAAAGCTAATTTTCAATTTATTAATATTAATTACTTGCAAGTTGAACGCTTAGGCTAAACTATATGGACTGAATATAATTCATGCTTAAATATATATTTTTTGAGTATCGTCGCTTCCACGGCAAAAACACTTGTCAGAATATTTGCCATTGATCAGGAGAAGCAAAAAACATCATTTAGCTTAAAGAAACAAGATGTAATATATTTGTTAATAATAAATAATTTTCTTGCCAGTTTGCATGAAACAAAGAAAGAGATGTCATTACTAATATTACCATCACTTAAAAAATATAACACAATCGAAAGAGAAAAGCGTTTTAAAATATTCAAATAAGAGCTTTCCTATTGGTCCCTTATGTACATGTTTTTGCGAGATATTGTTTTTCATACAATGGCATTCAAAACTCAATCTCACATTTTTTTTCTGATAAGTGGTTTTGCATGGAAGCGACGAGATCTAGGATTACAGCTGACAGCCAATGCCCCAAATATTTGAACACTTATGTCCAAGATCGCTCATTTAAATTGAAAGAATCTTAATTTAATATTGACCTTGCTGGGACTTTAAAATAATTTTTAAATAGTATTTTGATATCTTTTCATTATCCAAATTGCTAAAAAAATTTACATTGTTTTAATACTGGCGATCTACCGAATAAATCCCGACTCAATCAATAAATCAAAATAAAGGTATTTAATTATTTGAAAATTATCTAGTAGATATTTGAAGTAGTATGACGATTCCATTCCAGTCCAATTTTATTTTCACGGAGATGTAGCTTTTACCGTGTAATCCAATTTCTAAACGTATTTGAAGTAAATCAATTTATTGACAATTATTCGTAGATCACAATGCATCCATAAGAGTCAATTTACGGCGAATTATTTATCGCAGTGGTGGCATTCTTGGCAGATCGCTTTAAATCCAGTTCTTTCATTACATGCTTTGTTTTATTTGTGTTGTTTTCTAGAATTCAGACCGCAGTAGTAAAATTTTCAAGACATATTGTCCTGACTTAAATGCACGAGATGCAGTTTTTTTACTCATTTTTCATTCGTTCTTTTATGACGTCGAACGCTGCGTTCGAAAATTGGTGGTAATTTTGGTACTTCTTGTACGCCATTTTATTATTTCCCGCCTTTTCTCGATGCTAGTACCTCACTAAGAGTAGTCTATGTTAAACTTCAGAGCTGATCAACTTTTTGAATAATAAAATACATGGTTTTTAATCATAATGTCGCGAGCGTTATGTAAAAAAAAATACCAATTGAAGAATTCCCTGTAAAGTTTTCGAACAGAATAAATACATTTTTAAGCTTTAGTTAAATATAAGATTTGCAAAAGTATGATACTATTATAACTATTGATATCCATACGTATTCTATCTGATATTGTGACATAAAGGTATCAGCTATTAAATTTGGATTATTGAGATTTTGTACACTTCCATGTATTTTGTTACTAACGACCTGGGCTCCGCCTTTCGGCATCTTCAGGCATTCGAGCACACGAATTGACTCGAACTGACAGACAGTAAACAGTGCCTAACGTTTATATAGAAGATACAAATACGACAAATATTATTTACGAGATAAAATATTATAATATAGGATCCACACTGTATTAGCTATTACTTAGTCATCCTCACCACTTCATTTTTGCAAGGCTACCAAATAAAGCGGACGAGCAGGAGATTGGTTGACACATCTGTTGAAGTTTTCTTTTAATTATTAATTTATGACATTCTCGATTATCCATTATATATGCTCCATAGTGGAATCGAAAATTTAATGTTTGTAAATTGAAGTATAAAAACACGTATGTTGAACAATTTTTTCTTGAAATTTCTGTTAAATTTCGTTAGAAACTGTATGAAATGGTGTTTTGGCCATTTGATGTAACTCTCAAAAAACATAAAAATGAGTTAATGATCGGATGTCATTTTAAAGACGACAGAGCGGGTCTCGGCCAAATGATGTAAATTAGAAAAATAAATTACCTTTTGGAAGGGAAACATCATTTTACATTAGTTTTAGGATCAAAAGTTCTGACCCAGCCACTTGATGTAAACCACATATCGTCACTCCTTACGTATTAACCCATATCTGCAAACATGAGAATTTTCAGGAGTGCATTTAAAAGATTCGTAATGCAACTCACCATATAATGTTTACGATAAAAATAGTTTTTTACATCAATTCGCCAAAACACCGTTGAATATTCAAACGCTTATTATATGGCTTAATAATAATATTCCACGTGTGATTAATCTAAATCTTGATAGTTAAAGCAATACATAGATACTAGATCAGTACCAGTATTCTTCTATAGAATTGTTGATTTAATGTTGTCTCAATTAAATATCCCTGCTTTAGATTGTTTGATTTTTTCTCTCCGTCTCGAATTGCAAGTGAGCCGTTCGTTTTATTTTTTTATGCTCCTGTCCGTTTATTGCCGCTTAAATTTTCGCTAATTTAGCGCGATTTTACACCCCACCCTCTACGTGTCAAGCTGACGTCATTTTTTACGACACCCAACAAGTAGACATTTGTTTTTAGATTTTCTCGGTGCATTTGCACACAATCCATCCCAGTTTACGGCACACTACAGTCTTGTTTTATATCGATAGAATATTTCGTGACATGCATTTTAATTAGATATGAAATACTTCAAAGGAAAATCTTCTCTGTCTTTCTTGAGGATTGTTACGTTTGTTCTTTTATGGACGTCTGATATTTCTTCTTATGTGCTATTTATTTGCTACGTTCACATTGTTTGATTTAGCGTGGTTTGTTGTGATTTTTATTTGATTGCGAATTTTTTGTCTTCATTAGACAGTTGTTCAATGCATATATGCTCTTTACTTTACTAATAACGAGATGCATCGAAATTTTAAAAGCAATTTATTGATTAAATTGACATTATACTTGTTGGAACTCAATTATCAGAAGCATAGTTCTCACTATGGTGTTAAACCAAAATAGCCATCAACTTACTTATAAAATTTGTGGAACTGAATATATTTAATATACAAAGTAAATCTCAATTTAATACGTTGAAGCATAGTTCTGACGATGGCGTCAAGCTGAAATAGCTGTCATCTAACTAATAAAAGTTTGTAGTAATTTAAGATATCGACTGAAGGTGCTTGATAAAATTTCAATATTAATTTTGAATTATTGAAATTTTGTACATTTCCGTGTATATGACATTTCAACAATTGAAATTCAAAAGTATATAGAATTTAATTAAAACTTTTTAAAATTAGTATCCTTATATGAAATTCAGTTCTCAAAGAATTTTTAAAATAACTTCCGTACCTATTTCGGCATCACACCATCGCTAAAAAATGCTTATATGGAATTAATTAAATTAAAAGCGATTTGCGCTTTTCTCTCATGTCCGCTCCCAATGTGGAGCATATAATCTTCTAATGGAGGTATGTCAACAGAATTTTTCTATGAGAACTGTTTGTTATTCAGTTGCTTAATCTCTCTTTATCGAAGAGAGTATGGATAGAAGGCTAGGACAGGACTAGTGGTTAGCTAATCGCTCTCGCTACGCCCCGTGAGGATGGGATGAGTGGGTGAGGAGGGAGTTGTAGACAACACAAATACTCAGACTACGAACAGAAATCCATAAATCGATGAAATATCCACTTATTAAATCTGTCCGCACCGGGAATTGAACCCGAGACATCCGTAGCCGTAGCTCACTACGCTACCAACTGCGCTACGGACGCCGACAATTGCGCTTAATAAAATTTTAATATTGTCTTAACTATTATAATATAATAAACTAAATATTATTTAGTTTAAAAATTGTGACAAGTTGTCTTGTATCATAATAATTTAAGAGATGGATTATTATGTTAAACAGTCATAATGGAATTATATGAAGCGAATAGCGATGCAATGAAAACATTAAAATATTTTTATATTTACACAGTTACCGGATTTTTAATTGAATTTTTGAAGAATCCTTACAAAGCAAAAACTTCGAAACAAACTTCCAAGTCTCCATCATCTGGTGCATAATCAAAAGTTATATCTTGCTGCATCGAGCAATATTCAAAATAGAAAACCTAGAAGCGTGTTACTAATTAAACGGGGTGTCGAGAAGTGGAGGAGGAAGGGGTGCGTTATAGGGATGGTTAAGGGTGGTTTTATGGGTCTTCGAATCGAAGGCCCGGCTGTGCCGGTGTAGAAGCAAACGCCACTTCATTAAGTCAGTCTAGATTGGCATGAAATGTGTTGGTATATGGTCAGAGGTAAAAAACATGCGCCAAGAATGCCACAAACTTCGCATGAACTAATTTTTTTATATCTTATATGGATTCGGCGGTAACTTGGTGGAAGTTCATTTTTTTAATATAAAATTAAATTAAAAATTGATAACTTAGTCATTCCACTTGGTTTATCACTAACGTGACGCGTTTTGATTTTGCCACCAAGTGGAATAACTAAGTTATCAATGTTTAATTTAATTTTATATTTTTTGCTAGTCCCCTGCTATATATATATATATCTATTCTTTATAACTGTATATATTATGGTAAAAAGAACAGTCTTTATCGAGCTTAATACGCTAGACGTGTTTATATAAATATTTATGTATTTATGGCGAGACATAAATACTCGCATGCTTCTCAGAAAGCATTATTATTTGGCAAATAGCATACCTGCAAGAAGACACGACGTTGCAAATTAGGCAATTCCTGCAATAACATTTGACCGATATCCGTTATTCTGCTGACACTACGCGACAGGTAGACGCTTATCAATGTTGAAACTAGATTACAAACACAGTTTAATTAGACAAACAAACGACAACTGGAGAGAATTCTGTATCGACCGTCGAACGCTATTCAATAACCGTAACAACGTGATACCTGTCGTCATTCGCCGACCGAACTCTAGACAGCACCACTCGTCATCATCAACGTCATCCATCATCCAGTCTTAATCACGCCAAGCAACAACAATATTGGAATCGTATTCCAACATATTTGCTGTTTCTTTGATATGGGATGTGTCCCGAAAAATTTAAAATGTAATTGATGTTTTAAAACTTATTTAAATATATCTATAGTTGTATGATGCGACTTAAGTTGTCTTGTGATCCTTTATTAATTTATATCATATGGATTTCTAACGAGATATCGCAAGAGATGTTTATTTACCTTTGACTATCTGCCAGTAATAAGAAACAAAGAAGGTAAGGATTGAAGTGTCAAGCAAGGAGAGGATTTTTGTGAGCTAATTGCCTTCTCTATGTTCCGTTTTCAGGATTGAATACGGCAGAAAAGACCTAAAATGTCTCTGATATCTATTTATGCCGAAATGAAAAATCAATGTCTGACTATTTCTGTCGTGGACTCGAACTGTGAAACAACGTTTACAGATCATTACTATTGTGGCACAGCGTTTGACATACAATATAGTTTCTCTCAAAAAAATGTTGCCTTTTCCCTTTTTAAGGGTGTTTTCTGAGGAGGGTTTATCGTTTCTCAAACCGATGTACCGGATAATATAAACAGAACCAGTACTTCTGTTTACGTGGCTACTGTATTGAAAGAACGCTTCGGTTTTTGGTCTTGAATTGATTGGACAGTAAAAATGAACTAGAATTCGCAAGAAAATGTACCGTCAACTTCCCTTCGTAAAAGAAAAACACGCTACGATCTTTTAAAATATTTAATTATAGGTTTTTTGCTTATGAACATTATTTGATTTAAACAATACTTTAGGTTTCTCTTTAACCTAGCTCAATTTATAATTTTACTACATATTCTAAACATTATCGTTATTTGAATATACGACTTTTTGAACCTTTAGTGTGATACGATGTCTAAAAGTATTTTGAATAATACAAAGACCTTAAATTAATCAGTTGTATAGTGTTCACTAACAATGCTTAGTGGAACGGCCTCTGGGAGGGTTGGAAATATCACAGATATCTATCCATGGATATATATGTTTAACTAAATAATCATAAAATTAAGAAAGTACTTAAACAGGCTTAAACTCACGACTGCACTTTAAAACTGAACAGAATAAAAACAAATGCGGCAACACGGTATTTTTCAATAGATTTTTTATTCCATGTTTCGGCTTTTTGAGAAGCATCTTCAGGCGTACTATATCGTAAGATTTTTATTAATAAACTAACCATTGATTGAAGGATAAAAATTTTAAATAAAAGTTAACCTGCCTTAATAAGTGAGATGGCATAATATTGTCTATCTCTTCTGAACGGTATATATAACTAAGCTAAAATAAGTTTAAGCATAGTTCTAACGATGACGTTAATCCGAAATAGTTATCAACTACTTAATAAAATTTTGTAGAACTAAATACTAATGGAGTTCTATAAAGTAAATGCCAATTCAAACAATAGCAATAGATGAGAAATTAAAAATTGATTCTTTTTCGTTTACCGTGCGTGGGAAGGGGAATATAAAATACAAGCAATACATAATAGTACAGCAGTCATTACAATATAATTATTTGTTTTTTTTTTCAAATAAAACAATTTGTTAGTACTACTTCCACATGTGTTGTGGACGTAATACAAAAAAAAGAGTTTTGTTTTTATAAATATGATTCCTTTCCACCAAGAATTATTGACACTGAAAGCCTTAAAAGTGATAAATTCCATCAGAAATAAATTTAGTAGCGGGCTTGTAATTAAATTTTATTTAAAATAAAGTCACATCTGTAGCACAAGCGGTGGAATAACAAAGTAATCAATTCTTTTTATATGAATCATTACTTATTTTAGAAACTTAAATATTTCCATAATGTTACGACAGTATATTAATTTTCAAACTGTAATAATACGTACAATGAGACGCGATAGCGAATTCAGTCATTATATTTGCATGCATTGTAAATTTTGGAAACATAAATGATGATATCTATTTATTACAGAACTAATACGATGTAAATATGGCATATATTTCACAAAATAACAAGAAGACTCGTCACTTCTTATTACAACTCCTACATTTTTTGTTGTTGAATGAGTCGCAGAATTCTGCCGAATTATTCATCATGTAAACTGCCATCATAAAAACGAAATTGGTATCCGTCCATTGGCAAATGAAGTCTGGTAATATCGTTGTAAATTTGGCAATTATGTCTTGAGACAAACCATCTTAGCAGCTTTCCGAAAATCATGCATAAATTATATCTACATTAAATTATATGCGCAAAGTTAAGGTCATCATTTATGGAGTGTAAAACGGGGAGTCTTTAAACACTCGCTGTGCTAATGCTGCCTCAATATTATGATTATAAAGTGTGAAAAATATATTACAGGTAGTTCTCGACTTGGAAACGAAAAATCATGGAGCACCATTGCCAACGATCAATGCATAGGGGAAGAAAGATTAGTAATAGCATTTTCAAATTTGGATATTTATTTATATAAATATAGCAATTGTACGTTTAATTTTTGAAGTGAATAATCATTAAATCGTACCCATAGTGACTGGTAAACAACGTTTTTGAATTTATTTAATCTGTTTTTTTTTAATTAAAACAATATTGTAATCAGAAACGAATTTCAATGTAATTCATGCAGGCATAACTTTATTTCATCCACTTGCATTATAAAGCAAATATAAATTTCAACGCAATTATTGCAGTCAACCCTTATCCAATGACATCTTCAGGAATTCGAGTACACGGATGAACTCGTATGTCTGTAGATGCCGAAAGGGGAAACCCGGGTCGTTCGTCACAAAACGTATGGAGATGTACACAATTTTAACGATTCAAATTTGATATTGAAATTCCATCAAGCACCCTCGGTCGATATCTTAAAATAAAATGAGTAATTACAGTTATAAAGTTAATGAATGCTTACTATAATATTTTTTTTTCAAATTGTGATCAATGCTAAGGCCAAAGGTATAACCTTTCGCTGACTGCCTCTTTGGGTTCATTCGTGTTTTTGAAGTCCCTAATATTTCAGAAATATAACAAACTATAGCAACTATCAGTATTCGAACCACTCAAATCTACAATTAAATTATATAATACAGGATATAATTGTTTCTATGCAATTTCAGGTGTAGATGTGTAACCCGCGCATGCAATGAGTTAAGTGGGGGATGTTTGATAACTCTCTTTGGTAGGAGATATAATTCAGAAGCAAGTAATATAACTTTAACAATTTAACTGCTAGCGAGTAATAAAATTAAAAGTTTGGAGCGGAGTCTGCTGGCTTACCAGACCAGACGATTGGTTAATATTAACTTTTTACAACAGAAAATTAAGCCGATACATAACACCAAAAATGATTTATGAATTAGTATTTTATGTCATATTGTATTGAAATCTGTAGGATAATCCGCACTTATTTTTTTATCAACGTTTTTGTATAAATTTAGTAAAGAAGTGTCTGTAGTATATATCTTCCCAAATATAAACGTAACTATTTTTCTACATATAATGAAATCATAATATTCTTTTGCTGTATCAAAATCGCTTGGTTAATATATAGTTATTGATATCCCATCGTATTGCCATATTATATTTAGGTACCCTGTTACCAGCGTACATACAATTAAAAAACGTTATTTTTAGACTTCGATTAAAAATAGGATAAAATATCAACGTATTTAGTTCTACAAAAGTTGGTAGCTATTTCGGCTTAACGCCATCGCCAGAACTATACTGTATATACAGCTGATAAAAAATAAGTTTAAGTATGTTCTGACGATGGCGTCAAATCGAAATAGCTATCAAATACATTTCAAATTTTTTGTAGAACTAAATACGTTGATATTTTGTCCTACTGTAATGGAGTTCTACCAAGTCAATGGCAATTCAATTACTAATAGATAAGGACGCAGCTTTATAAAAAAAAACATTAGGAGACCATATTGTCGTTGTTCTGGAAGAAGACACTTACTGAAAAATACTAGTTTAGAGTTATTGGCCTTTGAAGTTTGTCAAATGTTTGAAATGCTATACGAAACTGTTTATAAGTAAAAGCGCAATTTATAAAAATAAGTGTCAAATTTGAATTATTGAGATTTTGTACATTTCCATGTATTTGTGGAAGTGGAAGTGTACAAAATCTCAATAATTCAAATTTGATATTGAAATTCCATCAAGCACCCTCAGTCGATGTCTTAAATTATATAAAAATAAGTGTGTTGTTCCATACGATAGAGTTGGAAATAAAGAACATATTGGTATAACTAACTCAATATGACATTTTTTCGATTTTGTGTTTTCTTCCAGAACAGCGACTATATGCTCCACGTTGGGAGCGGATATGGAAAAAACTGAAATATTAGCTATTTCATATTCAATTTTTTAAATTTAATTCCACCGTCTGAAGTCTTGCCATTCAACTGCATTGTCTTCTCGTATCTTGAAGTATATCTATGTCAGATATCTCACGTGTATTTTAATCTGCAAACTGAGTTTGCCGCCCCCTGTTTTTATGCACCCAGGGCAGTAGCTTGCTTATCTTTCCCATGCTAGGATAAGTAAGTTCTAGGAGAGAGAGAAAGTATCCACTTCTAGTACTGGAGTTCCTCTTTGCAGTGTGAAACATACACCCCCGAAATTAGGGCTTTAAATTTTATGGTTCATAACATCAAAATGCCTCGGTCTACTACAGCAGGCCCAAAAAGTAACCATAAAGATGTTATTTATTCATGAAGATACTAAATATATAAATATTTTTTACTTACCAATCCTTTAGCCGACTGGTTAACGCTTCCTCCTAGTCGTTTGCTATATCCGTGGGCTCAAATCCACATGCCATGAATGCCTGTGAATTTTACATTCTCTCCGGTCCTGAAAACGGGTCTTAGCGAAAGATTAGCTATCTTGTCATTATCCCATCATGAATATCGAACAGTTCTTGTAGACTAGCTGTTGTTGAGATACTCCTATAGAAGTGCTATGCTCCTTAATGCTTCACATTGGTGGCGGACACGTTTGAAATAAAATTCTAAAAGAATTATGTTATGCAGTTGATCGTTATTACGGCATCATACATAAAAAATACATTTTTTACCTTGTCTCAACGTGGAGCATATAGCCTCCTAATGATAGAAGTGTTCTATGAGAACGACTGTTTCTCAGTTGTTCAACCTTTCTTTTTTCGAATAGAGTAAGGAAAGACAAATAGGGCTAGGAGTGGACTAGTGGTTTAGCTTATCACTCTGGCTACGCCCCGTTTGTCAGAATCGGATGGGTGAGAGGGAGTTTTAGACATCACAAACATTCATGACTACGAACAATCCATAAATCGATTGAAATATCAATTTATGAAACTGTCAGCACCACGACCTGACCCGACCCAACTGCGCCACGGAGCCGACGATAATAATATTATAATATATTATATTGTATCTGAAATAAACATTTTTTTTTAAATTCAATCTATAACTCGAATCAACTTTAATTTTCCCATGGCTTCATATGCCAATGGCTTGCTGCCGTAATAGCTATCAACTTATTACTTAAGTATGTACTTCACATTGTTTGCAATATTTTACAATGAAACAACTACTTGTATACATGTAAATGAAATTAAATTATTAAATGATAGAATTTGGTGACAAAATTGAATTAAAGAAATAAATTTAACATGTAGTCTGTATGTTAAGTTCAGACGACATATTTGGTACGAAGTAAAAAAGGGTTCAAAGTATTTCTAAATACCCCATTCGGGCAATGTGTGTACTGTGGGTGGATGCACCATGAACACAGCCATGATTCCAGGGCGTGGGGGGGGGGGGTTGTAGTCGTAAAGAAAATGGCGCTCAGCAAGAACTTGGCGAATGAATGGCAAATAATTTACGAGGGACTCCACTTTTGGAGGGAAAATTAAACGTAATTACAAGCTGTAAATGGCGTCTACGATGCCTTCGCTAGAATAGAATGCCTTGTTGCAGGAATATGATTAGATCTGTGAAAGCAGTTAGTTCTAAAGAAGAAAAATGCATTATAAGAAACGGAAAATTTATTATGCAGAAGTGTTGTACTTTTGGTGACAGCTTAATCAAAACAATCCTGACAATACATCGATGGCTTAAAGCACTAGTCTTCAACGTGGTCCATACCGCCCACTAGTGGGCGGTTAGCGTTTCCATGGTGGGCGATGAGTAGTTTAGTTTTTTTTATCTGTTTTCATTGAAACAATCTCTTAAGTTCGACTCTCGGCTAAGCTTACTTGAAGACATTTTGAAGACAATTCATTACGCTAACCAAACGGCTGAGAGTAGGGATGCATAGGTATGGGTTTTTTTCCTTTTTTCTACCTTTCTCGCTAATACCTACCCGAATAAAACAAAAATATTTGTCCTGTTCTGGCCTAGCGGTCGACGTTAGACTTGTTTGTTTGTAAATAGAGTACCTACTTAGATTTGTGAGAGTAAACGTCACTCTTGAAAGTTCAAATTACACTATGTCTTTAGTAAGTTAATATACTCTTTCTATAGTACATATAAATGAAAAGTTAAATTTAAAAAAGGTTTTTTTTCAAATTCTTCATCTTTTGTAAATTATTGCATCCTTACACTGGATTGAATTACATTATTTCGATTGCACTGCGTTAGTGGGCGATAGGGAAATTTTATTATAAAAAATATGCTAAAAAGGACGATAGGTATAAAAAAGTGGACGATCACTGGCTTTAAGCTTAAATGTTTACATAATTAACAAAATAAAACAAAACCGAAGAACTTTTGTTATCCATGAATTGATTAGTTATTTAAAAATATTTTCAAGAAATCTTGATGCACATGAAAGATTCAAATGACATAACATTACTGATTTTAACTATCGATATGTAAAATCATTTTTACCCGTTTTTTATTGTTAAATTAATAATTTTAGACAACTACTCACATATTATATGATGTGTTGACAGCTTTTGATTCATTTATAAGAATATAGTATTGTAAAATATACAAGAAATCGTTTCCTACTAATACGGCTGACAAACGTTTATTTTTGATCATTAATTAGCTGCAATGTAAAATTTAAAATAAAAGGAAACTGAAATAGTCTTTCGATCATGTTTTGGCGATGGGTTTTCCATACGCGCAATTTTCTGCGTGGGTATTTGTCAATGGTCTCACGACTAATTTTCTGTAAACCGCGAGATCTAGACTGCCTTGAAGCATCCGCACTATATCTTCAGGTTCAGATACATCGGAATTTCTGTATACAAACTAATAGCTGCTATATTGCTTGCTTTGATAAACAAAATATTGGTATCAGCTGTATGAAACCATACACAAAGTTTTGTCAGTTGCTTGTTTTCTTAACATGCTTCAAAGCACCAACCAAAATCAGAAATAATTTTACGTCGCTTATAAAATTAAGAGACTAAGATTGGAGGATCTACCCTCTGGATTACAGTCATCCGTTTCCATACCATGGCCCTAAGATGTAAGAAAATAATATTGTCGTTTTGCATACGCACTAAATGTTTAGTAACACGTAACATGCAGGGTTTATGCTCTTGTCAAGATGGAATTCTAACAGACATGACGTGTAACACAAATGGTACATAACCCTTACTTAGCTTAAAAGTTAACTCGTTCTCTTTGAGAGTCCCCACTCGGGTAAACTAATCTCGGGGAATTTGGGAATGGGAAATTTCAAACAATATGCAAGTCTGGTGAGAGTTAAGTTTATGATAGGAATTTGAGTTTACTCGCGTATTATCTTCAATTGCTTTGCATGTGTGATTTTGGTGCTAGACTAGCAGTATTGTCTTATAAATAATATTACTTATTTAATATCTTCTGTTAGTTAATCTTTTGAGGTGTCTGTGCATACTTTCATAGAAGCATAACGTCGTTTCCATTGCAAAACAGTATATCTACATATGCGCTTTCGATTTTTTGTATTATTAATACTATAAAAATTACTTTTAAATGCATACAAAATAATACAACTGACAAAAATTATGGTTAAATATGTATATATATGAATCAATTACGTGTTTTTATTATTTTTGTTTTAATTCGAAAATGCTATTTTTTAACTGTTTGTATGCATCCCTGAAAAATTGAGACGACCATAACGCTCCTCGTGTCATGCTGCATTTCTATATACAGAAGTTTTTCATTTTGAAAGTGTTAACTGTCAATTCTTGTTGGAAAGGCATTAGATCTAAAAAAATAAAACACAATTTAGTTTGCACTACTTCCACATTTATATAGGGCTTCCAGATATATTGACATCCTAACTGGGACATTGAATTTACATTGTACCCCAGCTCGCATGTTTATTATTATTATGAAATAAAGAATAATAAATTTGGATTATTGAGATTTTGTACACTTCCATGTATTTTGTCACCAACTAATTTTTTTAATCTAACGGGTTTACATCGACTGAGGGTGCTTCGGCATCTTCAATTTGGCGAACTTCGTGCCTTGAATGCCTGAAGATGCCGAAAAGCGAAACCCGGGTCGTTGGTGACAAAATACATGGAAGTGTACAAAATCTCAATAATCCAAATTTGATATTAAAAATTCCATCAAGCACCCTCAGTCGATGGCTTAAATTATATAAAAGAATAATAAATTAAGATAAATAAAGAAAAAAAAAACAGTAAAACAATAATTTAAGAAGGTACATGTAGCTACAAACATTACAAGAATGATAAAGGTACACTTATAAGAATTACATTTAAAGTCCTTCCTTGTATTGTATTTCCGTCCTTTATTCTGTATTATAGTTGTTAGTAGAAAGTAAAAAAAACAATTCTCACATTTTAAAGTGACCGTCGATGGCTACGCTATTGCACAAGTTTTCTTTTATTTTTCAATGTGAGTTTATTTATGGGTTTGTTTCGAAACCGGGACAAACCCAAAATACCGGAAAAGGGAAACCTGGTAGCTCTACTTTTGTATAATCTTCAGAACCGGTTTCAAATGTTGGGACGGTAGATTTCAATTTGTTGATAGATGATACTCAAAAATATACGAGCATCAACAGTGCTAAAACTTTGTACAGGCTAATTATTGTATTACGATATAGCTTGATTTGTCCTGATGATCTCCATAAGTTTGGTGAACACCAACACTACTGAATTATGTTTTGAAATACTTGGTAATGGAATATCCTTCAAACGGTTCAGCAGGGAAAACGTTAATTAAAACAGAAGTTTTTGTAGAAATACTTTTTAAATTGTGTCTGAATGAGTGGTAAATCACCCAAAAATTCTAGGCTATTGAATGTTTATTTTTCAAGAATTTTAATCAAACAGTGAAATATTAATTAATGATTGAATGTTATCGAAGATAACACACCACTGTATGTAGTAGGTTTCTTTGAATTGCTTCAATTGAAGAAATATCTGAGAACTTTTAAACTTTCACTGAGGTATTTCTGCTATTAATTCAATTAAGCTACTAACCAGCTTTTGAAATTTATATTTACATCGACGCTTAAGTGGTGAAAAGTATTTTCGGGAGCCTTCCAATCTCTCTGTTTCTTAAAACAACTTTAAAATTATTCCAGAAAGCGAAAATATAATGAAGAATAATACCCAGCTAAATCCAGACAGACTTGCTGAATTAAGCAGTTTGTATGCTAACTAAGAAATGCATTTACCATATGGACAAAGCTGGGCTAAGACTGCAAGACTGTACAAGTGTTTTGAATAAAGATGACGCAAACACTGTCGTTATTTTCCTTTTCGCAATTAGTATCTTGAAAAAAAACATATCTCAACCTTTTAGATACATTTTGACTGTCTTCTGTTATTTATGATTTTTTAAAGTATTAATCTGTACGGAATAAAAAGCAAAGTACATAACACATATGGTTTTAAGCGAATATTCGTAATTTATCTTTATTAAACGATGTTTTATCTGGCGATGAATACGGTGGCCATCGTATTTCTTTAGTTCTTTCAGTCGGAGTGTTTTTTTTTGCGACCAGCTTCTCGTATCTTCAAATGGATATTTACATTCATTAATTTGATATTTATTCATTAAACCATCCACCCCTGTTACTATACCTTTTTCTGAGTACGGAGTATAGTCATGGAAAGTGGGACTGATTGGCTAAGAACCAGTCGTTTCCTAACGTCATCATTCTATCATTTATGAAAAGTGAGTTTTTTTGATTTACATTTGTACTTTCTTCTTTTTCTCATGAAACATCTACTATTGGTTCTTAAAGAAGTAACTATTGCTTCTGACATTGCTACTTAATGAAGCGAAACACTTGGCACATTTATTAACACAGTCAGTGGAATAAATAAGTTGTCAATTTTAATTTTACATTAAAAATGAATTTTCGCAAAGTTACAACCGAATCCATCGAAAATATATTTATTACGGCAATTTAATATTAAGCGAAAACTAAATTAAAACATTTTTTATTATTCACTGTCAAAGTGAATCATATAAAGTAATATAGAATTTCAATTTTGAGAAGTTGAATGTCGATTGGTCGTGTTCTCTCGTTTTAAAGAGAGTACAATAATGAAGTCAAAAGATCAGAGTGATGCATTCGTTATATTCACCAATATAAATGAATATTTTGGTTTATTAACTTTTAAAATCCGTACCTCAGAGGCTAATAGTCCCATGTCAAAAAATAACGAAATTGATTTATAAATGTCACATTGTTTGGAATTTTAAGGTGGGTAAATTAAACATTGGCGTATGTAAGCTGGTTACAGAAATACTTTATCCAAAATCCGTCATTGTCAGAAATCATTTACGGGGTAAACTATCCTATGTCGATTCAATCATAAAAAAACATAATTTCACATGTAAATAAAACTTTCCAAACCCTTTATCTATCCAACTGTAAAAAAAACGAAAACAATAAGAGAACATCTCTGCTAATTGATATAAAATAAAAACCGTTTTTGCTCTTCCTGTAAAGTTGACAAAATGGACATAGGACTATTAGCCTCTCATGCACAGAAATATCACATGCCTTAGATTAAGAATTCGTATACCAATTGAAATTCCGTTGGCATATAATCTGAAGTGGTATTGTCTCATTCTTACTTACTTCATTTGTGTATGAAAAATATACGGATTATGTATTTAATTGGATTGTCATGTTAGAACCGTATAGAACAGTCAAGAATTCACTAATTTTTTATTTTTAAAGTGACAAATTAGTATAATTATTTCGTCAAAATAAACGATTCGTAATATGATAAGATGTTCAATTTTCCTTTGTAAGTTAGCAATCACTAAGACTTTGCTTTGCAACGGTGTCAACTCGAGTCAACGTTGCCATTTCCCGAGAGAATTTTTAATTAAGTGTATATAGTCCGTTGAAGTAGATTCGAGTTTGCCGTACTTAGCACACAAGCCACTGCTAAATAGAGCTGCATTTTTGAGTGGCAAATATCCGAGAAAATTCTGTGGACTTAGAACCTTTTTCGTCAGTATAATATGCTAAGTGACTTAGCGTATTATAATCAACTGCATAAGAAACAAAGTGACTCACTTAAAAAAATATTAAAGTGAATTTCAGCAAAAGTTGCATTTTTAAAATATCGTTCTGGTTATGCAAAAAGTTTTTCTTTGAATAATTTAAATAAATATAATTTAAGACATCGACTGAGGGTGCTTGATGGAATTTCAATGAGATTTTATGCACTTCCAGGTATTTTGTCACTAACGACCCGGGTTTCGCCTTTCGGCATTTTCAGACATTCGAGCGCACGAATGGACTCGAACTGACGGACAGTAAACAGTGTCTAACGTTTATATAGAAGATACAAATACGACAAATATTATTTACTAGATAAAATATTATACGTCTAGGATCCACACTGATACCTGAGTTAAAATTTCGAGAATCGTCTTAATCCTTATTTTGTAAACAACGCATTAACAGAGTGGCGAATTGACGCTTTTCTATTTTCTATGCCGGCGGTAACTTTGTGGAAGTTCATCCATTGGCAAGTCATCAAATATTCATGTTGACTTTTTTAGTGTAAAATTGTAGATTGACAGATAGTGTTTTTTTTCCTCCGGTCAAATATCGATATTATTGACATAATCCGCAATCACGATAAGACGCCTGTAGATGTGCGGTGCAGGCTACCACAGATTTGTTTGCACACAAGTTACAAATGCAAACAATTGAATGTGGGATTATGTGTGGAACCTTGCTGTGAAATGTACCATTCGGTAGAAAACTATAGTGTGTAAAAAATGATAGTGGTTTGTTTGGTAAAGTGACTTAAATTTTGAGATTGTGAAAATCCTGCTAATATATATTTTTGAAATAGTATTTATCATTTCAGTGCGAAAATATGTACGTAAATCTCGAGTTACATATTGATTTGGTAAATTCTCACAAATGCACATCATTTTATGCATATTTAATATTTTTTAAGCTACTTATTTTAGTCCAAAAATAGCTGGCATCTAGTAAAATTTGCATTTAACTAAAGCATTATTTAAAGCATTAAAAAAAATCCACATCAACTATTACAAAGTCATTTTTAACCATGTCCGCTCCCTATTCGGAGCATATAGCCATCACGCGGTTCCTCCAAGTTTCTCTGTCCCCCGCCAGTCTCCTCGTTTCCTCCCAGGTCATCCCAGCATTCCGTAGCTCCGCCGAATACATCCTATGGATGGTCATCATCGGCCTACCCCTAGTATTCGCCGCAAGCATCTGTTTTCAAAGCCCAGTATTCGGTTACCCTGTGCCTTGGTGAGGTGCCATGACTCGCAACCGTAAAGCAGCACCGTAAGATTGCATGCGTTGAATAAGTGGCACTTGGTTCTGACCGAGTACAACCGTGGGTCCCAGACTTTTCACATTGAGTTAAAGGTTGCTCCAGCTATCCCTAATCGGATTGCGAGCTCTTTACGCGGATATTGCCATTCATTGCACATACTAATTGCTAATGTTTTGAAACACCGGCCGTAAAGTTGAAACATATTTTTTTCATTATGCATACTTAATAACATTTCTTCATGTAGCGCTAACTATTTTTTCTGTATTTTTTTAGGGACATACGTTTAGTAGCTTACGTGAAATTCATTTTATGAGGTAAATTTTTTAAAATTGCCATAACCTTTACCAAAATGTGTTCTATTCCCGCGAGAATTTTTCAAATATAACACGGATACAGGTGGTGCGCTTAACCGGTGGTTTACGGTTTTCGGTTGCACCCTTATTAAAACCGTGATTATGTCGTCCAGCCCGGTTGCCCAACCCGGCGTCCTCTCGTTCTCTTAATCCGTTCGCAACCCTCTTTAAGTTAATCGGGTATTAGCGCTTCGGGCGGGATGCCGCCCGTAATAATTATTCACCCAGTCCTTATACCGGGCCCATGTCGCACTCGATTGTGTCCGGAGCTGGCATTATTAAATACACAAAATTACAGACAAAACTGAATTTTTCACACATAAAATATTCAATATTTTTGTTTAATTTGTATTTGTGGCACCAAAAACATGAAGTATAAAGTAAATTAATTATTTAAAAACACTCTAAAAATGAGATAAACGTACTAAACGTAAAAAGACCGCTTATCTTGTATCGGTGATGGCTAGACTAGTTTAACACTCTTTGTTTACGGAACTCATTTCCTAACGGAAACCGGCCCTGGATAATCTCGATGTTATTTTCATACTTTATAGTCTCATTATATTAAGTATACACGAATACTTGACTTTGTAAGTCCTATTAAAAGGATTTATATTTCCTTAAATGTACTAAACATGTAATATTTTCTACTCTTTTTACTAATTCTAATGATATAATTTAAGACATCGACTGAGGGTGCTTGATGGAATTTCAATATCAAATTTGGATTATCGAACTGTCAGTTCGAGTCCATTCGTGAGCTCGAATGCCTGAAGATGCCGAAAGACGAAACCCGGGTCGTTAGTGACAAAATACATGGGAGTGTACAAAATCTCAATAATCCAAATTTAATTCTAATGAGTTTACAATAGTATCATATCCGATACAAGTCAAAAATTTGCAGCTTTGAGTTAAGTATGAGAAAATGTTTAGAATACCGATATCTACCAGTTCCAAATTGTAGCTATTGGTAATCTATGGTTATTTTACAGTGGGTATTATTATTTAAGATCCGAACCGTAATAGCCGAAAATCCTGCGAAAAACATCTGAAAAGGCAATCTTCTTTTTATTAAGTTTATAATATTATAAATATATTTTTTAGATAATCCTAGAATTTTGTTAAAATCTACAAAAATTAAATGTGCAATATAAGATTAATCCTGCCCAAAATCTTGTTTCCTAATTATCTCAAAACTATGCTTTTTGAGGTGATCCACTTTGGAACTAAGGTATCGATTCAAATAGCGAAGTTTATCTTTGAAGTGTAGAGTTGGTTTCAATTAGCCAGTTATTAATTTTTTTAATGAAAGTGTTTAACCGGTACTGTTCGAATAAAATTTGAAAAATTGGCTGTCAATAATATACACAGTTCATCACTATTTTCGTAGATAATTTCGTCGACTGAGTACACAACAAGAGGTATATCTATGTCATTCTATTTTATTTTAAAAAATAAAATACATTCTTGACTCGTTACATCTTAAATTCAGATTGGTGATTGTCTTAGCTGGTGACATTCAATCGGTGGCCACATTATGAAAGGCAAACAAACGATATTTATAATTTAAGATACTGTCTAAGGGTGCTTGATGGAATAACATTTTCGAATTTGAACTCGAATTGACGTCAGTTCGAGTTTATCCATGTACTCGGAATGCCTGGAGATACCGAAAGGCGAAGCCCAGGTCGTTAAAAACGGAACGTACGGAAGTCTAAAAAATTTGAGCGATTTAAATGATATCAACTTACTTTTCATATATAATATAGGTATATAATAAATACATTACCATATTAACTCGAAAAAAAATATAAAATATACTTTTTTGCTTATCTTCGTTAATATACTTTCTTAACCCTTTCGTACTCATGGTGTAACAATGAGTTACTTCGGCCTTTAAACCTTTAAATTATCTGTGAAATAGGTCACACAAAAAAATTTCTACATAATTAATAATTTGTAAACAAAATAGTTCTATTTTAAAGGTGTTAACTGTCAATTCTTGGTGGAAAGATATTATATTTAAAAAAAATAAAACACAATTCATTTGTACTACTTCCACAAACGTTTCTTTATATAATTAATCATAATTTGAAAACCTCATCAATTTTACTATCCAAAAATGTAAAATTATTTTAATAATACAGTATTAAGTATATTATAATAACAACTAGAATAGTAAAGTAACAATCCGAGATCCATGACGTACTGTATTCCTATGTTTTTTTTCAAACGGCACCGAGATACGAGATGCTGTGAAGAATTTCGATTTTCGCGTCTTTCGATAATTTCGATAGTTTGATTATTGCGGTGTATATCAAGTTTTACACACAAAATATGACGTAAAATAATTATTTAATACTACATAAAACCATATTTCACTTTTTGAAATTGTCATTTTGCTTTATAAATGCGTTTATATGACACAACCCACACGGTAACGAAATGTGACTGGATGAGATCCGAAGAGATTTTTTTAGCATGAAAACGGGAAAGTTAAACATTTAATTTACCGCTTTTGTTAAAACTTATAAAATAAAATATTTCGTTTTGCGCTATCAGCCGATGAAATAAATTATCGTGATAAAAATAAGATATTACTTGGAAGTTTCCAGGGTTGTCGCTATATTCTCTGCTATCTCGTTAAATAAGGGTACGAATGTAAACATGAATCGTCCACCGATGGCAAGCGAGTGTTAATCGTCTTTCAGGGGTCGACAATTAAACTACAACAAGGAGTCAAAATGATCTCCGCTCTTAACTACTAATTATTTTTACATCAATACATCAAACTAAGTAAAGAATCTAAATGGAAAATATTTTGCGAAGAAACCTTCTTATTATTGTGTGTTTGACCATTGCAGTGTCATTCTTAAAAATAAATCTAAAATGGTTTCAAATCATTTCACGGTGTCTATTAGTCAATCATTGTGGCATTTATATCTAATTCATTTTTACACTATCACCAGTAATAATATATATATTGTATTTTCTCCAGGTAAAGTGTAGTCGGCGTCCATGGCGCTGTTGGTTTCGTCGCTGGCTACGGTTACGGATGTCTCGGGTTCAATTCCCGGTGCGGATTAAGGCAATTCTCAAAATTTTAACTCAGGTATCAGTGTGGCTCTCAGGCGTAAAATATCTTACCTCGTAAATAATATTTGTCGTATTTGTATCTTCTATATAAACGTTAGACACTGTTTACTGTCTGTCAGTTCGAGTCCATTCGTGTGCTCGAATGCCTGAAGATGCCGAAAGGCGAAACCCGGGTCGTTAGTGACAAAATACATGGAAATGTACAAAATCTCAATAATCCAAATTTGATATTGAAATTCCATCAAGCACCCTCAGTCGATGTCTTAAATTATATAATATTATAAACATAATTTTATTTTCTTTTAATATTAATAATATTAGTCAAAGGATTTTCGTAGTTGTTACAGTTTGAATCTAAAGTAATAATAACCACAGATTTCTACTACTTGTTACATATTGGAACTGGTAGATATTGGTATTATAAGCATTTCTTCATACTTAACTAAAAACAGTTTTCTTTTTCTTTATTACACTTTGGAACTGAAGTGTCGATTTTACAATACAGTTATGAAATAAATATGCTTCATTTCATTGAATAAAACATATTTCAACCAAGAATTGACTGTTCAAATGATTGAAAATTAGTTTTAAAACTTTATTCATTTCATTTGCCGCAATTACCGGAATATTAACGATCAGTAAAAATATAGAAATTTGGTAAATATTATATTTAGAGATTTCCTCGTTAAGTTAATCTTGACAAATTTTATCCCATGAAAAAATGTTTTCCAATTCTGCCTGTGGTACTTCAGACTCATTAAAAGATAAACCTGCATTAGGCGGAAGTCGTCAGTTAGCAAAGCACCCTCAGGAAGAGAATAAATATTAAATGAGCTAATCAGGCGATAGTTTTCGCGTTAAAGTGAAGCGTTTGCACATCCAAATTGCATGCGGGGATTAACGCTGGTTCTTTATCATTGAGAGAAGACTTGGTTCGTTTGCACAGACTAAAGATAACTGCAACACATTGTTATATCTCCAGTTATGTTTGTTCGAAACATAATGTGAATACTTTCAGATTAAAGTGAAAGAGACTAGTATTGAAATAAAACACAATATTTAATCAATTATTGATTGAATTGTCATTTAATTACTAGGGCTGTTTTATAAAACAGTAATAAATGGCAAAATACCTAATTAATTCCTCAAGATGTAGATTATTAAGTTGATACAGCACATTGTTTAGTCCAGGGATCTCCAAACTGTTCAGCCTGAATGCCACTAAAAGTGCCTAGACCTACCTCGCTCATAATACCAACATACTGTAGTTTTTAACTACTCGTAATTTTCGAATTGGGAATAGCCGGCGAGAGAGATATCTATGGCGCGGGGGTGGAATACCGTACAATTTTTGTTTTTGACAACTGTTTTTTAAAAATAAATTTGTTTGCAACGGCTATAACACTGCGCAAGTTGTTTGTTTTTATAAAAATCACATATTTTACACACTCGAAACTCACATTCTGTCTTTTCTCTGTGTATAGCAGTGATTGCGAATCTATGACCCGCGAGTCAGACACTGACCCACGCAGGATTTTTTCATGGCCCATTCATTGATTTCTATAAACCTATTTTTATATCATAAAACAGAAAATAGACAATCTACACAGGTGGTAGTTTTTAACCATCCTTCCCCTCTTCTTTTCCAAAGGATGCCACTGACTTAGTGTCCGACGAGGTAATGCTAAAAAATAATGAACACTAATATAAATATAAAACTAAATATATATCTTAGTTATTCCACTTGGTTTATCACTAACGTGACGCGTTTCGCCTCTTTAAGAAGCATCTTCAGACTAACCATATCGCAAGGTTATTTATTTCTATGGTAAACAATGATTCTAATTCTTATATTAAATTACAGGGTGGGGGTGGGTTTTATTCCATTCTACTGGACGCCAGGAGGGGGTAGGGCATTAACTATTTACAAATCAATTACTGGTACTTGGAGGTGGAAAACCCAATGAAAATAAATTTAATAGTGGTGAGCCGCCTGTTCTGTTTAAAATTTACAATTTGACCCACTTCTCAAAACGGTTCACCATCACTGGTGTATAGTGTCCCCGTGACCCTGACCACGGTTTTTTTATTGAAAAAAAAAACGGAATTTTAAAATGTGTTCAGATATTTTTTTGTTTTATTCTGATGTTTCACTTTTCTTATAGATCGGAGTTACTTTACTTCTGATATAAAGATGCAAGCATTGTTTAATTTTTTTTTGCAGCGAAAACTTCATTTCCCTCCTTGGTGCTATGCAATTTCCTTAATGCATAAGGACGCCATTTGTTTCAAAGAAATAATGCCATTATTCTCGATACCAGGCTCAGAGAATTCTTAAATTGGTCTCCGTCTAATTGATCATTCTTAGAACAAAAAGACATCGAGTTTTCCAGACAAAGGGTTCTTAATTTAAGACGTTATCTCGAGACGCTATGAGAATTCTTCTCTCACACCCTTTCTCTTCTACCCTCTACACTCCTCTCGAAAACTGGAAATCTTTGCGTAATTAATTATGTTCTATACTAAATCGATTGTGGGCTTGCAAGAACTGGAAAAAGGTTTTAAGTTTAAAGTATCTTCCCGGAAATTAATTATACTTTGCAATAGCAATATATAATATAATAGATGTGGTGAATCAAGGAATATTTCTATGTGCGAAAGGTAAAGGGCGCTAAATCTAAAATTGGTACTTTTCAGGAAAGCCAAAACACGATTTGCATTTATATGAAATTTTATGAAAAATGTGATATTTATTTGAGCGTAAATTTTACCGATTCAGCAGCTTTGATTCAACTCGTACTTTTTCTGTTATATGCATTATTGTAGTTATTTTTAAATATTTAACTCGACTTAATTGCCTTTTCCTTTCGCACACAGATTTATGTAATATATTGTATTTTTATTCATTTATTTGAATATCACGTGACTGAGAACATATATATACTAACATATTTGGCTCCTGGTTACTCGTAAGATTGTCTTGATGAATAATTAATTCGCTGAGGCGCCAAATACGCTCCTGGCGATTTAGAATAAAATAAGTGTTTATAGTACGGATGTGCTCTATCAATATTTCCAGTTGAAAGTTCAAAATGTCTTCCTATTTTGTCGCTTGTTCGAAATTTAAAATTTGTCGATCCTCGTTTTACACGGTCGACGCGCTCTGAAAAAACGACAGTATTTTACTTTTCCTTAAAAAAGTTAACTTTCCAAAATAACTTAAATTATACATAAACTATCGTATTACCCATAACAGTTTTTCGTGATTTTCTCAAAACTCTAAAAACCTTTGGAAGTGTGTTTAGCGACTCAGCGACTGGATTCAAGCACAAAAAATATTTTGGTTTAAGCTTTCCGTTTAACGCATCTGGGGAGATCGGTGAAGTGGCTATAACCCAACCGCTGTTATTCCAGTTTTAACTGGAGCAATGCCACTCGGGCTCAAAATAATAAATAATTACTGAATACACAATGTGGCATAGATCAATAAGCAACTTTTGGCCATTTGCATATCGTCAGCATACATAGTGGCAGAAGTTTAATGATAAAAATATGCAGTAAGTGCACAGTGAGATTATTGAATACCATTTCTTCAAGCTACTCAAAAACAGCTAGTTATTCTATCGTTTATTAACAAACGATGTATCGGGTTTCCGCTTTAACACAATTTGTTTATAGGTCGACGATATGTGTTATCTATATATATAAGGAACCATAATGTAAATCAGTATCCCGCAACTTTATCTACCCTATTTTTAAAAATCATATCCGCTCCCTACTCAGAGAATATGGCCATCACTCGGTTCCTCCAAGATTCTCTATCCCCCACCAGTCGTCTTGCTTCCATCCAGGTCACCCCAGCGTCTCGTAGCGCAATCCAAGTACATCCTATGGATGGCTATCTGCGGCCTTCCATGGAAAGGGCATCCATCTGGTGTGTTAGAAGAGACAAGCAGGATTCAAATTCTCCTGGGAAATCCGCAGTTCAAACCAGATACATCGTCATTTTCCCCATGGTACGCCACAGTCTTCCCAGATTTTCACGACCCACCTCAAGTAAAAAAATGAAACGTATACACAGAATTTACGTTACAAAAGATTATGCTTTTTTTGGTATATATACATAATAAAAAAATTACATGTGTGGGCAGAGTATTGGCTATAAGAGACAAATTATTTGATTTTTCGCAATGAAGCAGTGCACCGCGGGATATCTAGAACTACCTCGTGGCATAGTAGTGTGTCGTGACACAGCGGTTGTGGAGCACTGCTTTTCATAACCAAAACATAATCCGCCTTAGATGTTGCGTATTTAAATTAAATATTCATGAAGAAGAAGATGCTCTTTACCATAGATTGGCATAGCAGTACTTCGCATACGGGTCCAGAGTGTTAATGTTAATTTTTCAGACGCGTATCGGGATTATAATTCCCGTTTTCACGTCTAAATTGCCTGCGCGAAAGCTTCAAATATTATTTTCGCTGAGAATTCTAGCGCAACCCAATTTAAAGATAATCATTTGAGTTAATTAAAGAAGGGTCAAAAGTTCTCTGACGAGATTGCCGACTTAACAAAAAGGTTTTCGGGTCATATTATTGGAAAAGATTTGGGATTTTGGGTATTATTTTCCCAGTTTCTTTTGTGATTTTTGAACCATTGTTTGAACGGCGTTGAGATTTTGTACTAAAGCAAGACATTAAGAGGGATGGGATATTAAATATTTGAATCAGCTACTTTGTAATGTACCTTTATAAATTTTTTGTCATTTACATCCAATGTTGCGCGTTCTGCACCTTTTGAGACCTTCAAAACACTGTCATTGATGGCGAGATATTTCAATACCAAAAATATTTACACAAGTACCATATTTTTAAAATTGAACTTTGAAGCTGCATGCGACAATCAGCTAGACCAGTATTTCTCAACCTTGTGCCATGCCCCACTATCATAATTTTATAGTTAACAAATTCTGAAAAAAAAATGATGGCTGCTTAAAATAAAAAAAATGCACATAGTCAAAACTATTATTATTTTTACTTCAATTTATTTAACTAATGTAAATTAATGTGACCTTGTGATTGATGTGTGATGCAAAGAGTTTTTATGTGAAGTGCTAATTTGGTCAATTTTAATCTTAAATCTCCACAGTTTGTGATATGTGGACGAGTTATTTTTCAATAACAACTCATTTACAACGCTAGAGCCACATTCAACTAAATATGACGATGGAATGATAATAGTAATTTTCTTGATAAACTTGTCATAATTGAGTATTTTATTTTTATCTCGACACAAAGTTAGGGTTGCAATTTCGAAGAAATATTTTCGACAAATGCTATTTTTAAACAAAGAAATGTAACAAATATTAATGATTTGCGCATTATCACGATGTAGGGCGTGCGCCCCACGTTGAGAATCACTGAACTAGACTGTAGCCTGGTGTAAGGAACCTGTGGCCATCTAGGTTTTAAAGTACAGCCTTTTGAATGAATAAAAAAAGTATTGCATTCAGAATAATGTACGTACATATTTTATTGAAATTAACTGAATGCAGCCTTCTAATATGAAAAGCTTCCCCACCTTTGCTATATAGCTGCTAGTGAATTCTGAGGACCTGTTCGTTTTGACAAAATCAAAACTTATGCTTATCAAATATCTGACTTGAAGTTTTGTGCATTTAAACCGAAATTTTTATTAATGTTGAAATGTTGATTGCAGTCTCTTCTCTTGTCTTCTGAAAATGAATCTATAGTAATTTTCCTCGTTAGCACTGTCTGAACATGGTCGATACAGTACAGTTCGATAAATAAAGTGAACATATTTTTTCAGTACATCGCGAACTTCAAAATACATTTTTAGGAATATGATTTCGATTGTTTTATGATTGACTTGATTTAGCTATAGGTATAGAATTATGATGACGTGTGACGATTATGCAATTCCGGAGAGACGTCTGCAGTTCTGGGAGTGACGACTGACTGTCCAGTTCGAGGGACGATAACAAAATGAATCTGGTCCTTTCTTCTTTGTTCATATATACTGACGTTGGTTGTCTGTGTTTTGCTTTAGCCATCATGACTTGCTTTTTCAAACCGTTCACCTTTATCGTAACGTTTCTAGAATATTCTATATCGTTCTATATCGGTCACCGCTTGATTTCGCTGACTGCATTTTTAAGTGTGTTAACTTTTATAGTTATTATGTTTGACAAATAACATATTTTTGCCAATTTGTCTCGTCTTTATAAGTCGACACAAATAATGACAAGTGAAATGTTTCGTAATTCTCTAACGTTAAGTATCGCTACAGTGTATTATGGTTCTGATATAACACTGATGATGGTAGTATAATATCTTCGATACTCCATCGATTGCACCAGCAATAAGTACGTTTTTATTTCATCCCCCATTTCTTGGGAATCCATAATTGTGGTGGCATAAAGCCGTATACTATTTGCTTCGCTCGTTATCTTCAGGTATAGGGTGCTGGCTTTGAGAAAGTGGGGGCGAATGGTGTTTCATGTACAGCCCACCTGCCAGCCAAATAATTTCACCCCTCCTATCTTATGTGTAGATAGGGGTTGACTTCGATTTACGGCAGCACGTGAAGACTAGAGGAATGCATTTTTCCGCAGTAATCCGGATAGTATATGTTTACCGTTTCCAAAATATATTGTTATTTCTATGAAACGGATGTATTTTATTACAGTAAAATGTATAAATAAACAGAATAAATCTGTATAAATATTTAATAACCATATTAATCGTAAAAAACCGCAGAACCTAAAAAATATCATGCGTTATGTCTATAAATTTTTATTTTAATGTGATATTCAAACTGAGTCCCGGAGTTCTGCAGATTTTTCAACATATCAGAAGATATGTTTGGTCAAAATTGCTATATCGTACATGACCGATGACGTCAACTGAAAACTCGTTACTCAAACACTAAAAAACTTCTCAGTTAATGAATTGCAAAATCCTGCAATACTCCATTCAATGCCGTGCATGAAGTTCATATTTACAATTACGTATTAGACTCTTTAAAAAAATGGCCATGTGGCATTATTTTATTTACTATTTACCAATTTTGAACGACTAGTTATATTCCGTAATTCCCACAGGATAAAATATTAAAGTATTTAATTGTACAAAATTTTACTAGTTATTTGATAACTCTATCTGTTATTCCGAATATTTTGTCCTATTATAATGGAACCCTACCAATTAAATTCCAATTCAATCAATCTATAATTCTCCTATATCAATAGATAGGTATCGTAAAATAATCTTTCTCGTGCAATCAAAAATCTTTCTCTAAAATTTCTCGTGCAATCAAAATAATTTAATTATTAAAATAATAATGCGACATCTAATATTTAGCATACCGAAAAAACCCCACCACTTATTATCCTTTACATTTGCCTTTTAATGGCGGTTGATTCTTGTGGCTATTTGTAATTAATTGCAAGGACCTTACAGAGTTTTTAACTGTCTGTTCTCATACTATTATTTTTCAATTTAGATTGGGCGTCATTAATATAAAATCAGTATTAGAATTAATTCAGATCATCATCAATACAGTTTTTAGACTTAGATAGAGATAATATGTTTTCTTATGTATACACTGTTTCCTAATTATTGTCAGCTCGAGTTCATCTGTGCACTTAAATAGTTATTGACAAAGAGTATTGATGTGATAATTTGAACTATTCGAATTTTATGTTGAATTTTCATTAAGAACCCACGGTCTTTTCTAAGATTTACATTGCCTTCCTCAACATTTTTCTTAAACGTATTTAAACGTAGTTAAGCCAACGATATATTAAAAACCCGCACAAAAACTCAGAGTATAGCTAAAAAGCTTTCTCCCAGTGTCTTTGTAAGTACGGCTTAATCGAGATATCGATCGTAGAAATCAGTACCAGGGGAAACAGGTACACGAATAATTTCGCTTTAGGGGTGATTTCCTCTCACTCCCCTGTTATAAAATCTTCTACCACCTTTCTCCTTCCCCTGCGTATATATCGGATACGGGAATCGTTCGACTTCCCTCCAGGGCATCGAACGTGGATAGGTCTGTCGCTAGTTCACGGTCACGTTTACTTTTGGGGTGACGTAATAAATAATTTCAGCGTTTTGACAAGAAATGTGATATTTTGGGAAGGTGGTGCATTTTGTGTTTTAAAATAAAAGTGATGATTTGTTCTTTTCTTGGAGTACATAAATATAAATTTCGACAGTTAAAACATGATATTTATTTTAAATGGTAATTTAAAAACTTTTCCACACTTACTTATTGTTCTACATTTTCGAGAAAAATATTATAACTGAAAATGAATGAGTTGAAAATGACGATAATTTTTATAAAATAGTAATGTAGAAACACTATCGAGTAAATATTCAACGATTGGAATGAATGTCGGCGTCCGTGGCGAAGTTGGTAGCGTCGTTGGCTACGGTTACAGATGTCTCGGGTTCAAATCCCGGTGCTGACGGTTTTCATAAATTGATCTTTCAATCGATTTATGGATCTCTGTTCGTAGTCTGAGTGTTTGTGATGTCTAAAAAATTCAATCCCACCCATCCGATCCTCACGGTGCGTAGCGAGAACGATTAGCTAACCACTAGTCCTGTACTATGCCTATCCTTCTATCCTTACTCTCTTAAAAAAAGGGAGGTTGACCAACCGAGTAACAAGCAGTTCTCATAGAAAATTTTTGTTGAGATACCTCCAGTAGGAGACCATATGCTCCACGTAGGGAGTGGACATGGGTTAAAATAATAAAAGAATGAATAGTTTAGGTTTCTTAGAAATTCATTAAACCATTAACATTAATCAATCATTAGTAAATATCATTTTAAATACGACTTGTGAGTCACCACTATTAAAATTATTTGCCTTGGGATTTTCACCTCCAAACACTAGTAAATAATTTTGTAATAAGTAGAGTTATGGTAATAAGTACTATTATCGTTCAATCCCCACGTCTAGTATAAGGAAATAGTCGCTTCCTACCATTCAGATTAATGTTAAGAATATTTAGAATCATTGTTCACCTTAGACATGAATAATCTTGCGATATAGTTTTTCTTTAGATGCATAATAAAAAAGAGAAACACGTGTCACATTTAGTAACACATCGAGTGGAATAAGAAAGTTATTAACTTTGGTTATATTTTAAAATTTGGATTATTGAGATTTTGTACACTTCCATGTATTTTGTCACTAACGACCCGGGTTTCGCCTTTCGGTATCTTCAGGCATTCGTGCGCTCGAATGCATGATGAAGCCGAAAGGCGAAACCCGGGTCGTTAGCGACAAAATACATGGAAGTGTGCAAAATCTCAATAATCAAAATTTGTTATTGAAATTCCATCAAGCACCCTCAGTCGATGTCTTAAATTATATATTTAAAAAAATAAAACACAATTCATTTGTACTACTTCCACATATTTATATTGATCAGGACCGGTTTCGCTCATCACGAGCACCGGTCCTGATCATAATAAATATGTGGAATTAGTACAAATGAATTCTGTTTTATTTTTTAAAATATAATGTCTTTCCACCAAGAATTGACAGTTAACACCTTAAAACTTTGGTTATAGTCATATTAAAAATGAATGAGAAAAAAAGCGACGGTGGACCTGGCTTGGACACGTGCTGCGGATGCCTCAGGGGAGCCTGAATCCTGCCTGTCTCTTCTACCAACCAGATGGATTCCGTCGCCCTGGAAAGCCGCTGATGACCATCCATAGGATGTATTCGGCGGAGCTACGGGACGCTGCAAGGAAGCGAGGAGACTGGCGGGGGAACAGAGAAGCTTGGAGGAACCGCGTTATGTCCATATGCTCCGAATAGTGAGCGGATATGGTTTAAAAAAAATGAATTTCCCCAAAGTTACCGAAAAACCCATCTAAAATATAACTGAACATGTTGTAAAAATATGTATTTTGTAGATACGGATTCTAATCACCAGAAGAAGGAAAACTGAGTTTCAACAACATTACTAAATTCGTAAATTAGTGATTATTTCTAGTTGTGCAGTACTCGCGGTTTTATGGTTTTCAAATTGCAATAAGACAAAACAAACCAAAAAGCAGTTTTACATTGAAATATAAGAAATACAGACTTGATTTTATGACGTCAAGAAAAATTGTACACTATTCATAAGATACCTAATCGAAAAACTTTAAATTGCTAGAAAAAATAACTGTTTCTAAACAGGTTATACTACATTGAAATTGTTTTGTTGTAAAAATTGATTAGATTAATTATTTATAAACATGATGTTACTTCCGTGACTTATTAATTCATTATTATGTTTATTGAATTGTTCGTTCAAGTGTATTGTTCGTTTAATCAATCTTAATAGTCGTATAGATAAAACAATGGCGCTGTTTCAATAATACAGGTATTTATTACCCATCACCATTATCAGGCAGGTACCATTATGAACCACTTTGAAATTCAAACCCATCCAATGTAATAGGGTTACAGAATGCTACTACCCTCTACCCCCATCAAAATAAGTACCTACCAAATAGTTTGAACGCGTTGATAAATTGAGAGCTTTATCTAAGGGATGAATTGAAAATCAATATTCAAAGCACACAATGTAGCGCGTTGTTCATTTATTGTGAGACCTATTTATAATGAAGAGTTGATTAAGTCATTATTTTTGCATGTTGATGTTTGTTGAATAATTTGCGAAATACAAAATAATATATTTTTTTACCAAGTATAATAATTAATTGGTGTTACAACTTATTGAAGTTATCACGAAATTAAGACAAGCAGTTTTTCTATTTATATTTTAAATAACACAATCCAGTATTACTCAAACTTATACGAGACACGGTTGTCAGTATGGCTATTTCAAAATCGCTAGGTATAATAATGACCCCTAGATTATTTGCCTATAGCCATAATCCGTATTGTTTCAATTGACATTAATTGGATGAACTCCATTAAAATAGGGCAAAAATAGCAATGTATTCAGTTCTAGAAAATTTCATAAATTAGATTAGATGTCCTCTACCAACGTGGAGCATATGGTCTCCTAATGGAGGAAACTCAAATACAAAAATTTTCTATTAGAACTGCTTATTACTCAGTTGCTCAACCTCTGTTTTTCGAATAAAGTAGATGCTGAAGGATAGGGCTAGGACAGGACTTTTACAGGACAGGGTGGGAGGGGGTTTTTAAGACATCACAAACAATCAGACTACGAACAGAAATCCATAAATCGATTGAAACATCAATTTACGAAAACCGTGCGCACCGGGAATTGAATCAGAGACATCCGTAACCGTAACCAACAACGCTACCAACTGCGCCACGGACGCCGAAAAATTAGATTATATCTATAATTGAAGTTATTTTAGCGTTGCTCTATATACATACAGTTTTGGAAGTTTTGGAAGAGATAGACAATTTTTATGTCATCTCACATATTCCATAATAAAAACCTCAGGTTTAATTTCTTAGTACAAATATAATTGTGTACTATTGTAATGGAGTTCTACTAACTATATTCCAATTCAATCAATATAATTTCATTCAATTTGAGTTATTGAGATTTTGTACACTTCCATGTATTTTTTCCACTAACGACCCGGGTTTCGCCTTTCGGCATCTTCAGGCATTCGAGCGCATGAATGAATTCGAACTGACAGTGACTGTCAGAACTCATGTCTCAGTCGATGTCTTAAATAATTTCATTAGTTCTCGCTTTTGACGCTTACTTCAGAACTAGGTTTAAACTAAATTTAGCTTAGCTATGTATACTGTTTTAGAAGAGATATACAATATTATATCATCTCACTTATTGAAACATTGTAATCTTATTAAAGTAAATTTGTTCTAAGTAAAGAAACATACATTGTATTAATTTAAGATATCGACAGAGGGTGCTTGATGGAATTTCAATATCTGTTATTGCAATAGTGATGAAATACATGGACATCTTTAAAATTTCAACAATCAATTGACACACCCTGGTTTTTCTTAAGTATAAGTGTCATTAGTGTCCTGAACTGAAATCGGCCTGCGGCAAACAGCAATATTTCGCAGAAGACGCTGTTTCTTGTTGTCAGGCTTTAAAGAAGCCCCCGGCTTCGGCCGCTGGACGAGTCCATTTTTACGGAAAAGGGTAGCTCCAACTTTGCATGGAGTTTTTTTGAATTTTTGTAGACAGTCGATTACGATCCGCCGAGAGGGACGAGCTGCGGTCTCGTGGCAGCGGAGGTGACATGTGAACTGTTTGTTTTTGTGTTTTGATTTGCGTTGGATTAAATTTAAATTCGTTGTGTTATTTGTATTATAACTTAAAGTAAATTCAGTTGCTAAGTAAATGTAAATGTAGAATCAATTTTATGTGTTAAGATTTATATATTTGTGTAATATTAAACCACTGCATCTTGAATGGATAATAAATAAGTTTTGAACCGGATCTGAAATGGTGTTTGTCTGAGATCAGCCCTTCCAGGACTCCGGATAACCAGCCGCTCGCCTCTCTTCGATCCGGGGTCTTCTCACAATATTTGATACATGCTATTTTTAATTAATCGTTTAAGTATATGCATTGACATGTTGTCCTTGCATACCAGCGTTCTTTAGTTGCGGTTCACATATCTTTAGGCTAATTATCAGAAGCATTCCAAGACGGTTTGAAGAACTGCTAGACGAGGCGGAGTGCTCTTCTGAAATATACGCAGCATTACTTCAAACCAAGTCCCTCACAGCTTTCTTTTTGAACGTCGCACAAAGAAGGATGGTCTGCTTCAGCATCTCCAAACCATGAAACCACGTCAAGTTCAATCCAAAAAATAATTCACTATTGCACGTAGCGAGGCAACGACTACTAAGCTAAAGCAATATTAAACCCAATATAAATAAATGTTTGAATTTCCTAATATTACTTTTATAGTGGCGTTTGTTTGTAATTTTTATATAAAATAAACAGCTATTATAAATATTTATTTACCAATTTTGAAGTTTTCTTTGTCTTGCAATAGTCAGACATTGTGCTATGTCCTACGCTGGAGGGTCATTAGTTTTAACGCTCGCAAAGGGCTTCAACCCCAGTGCGGTGCCCACCTAACGGCCGAGGTGGGGGCAGGGTTGACAATATCCTCGTTCGTTATTCAGCTTCGTTATCTCCACAGGGGTGGGGAATCTTTTTGTTACGGGATGATTTGTGAACACAATTTATTCTGATAATTAATTTTCAAGCCGGAAAATGCATGCATGTACTGCAGTTTCCCTTATTTTGCTCAGCATTGTTATTTTGTTTTATGTATCTATAGTAGTCTTTTCTCATTTTCATTGCTTAAAATAAATCTATCGTCATAAAGTATTTTTTTAGTATCTTCTGAAGCGTTTAATTCGTCATTATTCGTGTCACGAAATTTCGCTTTCTTAAAACTATTTTCTCTAACACTTATCTTTGATCCTCAGATAATAATCTTGACTTAATCATATTTTAAAAAAAATGACAATTAATTAATTATTTTCGACTTTGATGCTGCCATTAACAATATTTGATTATAAATTGTATTTTTTAAATTACTGTATTTCAATTTTAGTTTTGTTTCATATAATTATCAATTAATAATTTAATTTTCATTGTTTATGTTAATTACATCTTAATATTTCATTATTTTAAATGGTTCACTAACTTCTTTTAAAAAAGGCTCGAATGCCTGAAGATGCCGAAAGGCGAAACCCGGGTCGTTAGTGACAATATACATGGAAGTGTACAAAATCTCAATAATCCAAATTTAATATTGAAATTCCATCAAGCACCCTCAGTCGATGTCTTAAATCACCATTTAATGTTTTCGATAAAAACAGTTTTTACTCTTCTCTCCTGATCTATTTCGCTTTGAGCATTACATCAATTGGTGTCGATATGCATAAGTCTTCAAATCTTCTACTTGTCCGGACGTCGTTGGTTTCGGTTACAGATTTTACCTGTTCAAATCCCAGTAGGAATATATTTATAAATTGATTTCTTTTCGAAAGCATGGATGTTCGTGATGATTTCTAAAACTCCCTCCCAACCCATCTGATCCTAAATCGTTGCATTTGCCGGAACCATTAGTCCTGTCTTAGCATTATCCTTCTATTCCTACTCTCTTCGAAAAAGAAAGGTTGAGTATCAAGTCGTTCTCGTAGAAAAAATTCTATCGATTACAAGGCCACATTATCCACATTGGGATCTGCTCCCATGGTTTGAAAAAAATTCAAGTCATATAGACGATATATTATACATCTATTTCAATATATTCAGTTGGCCTATAATTCATAAAAAGACAAGAATAAAGAAAAAAATATCACATGTTTTAAATTCAACCCTTATATTTCCCCGCCCTCGTGATTGGAAAATTCTGCCTTGCGATATTCCCGTGCTTAGTAAAATTCCGGCGACTGAAACAATTTCATTAATACCAAGTATTTAGACGACTCCAGATAACAATCTATAGCTAGAAATATAAGAAGAGAGCTTCGTCAGAAGATTTTGGAAATTATCATACATTTTCTGAAATATTGAGTTAGTATTTTTTTAACCATGTCCGCAGCAATTCATACAATATAATTTTTCTTTTACTTATCCTTTAGGACTATTTCTGTGCGCAATTGTTCAGTTGGACAATTCAAATTCTTTGTTTTAAAATAATGTGTGTTATGTTTGTTGCATAATCTTAGTATAGGTATAAAGTTTCAGAAGATTATACATTTCCAGCTGTTTACAAAGGGAACATATTGTCGTTATAATTTAGGAATATGATTCCCAATGTTTAATGTGTGACGCGATTAAGATTAAATATTACGACGAATGATGATGTCGATAATGCAGTTCAGAGTAGATATTTCACGCTCGACGAATGGCGACAGACTGATAATCATTTTTCTTTATTCTTTACTCGTGTCCTTTTCGTTCGTATTCCACCTTAGTCGTCATATTGCGTTTTCCAAATATCGCATTTGATACTTGATACTCATTCTTGCAGACGGTATTCTCTTACAAACATATATTTATTTATATAATTTAAGACATCGACTGAGGGTGCTTGATGGAATTTCAAGTTTCAGTTCGAGTCCATTCGTGTGCTCGAATGCCTGAAGATGCCGAAAGGCGAAACCCGGGTCGTTAGTGACAAAATACATGGAAGTGTACAAAATCTCAATAATCCAAATTTAATATATTTATTTATTTTTGGACTTAGTAATTTCACGTTTCGTAACTGCTGGCACGGCTCTGCCAGACAATAAAACTTTTTCTCGAATATCACATTTTGTAAACCTGCAGCGTCTTGTATCAATAAAGATTTTTTTGTCTTATCGCTACATTAATTGTATGCTAATATACTGAGTGTCACTCTAAAGTAATGTAGAAATATCTTTCGTAATTATGTTTTAACTGAAATAGCATTCATTGTTCCTAATTGTCCTACTGTTGAATTTACGTAGCGATGTATTCATTTGTATTGAGAGCGTATGTCTGTCTAGTCAGTGGTCACTGAATGAAATGTACACTTTTATCCGTGATGTTTTCAAACCTTATCCATTATTCATCACAAATTTTGATCTCAACATAAAGTTCTCGACTTGGTTTATTCGGAATATTTTTGAGTAATAATACATTTTTATTTTTTCAGGTAAGGAAAAGGATTTAACAACTTTCATCAATAGAATTACGTGTAAGTAAAATTAATACAAGTTTTATCCCAATTATGATTTTTCTTCTGAATCTCTACTCTTATAAAAGGTATTTAGTGTTGTACCCACTACTATCGCGGATACGTTCATCATTTAACATATTATCTCAATACGTTTTTCAGTAACAATAATTGTTATCAAAAGTATCTCAGAAGGATCCAAGACGTAGTGAGTAGCATTGGTGCTAAAATAAATAAGACAGTTTAAGCCTTTTTAAATAAAGTTCTGTCAATTCAGTTAACAATAAGGAACTTTAAGCTATTGGAAAAAGCTCACTAAATTACACAACAGTCAATTTGTCGTCAATATCAATTTAGTATTTTGTTTTTGTTTTTAGAATAACTTGAAATTAATTATCACATAAAATGAATCACATTTAAATGCAAGTTAAATCGTAAGTAAGTTGTTGATAGTAATTGATCCATTATATATCTCTTCTAAGTTCGTATTGTAAAATTTATATAGGTGAACATTGTTGATGGAAATACAAACCTAATGGTTATTGGTTTCGTAGCAAGGCGGACAAAGTTGCTGGGTATTCGTCCACTCGTTTGCGGAGGGGGTCACTGGTTCGAATAGTGGAATGGAATGGAAAGGCACGGATGTCTGATGTTTTTATACCCGCCTACCCAACTTATAGCTGATCCTGAAAACGTATCGTAGAGAGAGTGACTACTTAACTAGTAGTCTTTCCTTATCATCTTCGAAGAGCTGACTTGGAGCCGGTTATCGTTAAAATAATTTTTCTTTAGATGCTCTATTCGCAATCAAAATGCTGCATATTAGGAGCCCTCTACTAAGAATTCCGTTGCAATCAATAAAGCAAATTCTACAAATTAGAGCCGGAAGGGGTAAAATATAAATATAAAACACGCTAGCATCTTAATGCTTGCTTGCAGTTAACCTCTTGCGCTCGGCTGTTGCACAAACCCCTCGCGGCCGAGTACACATTAGCAGACTGCTACAAGCAGAAACGAATTATTACTACGGTGTCTATGTTTATATTTACTTTTCCCGGCGCGGTCGTAAATAATTGGCGTAGCTGCACTGGCGGTGTTGCCATGGAAAACAGTTTAACGACATTGCATTGCAAAGAAGAAGCCCTATTAAATATTTAACCATCGGCACTAAGGGGTAAGGCGCAACAAACATTTCGAGTGGTTTAGGCTTTTTGTCATAATTTTAAAATTTTCTGGTTTAATGGTTATAAAGGCTGTAAACGCAAGGGAAGTTTTATTGACTATGTTATTATGTAAGATGTTGTTGTTAAAAAGAAAGATTCTCAAACGGTGAGTAAAGATTTAGAGCAGGTGTTGAAACAAACCTGTGGTCTTTTAGGGCTTGAAGTGCGGCGACTGAATCAATTTTTTTCAATGTTAAAATTTGTAAATAAATTTTATTGTTTTCCTTTATTTACATAATAATGTTTCTTAAATGCGGCCTTCCGACAGGAAAGGTTTGCCACCCTCGATTTATAGTAATGTCTGTCAATGTGTTTGACTTTACCAGATATTGAAATGAGTCACTAAATCGTGAATAAAACATTTTGATATAATTTAAGACATCGACTGAGGGTGCTTGATGGAATTTCAATATCAAATTTGAATTATTGAGATTTTGTACACTTCCATGTATTTTGTCACTTAAGACCCGGGTTTCGCCATCGTATATTCGTATACTCGAATGCCTGAAGATGCCGAAAGGCGAAACCCGGGTCGTTAGTGACAAAATACATGGAAGTGTACAAAATCTCAATAATTCCAATTCAAGTTTTGAGTTAATTGCGGACACGTTCACTCGAGTCGTATTATTGCGTAATGGAAATTAATCGTCTTTCCTTTATTGTGAAAATTCAAATTAAAATAAAGCGGTATAAATCAAAGCATGGGTGTGTAAAATAAATTTAATACTTCCAACTCAAATATCAACGAAAATATATTTGACTCTGCTTCGATAATATGGTCCTTGATAAACATGATTACAATTTTACAAAGTAAAAAGGTTTCCCGGTAATATTGCGGCGTTAATATTGTCTATTAAAATCAGTCTCGATTTACTTGATTTTAAATCACATTGGCATTTTTTGATGAATCAAATTATCTTGTCAATTGAGTGACAGCTGTATATTGTTACATATTATTTTGGGAACGATTATATTCGACAGTAGTATTATGAACTCTCTTTTATGTTAGGTAAGCTGAAATAATAAAATTCACGAATGATATTATTTTAAAATACCCATATGTGGTAACAATTCACCGTTCCATTTGAGAATCCTTTTGTTTTAAGGCCTTTGTCGTTACCCTATAAAGCCGTTTATTTAGGTTGGTAAGCAGATTTAATACCTTTTATGAACAATATGCAAAATTTTGGTTAAGTTTATAGGGTAATTTTTGAATAATATTAAGGTTTATATCACAACCCATGAATACTGTACAGATTTATTATTAATACTATCGTCATAAAACATTTAAAGCAATTTAGTTTCGCCACAACTTTGTCTTAATGATAAGTATTAAATTCCACTTACTTACAATAACTTAAATATCTCATAATAAAGTAAATTCGATGTCAATTACTGGAAAAACATGGTTATACATTTAAATTTCATAAATAACTAGTATTTATTATCCAGCTTCACCCGGGATGGCCGGGTTAGAGGACGTTGAAATTTAGATGTTGCTGTTGGTACGGTGCTATTCTTGTGGAATCTAATGTCGGGTCCGTGGATCAGTGGTCAACGTCGTTGGCTACGGTTACGGATGTCTCGGGTTAAAGTCCCGGTAAGGACAGCTTCCATTCGCAGACATGTTTATTCCCTCTCATACATCCAATCCTAAAAACGGGGGGGTAGCGAGAGCGATATTCTAACTAAACACTAGTCCTGTCCTAGCCCTATCCTTTTATCTCTACTTTATTCGAAAAACAGATGTAGAGTAACTTAGTAATAAGCATTTCTCGTAGAAATCTTCTGTTAAGATACTTAAATTAGGAGTCCATATACTCCATATATTGTGAGCGGAGATGGTAAAAAAAAATCGAAGTATCGATGTGAACCGTATCTCACGTAACATTAAATAAAATCAACCAGTTAATAATAATGTTAAAATTTGAAAGCAATACTGTTTATCTAGAAATGGCAACCAGAATAACATGTGCGAATTTTATGAAGCCACTGTTCATCGTTTGAGAGATTACATATGTCAAAAACAAAATAGTTATATAAGGATTCAATTGTCAAACAAATTTATGAAATGATAAATGGTAATTAATGTATTAACGTAAACACTTTGTTCTAAAATGTTAAGGTTTCGTTAGCATGCCCAAAGTACAGCTATAAAATTACTAATTATAAATTAACACATGTTAAATTGCAATATTTTACAAAAAAACGTGATATAAAAAAATCATAACCCAACTTGAAAAATGTGTAAAAATCATTTGAAGCATAAAACTTCCTCACGGGCGCAAATTACCCCATCAATTAAAGGGTTAATGTTCATATTTTACAGCGCGCCGCCCTTAACCCCCTCTTTACAGTGAAGAAATTGAAATAAATCAGCTCTTTTGGGGTAAAAAAGTTAATCCCGTTATATTTTAACATTTTAACCGACTTAGTGAGTTATGGCCCGACTGTGCGGCATTAAAGTGTGGAGAATAAGTTACTGTTGCTACAAAAAATGTCTATAAATTTAATGCACTAGGAATTTTTCGTCGTCGGGTAATAATTGGGTGGGGTGAAAAAGTAATGTGCTCCGGTATTAATAAGGACCTTGTAAAATACCGTGAGAGCATTGTAAATATTCCACTGTGTTGTTTGCTCCACTTACTTTAATTTAAAATTACTTCGTGCTCAAAAACAACATGGATTTTTTTTATCGGCGGTACAACTTTATTTAGAGTCGTAAAAAATATCAACGATTGTAAAGGTTGTAATTGTATGAGATATTAAATTTAATAGTGTTTTGAAATGAATGTTTACAGTTAAACTAAAATCAATATTTGCTCAAATGATTTCAAAAGATTATAACATTCGATTATAAGTCGCGCCCTTCTTTTTTTAACCATGTCCGCTTTCAATGTGGAGCATATGGACTCCTTATGGAATTATCTCAACAAAATGTTGTTCGAACTATCCGTTTCTCAAAGAAAATAGGCACACACAGATAGGGGTAGGACAGGACTGTTGATTTAACCAATCCTTCTCGCTGCGCCCCCTTTTTACGATCGGATGTATGGGAGCGAATTACTGGAACTTAAATCCGGTCAAATGATGTAAATTGCAAAAATAAATTTACCACTTTTTGTAAGGGAAACATCATTTTACATTGGTTTTAGGTTTAAAACTTCTGACCCGGCCACTTGATTTGAGTCACTATTATATCGACACATGAGAATTTACAAGAGTGCATCTCAAAGATTCATAACGCAACTCATCATATAATTTTACCTTTTTTCACATCGTATATTTCATCGATAAAAACAGTTTTTACTCTCTCCTGAACAATTTCAATTTTGAGGGTTACATCAATTGCCAACCCACCGTCGATGTTATGTATATAATTTCAATGTTTTCCAGCCCTTGTGTTCTATTATTTCAAAGGGTTGGATACAAAAAAGTGCTGATAAAATATTCTCAAGTAATTATTATTTCAGTTTGTAGCAACATTTTTAATGATGCATGGCATTCGATTTAACCTATTCCGTTCCCACGAGAAGCTTTAAACTTTAAAACGTAGGGTTAAATGTGACGTCACAAAGAGAGTTTAAAGCGTTATTTACGAGTCGTTAGCAAGCCACGTCGCGGCGCCCATTCGCTTTTTAAAAGCTCTAGCTAGACTTAAAAGCTAAATTATTTGACATTTTGTTTGTTTTCATTAAGATGCCCCGACGTGAGTTTTTGTGCCTCTTCGAAACTGTTTTATTAAAACCACGTATGAAACGCGTAAATTGCCCCAGTAAACTCAAGATGCCTTCTTTCTGTATATAACACAACGAAAATACTTTAATCTTCGAACAAGAATTTAATTAGCGAACCTAACGACTGAGAAAATTGTAATGGTTTTATTTTTCTTATACACTTAGAAAACTATTAATCACCATTGGAATGTAATTACAAACTTAAATAAAAACAAAATCAATTTATAAATATACTCGCGTAAGTTGATATTTTAAACTGTCCTCTGTGGTCCAATGGTACGAGCGGCATCTTAGCGATTAGATGTGTATACGTTCATGTCTCGGCAAATTGAAAACTAAATTTAGATTTTTTCAATCTTGAGCATGGGTGTTGGTGATTTTTTTTTCTCCTCAACTTGATCGTGAGTGACTTTAAAAATTCTCACTGATTTAGTTTATAATATATTAAAACGAAAGCAATCAAATAAATTAATGCTAGATTATCGTTACGGAGACCGAACTTTTATCTGGCGTAGAATCATTTATTTTGAAGAAACATTATTAAAAATGTCAAAGCTTTTACCTCCTGTGAAGACTGTCAAGCTTCCTACGTAGGACAGACAGATAGAAGCTTTAATATTAGAGTTAAATAACATATAAGATGTCTCAAAAGTAATATTTTTTTAGAGTTTGCGAATCATTTAATTGAAAATGATCATAATAATAACGTATAAATACTCCATCGAGTTAATAAAACAGCATTAAAATGAATAACTTGAGAGTTTTTAGAAATTAATTAAACCATTAACAGTAATGGAAGATTAGTAATAACATTTTTAATATAACAGATGGCTCATCATTACTAAACTTATTTCCTTTGGGTTTTCCACTTCCAATTACCAGTAATTGATTTGTAAATAGTCTTGTAAGTGTTTATGTCTTACCCCCTCACCACGTTCAGTAGAATTGAATAAAACCTTCCCCATCCTATATTTTCAATGTAAGAATTAAAATCTTAGAAATAAATAACCTTGCGATAAGTCTGAGGATGCTTCTTAAAGAGACGTGAAATAGCTAAGTTATCAATTTTAATTTTATGTAAAAAACTAGTAAATAACATTGAATAATTATTGGTAAACCCCCACTATAAAAGTTATTTTTAATGAGTTTCCCCTTTAAACACAACTAATCAATATTGTACAAATCCCTTCCCTGCACACAGTATAAAGAGAAATCCCACTATTTATTTTCTCATTTAAAGTAAAGAATTAGAATCAATTTCTACTTTAAAAATCTTGCGATAGAGTTAGTTTAGAAATGTTTCACAAAGATGCGAAATATTTCTACCTAGTAGAACTGCAATTATAAAAACAAGGATATGAATAAAAAATGAATATTATAATTAAATAATTAATTACATGATAATGTACACTGACTATTTATAACCACTGGAAGACGTATAAGGGGCATCCATCGCGCACAAGTGGTTATATTCGTAGCAACGGTGGTGTTTCCGCCCCAGCGGATTATCCCGTAATTTACAGCTAGCCTTCTAGACTAGTTAAGATTTTATGGCTAGATTTAGCTATTGTTTTGTTTGTTATATCAACAAACGAATAATGAGCATTCTGAATGCCGACGACATAATTAAATTTTTATGATACATGGCGTTGTGCTATATAATTTTGTGGATTTTCTTTTTTTATTAATGTTCTGTTTCATCCAACACGCAAATGGGCTTCGAATGAGAAAATACGAATAAATATTATAACAGAATGTATAAATTTGAATTGCACTAAAATTCATTTGAATGATTGTTACAATTTTATTGAACTAAAATGCAATATTATAAAATTTCATAGTTATGAATGAGCATTTATTTGTTAATTTAACCCTTACAGCGCGAACTGTTTTCGGAAGAATTAGTTTTCAGACAATAGATCTGTTAAAACGCTCACTAGCGCTAAAAATAGATCAATTTCAACAGTAAAATATACATTAGTTATCCCTAATACATCAAGTAGTAAACTAAACTCGTCGCATCTCGCTAAAATAAATCGAAGATGAAGAAGCTGAAAAATATTTAATCTACAACTTTATTATCAAAATGGCTGAGGCCAGCCTTTATATACACTGCCAACACGCGCACAAGTGTGTTATACACAGGGCGACAATTAATGTTGCGTATCGGCAGTTCAAAGCTGAATATCGACAGTTCTTTTCAAAAATATATTTCCTTGAGTTCTACTTGACATTTTTCTGATCAGTTGCCTAATTTCTTTACCTAAAGGTTCGAACTATTTTTTATTTAAGTGTTCCTTCTAGTTTGGTCGGAAATGCATGATAAAGTCTTGCACATGTCAACATGTTCAGCGCGGGTTAATTGAAAACCGTTTTTAATAATAATTAAATTCTAAGATTTCAATTGTATAAATTACAGTAAAAAATCAATTTGTGTCAGAAAATACTCCCCTTATATAATAATAGCTAACCCGTACGTTATATTTTCTATAAGAAAACTGTTTAAAATAAAGTAGGCTACCCATCTACGTCTATGTTTTTCGTCTTAATCGGTCGCCCGGTCATGGGAACGAATACTTGGATGAAATATTTCATACTTTTGATGATTGCTATATTTGTATCGAGCATATCTGTGTTCAGATTCTGAAAACGGAACATTAAACGAGCAAATAGCTAATATGAAATAAAAATTGACAACACACTTGTTGTATAACTAAGTTTGACATGTGTTTCGGTTCTTTGAAAAGTATCGTCATTTTAAATATCGCAAGATTTTAACTATTATATACTTAGAAATTCGTCATTATGAATTCTTATTTTGTTACAAAAACAGCTCAATTCCAAAGCTATTAATATTAATTTTATGTTCGAAAAATAATTTCTATCTACTATCGAACTCATCCAAAATATAGTCGATTATTATTATTAGTGTGTACACCATAGAGTGGGATATCCGGGCTAAGCCCTATTTCTCCTTTCATCTGATGGAAAAAGTGGTGTTTATCGTGTTATGTCTGTGTGAAGCAATGACCTCGAGAGGAGGTCAAACGATCAATGTCCCAGATGGTTTTGAAGTCTTTTCTTTGGAGTCGTGAAGTCGTCTTCTTCTTTCTTCTGCTGGTTCCGGTCCATGCCGCACTTCAGTCAGATGAGCTGTAGGGAGGGAAGAGAGGACTCAGGGAGGTTTGAGTAACAGGACCCTTCGGGGCCTAACAAAATCGGTCGCTGTATTCGAATAGTTACGAATCTATTTTATATCAAACCCTTTAACGTTTTCCTTCTCTATCTTTCCTCCAAAGATTGAGCAAGCGAATTACAGCCAGTTCTTGTTAAACAACTTATGTAGCGAAGTCCCTTTATCGTATTGATATCATGTTTTACCATAAAAACAAAAAATACTGTATACGTTCATTTTGTATTAACACCAAATAAAATTTTTAAATGGCTGTCCGGAAAAATGAAAAATTCTAACATACGACGGTATTTTACTGAGGTTGGGATGTACGTAAAAAATGGTGGGATTGCTGGTTACCAAATAAGAATTGAAAAAGCACACGATATACTATAATATTGATGGAATTGAATAGATTGGAAAGTATCACAGGTTTATTGCACATTCTGGACCGTCGTTTGTTCACTCAGGCGCACCGCTAAGCTTGCCCAGACAAGACCGTCTAATAAATAAATTCTCTTCTAAACCCAACTGATAACTTCGCTTGATATTGGTTGTTTTCTTATTCACTTGACTTGAGACTCCAAAACGTTCTATAGGTTGATATTTCAGTTAGTTTATTTGTAACTCAAGAAATAATTGAAGTAGAATAAAAAAGGAAAATAACAAAACATTTAAATCTATAACGAATGAAAAAGTTTGACCCTCGTAGAACTGAAATCATTGTTATTGTTTTGACTTGGCTTAAGTCATTTAATGTCTAAGAATTAAACTAAAGTCATAAGAATTATGGATTTTGTTCTTTGAAAACAAATACTTGCGGCGAATACTATGGGCTCGGTGGTTTGAATTTGCCAGGAACTGGCCGGTAAGAGAGCGGTAAAATAGAGTCGATGGACATAACTTTGGACATGTGTTGCGATGCCCCAGGGTAGCCTGAATCAGGATTCTGAGTCTTTTATCAACCGGATTGATTTCGCTGATGATACGATGTCCATCCATATGATGTAAACATACGAATTATGAATATATATCGTTTTGTTTTAATTATCTGACAACCCTATTAGAACTGGAATGTTTTCGTAAGAATAAGTCCATAGTTAAGGAAAAATAAAGTACCTGTTGAATTGACTTATAACTGAAAACTTTGTGTATTTTTACGCATTACTGTAATAGCAGAATATCAACAAAACGGACATCTTGGTTTTACAAATAAAAATGGAACTTGTGCACATAACATTTGACCTTATTTAAATCTTCAGTATTTGGTGCCCACCTTTTTCACAGTTTTTGTCCCCCTGTACTGTTTTCTTTTTGGACGCAATCAATATAATTCATTGATCATGGCTGATCTATATACATTTTCACAACACCCGATTATTAGAATTCTATCAAGTAAATCCTAATTCACTTATTCTGATCCACAATTGGTTCTAATTTTCTTATTTCAATTTACTTGTAATCCCGTTTGTCAATATGAATAATATTAATGCAAGGGTCTGCAATAGCAACCAGCTGTCGGTTGGAATAATAAGGAATAGTAGAATTAGACCTTCGGTAGTTAAAAGCCAACTTATTGTGGGCATCAGTAAGTAGTAAGTAATAAATGGTCAATGCTCTTTTATTTAAAAAGAAAAAAATTGATATTACCGAATCTCGATCTTCAACGTTGTATGTTACTGGGTCCGTAACACAGCGTTGAGTACTTTTGAATGATTGCCAGGAGTGTCTTAGTAGTGGTTACATATGAATTTTATGATATTCGCTGATACATCTATTATATTTTTTTTAATGTTTTGTATTCTTTAAGCCACATCGAATTGACTATGCATTTTTTTTGCTGTTATAATTTGCCTATGTTGTCTATAAATGAATACAGATACTACAATATCTTCTTAAAAAATTCATTGCTGGGAAAATCACTATTGTGCTTGCATGAATGGTTTTATCATTTTCATATTACAATCTAAAATATTATTGTACAAGTGTGTAATATTGTCAATAAATTTTGCATATATATTTGCATGATGACCAGTCTTCCAAAAGGCACAGTATTCATTGTGTTTTCTAGGACGGTAAAAAGCCGTTGCGTGGTTGAAAAAAATCGCCATCAAACTTTGAGGGCTGCACATCTCCCCCATCCCAACGATCCCGATAGAGTGGATTTATTCGGAATTTATATTTTTTAGCGCACCGCGACGGGTGGCTTTACTCAGGGATTTATTCACAGAATAAAAGCTTGCACGACGTACCCCTGCCCGCCTCTCGCGCAGGGGTAGTTTTCGGGAAAATTGCATATCCGGCCGGCGGGGTTTACAACCCTTCCAGTGCCGCAGCGGGAAACGCGAAACCACGCCCGCGGGAATACCGAAAATTCGCTATGCTAAATAAATGTTTTAAGATGAGCCAAGGTGTTGTATTTTATGTTAAGCAGATGGGAATACCGGACTGCCGAGGTGTGTTTATCATACTTATTTAAAATATTACGATAAACGTGGCTTGGGTCCAGGCCCTTCTGCATAAACATTCGGCCCGAAATTGTTAAGTTTATTTTTTCTCACCTGTTGTCTTCAAAGTTTTTTTTATTTTGTAGAGCGAGTGTTGCCTATCAAAATTTATGACTTTTTTATTAAAATTATTCATTTATGCATTATAAAATATTCAAGAAGACGTACTTTTAAATGCTTTCAGAATTCGCTGAAAAAATTCATATGTATTCAAGGATCAGACTATTTGAAGATATTAGTACCAAAATACACTTATTTGCACAGTGAAATTTTATGAAAATCCATGTTATCTACAGATTTCTCTGCATAAAAGTTTCAATCAGCAGCAGTTGTACGTAATAACAACAATGTAATTATGTCTCATCACATATGTTTTTACGGAGGACTGCTCGTATGTCAGACGCTCGACCACTCTCTTCGGAGGGAGTAAGGAATATATAGCTAGTCGCGTGGTATCACTACTAACATCATTTCCCTGGGATGCAATTCCATTATTCAATATATTGCGAAAGCCACTCGGCTTTTTATAAATTTATTAAAATAAGTGTTTCTAAGTGAAATTATACTTTAAATAACCGCTTGTCTCTTGGCGGTTCTTGCATAAAGGAGATTTTTGGAGATAAATAACTCATTACACGACTATTAGCAATCCAACATATTTTGCCACAGCGGAGACGATATGTTATACAAAACTTGGAATGATTGTATCACTCAATTGCACTTTATTGACTTCGTACTGCCCAAATTAAATTGCGCTATTCTTTTCATTCATTTTACGACTTACTTAATTAGCAAATAACCTTAATTAATCTTGACCACATAGGCCTTTCAATTAATTTATTACTCCCACAATAGTTTTTGGATACGAAACAGAAATGTCATAAATTAACTTGTAAATATCTGACCCATTAACCTGAATTTGGCAATAAGCAATTTGACAGGCATAAATCTTGCGTGTGGCTTGTGCATACGATACTCCGAAAACGCATATTAAAGCCCTTCTTCTTGAAAAGGTTAGGTTAGGTTTGTGTATGTATATTTTTATCATTTAAATCGTTTGACCCATTGAATTCCACTTAATTATTTTTTTAGACAAATCATGCTTGCAGCATTAACGTACTGGCCTCGGGAATCTTATTTTAATATTATGCAACAGCCGTGTCTTTGGTATTTATTACCTATGTAAATTGTAAGGTTAGGTTATCTTTGTTTAAAACAAAGTAATTTCATCTGACCCATCAAAACGACATTTCAAAATATGCATTTGAAATGCTTAAATCGTGCACATATATATATATATGTATCTGTATTTGTGGGAGTAAATAGAGCATTCCGTATTGAAAATGTATAGCAATATTAGGTTACGATAGTTGAAATCGATTTTTTTACGTGTTTAAAAAATGTCTCTATGAAAGCGTGCTTTGCGATTTGGTGTCAAAATGCATTATATTTATAAAAATAAAACACCACTTTTTGGTGCTAATTCCACAATTTCATGTAAGGATTTAAAAATGGATAGTTACTTTAGGTTTGTTTTTGTTTGTTGTTTGTAATGCTATTTTTTTTAATAATAGGTAATAGATCAATTGATTTTTCAAAAAATCTTGACCCAAATATTTTATTGGATTGTCGTGTTTGCTTATGAGATTTTAAATATGTATATAAGAGCCTTCCCACGCGAAAGTGTTAAAACGTGTGCGCTTTAGAAATCGATTTAGTCAGTTGCAATTTTATTCTTCCCATAAGGAAGTGTATTATGGTAAACGAACATTTTTCAATAAAACCGATGGAAACTGAGAATTCCCAATGAAACTAACGATATATAAGATTCAGATATCCTTCTTTTTATTGGTATTTTATGTTGTAAGAAACCAAACCGATTTTTCCTCTTGGTGTTTTATATGTTACTTGTCAATAATAATAATTAAATTGGTAACTTACTTTTTTAATCAATTTATCGTGTTACCAAGTTTGACAAAAGGTTTGCATCTTTGAGAAGTTATGCAATACATACTTAATGTATAATAATAATTACTTTAAATCTTTATTAATCACAATAGAAAATTACTCTAGTCCTCATTATTGACTATTGGAAAAGGACTCACAGGGAGCATTGCTAATTGTTTCTTAGGTTGTAACTAATAGTGCAAATACAGTTTAGGGGGCGTCCATCTATCACGTCAGATGGTCTGATAGAATGTGATGATTTTGACGATGGGGAGGTTGGTCAGAGAAAATGTGACGTAAAAAAGTAAATTGGTATTTAAAATATCACTGCTACTTTTGGCATTACAACATTCGTGTCTAAAATGTTACGTAATTTTGAGAGGGGGATAAAAGGTTGTGTGACGAAATGTGACTATGAGGAGAGGGGAGTTAAAAATAGCCAAAATCGTCTGACTTTATATATGGACGGCCTCTTAGAGAGGGTTCTCAAGAATTTTTGTTTTTAAAATAATACCCATAAAGTTACCTGCATACCCAATTTCAAATATGATTTATATTTATTAATTGTCATTGTCATTACAGGAGGAAGGGATAACAATTTAATTTATATTAATGAAACTATTTATATTAGTCTCAATATCAAAAATAAATTAAATCAATACGTATTAATTAGAAAAAAACTATAACTACATTGTATCATTGGTGGATGCGTTATATTCTAATGAATAAATTAAAATACAATTTTAAACTGATTGATTTTTTTTCAATCGTAGGCGAGGGAGTATTTTATTTTCAATTTATTTCAATCAACTAAAATAAATGAACCCCATCGAAAATTAACTCACCCTCTTGATGATTGTGCATATTTCGCAGGATACGAGTATGCATTGATTTTCAAGTAACCGATTTAAAAATCAATTGTGAAGTACTAATCTCAATTCATCATTATCATCAGTTGTTGACTTCGATCAATTTTGGTATGAAGGTTTTGTTGATGTTTCTTTGATAGGAATTCTTATTTATACAATGTGATACAATTACATAAAATCTTGAAATTCACACGATAAACACATAGTGCATTGTTTCACTCGACAGGTAAACATTAAAACTTCTTAGCAAGTTAATAAACTAGATAATTATAGCAATCATTAAACGAATTTCACATACCAATATCTAAAAACCTTTCGAGCATAATAAAATGTGACAATTAATTAGCTGCATATTAAAATTACCACAAAACCCCAAAAACAAATATTTACATATGCTTTAAGACATCGACTGAGGGTGCTTGATGGAATTTCAATATTAAATTTGGATTATTGAGATTTTGTACTCTTCCATGTATTTTGTCACTAACGACCCGGACATAAAAACATGGGGGATCATAAATTATTTTATCAGGAAATTTTAGAAATTAATAGAGCGCAGTTAAACTCCTTACCAATCTTGAATGAGCAGCTGAACCTTCCTAATTCTCCGCTATTATATCCGATACGTTGAAACACCTAACAGATTTCACTAAATGTGGAATGATTGTATATATTTACCCATTCGTCGAATTACATCCCGTCAAAACCCACAATACTATTATAATTGTAAAATCACTGGTATTTCTAAAAGAAGTTGAAAAGCAGCAATCGCCTTCGGCAATTCGCTACTCTGTTAATATGGTGTTTACAAAATAAGGATTAGGTCGATTTCCGAAATTTTAACTCAGGTATCGGTGTGGCTCTCAGACGTATAATGTATTGCCTCGTAAATGATATTTGTCGCATTTGTATCTTCTATATAAGCGTTAGACACTGTTTACTGTCTCTCAGTTCGAGTCCATTCGTGTGCTCGAATGCCTGAAGATGCCGAAAGGCGAAACCCGGGTCGTTAGTGACAAAATACATGGAAGTGTACAAAATCTCAATAATCCAAATTTACATATGCCCCTTCCTGCAGTACTACTTCAGATTACAAAACTTTCGATGTATAATGAATGACTATTAACCATACAGCTTCCAAATAATTGTGAGAATTATTCTCTCTCTGCATATCTCCTCATTAACCTCCCATACTGAAGGTCTTCTTCTTCAGTCGTATTATTCACTGGTGAGGATCGTGACCTCTGCTTATCGCAATAACTCCCGTTTTCTTTGACGATCCTTCGTCACTCACTTCTACATTCTACTGCTCTGAGGGCCGTTGGTAAAGAGAGAGGCTTATGGCGTCCTTCACTTGGTCACTTCAGCGAGTTGGGGTCGTTCTGCCTTCGAACTTTCCTGTGACGACGAGCCTCTCAAGGTTGTCGATAGGCTTGCAGGCGATGTGGCCAAAAAAGCCAAATAGGCGTCTTATATAAACGGCCGAGAGTCTATCGTGGAATTGTAGCTCGTTCAGGATAGATGCGTTAGTGCGTTTGGCCGTCCTTGGTACACGGAGCTTTTGGAGTCCATTTATCCACGCCATAAAGTCCTATGGAGTAGACCAGCGATCGTACTAGACGCATTTTGGTGTGTCAGGTTATTTCCTTACTTTTCCACATTCTTTTCAGCCTATACATTGCGATCTTAGCCATCCTAATTCGTCACTGTAACACAGGTCATAGAAAATTCGATTGCTTACTATTGGCTCATTCCTAAGGTTTTCTAAAGAAGACGATATATAAAATTAGTTCTCGTCAGGCCATTTATTTTAAATCAATTTGTAGTCCATAAATTATGTGTTACATAGGTAGCGGACATAGCCAAATTAGTTGTGGAAACTGTTTAAACTTCTTCTAAATGCCAGGAATAATTATAACCGTCTATTAAGGACTGTGCTAGCCTTTTTTGATGATTCATATTCATGTTTAATTAATTGTAATTAATTGATTTTAAAATCATATTAAAATAACACAATGTTGTCTCCGAATCTTTCGTGGTAGTCCGAGTATTCCATTTACACAATTCGTAAATGTAAGCATTTTTATTAATCATGTTAAAAGTTTAAGACGTGGTTTGTCTCTGCTGTCTGTTATGTGATATGTTATTGATATACATGATCTGGTGGTCAATAAACATGCCTGGTTTGGACTCAGTAGGCACTATTAATAATATTATTCAGTAACTGCGCCATGTCGGCTTAAGTGGTTTATTGAGAGTTATTGTTTTACGTGCCACAGTCGTAGATAACTGTCGGTCATCGATACCATCATTAAAACAATGTTTATTCCATGACGAATAGTGCAGTCTTCAACACCATGTATCAAGGCTATTGGATTTGTTCCTCGTATATCTGTTTTGACAAAATTGATGTTTTTAAGAATTTTTCGAAAATGCATACACATAAATATTATTTAGTATATTAGTACTACAAAGGAAACACGTTGTGGTTTTTAAACGCTCTTTGGCAGATTTCATAAAATTTCTTACAACATCTATTATAGCTAGATGTGCATCCTTCTTTCCATTTAGCAGAGCCCATATCATTGAGCAGTAGCAAAGTATAAGAATGCTTATAAACTATGCAATAACAATTTACTACTTTGTTATTCCACTGCCTGTGTTAGTCAATGTGACACGTGTTTCGCATCCTTGACAAGTATTTTCAGAGATGCAATATCGCAGTGCTATTTATTGCGACATAGTTGATCTGAAGATGCTTCTCAAAGACATGAAACACGTGTCACGTTTAGTAACGCAACAAGTGGAATGACGGTGTTATTAATTTTAATTTTGTATTAAAAATGAATTTTCACAAAGCTGCCAAAAATCTATCAAATATACTTATAAACTATTATCAAAACTATAAATACTTGTATCTATTCAGAAGAACGGTGTGTGTCTGTTGTGTTTTAAGTTTTCCAGATTCGATTTACACCGTCCGTTACATGAAATCAAAAATGGTTTTCAATCATTGTTTTGATTGAGGTGTTCTGTAGCATCACTAATGCTGTTCTGCCGATGTAATATTACTGACCAAATTTACAGTACATCTTTGCCTGGTATTCTTTGCATAGAGTGCGGATGTTGCATAGCCAAGAGAATCTCTGTATATCTACGCCTCGACTACCATCTAAATATTTTTATTCGGACGATGGGATGTAGCTTAATTTCATAACAATAACTTGAAATAAATTATTAGTCAAGTATCTTGGATACTTCTTAAAAAATATACGTTAAAATTAGCTTGATAAAAATAAAAATAAGAGTAGTCAACCGCTGGTTGGTCAAATGATTTATTTGCTGGTCGCCACAATCGAATCAGTGACGTGGCGACGTCAATTGACGTTTCCTGAATGAAACAGAGCCCCCCTTGCGAGATTGTTGTGCACTGCACATGCACTAAATAACATAACTTACAATAATATATCACGCACATGTGTGCACGGACCAATTTAAATTGATTCAGTTTTTACGATAGTCGTAGAAGAAGGTTTCAATTAAAAGTAGCCACAGTTTTGAGAGCCAGAGAGGCATAACGGAATCATATATAGAAGGTTATTGAGAATTATAATTTATATTTGTATAATTTAAGACCGAGGGTGCTGCTTGATGGAATTTCAATAGATTCAATTAGATGTCGAAAGGTGAAACCCGGGTCGTTAATGAAGACATACGTAGAAATGCACAAAATCTCAACAATTCAAATTTAATATTTGTGTATATCAAATTTGGATTATTGAGATTTAGTACTTTTCCATGTATTTTGTCACTAACGACCCGGGTTTTGCCTTTCAGCATCTTCAGGCGTTCGAGCACACGAATGGACTTGAACTGACAGACAGTAAACAGTGTCTAACGTTTATATAGAAGATAGAAATACGACAAATATTATTTACGAGCTAAGATATTATACATCTGAGAGCCACACTGATACCTGAATTAAAATTTCGAGAATCGCCTTAATCCTTATTTTGTAAACACCACATTTACAGAGTGGCGAATTGCCGCTTTCCAACTTCTTATGGAATTACCAGTGATTTTACAATTATAATAGCATTGTGGGTTTCGACGGGATGCCATTCGACGAAAGGGTAAATATATACAATCATTCCACGTTTAGTGACATCTGTTGGGTGTTTCAACGTATAGGATATAATAACGGAGAATTAGGAAGGTTCATCTGCTCATTCAGTATGGCAAGGAATTTAACTGGGCTCTATTGATTTCCAAAATTTCTTGATAAAATAATTTATGATCCCCCATGTTTTTATGCAACAGTTTAACCCCATCAACCGCATTAAACGTATGGTTCTCCATTTGCAAGTGATTTGCGAATGTCGAAGTTTCTTTTTTTAATCTAAAGGCAGCTAAATGTTCTGATACCCTTATATCTAATGTACGTGTGGTTTTACCCACATATAAATGTTGGCAATCACTGCATTGTAATTTATAAATACCATGTCTTAAATTAAATTTGAATTTAAATTAAATATTCTTTCCGAGGATAGAGTCAGGGGATAGGAGTATTTGAAACATATTTTCCAAATTATTGGGCAATTAATTGTTGTGTTATATATCTTACGTCAAAAGAAACCACCCTTCAGACGTCGAAAATCAAAACCTGTACTATTTTCTTATAATGAATCAAAAAATAATATTGTGTCATACAATTTATAATACCGACTGAGGTGCTTGATATTTCAATATCAATATTTAATTGTTCAAATTTAGGACATTTTCATGTATGTCGTCACTAAGGATTGGGGTTTCGCTTTTCGGTATCTTCATGCATTCTAGTACACGAATGAAATCAGTTCGTTCAGTCGAGTTCATTCGTGTATGTACTCGAATTCGATTTTAACTGTGTTTAACTTTCTAAATGCAATATTTTTTAATTTATTCATTATTTTGCGCTTATTTGGAAAATAAAATTATTTATGATTTTAGTACTAATATATATTTCTTCTCCTTTCCCAGGTAAGCGCAACATGTAATCAATACGGAAAATAGTATTATAATCATATGTAGGTAAGATTATGCAATTTTTTCTCGTTCTTGTGATTTATTTATTATTTATTGCTTTGTAACGCTTTTTGTAGATCTGTTTTTTCAGTTATTTAAATAAATGGGATTTAAATTTCTCATAGTTAAAGACTAGTGAAAGACAGCTAAGTTAACATGCTATAACGAAACGTCTGATAGTATAACTATCTGATTGGTATTGAGTTAACATATCGTCGATGTTCTGGAAGAAAACACTAAATCGAACAAATGGCATATTGACTTGGTTATACGAAAATGTTCTTTATATCAAACTCTACTGTATGACAGAACACACTTATTTTTATAAATTATAATTAAAAACAGTTTTGTACAAACAAACAGAATGGAAAAACGTATGGCATTTTAAGGATTTAGCAAATTTCAAAGTCCGATTACTGAAAACTACTATTTTCCAGTTGATGTCTTCTTCCAAAACAACGACGATATGTGCATTGCTATTACCTCGTTAGCCATTTTGAAACTTCTCCTTGCAGTCAAATCCTATTTATTGAGTTGTTGCAGCTAGTTTACGACATGTTATCTCAATAAATGGATTAATCGTGTACCAAGAAGTAATATAATAATTCCCGAAATGTATTTCGAATATTTCATACTAGGATTTCATTATAAACCAATGCTGTATTTTTGACAGCCATTGTTAGACATAGAAAGAACTTGCTTCTTTAAATCTGTGCAATGCCTTAATATTTTTTTTATTTTTAAGAACTATATTAAATAAATGGTACCAAAAGTCATAAAAATGTTCCACTCGAAATTCACTGGAGCGGAATATGTGTTTTTGTTGGAAAAACGTTAATAAAAATTGAATTTATTGCTAGCTATTTTCAACCCCGTTTGGTATTGTGTTTTCTTCGGTATATTTTTTTAATTGAATATTTTACATACAGCCGTAATTAATCACTCGCTTGATATTTTTCCTCTCGTGCATGTTTCGTTTTATGATTAACCCTTTGAGAACTATTTTGATTTGTCACTTAATTTACAAATCGCAACCGGTAGACCCTGGATTCCTATTTTTAGCCGGATTAACCAAGTAATATATTTTTAGTCTGCTCGCTTAAATTTTGTACAATTATATTCATTTTTAGCATCTTATAACTGCAGATCTTGGCCTCACACAAAGTCCACTATTTTCTATTTTCTTGCATTTCTCGTTTCCCTGTTTACGATTCCATAAAACTGTGCAAAGATATATTTCAGCGACATACCAATGTAAGAACTATATAAAATTGTTTTTTCTTACGTCACATATTTTTTTATCAACTTACTTCTGTATTATTTATTTCTCATACCACCTTGAACAAGCACAAATATTTCAATTTATGGATTTGTATTTGGTATTCCTAAAAAATTAAACTCAATTTTCGTTGTTCTTATTCTATTAAGATCATGTTTTGTCTGGAGTCATTTTAAAATTCATCTACAAAATAAGGTTTCGATTGACATTTCCATTTGAAATTTAAAATGTTCTTATGAAATTTTTCAATTAAAAACTTTTAAAATACTATTTTCGTTTGGTATTAATTTGACTACTAATATCATTGTTTTTTTTAATTTCCATTCTAAAAAGTGAAATATGTGATCAGTGTAATAACCTAATAAATAGCCCTGAAAGAATTAGTAATCAGTTATTTCTAATTTTTTTTTAGCATAAGTATATTTTTTTTTTACATTTTTATAAGAGCTGAAAGGGTTTGAACACTTTTCCACTTTCCCGAGTTGTCGCTACAATTTTCTCTACCATTATTCAAATACGGTGGAAGGAGTGCTGCGATCTCGATATGAAAAATAGTGGAAAATGCACGAGACGTTCAGATTTGAACACTATATTGGAAAATTCAGCTGACAAAAATCATCGTCGTTATTGAACCAGTAAAATGATACTGTCATCGGTTAACAATCCTTTTACTGTTATTTTATGAAACTTTCAATCCCTTATAAAATAGATGAATAATGACCTATATAATCGAATAATGTCTTCATCCCTTTGTTATGCCTTCTAAGATTTATTGTTTCAATGGGATCTCTTTAAACCTCTCTGGTAATGTATGTTATCAGCCCAAGGAATCTTCTTTACGTGTACAGTATGATTTCGTATCTTTCGATCGATTTATTCATTGAAGCTTTACATGTATTTTTCCGTGTTTACTTTTAATGGTTTACTCCCTGACCCACCCTCGATATATTATAACCTCTCGTTTGTTTACATTTAGTTCAGCGTGATGCAGAAAAAGATTTCTGGAAATATTTTCGTAAACATTTTCATTGCGCGTGGATAAAATCAAAGGTCCATATTGTGTTTCTCCAACTCACTTAACTGTATATTAATTTTGCCCCAATTCCTCGACAACATAATTAATTCACACACTTTCAGCGGTGAATAAATAATTGTTTTGAGTATGCAAAAATATTGCATAGTTTATGGAAATTCTAGATAAAACTTTTGACAGCTACTACGCCTCGGAACTTTCCGGATATTTGCAATGTCGACAGTTCGCACGAATGAATATATAAAAAGATTATTTCCAAAAAAAAAAAAAACTTCATAATGTCACCTTTTAAAATACTCAAAACTTAAGTAGGATGCTAGTAAATACTAAATATAAAGTTAATAGTTTGAACCAAAGTGGTATTTATCTATTAAATTGTAATTCCTGCGAAGCTAGATATATCGGACAAACAGGAAGGTCTTTTAATATTAGAATCAAATCTAGCTATTGCTGAAAAAGGAGATGATTTGTCTACATTTGGTGACCATTTGTTTCTAAATAAACATACGTTTGACATAACAGAAAATTTCAAAATTCAGCACTTAAATAACAAATCTTTAAAATTAGATAAAATTAGAGATTTTAGAAATAAATAGATAATATATTTTTGCCCAATTCAAATTTATTGAATGAGCAAACCGTCTTTGCATATTCTCCTTTGTTATATCCGATTCATTAATTTGTTTATTGTTCATATTAATTACATACTTAATATTTGATTATTTTTAAATGGTTTACTAATTTTGTCTTGTCTTAGTTCATGAACCATCAGTTTTATATACCTTCATTTTTACACACAATTTTATATAAATAAGCCTATTATGTTTGTATTTTTATCAGTTGATAATGCTCGTGATGAGCGAAACCGGTCCTGATCATTTTAAATATGTGAAAGTAGTACAAATGAATTGTGTTTTATCACTTAGTAAACATAAATAACTTGTTTTCCGTAATTCAAAGTTGTTGACAATGCTTAATTATTGTATTCCGGAAAGATCTTGATAATATCAACTGTGGAATACGCACCTTAAATATTCACGTTTTCATTATTATAATATACATAAGTTTTATCTTATATTAATTATAGCTATTCTGATGTTGGTATAATATTTTTTTCTCTCTGTTACGAAGTATCGTCAGACTAAATGAATCCTAAAACAAGCATTAAGCATGGACATTATGAAAGCATAATTTTGATCTATACAAGCTGAATAAATATTTAGCAAATTAAAAGTTAGCGTGTGTTTGATTTTCTATCACATTAAAAAAATAATTCACTAATTAACATCACAAAGTTCTTGACTGGCAAATTTGTCATAATTCCGCTTTAATCTACATTAAAAACAACGCGTATTAAATAACAGCGTAATTTCGTCTCTTTATCGCGTAAAAGTAAAACACGGTTGATTATAACAGTTCATTTTCTGAAAATTTACATGCCAGCCTCGGTGGATTATTCCTGCTATCAACCAATTTCGTGTAATTGCCCCTGTAATTTTATACGAAAAACATCGGTTTAGTTTGATAACAGTCGACTCGCTATAGTCACGTTTATATTATGTTTTTCATACACGAATGTTATGATACAGCTTACACGCTAACATGAAACTGTCGAACATAAACGCATTTTTACCTCATTAAAGTGACCGGTCGACGGATCAATGGCTGGCGTGTCGAAGTTTTCTCTCAGGGTTTTCTTATTCGAGTTTGTTTTAAAAACATCCCTTCCGTATGGACTAACATGATGTAGTGGACAAGTTTACGGCTTAAGCTGTGGAAGCTCACAATTGGGGAAAATTCAATTCGAATTCAATGAAATACCTTTATTTTTATTTGACGTTTTTGTCGCAGTCTCGCTTATGTATAGTAAGTATTACCGACATTACTTGGCCTCCGCCGAATTTGGAACTAGAATTGTCAGTCTAGAATAAATTTCTCCAATTGCCATTTTATGCAAAATAAATATCTTGTCTACTTTTAATAACCGTCGCTAAAATATCAGTTTTGAAATTTATAGAAATTTCAGTTCTGGTTGACTATGGCAACATTCCTAACGCGTCGGTGGCACCCTCACTAGCGGCCAATTTAAATTGCTACATATAGGCGATGTTAAATGACCTATAACTCTATGTATCGAAAGTTTCAGTTCGTAACATTTCCTTTTTCTATGCCTGGTGGTAACAGAAAAAATATGTATTTTCATTTGAAATGTCAGAATTATGGGTAAAATATCGATTTTGGAATTTATTGAAATTTCATTTCTGTTTGAGTATGGCAATAACTATGTTAACTTTCTCGACTCGTAATAGATTTAAAAGGGAACGACGTTGCGCGTTGATGATAGTCACATTCATCTTTCTTAATCAATAACAGAAATATGAAAATCTGATATTTTTACTTATCTGTAGTCCTTAGAGACTGTGTCAACACACAATAAGAAACGTATGTACTGAGAGTAATATAATATATTCGCCAAACCATACGCAAAGTTGACGAAGCTTTTAGAAACTTGAACAACTTTAATGATTTAAATGTGTAAGTCTTAAATCTACCAAGAGCCCTCAATTGAAACAACTTTTTCTAGCTGTTTTTTTTCCATAACTCTTTAATTCTTTTCGTATATAACTGTCCAAACATGTTCCATTGTTTATATTCGGCGCTAAATTTGTCGTAAATCATATTATTAAATATAATGGATATGTTTGTTAAAAATTGAATGTAATTATTGAAATGAAATGTTCTAAAAATATTTAAGTATTCTGGTTTTATGGAAAACTCTTTCAAACAAGCGGTATAATTCATCGACTTTGTTCTTAAAAAAACGGAAAGCATTTTATGTATGTATATATTTTTACTACCGTTTTAATGAAGCTATTTGCTATATTCCTACCTTTTGATGAGAGAAAATTTCGATGAAAGAAACAAATGTCTATGTATTTTATTTACAGTTATGCAGCACAGGAAATCAACTCTGAAAATCTGACACAACTCGTTATTTTATAAATAATATACAGTTCTATAAATCATATCACGTTAATTTGTTATAATTACTACATATATTTCAAGACTATCACGCAAGTAAAATTCAAACTATATAGCAAAATAAAAATGTGATAAATATCCACCCCTGTACGTTCACTATTCACCGCCCCTGCAAACAAAGCCTTTCGGTCAAAACAAATTCGGTCCCCCCCTTCCGAAATTTAACGCCCCTCTGCCCCCATCACCTTTCACTAGAGCTCCTCTTGGGGGTGGATTTAATGACCTGTTTTAATCAAAGTTGTTGGAAAATTTCTCGAATTAACGAGCTAAACTAGTTTCGTTTTGGAAAGCTTTCATCATCGTAGTTATTATTAAAAGCTTATGGATTTTTTTTTTTTGAATTTTTACTTGACATACATTTTCTCTAAATATCTGACAATACATTTTTTTATTCACTCAATTTATCGGCTGGTATTATTCAATAATAAATAAGATAATAATTTATCATTTCAGCAAAAGGTATTTTAAAGATGACTAGTTTTTAGTTAGCACTTGGGTATGGGTACTGGGGTACTTTTTAGAACATGGGCTTAGCTCAAGGTATTGCATATCGGAGCCGGAATCATGGTCCAGACAGATATGAATGGCCAAAAATGAAAAATAATTGTTCGTGGTAAAAAAATTATAATTAATTAAAAGTGTAAAAAAGCCCACCAAATTAAGCGGTATTTTACTGTCTATAAAATAATGTATTCTAACAGCATTTTGTCAATTCTCAACATTTTTTCTACATATACAATCTTTCATAGCGAACAGTTTCCGCAGTAGTAACTGGTAACTTTGCACTATTATTATTTTTTAGACCATGTCCTACTTACTAGCACTCGCCTCGTCTTAAAAAATGATCACACCCTACTGTTGTTGGAATAGGAGAAACGAATATATTTCTAAGACAAACTTTATTTTTAAATGTTGTGGATCACTGGTATTTCAAAGGTTGTTTTCATTTGAGTAAATCACCTGAAACAATGTGTCGTAAATTAACAGTAATTACTGGCATTTAATTAGAACCTTAAGCCAAAATATTCCGTGAAAGAGGTCAAAGAAAACACTTAATAAATTAATTGTTTAATTACAAGGTCACACCGTGTCTAATATTTTTGAAAATTTGTTGAAGATATATATGTATTTTTACTTTAATTAATTATCTTGATTATTTTTTTCTTGCAATGATTTCATTATTATGATAACAGAATTTATATCAGGATTATTTATGGAGACAATCAACAGCCGAGTATTAAGGGAAATCATTTAAAGCTTAAATATAAGTAAATGAGTAACATGAAAAACTCCTTCTCCTTTTAAATTTTGTTAATTCTCGTGTTGAGTTCTTTTCTTCTCCTTTGCAGGTCACTAGAACCTTAAGAAAACAATATGTAAGCTACTTGCCCAACTCACCTTTATAAAGTCAGTAAGGGCGAATTTATGAGGGTAGAAGAGAACTAGATAAGTAGATGTTAGATTATCGGTTTCGTTTCGTCACTGAGTTAGGTAGGAAATGATAATAATGTCCTTAATGTATCCCCCATATAAATTATACTTATATTCGTCATTTTATATTACAATGATAAGAAAAGAATTAGTTTCTATACGATTAATTTAATACAGCTATTTCGCCGTAGCTAAGGGACACTGGGATAACCTGTGAGGAAGCAAAGACACAGTGAGACATAAAATCTTAGAGACACCGAGTGGTACCCATACGCTTTGAGTATCGAGAGGATTTTGTAAAAAAAATTGAGATCATGCTATCCATCTACAGTTTTGACGATAGAAATGTGATACTCTTGCGGAATCATTTTTTTTTGCTATCTTGCCTTTAGTATTATATCGAATTTGAATTGTTGATACTTTGTACATTTCTATGTTTTTTTGTCACATTTTCGGCATTCGAGTACACGAATAACTGAAAATACCGGAAGGCGAAACCCGTGTCGTTAGTGACGAAATACATGTAAATGTTTTAAAAAAATAAAATACAATTCTTTTACATGTTTATAATGATCGGAACCAGTTTCGCTCATCACGAGCATTATCAACTGATAAAAATACAAACATAACAGGGGTATTTATATAAAATTAAGTGTTAAAAATGAAGGTATACCTTCATTTAAAAGAGTTGGTTCATGAACTAAGACAAGAACTTACTGATCATCAAACAAATTAGACATAAACCAAATAAAATAGTCTACAATTGAAATGTTAAGAACCTCTTACAAATCAATAAATACTAATCTGAAATCACAAATATAGCTGCATTAAAAGTGTATTAACTTAGCAAAAAAATTTAATGGCATTACTGATGCATTAAGCAAATAGCAGATTGGGAAAATTTTAAAAAGAAATTCTTGAAATATTAACTATGTAATTAATATACAGCCATGGTAAGTGGAGAATGCAGAGCATCTAATAAATTTTTATTTCTGAATAACAAAAATTAAAGAGACTAGAATCAATTCTTACAAGTTAAATTATAAAAAACGAATTGGATATAACAAAGGAGAAGATTCAAAGACGGTTTGCTCATTCAATAAATTTGAATTTGGCAAAAATTTATTTCTAATATCTCTTGTTTATCTATGATATTGAAATTCCACCAAGCACCCTCAGTCGATGTCTTAAATTATTAGTATTATGTAATCGAGTGCTACCAAGTTAATACAAATTCATTGTCTTTTATTAAGTAACCACCGAATCCTTAAAAAAAAAATGTTTTGCATTTCACTCGAAAAACACCTAACCCCATTGAATCTGTGAATATTGTCAAACGGTCAATTCAATTTGTTGTGTAGAAAAAAATCACGTTCAAATATTAACGTTTCCCTATTTTCTTATCATTCCTTTGGTCCAATTTTCTCCGGCTGCTTTCAAACGAATCCGAAAGTTTTCCTCTTTCCATAAATTTGCCTAATTGTCGGGAAAGCGTGCGCGCTGAATGAAAAAAAAGAAAACAAATAACGAGGGAAGACGAAAAAATGTACGTATCTTTTATACATATTATTTGTGTAGAATAACTGAATACTGAGGAAGATTATGAAGTATGTATAGAAGACATTTTGTTTCTCTGTTCTGTTATCATTTAAATATTTTTTTTAGTTTTTGATTTGGGTATTAATGTAAGGAATTATTATTATCTCGAATGAATTTTCCGGTATCCAATATTAATAATAAGCCCTAATAGATTATCGGTTTTGCTCAGGTACGGGGTATTTTTAATTGATTATTTTTAAATGCGGAACGAAACCGATCCAAATCATTTTTTTAAATGCGATGGCCGCTCCCAATGCGGAGCATATATGTTCTCAGTTTTTTTGAAATAATTTTTTTGAAGTTTGTTGCTAACTTGCTATTATGTCGCGCAACCTCAAAGAAAAGAAGCATAAAATAAAAAAAAGGTTTTAATAACTGTGTTTTATTTTTATGAATGTAATCCTTTGCCACCAATAACTTTTAGGAAACAAGCAAAAACGGAAAAATATCGAAGCATTAAGTTCTAAAAGAATTATAGAATTTGTTTAATAGCTGTTTCGGTTTCTTACTAAGAACTAAGTTATATTTGTTGTCTTAGAACTAAGTTCTTTTAAAATGTTACTCCATCACAATGGAGTTCTAACAAGTTACTTAATTAAATCAACAACTTTCAAGGGATTCAATACAAATAGTGTCATATAATATGCCATCTAAACATTGTATTTGTTTTTCCACCGACGATTAACAGTATACAATATGATATTTATAAATGTGTATAGTAAGTCTTTCTTTTAATTAAAATCAAAAGTAGAAAGGGGTGTCTGCTACATACAGCAGTTGATGTCTGCGATGATTGCATAATATCATTTTAATACCCTCAATTATCCAGTCGAAATTAAATTGATTTTTCACAACAATGCAACACTCACCTATCACTTAACATTATGCACACCCGGTGCAAGGCTCTTTGAAGTACGGGGGTTTGAAATAATTAAGGGGTAGAAATAATTAGAGGGTTGAAAGTTTTAGTACTTGGTTGTTGTGCCTCGTCTGCAACCACGCCGCCGAGAGAAACGTCATGATTGCTACTGGAAGGACATTGCACTATTGACTACGTAATGAAAATGAATATTATCATTTGGGTTGGAATTTCCTTGATCCTTTCCTTCTATTAAGATCGATGGTGGTTCTTTTTGGATACTTTTTACTATTCAAATTTGGATTATTGAGATTTTGTACACTTCCATGTATTTTGTCACTAATGACCCGGGTTTCGCCTTTCGGCATCTTCAGGCATTCGAGCACACAGATGGACTCGAACTGAAAGACAGTAAACAGTGTCTAACGTTTACTGTCTGTCACTGTTAGACACTGTTTACTGTCTGTCAGTTCGAGTCCATTCGTGTGCTCGAATGCCTGAAGATGCCGAAAGGCGAAACCCGGGTCGTTAGTGACAAAATACATGGAAGTGTACAAAATCTTAATAATCCAAATTTGATATTGAAATTCCATCAAGCACCCTCAGTCGATGTCTTAAATTATATCTTTATTATTCATTAATTTGACTTGAAGCGGAATACTCGAAAATAGAAATGCTTTATGGAACTTACACAAACAAAGGTAAGTCCTATTAGAACTGAATAAATTATCATTGTATGCTATCATAATAGTGTAACACGCACTGATCTTTTTTGTGAATATTTGTTTGTTTTATTTGAAGTTTTGGAATGATCCAGAAAGGCCATCGGACGCTTTTACAATTGCAATTATAGGAGTTCAAGTACCTCGCCTGCCGACTATAAGTCGAAGTTAGAAAGCGGCCACCTCTCAATTACACTACGCCAAAAGAGTGGGTATATGAAAACAAAAATGAATTTTAATTTTGCAGCCAGTCTGTCCGAGTAGCCAGCGGTCGACGCCAAGCGCGTCGGCCGCCGCGCCGCATTGCTGTCGTTTTAAATTGGTTTTGTTGTCTTTGAAATGGTATCTAATGTTAAATTAAAAATCGTTTGTTTGTGCCAATTGTGTTAAAATTTAAATTTAAATTCATGTGTCAAACGTAAATGTAGTCTTAATTGTATGTTGTAGTGGTAACTTTTGTTTTGTAAAACCACTGCATTCTAAATAATAGAGATTAACCGAACCGAAGTGGCGTTTGTATTGAGACTCTCCATTTCAACCTGAATGCCGGTAACCAATCATTCGCCCCTCTTCGAGTGGGCTCTCTCAAGTTATAGCAAATAAATGCTACGCCAATCAAAAAAATGAATGGCATTTAATAAAACATTTTAATTGATCACTTTGTTATTCTACTGGTTGTCACTCAAGCAGTCCTCATCGTAAGATTAATAATATTATCAAATTCATAGATATTTTTTATGATTCATTTATATAGTCTAACGATCACTTATCGCAAGGAACAACCAGTTACACAGTGTTACTTGGAAAATTGATATAAAAATGTTTTCTATTATTTGAAGCATATGTTCATTTGAATATTTAATTGCCGGAATATAAGATGACGGATCGCCTAATTATCCATCATTTAAACAATTATATATATTTTCGTACAACACTAAACGTTGCTATTTTTCACTTCATTATTATTTAAATTATTTCTAACTTCCTTCCCTGACTGAAGTCAGGGTTGCCACTCGTCCCGGTTTGAACTTGACTGTCCCGAGTTCATCAAAAATATTCCAAATCCCGTAGTGCCTCTGAACATCTTAATCTGACAACAATTGTACACGAATAATGTAATTCCCCTGGTTGTATGTACCTGACCATTTGTGGTTCCTGTGAATGGTTTTTGTTAACGTTCTCATTTATATCTCTCCAAGTAGCAAAAACTACATGTGTGACCTGTATGTCTGTCTATCACAAGTACTTCTCAAACAGTGCACAGTAGTGAAGTGAAATCTGCAATGTCATTCTGGCTGCCATTTCTACGTCAGCTGTGCTGTTTTCAACTTTTAATATAATTATTAATTGGTCGACTATATTTAGTTGGTGTTACATGAGATACGGTCCACGGTAATATTGTCAACATTCAACTTCCAACATTAGTTTATATTAAAATAACGACATAACATCGCCAGCATCTAAATGCTATGGCCCTCAATCCCGGACGATGCTGGGTAACACATACTTCTTCGACTTCAAGTCACGTGTATAGTACTCAATGGTTTTCCAGGACGCTGGATCCCATCGGTCGGAAGATGAGTCAAGCAGGATTGAGGCGTTCCGGAGGGATCCACAGTATGTGACCCAGCCAGTTTTAATGTCTCTCCATGACCGCTGATGTAACAGGGCGCTGCCTGGCACGTTCCCTTAAATGATTATATTTCTTTCATTATTTTTTGGCATTCTAATTTGTTTATCATATGAACGTTTTAAATAATATCTGTCCCAATGTGATGAAAACCTGACAACCCTGTCAGCAGTTTAAGCATGATAGTAGGAACTCCCTGTTGTACAGTCACGATACCTGGCTGCATATCGCACTCCAATCTTTCCTACATAGTTTCAGACAGTCGAGGAAAGATTGGCTTTAAATAATTGCTCTAATTTTTCCTTCCCCACTTAATATGAGGGTGATTTTTGAATTCAAACAAATGAAACTTGAATCAAGTCGAAACGAAACAAGGTATCATGGTATATCACATGGCGTGACTATATTTCGCCGTATTGATTTGTTTTCGAATGAAAGTTAAATTAAGTTTTGTTAAAGAAATGATAGTGTATAGATACGGATTTAAAGATTATCAAAATAGTGCCATAGTATAATAGGTATTATACCCAACATAAATTCAGTTATTATTTGAATAAAAACACAAAGGAAAAACAATTTTCTTTATATTCTAAATTTATTATTGCATGTTTATAATGTTTTATCTTGATTTCATTAAAAAGTTGTTGAGAAGTGTTTTGTTAATTAAATCCAAATAGCAGCTAGACGTGTTTCCTCGGTTTTACAATAAAGAATTATAATGAAAGTACATTTTTACTAAAAAAAAATAGATTTTACTTTTCTTCGGTGTAACTTAAAAAAAATGTAAATATCGTTTACCAGCGAATTGTAACTTTAATTCATATCGGTGTAATCAAAGTCAGTCTAATGAAAATACCAAAAATATCTCATGAATTATGTTAAAAAAAATATAATATATGTAAAAAAATCTATCCTTTATTAGCTCTGACGATCAACCGTTCCTTGTAATTCTTTTGGGTCTGATGGAATATTTAAATAAATAACACACAATTTGTTTTGTTCTGCTTTCACATTTTTATGAAGATCAATACCGGTTTCGCTCATCAAGAGCATTATAAACTGATTATAACTGTTATGATGAGATAAAATATCAATGTGTTAAGTTCTACAAAATTTTATAAGGTAGTTGATAGCTATTTCGACGTTACGCCATCTTTTGACCTATGTTGTTTAGTCAGAATTCTGACGACTTAATAAAGTTTTGTAGAATTAAATACTTTGATATTTTATCATATTATAATGAAGTGATTAAATGCTAGTTCAATCAAAAACTTATATACTATAATATATTTTCCTTTTTTATTTTAATTTATATATCTGTAGGAAAACGAATAAATACGATTGTCGACACCGACGAGCTAACAACAGTGAACAAAACCTAAAATACCTACTTAACGCAGATATCGAAAGACCGAAGCGGGTGATAGACAGAACGTGATCGAACATAATTGAAGCCGCACTACTTAACTCTTCTGAAAAAGGCAACAATAGTTTCTCGAAGACGTCGAATGCAAAGTTGGCGGTAGATTCCAAAATGTTAAAATATCTGTAATATTTACATTCCAAAATATTATATCTTCCATAATATTATAAAACTAAACTAAATATTTTTTTTACAATAAATCTAGCACATTTATATATATGCTGCCAAATTTGATGTGTCTACTGGAGAAAGTACCAAAGATAATAGAAACTATTAAGCACGGTTGATAATGTTTCTTTATAAAATATATTTCGTTAGTCGTTAAACGACGGATAAATGTTATCCGTTGTTTTCGTCGAACTGTGGAAATAATAGAGCCGTATCACTTAAAGGAAAATCCGTAACGGTAAGTAGAAGCCTCCGAAAATAACGATTGTTTGTAAGGTTTTTGTTCGGCGCTTAATCGCTTCCATCCCCTAACGGATTTTGCACGCAACCGATGGGCGCTGGTTCTCGTCAACCAACGGCACAGGAGATACCAGCAGACTTTTTTTATCTTATGCTTATTTATCATCAAGATACAAGTCGGAATTATTTTTGGTAAAATGAATTCAGTAACCGTTACTTATGCATCATCTCAACACGTAGTAATTAATACGCTGTATTTTAACGTTGCTGCAACCAGTGATCGGTCAAGAATATTTGTTTAATGGGAAGTTAGTTATAGGAGTGAAAGAATTTTAATTGATCATTAGCCCATTCAAAAATGCAAGTATCAAACGGTTTGTTATTATTTTTATTTATTTTCAGTATTCACCATTGTTTAGTTAGTTATGTTTTTAAATGTATTAATTACATTTTGATTATAAGAAGAATCGCATTTTCAACATTAGTTGAACCAATATAAACACAAAAAAGGTGTATTTTCATTTTTTTTAATGAATTGCTTTCTTTAATATTATTGGCGTATTATGAAAAGCTGTAACGTAAAATATTTTATATTAAGAGCAATAATGAATTTATTCTAATTAATGAAGGCAGAAGCGCTACGAAAACGACAATGTGAGGAATATTTTAATTAATATTAAATCAATCCATTGCCAAAAAGGTGCATAGTCACTGTCTTAACTAGAAGATGCCCTATCATGTTCGTTTCACTTTGGCCGATACGAAATAAAAGTAGGCAATAAAAAAATAAAACAAATGAGTCATTGGTTTTAATTTTTTACGGAGGTGTGTGCTAGGCAGTGTTTTCCTCGAAACTCATTTACAATCGATATAATATATTAGATTGTATGCTTTATTTATGAACAAAGTTTACTTGAAATGTTTTTTATAAGTAAAAACAATTGGAAACTATGGTCTATTGTTTTTTTCGATTCTAACAATAAAAAACCGTTGGTGTTTCAACAATATATGTCATAAATTGAATATATTTATATAATATTAACTGTATTTATATATTTTTATGTTGCCGGTATCAATGAATATTTTAAATTAGTAACCGTACCCGTCATAGATAACGGTATTGAAATCGAAATACTGAATGTCTACAGTAGCTAGTACATCAGACCTGTGTGCATTGCGTAACATTTTATTGTATATACATCGCTGATGCTTAGGTCATCAGAAAATTTCATACGTATGTGATATGTGATAATAATAAAACGTCTACAGAGTAATCTGGGCTATTATATTTTAAATACAATATTATTTTGGCTTTTGTAACCTGGGCGGTAAGAGTTTCGTCAACATAGTTGATTTCCATAATTAACCGATCAAATGTTTTTCATGCAAATTGACATTTGATTTGAGATCTCTTATTTTCTCGTGTCTTTTCGTAATTATTCTTGAATTTATGTGTCCTAGAAGCGAAACACGTGCAGTTGTTTAATAAGCCAGTCCATATGAAATCAGTTTTCGTTAATAATTCAAATCAGTTTTATAACATCATGATCGAATTAACAGAAAATGTAATATCGGAGTCTTCGATATGGATTATCATTATTGGAATCAAATATTTTTAATAAGGATTTTATTACCTCAGTTGTTACTGATAAGGAAGTTTTTTTTCCTATCACTCTCAAGATCAGTGGTTTCCAAACGTATTACGCTCATGAACCTCTTATTAAAGCAAAAACCTTACCATGAACCCCCCCCCAAGTAAAATAATTACATAACTGCATAATAGAAAAATTATAAATTTAATTTTGATGTCTTGCATATAAATGGTGTTGTAAAAAGTGAAATATAAATAAAATATTTTGATATTTAAATTATGATAAGGTTCATAACTGCAGTTATTCCACGTTCTACTAAATAGGAAGACGGGAAAATAATCAACAGCCTCTGTACTGTGACCAATAATACAGGATATATTATGAAAATGATTTGTTTTTCCAACCAGAATTTGTGATATCCCTGTTCAAACGTTTGTGGATAATTCAATAAATTGCTTCTGTATTAGTATGGATTTGTGGGTCTGCTTGTAAACACCCAACAAATCGCTCCCAATTTTATGAGTTCAACTTATTATGGAAAATTGTCACTAATATTTTTTTATATTTAAACTTTCGCAGACCCCCGACGTTGTCTACTCCCCTCCTAATTATTTATAATTTGCCACCAACCCCCTCAGCGGTCACAAGGGCCCATGGGGGTACGTAGGAACCACTGTTCAAGATGCATCTCCAATAGACGAAACTCGTATCAAGCCAGGCTAGCAGTTTGAATGAAAATAAATGTCCCCAACTTCTCTACAAATGATTTGAAGTTTGTCTTATTTAATTCATTCAAACGGGGAATCATTTTTCTAGATTTAATTGATGCATTTTTGTTTAACTCATATAAAAGATGTTTTAAATAATATACTATGTAGTAAATCTTAAATGAAAAAGCTCTACGTGACTATAAAGAATGTACAATAGATGAAAGCTTTTAGTAACTTTTGAAAGCTTCAATCAATTACTATTTCTGCTTTTGATTAAGCTAATATAAAAAATAGTTTTATCATAAAAAAGTATCGTTAATAAAAATGGATGTCATTTTTTATATAAATACCACCGCCATCTTAAGAATTCCAATAATATCGAATCGTTCCTTTTAATCCATGTTTTTACGAATCATGTTTTAGTACCGTTTTTACTCCCTAACTCCCCAAACCTTTTCGAAGCTATAAACCGATTTTATTATTATGAAACATTAATTTTCCTCCCTTGAAATAATTCGTTTCTTTCATTTGTAATAGTATTTTTCGTTTCTTATGCGTATTTTACGTGGGATATAGCTTTTATACTTTCTTGCCGTTAGAAAAATGCGATTTCTTTTTTTTCCTTTCACTTGAAAAGAAATCCAAAAGCTATTATCATTATATTCGTACGATTTTGCTTTTTTGTACGAGAAAATTGACTTGGCGCATTCTTCTATGTTCTTTTAAGTATGTTCATTCGACCGTGAACATTATTACTGTGACATACATGACTACGAATATGCCGTAATAGTTTTATATGTGATAATCTAATTCTACTGGTAATTTTTTAACATTACCCGTTTTGGCTAGCCATTATGGCTTCGGTTAATGTAGTGTTAATACACATTATTTAACTGCTTTCTGTGAAGACAACTTTCTTACATTATTCAAAACTAGAAATATTCAATCGAAAGTAGATGACTATATTAAACTGGCCATGGTCAATTCGCTGCCAGTTTGCCCCGGTTAGTAGATAGTCCACTATGTAAATGCGGCAATATGATTCAGGATGCTGATCACATCCTTTGGGAATGTCCAGGCATGGACAATGAACGGGAAATATCAGTCGAATCTCTCGATCATGTCGACTTGGTTGCATCTCTGACAAATTACAAGGCATTTACATAGTGGATAACATGTGAGAAGACCCGAATCGAAGAGAGGCGAATGGCTGGCAAACGACGTCCTGGAAGGGCTGGGATCTCAAACAAACACCATTTCAAATCCGGTTCAACACTTATTTATTTTTAATCAAAGATGCAGTGGTTTAAAATACAAAAAAATATTCTTAACACACAAAATTGAATCTACATTTACGTAACAACTGACTTTACTTTAAGTTATAATGCAAGTGACATGACAAACGATTTTAAATTAAGTCCAATTTCAAAACAAACACAAACAATCCACAACGTCAACGGCGCCGACAGCTCCCCTCCACGCGAAGGCTGTTAATCGACTCCCAACACATAAAATCAAAAGGACTCACGCACAATCGGAGCCACCGCTTTCCGTGAAAAATGGCGAACGTGCCCGCCGGCTATTGACTGAACCACTCACGACAAGAGTTGGTCGACTTCAAGGAATCATTGTTATTAACGCTGTGCGTTTTCAGTTATGGACCCTAATAAAACTTAAAATTAACAAAAAAACCAGGTTGTGTCACATGATTAACAATATTATTTAAAACTTACTTCCTGCACATCAGAGTGCATGCAACCAAGTCTGAAGTATTTCTCCTCGGACATTCCTGGCAAACATTTGAAACACGCATAACTTTATTGCCCTGCGGAATACACCATCTAAGAGTGTAAAGCGGGTGGTGATTAGTACAACGTTGAGTACCCCAGAGCATTTAAATATCTAAAGTGGATACATTGTCTAGAGTAAAAATAAGTATTTAGTTGTACAACAATTGTATATATTACAATAATTGATAGGTATTGTGCCACCAAATCTTTGTCAAACTATAATAACTATGTAATCATTATCAATGGTCATATTACCATACTCATCGACAGACATTGATTATAATTTTTGATTGAATGTTTGCTATTTGTCTCATTTACGGGAATAAAATAATTGGTCCGTTTTCTCAGACCGTTCAAAAAGAGGATCGGGTGTATTATGTTCTATACGACATTTGAAAGCAAATAATGAATATTACTCTTCGTTTTATATAATATTTTATTCATTTAAGGCTTGGCGGTAGATACAAAAAAAGTCGAAAACAATTTTTATGGCGTATATAAGATTAAATATTATACAAAAATATTAAACTACGCCACCCATCAACGTTATTAGCTTAATAAAATTGAGCGCAAAGTATGATATAACTCAATATGTCACAACACGGTTGTGTTTCCATTACATACACGTTTCCTGAAACCGGATATCACGCCCCAGTCCTTAAGGATCCCTGCTAATGCACCACCGGCCTCCCAACTCCCAGCTGGTAATCCAATACCTAGACGTGAAAGGAATTGATGTCTTTATTTCCAAGATGTGGCGTTCACAGCCGCGAAGCAACTTGAAAAAGATCTATGAATAGAGGCAATGCTCATTCTGTTGTACGATTTCTACTATATATTATGGAAAAATCTAGTTTCTATACTACATTGGGAAGATAAATTGGCCTATTCAAAACTATAGTGTACATTTCTTCAAACTGTTTGCAATTTCATTGAATTCTTCAATAAATTTTACAACGTGCAACAAATGTGGATTTCTCGAATACGCAAGTAAATGGTGATGACTGTCAATTCGTGGTGGAAATATAATAAATTAATGTTATAAACATAAAATAATGTTTGAATTATTGAATATTTAAAAAATGCCGAGTTCGTTGTGCTGTGGTTAATTTTGTTTGCTTCGGTTACGGTGCTCACGGGCTCGAATCCCATTAAGACGATTTAATAAATTGATATATTGAATTCTTTTCAAAGGTATGGATTTTTTAAATGTCTAAAAATTCCCTCCCACCCATCCGAACTTAATAACAGGGAATAGTGTAAGCGATTAGCTATCCGCTGGTCCTGTCTTTGACATATTATTTCATCCATACGCTTTTCTAAAAGGAAAGGTAGAGAAACTGTGGAAAAACAGTTTTCGTTTGAAAATTTCTGTTGACAGATCTCCATTAGGAGTCCATGTACTCTACATTCGAAGAGAACATGGTTAAATGTTTATGTTATATATTATCTCGTCGTCACCTTCCATTTCCAAGCATATTTTTTTATTTTATACGGTACTTATCATTAATACTGTAATTGTAATCTAGATATAGTATAAAAAAGGTTATTTAATACAGAATATAAGTGATGTGATCCTCAATTTGGAGCCCACCTCTGGGAATGCATTGCCCAACGTTTTAAACAATCAGAAAATTATATGATAATTATTTATGCGAATCGTGACTGTCTAAAACAGACATTTTTTTTTTAATTTTTTTCCATATCCGCCCTAATGTGGAGCACATGGTGTCCTAATAGAAGCATCTTAACAGATTTTTTTATGACAACTGTTTGTTAAACCTCAACCTCTCTTTATAGAAGAGAGTAGGGATAGAAGGATAGGACTAGGACAGGACTAGTGGTTAGCGAATCGCTCTCGCTACGCCTCGTGAGGATGGAATGGGTGGGTGAGGAGAGAGTTTTAGACAACACAAACACTCTGACTACGAACAGAAATCCATAAGTCGATTGAAATATCAGTTTATGAAAACTGTCCACAACGGGAATTGAACCCAAGACATCCATAGTCGTAGCCCACGACGCTACCAACTGGGTTGGAAGACATCATGTATACCCTGCCTTCAGATATCAATTGATAAAACCCTTTTAAACGCAGGGATCCAAAACGTAATCAGTTAGCCGCAACGATCAGAAAATAAATTATTAATTTAATAACCATTATTTTTTTAAATAAAACACAATTTGTTAGTGCACTAGTTTCATAAGTTTATAATGATATTCAAGTTTATCATAATAGTACCTTTCCACCAAGAATTGTCAGTTAACACCTTAAAAATGAAACATGGATTGTAGCATAATGTAAATGTATCGGTGACATGTTTTTCACGAATGTTTTCACGCGTTGTTTCATCGCCGTTGAAAAACATTTAAACTACATCTCAACAAGCTATGAACTCAGTAAAATGTCAAAGATCAAATGAGATGAACATTAAATTTCATTTAACAATTATTGAGGTTTGAATATTATGAAGCTGTGAGTACATTATCTTGGTCTGACACAGCCTATCAATTCACAGTATTCTTACAAAATGTTCTCGCAACTTTGTAAATGATGAGAAATATATAATTTATAAAACCATTCTGATTTATACCCTTTTTAAATGGTCGTAAACAAAATACTTGTGTCGACCCTTTGTGACCAACATATTTGTAGGCCTTTTATCAAAAGTAGATCTATCGATCGTCCTGATCGTTACTCAACATCTCCAAACAGCCCATATTGAGATAATGAGGGAATCAATATTCAAATAGTCACCACAAATCAAATATTATTGAGTTTTATATATTTTGTAAAAATATGTTTTACATTTAGGTACATTCCCAGTATAGTCAGTAGAAGGCTATCTGCCTTAATTTTTTATGGCATTTTTGATTAATTCGATTACTGAAACAGATTACATAACTATGAGTGTATATTTAATTCCATTTTTATGGTGTGGACTAACTGATGAACTGGAAGATCGATATAATAGCAAGAACAGATTGAAGGATTTACTAATTGATTTAATATATCGCATATATAAATTCATTCAATTCATCAAACATTTAGGTACTTTCCGAATAGAAAGATATTTAGAAATATACTTTTACTGATTATGGAATTTCTACATTTTTTTAAATTCATTATAAACTAATCTGGTTTCGCATTTTTGAGTTATCTAAAGACTACATCACTTTTAATGTGTTGATGCTCAGTTGAAAATGCTCGTGATGAGCGAAACCAGTCCTGGCTATTATTATTTTTTTATATGTCCGCTCCGAATGTGGGGCATATAGTATTCTAATGGAGGTATCTTAATAGAATTTTTCTATGAGAACTGCTTATTACTCGGTTGCTCAAACTCTCTTCTTTCGAAGAGAGTAAGGACAGAGAGATACTGCTAGGACAGGACTATTGGTTAGCTAATCGCTCTCGCTACACCTCGGGAAGATCGGATTGGTGGGAGGGAGTTTTCGACATCACAAACACTCAGACTACGAACAGAAATCCATAAATCCATTGAAAGATCAATTTATGAAAACCATCCGCACCGGGAATTGAACCCGCGACATCCGTAACTGTAGCCAACGACGTTACCAACTGCGCCACAGACGCCGACCGAAAAGATCATTATAAAAATGTGGAAATAGTACAAACAAATTGTGTTTTATTTTTGAAATATAACTGCATCTTTAACTCAAATTTCATTGGAGTAGTCTGACCAGCTGGACGATCGATAATTTTTACCTAATTTTTGCTTTTGTATTTTATTCATTGCGATGGTACCTGCCGAATTTTAACACTAAATAGTACGACCGTATTGCAATATGAACTAATTAAACCAACGTCTGCGACAATAGGGTATTTTTTTATTCATGACACATCTTTATATATATTTATTAATCAAGACTATAATATACGTGCGAATAATTAGTAAATGTAAAGAAATGTGTATATATACAGAATTATAAAATTATTGCTGGCCCAGTTCTTGAAAGATGATAGTGAAACATTTGTGATTTTAACTACACTGTATTGCTTTCAGGGGTCATTTGATCGTAAATTGGAACTGGAGGTCCGTTCCGGTCGGTCACATAAATTAACCACTTTCAAAAGCGGATTAGTTCCATAGAAAATTGCGAAGAAATTCAATATTATAAAATTGTTTTGATGCGCACATTTTTTTGATTTGATTTTTAAATCTACCTTTATATTTTTTAAACGTTACAACAGTGTCCAAATATATGTGTAATATACCAAATCGAAATAGGCTTAATACGTTTTTTACGAGTTACCGGTTAGTTCCGCTCCCAATGTGGAGCATATGGACTCCTAATGGAGGTATCTTAACAGAAGTTTTCTACGAGAACTGCTTGTTACTCAGTTGCTCAACCTCTCGTTTTCGACGAGAGTAGGAATAAAACGATATTGCTACCACAGGACTAGTGGTTAGCTTATCGCTCTCGATACGCCGTTTTTAGAATCGGATGGGTGGGAGGGAATTTTAGACATCATACAAATTCATGCCTACCAACAGAAATCCATAAATCGATTGAAAAATCAATTTATGAAACTGACCGTACCGGGAATTAAACCTGAGAAATCCGTAACGGTAGCCAGCAACGTCGAGCATTCCGCTACAGACCTGACTTGTTTTCATATACTCACAACTTTTAAGTTTTAACATATTACGAAGTATTATAATATTTGCTAATTGATTTATTTTCAGTGAGAGGGTAGGATGGTAGGGTTAAAATCTACTTTTGTATATGAAAATCTCTAAATAGAAATATATTTTTGTAAGAAAAAAGTAGCGTCGCTGGCTACGGCTACGGATGTCTCGGGTTCGATTCCCGGTGCGGACGGTTTTCATAGATTGACCTTTCAATCGATTTATGGATTTCTGTTCGTAGTCTGAGTCCTCCCTCCCACCCATCCCATCCTCGCGGGGCGTAGCGAGAGCGATTAGCTAATCACTAGTCCTGTCCTAGCCCTATCCTTCTATCCCTACTCTCTTCGAAAAAAGAGAGGTTGAGCATTGAGTAACAAGCAGTTCTCGTAGAAAAATTCTGTTAAGATACCTCCATTAGGAGACCATATGCTCCACATTGGGAGCGGACATGGAACAAAAAAAAATCTTTCAAGTAGTAAATTCTGTTAGGTTTCAGTCCTTTCCCGTACGCTTGAGATCTCTTATCCCCGAAATTTTCAGTCATTTATATTTTTTAATTTATATCCAAAAGTATGAATGCATAATATGTTCTTTTAGGTCCTTACCTTTTTACCTTGGCAACCACTTCGTCCTGCTGACGAGAGGTAGCAATTATTGGCTATCAAACCGTCCTGTTGGATTGCTCTGTTTGGCTTCCATATGTTCCATATTTGGAGCGGGCGTGAATTCGAAATATTGGGAAGTCTAATCATTTTCGAGAAATATTTCTGAAAGTGAGTGATTTTGGAACCCAGCCATTTCCCATTATGGCAGACAAACTCCCGTTATGATTATTATTCATACATCTGTGGACAGATTCAGTGAATTAGTAATTATTTATTATTGAAATTTAAATGGCTGAGCAAGTCACATTTTCTTTTTTTTGTCTTTCTATCTTTTATGTTATTAAGCGCAATGTGGTTAAAAGATCGAACCCGTGCAGCTCTGCATCGGGACAAGAACATGAGGAGTAAATTCGTTTTTTTTTTTTAATCGTTATTGCGTTACGGAAGGCGACCGTGATACAGCGGCTGATACACATAACCGGTGGAGGTGGGGCAACCAACTTGTATTGAAATTTTATACTGGGTAATTTAAATTATAATACTTCAAATTCGAATTGTTGAAAATTTATAATTTCCAGGTATTTCGTCACTAACGACCCGAGTTTCGCCTTTCGGCATCAGTCATCTCGCCATTGGGCATCACGGCATCTAACAGTTCGAGTTGGTTCTTGTGCTCGAACGCCTGAAGATGCCGAAAGGCGAAACCCGCGTCGTTAGCAACGAAATACATGGAAATATACAAAATTTAAGCAATTAAAATTCGATATAATTTAAGACATCGACTGAGGGTGCTTGATGGAGTTTCAATATCAAATTTGGATTATTGAGATTTGTACACTTCCATGTACTTTGTCACTAACGACCCAGGTTTCGCCTTCGATTCTGACGAATGGACGGTCAGTTGGAGTCCATTCGTGCGTTCGAATGCCTGAAGATGCCGAAAGGCGAAAGGGTCGTTAGTAACGAAATACATGGAAATATACAAAATATAAACAATTAATATTTGATATAATTTAAGACATCATTTGTGTGCTCGAATGCCTGAAGTTGCCGAAAGGCGAAACCCGGGTCGTTAGTGACAAAATACATGGAACTGTACAAAATCTCAATAATCCAAATTTGAAATTAATATTTGATATTGAAATTCCATCAAGCACCTTCAGTCGACATGTTAAATTATATTATACCTTAGTTTAGTAAAGCGCTCAAGTACACCATTACCTTAACAACCGTGCCTACATCAAGTATGTACCTATATGATTATGCTAAAAATATGATTCATATAATATACAACTAAAGATAATCATTTTTTCCGAATAATATTTTAGTTGGATCGATTTTTTCTCGCGCATATTTGACATGTGAATGAGATATAACGTTTACGAACATACGTAAAATTTGACCTCTGTCACGATCCATAACGCGTTATGTGGCCATATTTTAAAAGCTTTCTTTGAAAACTGGACCATGGAGTCATAATATGAGTTTATCGTTTATTTTGAATAGCTTACTTGGTACAAGAGCGTGGTGAAATTTATGTGCTTCTTTTGTTACAATTTTTATTCGCTTTTATTAGACCAGGTAAATAAAAATACATGTTCAACAGGTGGCCTTTGTGGACGTTTCAATTGAATTGCAATTCGAGAAGAAGTGACATAATTTATATACCAGTTCTTATTTAATATTAACATACAAACATGTGTTTGATTATTTATTGTTTATGATAGATCTGGCACAGATATAAGCATAGTCTATATTCTAGTAAACAGGTGGGTAAGGCATTTAAAAATTATATTATAACTCACTTTCTGTGTGAGATAGTTCGTTCTTCTTCGTGGAGCAGAATTCTGTGTCACCAGTCAATCGCGTTACTTCCTGTAATATCATGACTGCTTCCTTCAGTTTCACCGAGTTCGTCTTATCAATAGTACCCGACAGTTATCTAGGACGCCGGAATCTCACTCGTTGGGAGAAGAGGCAAGCAGGATTAAGGATCTCCGGAGGCATCCATACCACGTGGCTTATCAAAATCCAACGTCTTTCCAAGACCGCTGAAGTAACAGGGCTCTACCGGTTTCATTATGCAATATCTGAATTCTTCGTGAAATCAAACCACCTCACATCCAATATCCGACGCAAGCATTTATTCTCGAATCTCGATAAAAGGATTTTCTGAGTCTTTGCCAATGCCACGATATTCATGCACCACTGTAAAATGCGAGTATTGGCCATATGGCATTTTGTTCAAACCTTTCCATTTAATAAAAATTAGTGATAATTACGATATACTGTTTCACAGTTAAATATAATTATATGAGAGAGTAGGAAATAATAAAGTCCGCTCGCTCGAGGGGAAGGTGGAGGACCGGAGAAGCGGGCGAAGAGAGCGTCAACACACTTCGACAGCCCCGCGTCCGGCGTGAAGACAAAGGATAATTCACAGCTTCCTTCGTCTTCCATTAAAACCCGGTCGTATTCAGTATACTTTCTCTTTAAATGCAGTTAGTTTACACTTATAAATTCCTCGAAGACAGTTACACAAACTGATTTTCAATTTAAAACTCTGTAAGTGGTTTTATGATAGGATCGTAAATCTCGGACTAGGTCGCCGCTTCGTCGGCCAACGACTCCCCCGGAGAAGGCCGAGAGGCGAGTCTTTCTTTTCCTAAGCAGCGCAAGCTTTTTGCTTACTTCTAACGGTAAACAAATAACGGTAACCAAACAAATATGACAAATTATTTTTGAATGCCTTAGGAGAGATATTACATATTAAATTTGCATTAATAGAAAGAGTCTGCAGATTGGTTTTGAAAACCCCTGTCCACCCCATAAGTACGGGCGGTGTCATATATTGGAATATGAGTCAACACCAATTCGGTCTTTTGCGTTCTTGTTGTAAATGTTCGCGATGAATGAAACCAATCCTGATTATGGAATTATTAAAAAGAAATATAATGTGTTTTTATGTTATTCTCTTTGTAATTATTTATTTTTGACTGTTATGAGAAAATGTTATCAATATTATTACTCTGATTTCTGTTACAGACAGTCCATATTTGGATGAAAAAAAAGACACAAGTTTGTTGATAAAAATCACAATCAATAAAAAGGTTAAGTCGACTTATTCAGTTGTGTATTTTATTGCCAGCAAGAAAAGGCATTTGGATTTCTTTTACGGGTTTTCCGTTCAGTTAAATGATAAGGCTAAAAAAAACCCGCGTCGGCGTTGGCTGGGTAATCGATATATTTTCTCCGAAGGTGCTCAATGAATCTTGACGTCTAAAAGACTATGAATATCTTTAGCTCGACTTTACGATGTCTTTATCTTACATAGTTAAGGTTATTGCATAGATGTTCAACCTTTTTAATGGCAAGTCTGGAAACATGACGCATGTCATGGGAATATTAACTCTGATTAACACGATTTAGTTACGCAACAACTATAAAAGTTTTTATTGACTACGCATAACTAAAAGAGCAAAGTTTTGGTGCGGAAACCTTACCTTTGGGGACCATTAATTGAAAGAATAATATTTTTTAAATAATTTTTTTTTTCTTATTAATCCTTGGTAGAATGATATTATAATTTAAAGATACGTATTGATATAAAGAAAACTTTACTATACAATTAAATTTTATAACATGATTATTCCACTGGGTGTGTTACTAAATGTGTTATTTATTTCTATGTTTAACAACAATTCTAATTTTAAACTTTAAAATGAAGGTTGGGTACGTTATATATTTCTTTCTACTGGACGTGAGAAGGGGAGAGGGTTAAACACAAAATAAACGTTATTCGTATATTTAAAAATAAATAATTAGTACTTTTCCAAAATTTTAATATTATATACTTCTTCTGAGCTTTAAAATCGAAGTTCAATTAAAATTCGTTCAGTTATTAATTTTCCACTGAAAATGGACATACATAACCGTATTTACACCTAAGTGGTGCATATGGACTCATAATGAAGCATTTTATATATCGACGGTTGTTTGGCCAGTTGATGTAACCCTCAAAATTGAAATTGCTCAGGAGAGAGTAAAAACTGTTTTTATCGATAATATTATATGGTGAATTGCGTTATGAATCTTTGAAATGCACTCTTGTAAATTATTATGTTTGCACATACGGGGTTATACGTAGGTAGTGTCGATATAATAATGGTTTATATCAAGTGAACGGGTCAGAATTTTTAATTCTAAAACCAAATTAAAATGTTTCGCTTCCAAAAAGTGGTCAATTTATTTTTCTAATTTACGTCATTTTGTCGAAACCAGCTCTGTCGTCTTTAAAATGAGATCATTAACTCATTTTCGTATTTTTTGAGGGCTACATCATCAATTGGCCAAAATGACATCGATATAACTGTTTGTAAGTCTCTCTAAAGAGACGGTAGGTATACATCGAATAAATGGGGTTAAAAAAATGTCTTGATCTCTCTACGTCCCTCGAGTTAAGTTTATTAAATGAAATGAACGCATCAAGCATCATAGCCATACCATTAAAAACAAAAACATAAAAAAGTCAATTCACGAAAGTGTTATAAATATTTAAAGATAATTGGTTTCTCTTCAACATATTATGTGTCATCAATTATGATAAAATAACCATTCAATGTTTATGAGTGTATAATACTATATAATAAGTAATGTTAATGACCGTTAAATGGAACTTACGTCTTTAAGAGAAAAAATCGCACTCGAATCACAGATTTTTTCTTAACGTCGAAGTAAATAAAATGTTGCCCACGCCTTTTCTATTAGAGTCAAATCTATTACATGCTTTTACATTGAGACAGATGATATCAAATTCTATTAAATTTATATCTTTATTGATATTTTACTGCGGTAGGTATGGCAGATAACTCTATTGTTTATCACTTTTGATAATATTTATGAAAACATAAAAATGCTTCAAATGTCTTAAAATATTTACATACTTGAATATTAAGCAATAAATACATCAATATGTATTATGTTAATTCTCGAATTACTCAATCAAAACTTACTTTACTCGTATATAAAGTCCGTAATATTCATATTTGTAGTAAACGTCTTAAAAGGTGTAATAAAGATAAATTTTAAATTGATTTGTTTACCAAAACTGCATGTTTTTTTTTTTATTGAAATAATAAATAAATATAATTATGAGATATCGAATAATACTTTACAGCGTTTATCTGAAATTGTTGAACTCGGTGTAACGTCTGACTCTTCTTTCACATACTAATTCCATTGCAATGCGTGCTAGCAAACTTCTTGGGTTTATAGTTAGGCAAAGTAAACCATTCGAAAACCTAACTGTGTTTCACACTCTATACATTCCTTGGTTCTCAGTACGCTTGAATATAGATCTATAATCTGGAGTCCATATGAAAATTCCTACAAGTTGAAATTGGAGCTAGTTCATAAGAAATTTCTATGATATTTCTATTTCAAAAAAATTTAATATTTTCCCTTTAATAGTTCCCTAAAACAGTACTACCCAACCAAATTTCTTTTAGGAATGCTATCTTTTCACTCTCTTGAAGCACGAACATCGTTTTCGATTCTAAAACATTTCTCTTCTTCTTCGGGGACGAGTTTATAATCCTGAAATTCTCATGACTATTAATTTACATGCTCCCAATTGTTATCTACATGGCTGAAACCATATCCAGACAATTTTTATTCTTAAAACTTTTTCTTCGCGTCGGTCATTCGAGTTACCAGTTGCAAGAGATTCGGATGATTAATGCACAGCCTATAGAGCTGGATATTTTCAATTCAGATATGTTCACTAAATATTTCTTCCTTGTAAATTAAAATTGTCTTGTTTTTTTTGTATTTAATAATTTAAAAAATGTTTTTATTAGTATCATTGTTTTCAATAATTATTATTATTGTTACTGTTATTTTAATTTTTTAAATTTACAATAAATAAATAAATAAAAATAAATTTTATAAAATGACTCACAAAATAAAGAATTAAATAAGGTAAAGCAAATTCGAACGATTCTAATTTGATATTGAAATTCCATCAAACACCTTCAGTCGATATCTTAAATTACAAGTAAAGGAATATTAGCACCACCGATGATACTTTTTCTTTTTATGTATTATTAAATATTTAAAATTTCTAGTTTTTTTTGAAATATATATTCAGAATAAACCATCTGGCGATCAAATAATATACAAACATTTTAAAAGACTCGCGCAATATTCCATTTTTTATTGCTTAATCCAACTTTCCATGTAGAAGTAAATTATTTTTTTAAAACGTAAATAATTTAATTTCAATTAACAGTATCAATTGTTGATAGTTAAATTTGTAAAATAAATCATGTTGTCAATTCAAAAATGATTTATTATTCTTGTTTGAATAAAAAACCCATTCCGGCATAATTTTTTTTTTTTAATTTTGACAGAAAATCTCGGTTTGATTGATATTTATTTGAATATCTAATAAATACAATTTATGACACTTTTTATCTTGTGGGTCGTAAACTTACTTGGTTATTATAAATACCAAAATCTTATCACACAGCTATCCAGGTCAGTTCGACTCCTACAAGAACCCCATTCAAATCTTTCTTTCCTGTGCCAAAGTGTACTAGGGCTAGTGTTCCTAAAGTCAGCCGTCGCCAGTGGTCGGCCTTTTGAGCTTAAAACTTAAATGACAGTGGATACATTAAAAAAAACAGATTTTTTTATTCGTGTAGGTAGTCTTGCCACTTGCCAATGTATATCTGCAATATACTGACCTATATGATGCAATACGCAATTTAAAAAAAGCACATTTTTGCTTTGCACGTTTCGACAAAGTCATGTTGTATGGGGATCGCTAACAAAATATACTTTATATCGTCATGCTTTGCATCATTATGCTTTTTTGCATGTGTTAACGTATGCCTGTGAAACATGGACTCTCAATACACGAGAGGTCCAAAAACTAAGAGTGGCGCAACGTGGCGTGGAAATGTGCATGTTGGGCATAGCGCGTAAGGACCGCAAAAGCAACCAATGATAAGAAAGCAAACAAATGTGAGAAATGTGATAGAGGTCACCATATTGCTGAAATGGCGGTGAGCAAACGGACAAAGTGGTACCCGAGAGGCACTAAGCGGCATCAGTGGTGTCCCAAAACCCGCTGGATTGACGGACTTGTCAGGTTCAGTGGAAGTACTTGGCAGCGTAAAACTAGGAACCGAGAAGAGTGGAGGGAGCTGGGAGAGGCCTTCATCCAGCAGTGGATCGACCCCGGCTGAAAATGATTGATCTTAAATCTGTTATTGCCATTATATCGATCGTCCAGTTCATTAATCAGACAACTTCAAAAACAAAAAACATTATCATTATAAACTGATACTCATGATGAGCGATACCCGTCATGATCATTATAAACATGTGGACGTGGTAAAAACAAATAGTGTTTTATTCTTAAAATACAATGCCTTTCCACCAAGAATTGACAGTTAACACATTAAAAGCTATGTTTATAAAATGTATAAAACTCGTCTCGTTAGTGATAAACCAAGTGGAATAACTAAGTTATCAATTTTAATTTTATACATGTATAAAACTCGATTGCAGATCAATAATATTTGATTTATGGTGACTATTTGAATATTTGTTTTCCCATTATCTCAATTTGGGTTATTTGGTTATTTGTAGATGTCTGAGCAGTGAACTAAACGAACGATATAAACATCATTTCGTATATCGTTTTAATAATCTAACCAGTAACAGCAGCTGACGGTTGGCCAGCGTCTTATATTTTTCCGGTGTAGATTTTTCTTTAATACAAACCCTTATATCAAATATCGACATTTGTGACAACTTTGGCGTCTGGTGATATATTTTTTATTACTTTTACGAATTCGCGTGCCTTTTCTGAAAATTCTCAAAGTTTTATTGTGCCTCCGGTATGTGATACATCGTCTTTGAAACTTGTTTAGTCAGACCCTTTTTGCGTAGGGCATAAAAGTTTAGTAGGCAGACATTGCTGGCTCGGAATGTTTCGCGTGATACCAAATCAATATGCTAAAGTTAGCTGAAAAAGAATTTGAAAGCCTCCAAAGACTGGAGCGGATGCGCGACGATTATTTTTCGAAATATTCCAGTGCTGGAGTCAGGCATATCAATGATTTATTTTTGCAATCATTTCGAATAAAAAAATACGTGAATGTTTTCGATATACTACAAGATCTAAGTATGGTAGTTACACGTAAAAATTATGTTAATAAACCTTACACTCATTAGCTTGTTATAAGGCAAATTTTGAATTATCATGTTTAGACAACGCACGTTGAAAATTTTATTTAATAGTATCATGTCGATTTAATAAATCGAGCAGTTTTTTATTTTTTGAATTATATTGTCAAATATAAAATATATAAGCCCTGGCATGGTGAGAATTACTACTAGACATTACAATCATCCACGCTTACTGGCAGATATCCATAAATCTATGAAAGCTACGGTATAATTAATACGACTTTAGGAATATAATTCCAATTGTTATATGATTGACGTGGTTTTGTAGTTATAGAATGACGATGACGGCACGGCGATTATGCAGTTATGGGGAGATGTATCTAGTTCGTCGGGCAACGACAGGATGAATTCGGTCCTTTCTTCTTTGTTCATACATATTGTCGTCGGCTGTCTGTGTTATACCTTATTCATCATGACTTGCCTTTTCAGAACGTTCACCTTTATCACAACGTATGCAGAATCCACGTCGTACTGCTTGATTTTCAAGTCCGTTTAAATAAAAAAAATATTGATATAATTTAAGACATCGACTGAGGGTGCTTGATGGAATTTCAATATCAAATACAAAATTCAATATAAAATACATGGAAGTGTACAAAATCTCAAAAATCCAAATTTGAAAAAAAATATTTACCAATTAGCCTTGTCTATTTTACTGACTTGACATAAATACTGACAGAAATAATCACAAGCATAATGTTTCGTAAATCTGCAGCGTCATGTATCGCTACATCACTAAATTTACGGATATATTATAAACTAGAAAAAATCCTTTTAGTCCTGGCGATGACTTGTTGCTGAAATAATTAACAATCCTTGCTACTGTAACCTTCTTATGCTTTTTGTTGTATGTCTGTTTTTCTCCATATATTAAAATAAAGAAATCGTTTCCGAAAAGATATGCAGAGTTAGTTACCTCGTTGAATTTCGCTGTGTAACGTACGGGTGAGATCTAAATTATTTTGATTATTATCAGATTTCGCGGGAAAATATAATAAAAAAGCCCAAAGTTTTATATTATTTAATATATCTCGATACGTCCCTGATCAATGTGATGGAAGAAGTTCATAAATAGTTTGTCGTACGTCTCTCAAAAGATCGAATGCGGAATAAATTAAATTCAAAGACGCTCTACTGAGAGAGAAGAAATAAGTAAAAGAAAAATGTCTTCGGCAACTTCTACTTACGTGAACCGGTATAGTGCCATCTTCATGGTCGCAAGAAACTTTTCTACTGTAAAGAAGTATGTGCTAACGACTCTGATTCCTTTATTTGGACGTTTATTTATTTCAATGCATATTCATACTTTATCTTGATCTTTTTAATCGATCTGTAAACGTTCAAGAGGATACATGATCATCGTTGTGTGTTATAATAAATGATCAAATTGCCACATTTAGAGACATCAAATGTACAAAATATCAACAATTCAAATATGATATATCTTCGTCACCGTGGACTTATGGACCAATTCATTTAATTTCAATTTTATGTTTTGATCTTGAGTGACTTAAAAACCTAATCGATATCATTCCTCTCATATGTGACAAAAAATTTTAAAAACGCCTTTCCACCAATAATTGACGTTTGACACGTCTAACAGCAAAAACCGATAAGTACACATTTTGTCTAAATCTGAAAAATACGTACTTACTAGGGATTCCAACTATTCGTCATTATCAACTATTTGAATATCGGATAGTAAACTGAAACTATTCGAATATATTCGATTAGATTCTGTAGTATGAAAATACTATTAAAATTGGATTTTAATAATTAATAACGTAGCATTATAGAAAAATAAATTATGATACCGTCCCATTGCATTACAATATTTATTAAATGCAGCTGCGTCGGATTAATACAACGGTATTTCTTCAATTACTGAAATAACGGTTTGTTTAAATGGTTTTTTAGTCTGAGTCATTCGTCAAACTCAATTATTGTGACAAGACATTGAAATCCACCGAGTTAAGTGAAGGCAAAAATAACCACTACATGGGGTATTCGTTATTCTTCTTGAAATCTAGAGAATCTGATCTTTCGTCGATTTTGTAAAATATTTCATTAAACAATATTACGAATAATATCCGAATTATTTCCCGACTAATCGGATATCGAATCCCGAGTACCTACTACTCGAAAAGCCATTTCACATAGTATGAAATGATATATAACTTTCAAACCCCGACAAAGTTATATGAAAACAAATATTTAAACTCTTTTGCATGTCACTTAAAAATTATATATATTCAATATCGGTTTGTCCAATTTATTCTAATTATCTGTTGACTGGCTCAAAAATAGGCATATTGTTCTTAATTGAAACTTTAAAAACATATATTATATTTTGAACAATAATTTACGCGCAAAACAAAATAGTCGCTTACTACTAACATTGCAAAGTAGACTAATCTGTTAACACTATAAAGGTGATATACTAATCTATGCATATAATTTTGTCTTAACACTACCTTTTCTGATCGTTGTTTGGATACAAATATACCTGATTTGATGGGTGAAACTTTACATTCACTTCTGGTATTTCTAAGAAGTCGCCATATTTAAAAATCAAACCGATTTCTGGCCACATTACATCTTTAGGTGCGCTTTTTTGCCACAGCTGCATCGGCACCCCATTGGAAAAGTTTTGTCATTCATGTCACGCGCTATGCGAGTCGGTACGACCGGGTGTCGAACCCAGACCCCGACATTTTTTACTGGTTGTCTACATTGCCAGTTCACTATGCGGGCGCGTTCGGTCAGATTTAGCGATAAACGCTTCGTTTGTTTCTTCGAATATTTATAATATGTTTTAATTGGTGTGCTTATAATTGATATTAATATTTCAGACGGACTATAGTTAGAGGATTAGTGCGCAAAGGGTTGCCTTAAACCGTTTTATTAGATCCCGAAGCCAATACTTACTCTCTTAACTATAATTCTATCAGTTAAATGCCTAAAATTATATTTGCACAGTGGGCGATAAAGCGCTGGAATCATTTACATTGAAAAAGTCAAATTACGATCAGTTGTTACGAGCAGATTCCCAATGAACAGAAATGGTACTGATTGTTTTATAAAGTGATTTCAAACAATTTTGTTTTATTTTTATAAAATTTACATTAAACATGAAAATATAAAATTATTGTTCCACTAATTCACAAAACATAAGTACATGCACAACATAATTTACACAATAATGAGCATAGTGACATTACCCTATCCTATATATAATAGCCCAGAGAACTCTGTAGACGCTTTAGTGGTAGACCAGAGTCAACGCGCGACGGCGGGGCAGGTGCGGCGTTTGAAACTGAAAAGCAAAACTGCCAAGACACGCCCGAACTTCCAATCCCTGCGCATTAACTACGGACATTGCAAAAGCATGCCATACATTTCAGTTTTACGCCCCACCGTCGCTCGTTGACTCTGGCCGAACTCTTATTATTATCACATATCACATGTAGCTATGAAATTTTCTCATGACCTTAGCGTCGCGGTTCACGGTGTATAATATAAAATAAAATGTTATGCAATGGACACACAGTTTCGACGCACTAGCTACTTTAGATATCCAGTATTTCAATTTCAATACCGTCATCTATGACGCGTACGGTTATACTGGTTACTAGTAAACTTGAATAACTGAAGATGCTGAAAAGCGAAGCCGTGCTCTTTTTGTGAACAAACATAATTGTGGAAGGGTACACAATTTTATCAATTCAATTAAGTCCTTTCAGTCCGATACTTAAAACGGCGTAGCGAGAGCGATTAGCTAACCTGCCGTAGCCCTATCCTTCCATCCCTAATTTCCCACTATCTTCGAAAAAGAGATGTTGAGCACCTATGTAACAAGCAGTTATGCAACTTATGTTGAGATACCATTAAGAGTAAAATATACTCCACACTGAGAACAGACATGGTAAAAAAAATGAAAGCTATCTAATTTATACTAATGATTGTTTTTTTTTATTTTGTTTCAGGTAAAAAATGAAATACAGTTTCAAATATATCTGAACAAAGGTCTCCCCAAGCACCAAGCGTAGAAGCTGTACGTATTGATATTTTTTTATCAATAGTTTGCATGAAGACTCACTCAGGCTTGTACTGTATTTCAATACTAATTTTAATTCAAAATTATGTAAGCTTGTATCTTTCACGAGACTGATTAAAAAATAATCTATAAAAAGGAAGAATGGATTTTATAATGCATTTTCACCAAGAATTGACAGTTAACACCTTAAAGTGTAAGAAGAATTGAGTCTGACAACACTTTTCAAATAGGCGAAACACATATCACAATAAGTAACACAAACTGTGGAATAATAAAGCCTTCAATTTTAATTTTATATTAGAAGAAAAATATTAGTTTATTAGTGACTGTTGTAAACTTTGAGTCCATTTTTTAATGAAACACTTCGTCATAATAATAGCCATTTTGCTCTTTTGATTCGCCAAAATGAAATTCACAATTAAGAAGAAGTCTTTAATGACCTTCTGTTAAAATTATCTATATGGACATATCATAAAATATATAAATATCGCTGTTGCCCTAACACAACTTGTGTCAACGTAGTCAAATGTATGCATACGGCACAAAATACCGTTAAATGATATTATTCAACAGCATTTCTAAAGAGTATGTTTGATTTGGGATGTCAGAAATTCCTCTTTTTTTTAGCTAAATCTTTTCAACAGATATCACGGTAACTTTGTGAACATTTGTTTTTAATTGCTAATTTTAATATTTCATTTGATGTGTAACTAGTTTTGAACAGTCTCCACGCCCGGTTGACTGTAAGCTCCCAATCTCATACTTTATTTTGAATTGTCTAAATTTGATATTGATATTACATCAGGCACCCTCAGTCGATATCATAAATTATTCGTCATACTCTACGATTTAAATAATCGTACACTATGTTACGTTTGATGAAAAATACGATACATACAAGTCAGAAAATGTCTCTTAAAGAAATTAAGTGAAATTGAAAAGTTATCAATTTAAATTGCACATTGTGCTTAATTCTTGGTGGATTATTTGTTATTTACAAAACTAAAACAAATTAGTTTTGCACTAATTACGCATTTTTTATAAAGATCATGCCATCGCGAGCATTTTCAATTGACTTGAAAATCAGTTTATATATCTCGCGATGAGCGAAACCGATTCTGATATTTATAACAAATGTTGAATAAGTACAAACAAAATATGTGTTGAAGCTTGCATTATCTGAACGCTTCAAGCAAAAATAAGTACTTAGGTTAGTACTCTGGATTGGAGTAATCCGACGCAGCTGCTAATTTTAAATATTGTTATGCAATGGGACGGTATTGGAATCAGTAATTTTAAATTTGAATAAATTTGAATTCTTACAAATGTTAATTCACTATTAAAATATTATTTTAGTATATATAATGTTATGTTATTAATTATTTAAATCTAATTTTTAATATTATTTTCATACTTCAGAAACTATTTAAATTCAGTTTTTACTATTCGATATCCGAATATTTGGAATACAGTTATACATGCAAGTCATATATTTGATAAATTTAGGTTTTCCTTGATTTCGATTATATTGGATACAACGCAAATACCAGATGAATATCGTATTAAAATTTAACATGCCGCATATACGATTTTATTGAAGCGGTTCAGAATCGGAATAAAAGTTTGCCTCGCCTACAGTAACTAGCAACCTCTAAGGAATAGAACCATTTTTTTTAAATCATGTCCTTATAGTTGTAACTCTAAGGTTCTGCTCTACAAGGTCATGAAGCGAGCGAAACTCGTTTTAATCCCAAGTAAGGACATCCGGCCATAGCACGCGTTTATAGAATTTTATGTATATTTTTTTAGTATTGCCTTACACCCATTGAGATCAAGTACATTATGATTTTTTCAGTCATAAATTTGATTTTTTCAATGATATTTTAAATAGTTGTCAATGCTAACATTTTAAATTATGTAATTTAACTTTTGTTAGTAATCCATCTGGTTGCTAAGATACCCGCTTAACATATTCCACTGAAAGAAATATTGCATAACTTTGATATTTGATGGAATCACTGTATTAGTGTTTGCACGGATAGTGCTACTGGGAATAAAATGGGGTTAGTTTACATAAAATCCTACAATAGAAATAACATATTGTTGCATATATTGAATTTTTTTAGTGTTTTAAGTTTTCCATCGTTTAAAAGTGTTTAATTTGTTCTCATTAAAAAGTATGTTAGCCTTTATTTCTAATTTATAAATTGTAAGTTTTGTTAATGAAATTTTGGATTGTGGTGTGCCGCAAATTATTAATGAGTGCTAGGTGTGAAGTGTGTGAGAAAAGGTTTCGTAGCACTGCACATAAGTATCCGCTACGGTATTCGAATTAATAGGTCAGCAACAAATGATCCCAATACTATGTCACGCCGGGAATGTTTTTAATACACAATAATATATAGTGGCCACTGTGTTCAGTGTGCAAGATAATATTGCTAGTCATAATGATGGCCAAAGATAAAAAGCTGTTGTTAATATCGACGGCATTTATCAGGATATGTAGCAAATTCAGTTCAATAATATAACTATAAAATCAGTTTATTTGAATGTGAAATAAAATAAAGGCTAAGGAAGGAAAAACAATTGAATTATTGAAGTTTAATAGCCCGCCAGGTCATATTATTTATTGCATTTCAATGTTTGATTAATTGCAAGTGCTAACAATTCCACTGTCCTTAGCATAATGCCATTGTTATGCGTTACTCGTTCAGTGGCAACTGTATATGGAACACTTGCCACTGCTAAGGCGACTGGTTCGACTACCGTTTTAGAAATCCTGATCGCTGCCGGTTGCAGCCAACGCTCTCCCGGCTTGTACATAAGTGTAGCAATGCGTTGCAGCTCGTCCATCTGTCTTGTACCCGTTTCTCCTTTTTTGCGATCCAGATTGGTTGTAGAGAGCACTTAGGAAATCGGAGTGTTTTAATTAATCAATCGGGTGTATTGCTACGGTACATACTGTAAAAAATGCAATAATGTACTCGAAGGACTCGAGAGGAAAGGAAAATAATAAAATGTTTTATATATCTGTTATCGCTTTTTATTGAGGTTGGTACTAAGAATAATTATTATTCCAAACGTTCCTTGAATATTCTCGGCTTCTAGATAAGTATTTTTTTAATATGAATTATCTGAGGAAATAGGTTTGAGTTATGATGGCTGAATGTTTGCCAGTCGTTCTGAGCTCTATTTTCAAGTTGAATGAAAGTTCGAAGTAATAATTTTCATTTTTTTTACTATGTCCGTTCCCAACGTGGAGCATATGGCATCCTGATGAAGGTGTCTCAACAAAAGTTTTATACGAGAATTACTTTACTCAGTTGCTCAACCTCTCTTTTTTTCGAAGAGAGATTATGGATAAAAGGATAGGTCTAGGACATACTATAACTAGTTGTTAGCTAATCGCTCTTGCTACGCCCCTCTTTTTTAAGGATCGGAAGGGTGGGAGGCAGTTTTACACCTCACAAGCGTTCATGACTACGAACAGAAATCCATAAATCGATTGAAAAAAAAAATATGAAACTGTTCCGTACCGAGACTTCCGTAACCGTAGCCAACGACGTTAACCACTGCACTGCGGAGCCGACAGATTAGCATATCGTTCGACGGTCATGTAATCGAATGGACAATGCTCTTCGCATGTGTGGCCAAATATTCGTATCCCTCAAGGAATATTTTCATTAATTGATTTTTCAATATTTATTTATGAATATCATTGATATAATTTAAGACATCGACTGAGGGTGCTTAATGGGATTTCAATATCAAATTTGGATTATTGAGATTTTGTCTATAAGGATTAAGGCGATTCTCGAAATCTTATTCTCGATTAACTCAGGTATCAGTGTGGATCCTAGACGTATAATATTTTATGTCGTAAATAATATTTGTCATATTTGTATCTTCTATATAAACGTTAGACACTGTTTACCGTCTGTCAGTTCAGGTCCATTCGTGCGCTCGAATGCCTGAAGATGCCGAAAGGCGAAACCCGGGTCGTTAGTGACAAAATACATGGAAGTGTACAAAATCTCAATTCAAATTTGAATATCATTGATATTAGCATTGCTTCCCACCCAACTCATTTCCATTCCCCAAAACGAAAAGAGGCGCAAGAGTCTTTTATCAGCGAGCATTATTTAAAAAATAGCAATAACTACAAAGTTTATATTTTCCGTTTTACTTAATGCTGTACCCGTAAACTAAATCTCTTAAAAAAAACTACCCTAGTACTCTTGTTGGTGTATTTATCTAAAAACGCTGCCCGGGATAGGTAAGCCCTATTTACCATCCCATCGTTAGGAATTGTCTTGTTAATATGGTAGGTCTGTCATTTATTAGAGTTTACTTATAATGGATCGGAGATATTGCCAAATCTTTCTACTGAAATTATTTATTTAGAATTTGTTTCTTTCGAAGTTACTAATGAACGAAAAACAAAAAAATATGTATATTATGAGAATCGCATACATTGAAACAGTTTTCGGCCGCTTCTATATCAATCATTGTTTTCTTTGAAGCATTTCCGTATTTATTAGAATAAGATGGATTCCTTTGAGCTGAGTTGGGCACCCTGGGGTACGACAATAGCCGCGTATTATTAACCGGTGATTCGCGAACACTGCTTAAACGAAAGCATTCATTGCGGGACTGTTGGGATACGTAATAACCCTATCAAGCCGTGGTCTTTTGGTTCTCTTTCTCTGATCAATACCACATATTCATGGTGAAGAATTCCGTTTCACAAAAGAGCCCTAACGATTGGAGCTGAACTCTATTTTCGAGAAATCGGTTCGGTTTTAGAGGAATGCTTTCAATTTATATCTGCTTCTTTCAAACGCCGATAGGGTTGACACTACACTTGGTCCGGTTTAAAAATATTGTAATGTCACAGTACGTATACATTTTTTTTACTATGTCCTCTCCGAATGTGGAGCATAAGGACTACTAATTTTAGTATCTCAACAAAAGTTTTTTCTACAAAAACTCCTTATTACTCAGTTGCTTAAGCTCTCTTTTTCGAAGAGAGTAGGGATACAAGAATGGGGCTAGGACAAGACTAGTGGTTAGCTAATCGCTCATTCGCTAATCGATGGGTGGGAGGGAATTTTAAACATTACAAACCGCCATGCCTATGAACAGAAATCCATAAATCGATTGAAATAACAATTATGAGACTGTCCGTTCCGGGACTTGAACCTGAGACATCAATAACCGTAACCAACAATGTTGGCCACTGCACCACGGACCCGACTATTATTCATTCTATAGTGTTCGAAAAACGTACTCTTGGAATAAATTCGTAACAGTTTACGACCAGTTGAAAACATGTTATCTCAGTCAACTTTAGGTTTTCGCATACCACTAGTAATTGTAAATGCGAATGGTGAGTCCCTTCCTCTTTCTATTTGCATGCTATCGGCTTAAATTCGTTCACCTTTAATTTTTAACCTTGTCAAACAATTAAGGGATTTAAATAAATAGGTATCCAAGATTTTTTCTAAGATAATTTTATTTCTCAGAAAAGCAAAACTCACGAGACTAAAAAAACATACATTCATTTTATTTTCACATTAAAAATAAATCTTCTGAGTTACCGCGAATCCACTGAAAAGACTCATTAGATAGAAGCTTATATACTTATTGTTCATACGCTCATATGTTTAGCGCAACCACGATAATTTATTATGAAAGTATTATAAATGTATAAATTTGTCGGCGTCCGTGGCGCAGTTGGTAGCGTCGCTGGCTACGGTCACGGATATCTCGGGTTCAATTCCCGGTGCGGACGGTTTTCATAGATTGATCTTTCAATCGATTTATGGATTTCTGTTCGTAGTCTGAGTCCTCCCTCCCACCCATCCCTATCCTCACGGGGCGTAGCGAGAGCGATTAGCTAACCACTAGTCCTGTCATAGCCCTATCCTTCTATCCCTACTCTCTTCGAGAGGTTGAGCAACTGAGTAACAAGCAGTTCTCGTAGAAAAATTCTGTTAAGATACCTCCATTAGGAGACCATATGCTCCACATTGGGAGCGGACATGGAATAATAAAAAAAATGTATCTTACACAATTCAATGATAGGTATTAAAAAAATGTCTGGCATGGAACAGAAAATCATATTTAACGTAAAAATGTACAAATTTGAATTGTTAAGATTTTGTTACATACTCTGGTTTCGCTTTTCTGGACTCGAACTGACGTTATCAGTCGTGACGTGCCGAAACAGCCGATGTCTTAAATTATAAACATGTATCTAGATGGAAGCTGTTTCCGATTCGATGAATTGTTTTGTCTGTAAGCTCATTAATTAAATTTCAAACAAAACTATTTTACTTCTAATTTTATTACGTATTCAAACAAATGTTTTTTAAAATGCATCGCTTAGTAGCAGCCCTGATCGGAATCGACAAGTCCATATAAATTCGCTTGACTATTCCGTACACCGTACATTACACACATGGATATGTACACATATACAGATGTCCATACAATCCTTTCCCGCCTTTGCACCAACAAGATTGGCGATGGAACTAAGAAAAAAAAACCCCTAGTTTGAATTGACTCTGCGTTATATTGTCCCATTGTGCGACGCAACATACTTTATACGTATTATGGAAAACGACTATTTTCTATAATAATACCGCGCTACGAATTTTGCATTGTATGTTTAATGTTTTCTATTGAATTGAATTAAATTTATATTTAATTTAGACTTACGTCTTGTGTGGGTGAATAGGTACATTGTTATGAAACTTATCTATTGAAGACATCCGATTCGCATCCTTTTTATTGTTAACTTGTTGATCGAACTTTACACAAACTGTGCTAGGTTAGTTAAGTATATTTTTTTATTCTTTCGTCCTATACCAACGAGTAGTAATCAATACATATCTATTTTGTAATGATTAATATCTGTATCTCAAAGGCAAAGGGATGCAACTGCCATATACGAAATTGTTCAGGAGAGCCTAAAAACAATTTATTTTTTGAATACATACTCATAACTTCCAAGAAAATGTACAGATAAATAAATTTAATTCCATTTTATATGTAAAAAATAATAAATAATAATGTAGTGTGGATTTGTATCTCATTTCTCTTTTTATATTTATGTCAAAATAATACAATTTATCTGTATAAATAAAAAAAAATGTAGGTTTAAATGAAACAATACATACTACATTTAAAAAATATTTTTTTATATACTAGTATGCCCATAGACACAAAGTTGTTGCGAGGCAGAGAGATGTAAAGGGAGTTGCATCTTAATGCATTAGTGTAAATAAACGTCACGATCATAATGCAGTTATTATATTAACTCTGATTTGTCAGAAATAATATTTTTATTCATAGAAGTAATGCGTTGTTCGCAGATGAACAAATCCAAATGATTTATTCACTGCAGTGAACGAAAGTCTTTCGCTCACCTCTATATAAATATATAAATCGTGGCGAATCACTTGCGTTCCCACTCTAACACTGCTTCCTCAATTAATAACGAGAAGAGTGAAAAAACTAATGAATCGCTGATAATCTAGTTAGAAGAGAACCTCAAGTTATTTGATTTTGAAATGACTTGGAGATGCCAAGTAGAATCGTACCGCTTAGCTATTACGATTCGAATTAACGAATCAATAAAAACTAATCGCCGATGCTTACCGATTCGATGTGTTTCATTCTTTCATTGAATCATTTCCCATCACTAATAAATAAACTTTTCTATACTATTTTTTTATCAGTTGAAAATCCTCACTCACTGAGCAAAAGTGGTTTTGACATTTTGAAATTGTTGATCAACTAGTATAAATAACTTTATTTTATCAATACTATTTTATTGGTATTAGGAATACGAATGTAATAAGTGGTCGCATTTACCACTACTTAGTCCGCAGCTACTTAAGCTGTGGCCTATCTCTACAAGTAGCGCATTTAAAAGGAGAGCGCGTGGGCGATCGCGGACACCGCGCAGGGCGCACAGAACGTAAGGGCGGCCCATTGTATTATTTCACTACTGCTCTAAGTACTCGTTGGCCGTTACAAAGACATTTTTTATTGATAAATGGAGACTTTTTATGGTAACACAGTTTTTTTCAACTGAAATGCGAGACATCATTTTATATAAGAACACACTATTCGTGATTTAAGTATTTTTTTTCTTTGAAGAGATTGTAGAATGAAAATGTATGTTAAGTATATTAGATATAATGTCAAATAAAGCTTTTGAGTACTAAATTAATTTAATTTTCAGGTTAAATAAATGGCCGTGGTTTATTTTTTGTGGGCCGTGAATTGAAAAAGTTTGGGAAGCACTGGTTGATTGAAAAGGAAAATTAAAGAGAATTTTGTATTGAAAATTAATTTTGATAAAGTAACCTCTGAATAATAGGATAAAATAACAAAGTATTTAGTTCTACAAAATTTTTATCAGCTAGTTGATAGCTATTTCGGCTTTACGCCATCGTCAGAACTACTAGTAGAATAGTTCTGACAATGCCGTAGCTATCAACTACCTGAAAAGAATTTTGTAGAACTAAATACTTTGTTATTTTATCCTATTATAATGGAGTTCTACCAAGTAAATGCCAATTCAATCAATAAACTCTGAATCCTTCGAAAAAAGTCATGAAATAATTTTTAACGAAGATCAGGACCTGACTTGAATCTGTACCTTCTGACTGAGATGCAAACTCTATCATTAGCGATTGGTGTCAATATAAATCATTACTTATACGCTTGTTCTCTGCAAGTTCATGCACCTGTGTTTAATTTTCAGAAATGAGAAGATCTTGAATTCCTTCAAAATAATTCCCTGGTATTGTTTGATAAACGTAGACGATAAATTGTCGCCCCGCGTGACAGTCGCCCGGGGACCCATTATTGACAATTAAAACGTGTTGGGCCATCCATTACGTTGAGCTGTTTTGAGTTTGAGACAAAAATCGGAGGCCATTATGCGCTTGTCTCATTCTTGTGGCTGCACAGCCGCCCGCTTGTGGAAACAGTCTTACTCCAAACTAAATAATAATATGCACAGGCCTTAACGTCCCACGTGCCGCCTTTGTTAATGTAAAAGCCCTCAAACTTCAACGACACTGATTTAAGATGGACTTTGATGTGTTGCAAATATCGCCGATTTATTTTTGCTTGGTAATACACTTACATCAGACAATAAAATTGATCATTTCGTAAACTCCACTTCGTGTGATTTGTATGTGTGAATCACGCGATAAAAATCTGGAGAAAATTCGTCTGTGTGTTGTCAGAAGTCAGAAATTATCATTTTGAGATACATTCAAAATAATGTTTATAAAATCACTTTTAAGATCTTAATTCTTGGTGGAAAGACATTGTAGATTTTAAAAAATTACACAATTAGTTTGTACTACTTCCACAGGTTTATAATGATCAGGGTCGGTTTCTTACATTAAAATTTCCCAATGTGCTATTTTTCTTTATGAATATTAATACATTAGTTCTCTCATAATATTTTGTTCAGTTGATGGATTTCAATGTAGCTTTATGTTTGATTTCAGATTATTATTTATTGATTTGTAAGAGGTCCTTAACATTTTAATTGTAGACTGTATTTAATTGCATTTGTATATATTTGTTTTGATAACCTGTAAATTCTTGACTTAGTTCATGAACGAACTGTTTTATGTACCTTGTAATTGTAAACTTTCAATTTTATATCAATAGCCATTGTGACATTGTGACATTGTATTTATATCAGTTGATAATGCTCGTGATTAGCAAAACTGGTCCTGATCATTATAATCATGTGGAAGTAGTTCAAAAAAAATGTGTTTTATTTTTTAAATATTTTAAAAACCCTCATATTCTTCTGAATATAATATGCAGGTAGCACTGCGAGGTGGCGAGTCCACCCTTGTATCAGGACCAAAACACTTCCATACTTTGCCTAATATTAAATGAATCGAGTTTCATTTAACGTCTTCCGAAAGGGAAAAATATCTTTCCGCCGATTCGATCGATGTGACTAATAATATATTGTGATTGCATTATTTATACGTTAAAATTAAACGAAAAACCAGTTGATGCGAATTCTTACGCAAATTAACCTGTAACGTGTTAACAAGTCTTCGTCAGTTGTCCCTCTAACATTCATTACATACAATTGTATGTTCTTAAAAGCTAGTGTACCGTGGCATATACTTCGTTTAAAAAGGGTGTGAAAACTGTAAAGTCGTTGTGGATGGTGTCCATTTTTGCGTTGTATACGAATGTAAGTTTTTAAAAATTAAAATCTTTCTTTAACTGTTTGAACAGCGTTGACGTAAGCCTGCATTGTACCGAAGTTATAAGTGTATCTTTTTCGATATCGTTTCTTGCTTTTCAAAGTGGCCAAAGTTGCCTATTGCTTTGGCTGTTAACGGGATATAGGCGCTTTAACAAAAATTAAACATGGCACAATGACCATAATATGCTAAATTAAATACCTCATTATGCTATTGAATACAAAACCGTTTGATCTCACTGTATTGCGTTTATTTTATTATAAGACAATGCGATAGATTTGGGTTAATCGTAAACTATTCATGCAAATCTACTAGAAAATACAGATAACCATCGGCATTTCTCTCCACAGGAATCTTTCTAACATCGAATTCGGATAACGTTGGCTTTCGCGGACAATACAAAATGTTGATTTTTGCAATTTATGTTTGAGATCTTTGGTGTTGAAATCTCGATAGAAGTATTTGACAAAGTAAATATCAAGGGATCATTTATTCATATATATATTTTGAAATCTCGGGTGGGTGTTCTATCTCAAGTTTTTCAAACCTTTCAAAATACCTGATGCAGTTATAACTTTACCTAAGTATGTGTATTTCAATTTTAAAATACAACTGTTACTGACAGACAGAGAGATAAAACATGACAAATATATCCTTTAAAATTCACGGAGAAAATAGCATCAAATTAAAAAAAATTTAGATTTTTTCGGACAGAAAACTTTTAATGTCACTCTGAAGACAAATCAAATCCGCTCGCCCAAGATCTCAAATGTTGTATTATAAAAATCAAAATTTGATATAAGCCTTGCTGGGACTTGAACTCGGGCCTGTCTGGCTGTTAGGCTACAGCTCTTTCCACTAGACCTCAGATACCGACATATCATGCCTTTATCAAAGTCTTGAATGCGTGGTTTTATATGTTTTCAGTTCACAAGATATTATAAAAGGTGCTTTGTATTCAATTTCGTTTACTTTCCTCGTATAATATGAATTTTATTCTTTTTCCTTATCATCAGCGAGATTTACGAACCCCCAAATTAAGGATATCACAACTTTAGTTAGCGTTGTCGTAAAACTAGAGTAAATAAAAAAGAGCCAAGTAAACAAAATGAAAGTGATTGTGGATTTGGTGGACAAAAAAAACCTTTTGTCCGCTCGCCAGGGAAGAGACTCGGGTGGCAGCCTGTTTTGTGTTTTGTTTACAGATGTTTTCAACCTCCATGCATATACGGCCCTTTATACTTATATAAAAAACTTGGCATTTTTATCGTCATTTGAGAACTATAATGAAATTTAATATACCAAAAACTCTGCTTTTATGATTGTGAGGCTCAATTTTGTACATATTTGTTCATTTTTTTTAACCATTTTTCGATTAAAAAATATATACACAATTTTAGCTTAATGAAAAAATATATAGAACACTTAATTTTGAACTTATAAGTTAAGAATTAAAATTATTGTTTACCTATAAATATGGTATTCGAGCACACGACTGAACTCGAACTGACCTCGAAAGGCGAAACGACGGTCGTTAGTGACAAAATACATGGAAATGTACTAAATCTCAACAATTCAAATTTTATATTGAAATTCCATCAAGCACCCTCAGTCGATAAAATAAACTAAATTAAATAAACATACGATGCAGTTAGTAACACTGTCGGCGTCCGTGGCGCAGTTGGTAGCGTCGTTGGCTGCGGTTACGGATGTTCGGGTTCAATTCCCGGTGCGGGTGGTTTTCATAAATTGATCTTTCAATCGATTTATGGATTTCTGTTCGTAGTCTGAGTCTTTGTGATGTCTAAAATCCCTCCCACCAATCCGATCCTTCCGAAGCGTAGCGAGAGCGATTTGCTAACCACTAGTCCTGTCCTAGCCCTATCCTTCTATCCCTACTCTCTTCGAAAAAAGAGAGGTTGAGTAACGAGCAGTTCTCATGGAAAAAATTGTTAAGTTACCTCCATTAGGAGACCATATGCTCCACATTGGGAGCGGACATGGAAAAAAAGCTAGTAACACAGTCAGTGGAATAACACATTTATTAATTTTATTTTAAAGAGCTGCAGTGATAAATGTTTTTGTAGCACAAATTAATGCATTTTTATTATTGAATTTTTGGACCGGAAGCTTACTGGTAAGTGTGACGTAGGTTGTACACGCCATACACCGTGTATCGCGGTGTAGGATTTGTAGAAGAAATAAAAATGGAACATGGGTGAGGTTAGGGAGATAAAAGGAGAGAACTATGGCGACAACATTAATCTGTCGCACTAGTGGGGTGTTTCATGTTTTAGAATTACGTCGGTCGGATTCGTAGGATTGGTGCATTACTGATATCGATTGTTTTTAGTGTTAAATATGTTTTTTTTTAAATATACCTAGATTACAACGACAATAGTAATAATAGGTAATGCTACAAACAAGATGTATTACATATGAAAAGTTTTGAATTAAAAAGTGTAATATATTATGAGTACATTGGTATCAAAGTCGGTCAAACGCCACCTCCCGTGAAAGTCATGGTTTTATTGTTTTGTGGTATAAATTTCATATAGATTTTTTAATTTAAAGTTCGTATATAGTTTCACTTTCGCGAAATCAGTGAACATATAAACACTGACCAACCATAGAGTTGGAATTTACCTTAAAGTGTGATGGCTGTCGAGCTTGATGCAGTGTAGAATATGTATGAAGTGAAAAATCACCTCTGCTGTACATTTTCGTAGATGGCTTATGTCCCTCATGGATTCCAATGTACTCATTTGTTTTAAAAATAAAACGCAATTCGTTTGTACTACTTTCGCATGTTTATAATGATCAGGACCGGTTTCGCTCATCAAGAGCATTATCGACTGATGTACCATGAATTGACAGTTAACACCTTCAAAAGTACTCATTTGTATTTACAGATGTTTATTCGCAGGTGTACATATAAAACAGACATTTCCATTTTTTAAGTATGGCATAAGGTATTACTTGTCGTATTTGATTTTAACTGAATCTTCTCTATATTTATACTTTACTAAGTCACAGTTACCTTTTGTGTCTAGTTAAATACACCTTTTTGTTTTTATACTAAAGTCAGAAGTTATTCAATATTTTTAAATCTGTAAATAACTACTCAGATATTGATTTTTGTCATTTTTTTGTTCTCAAAAAACGACTGTAAAATTCTACCGTAAAAACATTTAATTTTTGCGTATAAATAATTCATAGTTAAAAATCATTTTAATAACATAACAGTAGTAATAAAATAATGCTATCTTTAAGGTATCTATTGTGACTGGAATAAATATTAATAAAAAAAAATGTTGACGCAAATGCATATATTGTAGAATTCAATTTCGTAGTTTGTCGTATTGGTTTTGCTCAACCCTGTCGCTCGAGACATCTCGGGCTATAAAAATACACTTCCAGGGTATAACCAAATAGACGCATTATTTTTTTCCTAACAGATAAGTGTAAAGAATCCGTCTGCAACTTTGCTTTATTTTGGGGCCCATTTTGTCAATGACAGGGCGCAGTCACTGATATACTGGTGTACACTGTTTATAGTGTCAAAGATCATGTTGGAAATTACTTCGACGGTCAGTAAAGAATCTTTTTATTATCGCATCTCGGTGATTTGGGGATCGCGACCTTTTCAAGCATCGGTAACCATACCTTTATATTTCGGTCTCCCGTTTTCAAAGGAGAGTGAAAGTAATATGACTAGGAAACACATTGTAGGTAATTAATTATTCCACGATTTCCATGTCATTATATGTCGAATGTGTAATTTTTTTATTTGATAATCTTTAGATAAAAATAGTTAAGCATAAAGTTAAAATAATATTAATGTTAATAACTTTATTGTTTTACTGACTGTGTTACTAAATGTGACACGTGTTTCGTTTCTTTAAGAAGCGTCTTCAGAAGTACTCCATCGAGTAACTAAAAAAGGAAATAAAATGAACACTTCTTAGAAATTCATAAAACTTATTCTAAAATTATAACTATTATAACTAAAATTCATAAAACAGTAATCGATTATTAGATAATAAAATTTTAAAAATAACAGATGGCTCACTACTATTAAATTTATTTTCCTTGGTATTTTCACCTCTAAATTCTGATTAGTAATTATTATTATTATCTTTTTTCTGTAGATTCGGCATTAACTTTGTGGAAATTAACTTTTAATATAAAATTAAAATTGATAACTTCTTTTTACTTACCTGACGCGTTTCTCTTTGCTTTTTTAAAATGCTTCTTAGAAAAGCAAAACGCGTCATGTTAGTGATTAAACAAGTGGAATAACTAAGCTATCAATTTTCTAATTTTATATTAGTACCATTATCGTTTTGGTTTTACCCCCTCCTTACGTCCAGTAGAAGGAAATAAACCCACCCCACCCTTCATTTTTGTGTTAAGATTTAGAGTTATTGTTAAACTTAGAATTAAATAACCTTGCGACATAATAAGTCTGAAGATGCTTCTTAAAGAAGCGAAACACGTCGCATTTAGTAAGTCAACCAGATGAATAAAAAAGTTTTAGCTTTAATTTTATATTAACAATGAATTGCCGCCGAATTAATCGATAATTATGACATAGTTGATAGCTAAATCGACATTACACAATCTTCAGAACAATGGTTAAATTATTTTTTTCATTTATATTCAATACAGTCTGTTGAATGCATCTTGGTATAAAATATTTACTAATAAAAGTTTTTTTTCCGAATCTCGTGTCTTCCTAGCGTACTCAACTTTGTATCCGCCACTGGCCGCTAAGGATGTACAGCTCTAACTGGGCGTATTCCGACGCATAGCACCCTAAAGCGCTTTCAGATGATTGCCAGGAGTGTCATGGGAGCAGTTCCCAAAACATGTCTGAATGCACTATAGTGTGCTGAATCGAAGACAGCTGTAATTTGTAAGCTTATATTGTTTGTAGATCTATTCGATCTCTGTATGAAACCTCTATGTGCCTCCGTAAAGTTATCAAATACGATATAATTTGTGTTTTTTGTAAACAAGTCGGCATGCCGACTCTGACCGGCGATCCGACTGACCTAAGTAATTCTTTCCTTTCGTTGTTCATCTCCCGATATTCCGATATGACGTGGTTAGCATCTTGTGGTATACTGCCGCATTTTTGATACGGTGCATCAATAGTTGAGATATACAAATAGAGAGTAATAACAGGGTTATCATATTTCATTTTGATAAGTATGGTTTACAATATGCTACCCTTCTACCGGAAAATTGACTAAATTCAGCTAATAACTATGCAGTTCTGTAAGAAATGCGTATGGTATAAAATATAGGAGATTCGTTGCCAGTTACAGTTGTTCAAACGCTTTTTTTTTCGAACATAGTAGGAATAAAGGGATACGGCCAGGACACGACAAGTGGTTAGCTTATCGCTGGCGATACGCTCTGTTCTAGGGCCGGATTGTTGGGAGGGAATTTTCGACATCGCAAACTAAGCAATTAGAAAAATCAACTATTACATAAATACGATTTCACCCTTTAAGTGCCGCAACCGAAGCCAACGACGTTGACCACTGCACCGCGGACCTGACATACGTGGTCATATTTACCTTAATTTTATATTGAAAATAAGTATCTATAAAGTCACCGTTAAATCAACTGAAAATATATGAGTAGGTACTAAATTTCTTTATCCATAGAAAACTTTTGTAGATTGCGACGCTGGATATGCACTTGGTCATTTGTAAAGCTCGAAGTTTTTCCCAGGTGACATCTCTTTGTCGTCGTCCTTAAACAGCTGTACCCGCTCTACTCTTTCTAAGTCTATATCCGTAGCGGCACCATTTTTTCACAAACCCAAAAGAGATTGTGGTGACGTATTTATAACCCGCGACCGTTTGAAGTTAAACCAAATTTAATGGGGACGTGATAATTATTGCGAGTTAGAGTTAAACGGATGGCCTTTCTAACTTTCAGGTGGTCCCCCGAACTGAATTAGAATGAGTTATTGATGAATGAGATGTGCGGAGAGGAAGCTTATAACTCCGAAATTGGTCGTTAACTCGTAAATATTAATTTTGATTTATTTTAATATCGGGGTGTTAAGTTTTTCAGCACTGTATTAACGCCGGATTTTTTTAATTTATTGAAAGTTCTAAACAAATTTAGTTTAATGAATTTTTAATATTTTACTTTATGTATACTTAAGCGGTAAATTTGTGAGAAATTAAATATATCATCTTTTTTATGTGCCAAATTTATAAATAGATTCAATAATTTATAAACAACATCTTTTCAAGCTATTATTTCGGACTCTTGACTCACTTAAACTGATTAAAATTATTATTTTTTGTTCCTGTTATTTTAATTAATTTTATTTATTTTAAGAAGTTAATTTTTAAGCTACTGAAAGACAACAAATAATATACGAAATTAGACGCTGTGATGTAAACTAAATTATAATCACTACGCACGAAAAGTTCCATCGTTGCATGCATACAATAATTTGAAATAATATCAATCCTAGATATGATGATACAAGTAATTTAATATATTAAAAAAAATGTTTACCATCACTCAAAAGAATTTCATGTTGATACTAATATAAATAATAAAATCGATGTTTTATCCTCAATTAGTATAACAAAACACATCAGATGTTAACATCTAAGTAATGACACCACGTAAGCTCCTTTTCTAAAAACACAATTATTACCTTGAATGATTTAATTTTAAATAAACATTATGATGTTTAAATACGTGAGATGACATGATATTGTCTATCTCTTCGAAACAGTATATATAGCTAAGCAAACATAAGTTTAAGTATAGTTCTGACGATGGCGTAAAGCCGAAATAGCTATGAACTACCTGATATAAAAAAAATAATTTGTAGAACTAAATACTTTGTTATATACTCCTATAATAATGGAGTTCTACCAAGTAAATTCCCATTCAATTAATAATGTTTTGTCCATTCAAATGACTTTTTGTACTACGAGTTTTACAGTTATTCGGGTTTATTCTCGATCCACAGTTGAATGAAGGCATCCTATTTCTCGCAGCTCTATACAATCTCATACTTTGGTAGCATTATATGATTTTATTGATCTAGTGAGCTACTAAAGGGTATTTTCGACTCTTGGCGGTGGCGTTATGTATTTTTTTTTAAATATAATTCTATGAATGTCTATAAAGCTAGAATGTCCCATTAACCCTTACAGTTTTGAATCCAAACAGCTATTTTTCAACGGCATAATGGTCCTTTATATTATTTAGATCGTAAATTTTACGATTTATTTGGAAAATTCTTCCGCTGTGTTTCTTTTCTAATGTCGGTTTCTTTATATTTCTGTGTTTGTGCGCCCGCGGTCAAAGGTATGTTAGGATTTTCCATGTTTTTTCTCAGACTATTTTCAGACTGCATTATTCTTCTTTTCGCTAGGAAGAAATACGCTTTTATTGTGTTTGTATTTTAGTATGTGTGTGCTTTCTTCTTTCGTCACAAGCTTTCAAATAAAGGGCGCTTCAAATTAAACCGAACAAAAACAAATAGAATTCTTTTAATTTTTAGTCATCAAAAAATAATATTAAGATACATGTAGTTAGAGTAGTGTAGTTAAGTTAGGCTAAAAATAAAAATACACAGTCATTTTTCAGTTGTCGATATGTTGTTATTTATATATCGACTTTGGAAAGGAAAAAGGACGTAACCAACACACAAAAAACTATTGTGTATAGCCCAAACAAAACGTATATTAAATTGCATAAATTCTGATAATCGAAAAAAAAATATTCTGAAAAGATTGAGGGATAAGTCCTTTTGCCTTTCTAGAGTTGATATATTATAAATAAATATAGTGTATTACACACAATAGTTTTTGGTGTGGGTTACTTCCTTTTTCCTTTCCACAGTCGATATAATACAATGTATGATTTGCAACCGTTTTTTATTATGGCATGAAATTGGAAAACATGGCTCACTCTGCGATCTGCTAAAACTACACTTCGTCTTTTTGTTTCATTTACTAGATATATCCAAATAATTCAAAAAAAATCATTGAGTTTTGTTTTTTTGATCCAAAATAAATTGTTTCGTGTTATTTTAAATATTTAGCACTAGAAATATTATAATGTTTAATGTTTAGTGTGAATGCTAAATGAAAATACAAATAAAACAATATTTGAGTACTGAATGTTTTTTTCATTTAATTCATATTGTAATTCTGAATCAATTGACCCACAAATGGTTTGTCCCGCCACCACCCCTGATGACCCGATGATTCACAGTCGTCTTCCATCACGGAATAGCGAACATGAAAAAATTATTACAAAATCCCATTTCGTAAGTAATACTTAACAATCAGTCCTTTGATAGTCACATTCTTCTATGCTTACCTACTGAAAAGAGGGACGATTAATTATTGAAAAACAAGCAGCTATCGTAAACACAACTTCTGTTGAGATGCTCCATTTGGAGTCCAAATGTTCCACATAAGGCGGGTATGATTAGTTTAGAAGTAAAGGCTGTAAGAAAAAATGAAATTAAATCATCTATAAATTGACAGTTGATTAGTTTGATCATGGGCGTTTTTCTTCTAAATTTGTCTGTTGTGTATTGTTGGAATGGTTATGAAAATAAATTTTTGACATTGATTATCTGAACCGCCCGCCTCCATCGCGGAAAAGAATGCTTTTAGCCAGTGGGAACATTAGCCAGACGAGAATATTGTCGGAAAAGAGAAAAAATCCTAATAAAATAAAATGGACGCAATAGAAATAAAGCTCGGCGAAGCGTGTGCGTCCGCCTTTACCTTATTAGATTTTTTTGTACGATGGCCACATTTGGGCTGACGTGAGAGGCAGGCTTAATACCCTGCTTATGCATTATAAGATCGTGGATTTTAAACATAAATGTGCTGTAGGGAACTTTTCGTGAAGTGGTGCAATTATTGTTGGTTTTCATGTGAACGTATTCCACTATAGCTTGGTAAAGCCTGGAAAATAAACACGTGACTATGTCACCGTAAAACCTTGACAGAAAGTTATATTATTATTTATTTCCAGGTTTATAAAACAATTTTTATGTATCGCTTGTTAAAACGAAAGATTGCTTTTTTTTAAATCATATCCTGTCATGGAGCATATGGACTCCTAATTCATTGTATCTCAAGAATTATTTTTTTACGAGATATGCTTGTTACTCAGTTGCTTATAATCTCACGTTCGAACAGAGAATTCGGTTAGAATGATATGGCTAAGACAGGACTACCAGTTGACTATTCGCTCTCGATATGTTAATAGGATTGGATGGATGGGAGGGAGTTTTAGACATCGCAAACATCCATGTCTAGAGCAGAAATCAATAAATTAATGAAAAAGTCAACTTATGAAACTGTCCTTACTGGGATTCAAGCCCGTTAGTACCGCAACCAAAGCCAACAACATTGACCACGAACGCTCGGGCTTACTTATTATGGTTTAATAAATAAATGTAATTTAGTGTATTCGGTTATGTCAACATTGAAATACACTGGTATTGAGAAACCTTTATTAATAATGGATATATGTATTTCTATAAACCGTGCAAATTTTTGTAATAGAATCAAAATATTAACGATATTAACAAAATATCCTGTTATATTGGAATCTGGTCAAAGATAGAAAGTGGTACTACGATTTGGCAAGCCAACCTTCGATGGAAGTTGGCGAAGAAGATCATGGATAATTTATATATATATATATTTTTAAAATTAATTTAAAAAAAATGTCTGTCATTACAGCTTACAGCAAACGAGATAAACACGATGAAAATTTTTATAAGTCACTCATCTTAATTTGATATTGACCTTGCTGGGGCTTGAACCAGGTCACACCGCGCTAGACCACAGACCCCAACAAATGTTTAAATACTAAATATTTTTTAAATAAAAATATCTTGTTTAGAGATATCTCAGTCAAGTGGATAATGTTTTGGACAATTAACATTTAAGTGTTGCCTATAAATAATACTATACATAATACATTTTATCAAAACTAAATCGACTGTGTATCCAAAAAAGCATTTTTATGGGAAATCGAAGAAAGGCATGCACTCTCAAACTTATACAAGAGATGCAATTTAGATTATATGGCACAGTTTCAACACTAATTTATGAGCTCGTTGGCTCATTATTGTGGATTGAAATTTACAGCTTCCGAGACACTGCTCGGAGTGCGGTTTGTTTTTTTTTCTCGTCCATTCTTTTCCGAGCCACCTCGACGAAGATCCGAAGAGACCATCTCAGCCATATAGTTTCCGGAAAATATTTAAACTTTGTTTTAAACATTATAATTATGGAGTATAAAGCAGACTCACGATAATTTGTTATATTAATACACATATTTGTAAAATGGTGACTTTTAAAATTTATTATTGTTCATTGCGATAAAGGCGACGAAATGTATCTTAGGAAACCGTTCTATAGAGGGGATTGGTACACGTACTATAGGACAGTGCTTCCGAAACTATGAGCCGTGGCATTCTCGGGATGTTCTAGTAGGGGTTAAGTATTTATTTATGGATTTTTTTTTACATTATTTAAGAACACATTATTCGTGATTTTTAAAAAAAAATGTTCTAAGGCGATTATAGAATGCAGGTGCATTTATATGTATGATTAAGTTTGTTGAATTATTTTTTGCAGTTTTTGTGAACTGTGGAAGTCTCAAAAGAGAAAAGATTTCAGAAGCACTGCTTTACGATACCGTATTAGTGAAGACTTGATGTATTATTATCATTATTCGATCACTGTTCATAAAATAATGAATAAATAAAAAGGTTTATTTCTATTTTATAAAAAAATATTTTATATTGTTAAAATCTTTATTGCTGTTCAGGATATTTGTAATCATTGTACATGACAAAACAATTGAGTAACTAAACATCTGTTGGATGCTTGCTTTACAAAGCAATTTTTAATACTGTTTAATTGTTTATTACAATTAACTGGATTATGATTGTGTAGTTTAGGAACTGAAATTTTTATCAGTAATTTAGAGTAGAGTCTTTGTATAACATCAAAGAAATAACAACATATTGAAACAACAACGACTATTAGATAGATTTAAAACTATGGTAACAAAAGGCAGTCTCAAATGAAGGTAATAAATAACAATTGTTATTAATTAAAGGTTATTTGTAAACATACTTAAAATAAAACAAGGATTCACCATTCAAAATGTCAAGCAGAATAACACTCATAAAGTTTCTTACAAAACACGTCATAAAGTAAATTTACATAAATATGGGTAACTATATATCACAAACGGCAAGATCATAAATAGATGTTTAATATTGTAATTAAAGTGTTATTGATGTTTAGTAATTGATCGGGATAATTTTTTAGGATCTTGGGACAGTCCTAGACGTTATGGTATACAGTTGGTTGTGATAAAATTAAATATCTTTTGCGGGTGATAATCAGATCAGAAACACAGAAATTAATTAAGTTTATAAGTGATCGTAATGACAGCGAACATTAATTTATTATAAACTTTTAAATTTTATTTTAAATGCACTGCTGAACACAGTACAATCAAAAATTATTTCATTTCTACTTGATAAATAATTATTATTGCGAAAATTAGCAGTTAATATTTATATTTTAAAAATAAAACGCAATTTGTTTGTACTGCTTCTGTATGTTTATAATGATCACGATCGGTTTCGCTCATCACGAGTACTATCAACTGATAAAAATACACAAATAACAAGGTATTATAAGGTATATAAAACAGTTGTTTCATGGTTGTCATAGTTCATGAACCATGAGCGAAACCGGTTCTGATCATTATAAATATGTGAAAGTAGTAAAAAAAATTGAATTTTGTCTTTAAAGTATAATAATTTTTCAACAAGAATTGACAGTGCACACCTTAAAAGTGAGTTAATATTTAACACATATCTTGTGTGACGTTTTTCCGCATTAGTATACCGGAACGTCTAATATGAACCTCTGAATGCTGTTCATTAATACTGGTATGAAAATTATTGAATATTTGTAGAATATTGACGCTGAAGTCTAATACTATGGGAAATTAAAAAACAATACTGAAATGGGATTTCTCATCTTCCCGTTGATTCTAAAAAACAATTAAATGAACTTCACTTGGTTTCGTGATCGAAGGAGTGGCCAAGAGAATTACCGTGCGTCACCATAAGATCATAGCCTCCCTTTGACCCAAAGAACTGGCTAGAATGACTACCGTCATTGCTTTTTACAATTTCTCCATGCTTTTCAAATCCTAGAGCGCCATCGTCAGCACTACTGGCAAGTTCATGCTTGAAGCTGCTTTGTCCAGATAATTTTCCAACATAATCAGAGATCAACCTTCCATGACCGGGTCCATAATGGCCCAATCCTTTCTTTTCGTGGTTTTCGGATGTTTTGCTTTCACTAAAGTAGTGGGATCCAAAAAGTCCTCCGTTATGTTTCGAGCTTCCACCGGAGAATTTGTGTTCGTGGCTGCTTCCTCCGAAACCTTTGTGGCCCTGTGACTCTTTGCCGCTTTCTTCGTGTTTTGACTTTCCATATGTATATCCAAGGAGTTCATAATGATCTTTTCCTCCTTCTTCATGTGGGTGTTCAATGTGTTCATGAACGTGTTCATGCTCTGGTTCTTTGTGTTCTTTTTTTTCTTCTTTAATGTGCTTATAAATTGTATGAGTGTGGTGGTGATGCTTGATGGTATAAGGCACGTGAATTACAATCTTATGATGTGAGCCTCCACCACCAGCAGAACAGACACCAATAACAGTAACTAACAGGAATGCCAACTGAAAAGAAACAAAAATTCGTTGAAATAAATGACATTTTACTTGAGACTTTGGAGAGTATATTGGTTAATAATTTGAAATGTAGAATTTAAGCAGTCGTTACTGTATGAGTGGAAGTGGTTTTAACTCAATATTAAATTTAACACTTGCATATTGAAGTAAAGGGGATTACCAGTAGTATGTAAATAATGTTGTAGCCGATTATTAAAATTATTATACAGATTGATTTTTGTATAATAATATTTTTTTTACGATATCTACCCCCAATGTGGCGCATATGAACTCCTAATGAAGGTATCTCAAGAGAGAATTTTCGACGAGAACTGCTTGTTCACTTGCTCAATCTCTTTTTTTCGAAGAGTATATTGATTGAAGGATGGGGCTAAGGCAGGAGCAGTGTTTAGCTAATCGCTATCGCTACGCCCGGTTTTTAGGATGGTATGGGTGTGAGGGAGTTCTAGACATCACAATCCACATCCATTCCTACAAACAGAAATCCATAAATCGATTGAAAAATCGATTTATCATACTGTCCGTACTGGGATTTGTGCCCGAGACATCCGTAACCGAAGCCAACAACGTTGACCACTGCAACGCGGACTCGAAATAAAGATATAACTTCATTAAAATTATATTGCAACTGGCAATTTATTGAATAAAATCAGAAATTGTTTGTATACTATCAATCTGTTTTTTACAAAACCTCTTCAATACAAAGTTGAACTATTTGATAATCTTTGTAGAACCAAAAACGTTGATATGTTATTATGGTACTGGTATACGATAATTATGAAACCCACTATCAAAGATCGCTTTCAATCAAATAATTATTATGTAGTGGCAAAGAGCGTATGCAAAAAGTACATAGTAAATTTTAAAGAAGTACATGTGTTAATTTTGATAATCGTTACATTCGCTTCTATAAAAAATATGTAACTAAGCAATGTCAGCAAAATCTATAGAAAATAAATATTTAAAACGTTGGAATATTAGAAATATTTACCGATTGGAGCAACAAAACGTATATGTTATTTTTATTTAGGCACAATATATCAACTAGCTTGAACTGTAATAATAATATTAAGTATGATTTATGATATATTTCGCAACACATATTAAGAAATTTACATTGTAACCGTGACTGAGTAGAAAGAATGGCGAAATCAAAATTCTTTTTAGGTTTTTTTTAGGTTGAGGCGCTATTGCTCAACATTATCTCACAGATGAACTCTTTATGTAACTGGATTGCGATGAAATATGTATTCGCAGAAAACAAGATCGGCAGAGATTGCTAAAACCCATAGACAACTTTTTAATGTTACGTAAATACCAATAGACAATAAAACCATCTTGATTTTACGAACAAATATAGAAACAGTGAAAGTTTAACTAGTACTAAATGCATAATTTTTGACTCACGAATTTATCCTAACTCTCCTTAGCAAATCTATAATAGCTCGCTCGTTATGTAATATAATTGTGTAATACTTTCTTCGGTCTTATAATATAATAATTATTCAACAAGTATTTTAATGGCACTTTTGTTGTTAAGCGTTTTATTTAATTTATCATTAATATTGTACTTTCTTTTGTCTTAATATAACAAATATTTAGATTGTATTCTCACGTATAACTTATTTTTACAGCTAATTATTTTATGCATAATACAATTTTTTATTCAAATTGCTTTTTATTGCGCTATATTTCCATTTAATTAAATGTGAACAATCTTTTTATGAAAGTCCGGTTGATAATGCAGTTACTGTTTCTCTTTGTTTTGTCATTAATTTAAATATTGGAAAAGTTTCTCACAAAAGATAACATGAATAATTACTTCAGTGAAAAAAATTGCTATGAGAAACTAAAATGATGAATATGTTTAATTTTTTTAAATTCTGACGAGCGTTAAAATATCATTATCTTTATTTACAAATTGACATAATGATTTGTTCAATAGATTTTAATCCTAGACCGCAGCATATTAATTTGAGCCAACGATATCTCAAAATAATAATATTAGCTATACAATGATAAAGTATTTAGTTCAACATATGATATAGCGGATCACAACTGTGATACCGAAATAACTAAGAACTTTATATTGTGGAAATAAATACATTATAATTTTACCCTCATTATAGTGGAATTCAACACAGTAAAGGTCATCAATAAATAACAATTCCATTGAGAGAATTTTGAATTAAATTCTCGTCAGGTCAACTCGACACAAGGGATAGATCGATCAACAGCGATTGCTGTTGGTAATTGACGATGAATAATAAAGATATCATTTAACTTGTCTATCGCTCGCTTTCTTTTTGTATTGCGTACAGTTATTTAATTCTATGATATCAGAACGTAATTCATAAATAAATCTTTTTCTCAACTTTCATTGTATTCAAAGACGCTGTAATTTTTTAAATTATATCTGTCACGCAAGATTTATTATTATTAAACTGAGCGATATTATTAACTCTTTCCTTAAACCTTAAAATATACTCCATATTATCTTGTTAAGTGTTTTAGAAAGTAGATTATAGCACAAGTTCGATGGAGTACAAAATATGAATGTTAAATTAATCGATTTTCGATACTAACAGTGAATCTTATGTGAGAGTTTCCTGTTTGCGCGTTAATGAATCGCGAATATTTCTTTCCACGGTCTGAACATAAAGTATGTGTGCTCTCAGAATACAGGAAATGTTTTTATTTTTATGCTAGTTGGAAATGGTTACTTAATTTAACACGATAAGATTGAAGCGGATCATAATAATGAAATAAAATCAGCCACCGTGTAGAGATTAGACACTATAATGGAGATTTATTTTTCCTTTGTTAGTTAATAAGGAAAAAAAAATAATGTGTACATTGTCGTCTATATGAATGTTATAAATAACATATCCGGTGAAATCAATACAGCAAGTCGATATATATCGTTATAATTTTTTTTATAAAAGTTAAAAGAAATTTTGTTTAATGTATCTGTTATCTATATCTACTGATCGCCGGGTAATTTTTACCTAATCCCAAAAATATCAAACGTCGGAAAATACTGCGGTAAAAATGTATGAATTAGTAAAAAATAAACAGTTCTCGCAGAAAACTTCTGTTACGATACCTCCATTAGGAAGCCACATGTTTCACATTGGGAGCGGACATTGTATAAAATCTATAGCCTTATTTTTAATAATGCTTTGTAATGTTGTGGATGCGGTTTAAGGCAATCGGTCTACGTTCATTTTTTAAATAAGTGTAAGGAGTGTTAATTATTTTTATAATAATTACTACATTGGCACCCGCGATTTTCCTTGTGTCAAACCATAATGCCTATATTTTTGTCACCAAATTAATAAGTCGTTTAATAGCTTTAATTCCACATTGTACAAAAATGATGTTTTAATCAAATTCCATATTTTTTTTGACTAAACAGTATTGTTTTCACTGACTATCGTGAACGAATCTAAAATCGAATCGTTTCTGCGCGACTGCATTGTTCAAACGCCAATGTGGACGTTTCAATTTCAATAATAGGGCGTATATGACATTGAAAACCTTTCCTATCATACCCTTTCCCTATACAGCCGTGAAATATTCGATTAAAACTGGACGAATTTATCCTTTCCTTGGCTTTGACAATGTATAAAATTATTAAATTGTATATATGCCGTATGATTTTGGCTTCCAATTGTAAATGACAATTGATAAAAATATGAACCGATGCATAGGTACTAATATAAAATTGAAATTAAATCTTTCTTAGTCGCGATTATACTGACATAACGCATAAGTCAGTTTTTTTACTTTAAATGTCAGTGTGTGCAATTTAATGCTCTATGTACTGGAAACACACACGAAGCCATAGGATATAATGGTTTTGAAAAAAAAAAACAGTTTAAACTCATAATGTTACTGTTTTATTCTGATAGAAAGTACGATATGACTATAATTCATCGATACCAAATTTTATAATTTGTATGCCAAAAAGATTATTCTTTATAATGTACAAAAAATCTTTTTAAATACATAGCTTTAAATTCGATTATCTCAGAACTTGTTTTTATGAGTTAATGCCTTCTTTCTGTATATCCTCGTAGTTTAATAACAAAGTTATCAATTTTAATTGTATTTAAAAATATAGCCGAGTACTCCGCAAATAGATGGATAAGTATATACCGACTCTGCTAGATGTAAATCGATTAAATTTACCCATGTCATGAACACGTATACAAAGTAAAATTGACAAGTTAATATCGAAGATTATTTATTTCAGAAGAAATGCACGGATTATCTAACATAGCTTGAGTGTTATTTCCGTTTTAATCTATCTAGTAAAACAAGTTTTCTGAGACAGGTTTATCGGATAAGTCCATGTCAAGAAACTGCAATAAATAGTTTATAATATTATATCGCTTAAAAAGCCTGTGCAATAGAACTGATCGTATTTAATATTTTACAGTGACAGTATGTAATTGATGCGAGAAATCTACGATTTAGATAAATTTAAAAAGCATTTATGATTTATAACAAAACCTTACGATTATGGACTTGCTAGATTTCGAAGCGATTTGTAAGCAATGGAAGTGTTTAATTGTAAAATCGTTTATGAACAACATATGCATATAAAAATAAACGTCACAGTTTATCACTAATTTTATGTCAGATATTTTTTATAATACAAATACAACTCGAGATGAAAAAACATGTCAAACACTCAAAAACAAGATATCGAGATGTAATGTTTATAATATTCGATATTGGCCACATCCTTACTTGAAACCTTGCTATTGATTGTGTACACAACACATTATTACAATTAAAACGATGAATCGTTAAGTTAATCAAGTATTGCTTAATGCCTGAAGATGACGAAAGAAAAAACCAGGATCTTTCGTGACGAAATACATGGAAATTTACACAATTTGAAAAATTGAAATTTGATTTCAATTGGTAATTTAAATTATCGTTTAATGAATTAAAGATCTTTAAAGTATGACGTTAACATCTAAACAAAGCTTAATTTTAAGACTGCTGAAATTATACATTTTTTTAATTATATATCGAGTTTGGAAAGGAACCAGGACGTAACCCACACCAAAAATATTGAGTTTAACTCATACAAAACGTGCTAGTACATTATATTTATATATAATATATCGACTGTAGAAAGGTAAAAGGAATTATCACTTCGGCTTTTAAAAATATTTTTTTTCGATACTAACAATGTATGCAATTTAATACACGTTTTGTTTGGGCTATACATAACATTTTTTGTGTGTGGGTTACGTGCTTTTTCTTTCCACAGTCGATATGTAAATAATAACTGAAAATTTAAACTTTTGAAAGATGAAACAAACTTAAAAACCCTGAAGGAAAGCATGTTAAATTTCTCTTCATATTTTCAAAGTGAATCAATAAATGATTTTAATTTTACATTTTTTTAGGTATATCAAGTTTTCGTTTTACGCAACATCATGATGTACAGTAAAACAAACTTTTATTAACAATAGATTTAAAAAAGAAAACAGCCTGAATAATAAACGTATTACAATAAAATGTCAAAACAAACTGTAATAATTAACGAAACAAGTCAATACAATACATCTCATAGTTGGTAAACTTTTGTTTTTATTATAATTTTAATAATATATCATTCGATCGAAGAGTGACAGTTAACGGTTTTATATTTTTTGCTTATGGTAATTGCTATTTGTTTAATAATCCATAATAAGCCTACTCTAAAAACACTTATATTATTATCACGGCTAGTGAAGGTCGCAAGGTAAACGTTCGTATTTAGGGTATTATTTCACTTTAAACACAACTCACACATTCGTATAAATAATTATAAACTAATAGTAACAATGAGTTGATAACTCACCACACTTTTGGACACCATTTTACTTGAAGGGGAGTTATAAAAAGCTAAGTTGATAGGAAACAACTGTTGCAGAAGGCTGTCAGGTGTTTGTTGATCAACTTGGAATGGAGTCTAGCTTTTATATGACTAGAGAAAACACTCTCGCTATGGAGAAGTTGGGGGCTACCCATTCGGTAAGAGTGAGGCATTTGCAAACAACGGGTCGGGCCTTGTAAGCAAGCATGCAGTAATTTAATTAACGAGAATGTGTTATAGCTATACGTTAAATAACGAATACAAGTAAAGATAATTTTAATGTTCTTTAATAATACTCCTTGTTGGAATGTCATTTGAATATTTTTAATTTGAATTTTTGAGATTTTGTATATTTCCATGTATTTTGTCACTAACGACCCGGGTTTCGCCTTTCGGCATCCGAGTTGTTTTTTAATTGTAAAGCTTTCACAACCTAAATAACTAATTCTACGCCAGTAACTAAGTTGGGCTATGTCTTTAGGGAAGTTCCCGAAATATAACATCTAATGATAATTTACTTTGTTTTTTTGATAAAAGACTATCTAAAAGAGACGCCTCATTCTAACATTCGCGCGGTAATTCTAACATTAGTTTGCCACCGGCAATCGCTACTTTGTTAATGCGTTTGTTTTCTCAACAAGGATTAAGTTTATTCTCGGGTTTTTTTACTCAGATATCAGTGTGGGTCCTAGACTTATAATATTTTATCTTATAAATAATATTTTGTCGTATTTGTATCTTTCATATGAACGTTAAACACTGTTTACTGTCTGTCAATTCGAGTCCATTCGTGTACTCGAATGCCTGAAGATGCCGAAAGGCGAAACCCGGGTCGCTAGTGGCATAATACATGGAAGTGTACAAAATCTCAACAGTTCAAAATTGATATTGAAATTCCATCAAGCACACTCAGTCGATGTCATAAATGTTAATTTGAAGTTTAGGACTGCTTTCAATTTAAAATCATAAAAGTACCATTTAGCTATCATTTTTATATAAATTTTTTATCGTTCAAAAACTAAACTGAGTTATTTAACAAAAGCGCAATTTTAAAACAAACCAAATATGTTTAATTAAATCGTAATTGATCGCTTAAACCAGGTATTGGGAAATTTTTTGAATGGAAAGACAGATTAGGAATTCAAAATCAACCAAGTATTTAATAAGACCACTGGGCAGCACAAAATTACGCTTCCGGTAGTAGTTTGCCCAGGGCTTGTTCATGCTGGTAATATAGTATAGTTACAGCTACCCTTGGTACTATTTGATTGTGCTAGCCAGTGGCGCACACAAAATTTCCGCAATTGAAATGAGAAGAATATTAAAAAGTGTTCTCGGTAGCTATCAATCGTGCGAATGGGTCTGTGTTCAATTAGACTCATCGAAACCTTTTTACCTTAAACTGAGTGTCAATATTCGAAGGATAATTTTTACGAGATGTGATTCTGAGAATTAAGTCTTCTGCGTAGTAATCATAATTATATTTACTTGCGTCAAAGAAAGGACTTTTGAGATGCAAGAAATTTCGTTACATATAAAATATCTAATTTAATCGAAACCCTGTTATTTGTATGGTTCACCCATTTACATAGAGCATGGCAAATAGATAGACAATTAATAAATTTAGTATTTGCATATGTCATGATTAGTTTGTTTTAATAATGCTTACTAATCTATATTTGAATGGGTTAATAACACCTGCTCAAGATTCGATAGATTCATACATTCCTACAATTTCCGTTCTAGTGTGGTAAGCCAGAAATATATTGCATAAGTGAACGATATGATTTCCCATATTTGCCATCAAGATTATAGCACAACTCAAGCGACTTGAGCTTTAGTATATATAAACATATTTTTGTGTGATATGATGTTAATCATTTGCGGAAATTTAAAGAAATCGCGAAAAACACGGGATTATGTACTATAATATCTTATTTAGAGTTTTATTAATATTATCTCGGAAAAATGATCCAACTTTTTACCATAAGCATTTACCAATAAAATTCAAAATACAATTAATTTATAAATAAAACCACATTTAATATTTTAACATTGCACTATCCTATTTCTATGCAACACAATTATTTGAATGAATTTATTTTGTTCTGTTAGAGATTTTCTGTCGTTTTTTATTATATTACCTGACAAAATTGTGATTTATTTTCGTTCAAATTTTACTTCGAATCCTAGAGAGGGGGGAATCATAGTGTGATGTTTTTTTATCATATTGGCGGGCGGCTTATTGTTTGTCGATTCATTTATTAATCGACACACCTTCAACCAATTAAGAAGAGGTAGTTATTTTTCTTTGTGACGCAACGGGAATATGGTGAGAATAGACACTACGGGAGTAGAATAAGTAATTACATAATTTATTAATGTATAAAATCAACATTTATGACATGTTGTTTACGAACTTTGGAAGCAATAAATTAATTTTAATTAAATAATATTAAAAACAATATTCACGTTATATTGATAACTCGAATCAATTCTATGTAATATGTTTACTTACATCAGAGCTCTACCTTCGTGGATTGGACTCAAAATTATCCACGTTTCTCAAACTTTTACTTGCTCTTAAAAAGAAATTTTTCACTCTGTGTTGGTAATTAATGTATATTATAAATAACATATATGATTCCGCACAGTGTTTACCACTGGAATAGATAAAACATACTTGCAGCAATTATTTATACTATGATTAATTAGTTTCCAACTGGCAACTCCTCAGCGTATACAATTATTTTTTATTGAATACGTTGGACACCTGATTTATATTCCAACATTAATATGAAATTTATTTATATTTGAATATGAGTGCAATTTCATTTATTTATTGAAGTTTCCGAAACGCATTTTTTGTTTTGCTGTACGGCATAAATGAGCGTGGTTCAATGAACTATGAATTAATGATTCAACACGCACTACGTAAATGAATCTATCAGCAAATCGGTTTTCAGATGTTAATTTTGAAAATGATTCAATTAATGACATAGATTCGGAAATTGTATGAAAAAAAAATGCTTTATTATTATTTCATAATAAGAAGATAATTTGAATTTTTTTACTCACTTGAGATCAACTCAAGTCAGTCGAGTTAAAATAAAACATCACACACACCTATTCCAAGACCTCAAATTTATATTGAAAAAATCCACACCTTGCCGCGACTTAAACCTAGATTCACCTGATCGCTAGTGTAAAGCTCTTCCCACCTGACCACAGCAAAAAATTATGACTTTGTTAAGAATGTTTAGATCAAACCAGACGACTAAAGTTCTGTCACGTGATTCAGCGATATTCTCGTGATCTATAAAGATATTCACGGACCTGCGCTTGACTCATCCTGTCTTGGTTGTTTTTCGTCCATGACAAATACTAACTAGAAAATCGCAAAAAATACAAATACGCACACAACCAATATTCGAACATACAAAAATAATAAAATAAAGCAGACATGGATCACGCTAATAATATTTATTACGTCTTAACCTTTTGCAATATTTTGTATTGAGTTATAGATGATATCACACTAAAGGCATACCTACGCATGCATTATATAAGTTACAAATAAAAATTGTTGTCAGATAAAAAAAAAGAATGGCGATCTTCATTACTTTCTTCACGCCGATGGTGGTACGTGTTGATTTGACAGCCAGTAATTAATAATCCATTACCCAATCGGAAATAGCAATTTTTCTTCCATTACTTATAATATATTGCTAAAGCATTATTGTTCATCATTAAAGAAAGTAACGCTTTATAGATAAAGAAAACAAAAAACCGCTACAGTCTGTTTAATAAATTAAAAATATAAACAATGCAACAATGTTTCGAAATGGAACAGGATAAAAAATGTTTTAATTATTATTGTTATATCAGTATTCGAATAGCGTTTTTGCGTGTGAGAATTTAAAATTCGAACACAATTGCCACGTTGTTTATTATAAACGCTTCGATTTATTTTTTGTTTGAATACCAACGATTGGTACTCCGAACATCCACGACGAAACCCCTGATGATACGTCCGCTCTTGATTGCTCAATACAAACTTATTTACTTCTATGAGTTTGGTCTGATGCAGAGATAAACGGGACTGTTTACTTTACAAAGTACTGTGTTGCTGAAAAAAACAATGATAAAAATACTATGTAAAGCTTTACTGGTGTGTACAGGTCTGCACGGGCCTCTATTCGGCCCGGCCCGGACCGTGAGCCGTGCTCGGGCGGGTAAAGCCAAATAAGTTTCAGGCCCGGGTAAGGAATTTCATTTTCAGAAAAATATTTCGGACTATGGTCCGTCCATGAGTCAGCCATACGGCAGTACATAGTAAAACGTAATTAACTTGGATAAATTATTTCACATTTGTTATGAAAAGATGGAAACAATTACACTTGATTCGTTAACGATGAATATCATTAATATTGTATATGAAAAAATGGGGTTTTTTCGGGCTGAGAAAACTAAATATGGGTTCATGCCGGGTTCGGGTAACAAACTAACAAGTGTGACATTAATACTCGGCTCGGGCCGGGCCGTGACTGAAGATTTCGTGCTCGAACCGGCTAATTTAAAATTTGCAGACCTCTAAGGTCTATACTGAGAATCAGCCTTGTTTGATCTGAAATGAAAAACTGATCTAATGTATTTATAAAAAATACTGCCCTGTTAACCACCGGCAACTACATTTTTTACAAATCAGGTGCACCCAGTGGTGTAGTGGGGCCAGGTTACCGCCTTGCCATCTTTTTTGACCTGGAATTAGGAGAACGCAAAAAAATATACCCCCTGAAAGAAAACTAAAAAAGATGAAATAAATTACCGCCCTGGTATTTTTTTATTCAGCATTACAACACTGGCTGCAACATATATTATTATGCTCATATGTTGTGTCAATTAGCTTTTACTTGGTAAAATCCATCGTAATAGGATAAAATATTTAAGTAGTCAGTTCGACATAATTTTATTAGATAGTTGTTAGCTATTTCGACTTCAGGCTATCATGTATTGTTATTTAGTTTTAATCGTCGGTGGAATGACATTAAAAGATGATGTTAAGAATCCTCAATGTTTTCTAATAATAGAACCGGTTTCACTCAGTTACGAAGAGCAATAGCGATGAGCTAACTACTAGTACTTTACTAGTCTCTTCCTTCATTTGATATGCTCCATATTAGTAGTGGGCTCTTTTACTAATTTATTACTATTATTTGCGTATCACAAATTAAGCGTAGAAATACTTGACACACCCTGGTTTTTTTGTTAAGTTTAAGTTTTATTAGGGTCCGTAACTGAGAACGCACAGCGTTAATGACAATGATTCGTAAAAGTCAACCCGACTCTTGTCGTGAAGAGCGATCGGCCAATTGCCGGCGGACACGTTCGCTGGACGAATTCATTTTTGACGGAAAGGTGTGGCTCCGACAGTGTGGGAGTCCGATTTTTGATTTTTGCGGTGAGTCGATTGCCAGCCTTCGAGCCAGGAGAGCTGCTGACCCCCGTGGTCAGCACCGTTGACGTTGTGGATTGTTTGTGTTTTTTTTTTAAATTGGACTTAATTTAAAATCTTTTGTCGTGTCACTTGCATTATAACTTAAAAGTAAAATCATGTGTTAAGGAAATGTAAATGTAGACGCAATTTTATATGTTAGAATTATTTTTGTGTATTTTAAACTACTGCATCTTCGATTAAAACAAATAAGTGCTGATCCGGATTTGAAATGATGTTTGTTTGAGATCCCAGCCTTTCAGGACGTCGATAACCGACCGTTCGCCTCTCTTCGATACGGGTCTTCTTATACTATAGTTATTTAAAAATGCTCTACGACCAGCCCTCATTACCAATAACAATAAAAAATACACTTCCGCGACAGTGATATAAACAGAATTACGTTTTGTTGCTTTTCCGGTAAACTGTATTAAAATAAAATATAGATTAGGTTGGTTCTGCTTCACTACTTCCAATCGGTCCGTGTATGACGATAACGGAGCCATGTATCACATGAAGTGTAAAAAATAAAACATTGCAAAATGCCCATAATGATTTCGAAAAAAAACATGTTTTGACGATAGCGTCGAATAAGCAGAGCATATCTAAACGTTAGCAATACGGAAGATGTAACAAATACGTTATTACGTATAGTATAAAGTATAATATAATTATACAAACATATTCAATATTCATTTATGTATTGCAATAACACACTATTTTCCTTTCGTCAGTGGGTAGGTGGAGACTTCTGTGTGCAGTGTTTCTAGATGATTCTGTTTTTATATAAGACGAGGTGATTGTAAAAGGTCCGTTGATTTTTTGATGTCATAAAGTTTGTCAGCACAGTAATGTAGTATATAAAACGTAACTGGTTGCAGTAAATAAATGCGTTTAGGAGGTTTGCAGTTTCACCAAGACAAAGACAAATCTAAAAAGAATCCCGCATACTAAACTAATCTCTGCGTTTGGGGGAAAAAAAGTTTTGGCCTCTAGCAATTCGATTTAAATCCCATCCGGGAACTCCCCGTTTCAATTTATTCCGAAATAAACCAAACGGTATATAAATAAATTGAATTTGAAAATGTTTGTACTTTGTTTTGTTTATAGTCGACCGGTGGAGCCTGAAATTGCGTTTCCTCTGTACTCACAGATGCACTGATGCAGGTTTGATGACTGACGGTGCAGCGGCATTGTAAAGTTTGATTTGTAATAACATAAATTTGCATAAGTATAATACGTGTCTAGACCTCACCTAAAATAATTTAAAAAACAGTTCAAATTCATTATGCTGCTTCTTATTGTATTATTATGTTTTAAAAAAGGTTAAATATTGCTGAAAACAAATTCAACTCTCACGCCATAGTCAGAACTTTGACTATTCGCTTATATAATTTACTATTATATACATACTACCCTATTATAAAACTGTAATCTAAGAACATGGTTTTGATATAATGAGGAACGCATTACTTTAATTTTAATTGTTTCTAGATTTCGTTTAGTACCAAGCGTACCAAATATAAAATGGTGTTAACACAGTGTTTCTTGATAATATTTGAACTATTTAGTAAATATTGTATTTTTTTACCATGTCCACTCCTACTGGGGGTATCTTAACATTAGTTTTCTACGAGAACTGCTTGTTATCCAGTTGCCAACCTCTCTTTTTCAAAGAGAGAAGAGATCGAAGTAAAGGTCTAAGACAGAAATAGTGGTTAGTTAGTCGCTCTCGTTGCGGCCTGTTTTTAGGATCGGTTCGATGGCAGGGAAATACTAGACATCACAAACATCCATGCCTACGAAAAGAAATCTATCAATTGATTAAAAAATCAATTATTGATGAAACTTTTCGTACCGTGATTTGAACCCGAAACATCCGTAACCAAAGCAAACTACGCTGCCACTAAGAAATATCAAGAATTATATAATTATTATTTTGGGTTAGCATAATCCGAAAGAAAACATACCATTATAGTTATAATAACTGGTTAATGTATTATTCTCTAACAATTTTTATTTAAACTCGCCTTGAGAATGATTTATTTACTCCATTTTGCAAAACAATATTGCTAGAAGCTAAACCGAACTGACACTAAGCAGAGCTATTTTTAGAAAATTTGAGTGCATTGAAATTCAGCAATTGTATAAATAAACCAAGTATACCTTTGCAAGTTGTACAATTACAGGAACAAGTGCACACTTCTTTCTGTACACGTCATAAAAGGTACTCGCACCTATGTGTACTCCAAAATGAAGGACTTAGGGCGTTTCCATGGAGACGTACTGCACGTGCACAGGGCAGAATTTTCCATTTACTGTCTTTAAGATTCATCGTTTACTAAGTGGCAGTAAAATTTAATTTGTGTTCAGCGTTTTACTTATTTTACGTCATAGAAATACTGCCCCTTTAAGCACAGATACAATATGTATAGCGATTGAAATATGTACAGTTATTACTGAAAGACATTTTTAAATACTATAATATCGGTTTTCAAAATGCAAAATACTTGTTTTGAAAAATGAGGAGACCAAACGGAAACCTCCTGTCATAGGCGTCTTTGGTGACGCGAGTCAATTTAGTTCTTTTAACACTTTACCAACCGCCGACGTATATGTGGCGTCCTACGTTACCCAAAGGCTAAATACTGCGCACGTAGCATTGGCGTCTTTTTACACGTACGACTTTGCGGCCAAAAATTAATTCGGTATTCAATATTGGCTTCGAAGATTTGTCAAAATATGTTTAAACAAAGATTCAGATTATGAAATCATGATAAAAAATATATGCGTTCGTATATATTTTTTAAATATTAGTCAAAAATCGCCTTATTATGATCGATGTAAATATTTTGTTGAAAGATTTTTTTAGGCTTATTGCATATAAGTGTTGATATTTATTGGATAATATTCCACTTACGAGACTCAATCCAACATACATAATCTATATAATATAAATATAGTAAAATTTTAATGTCATCGTCGTATTTTTATTTTAGAACTCAAGCCAATGGTTGACGATTGACCAAAAAATAACTAAAAATGATGCATCGTTGTATTTTTAATAAGTTCTGAAATTTTCATTGAAATATATTGACGCATTAAAAAGTAACGGAAATTTTAATTCAGCAATCGAAATTTGCTGATATTTATCCAATATTGCCGGTATTTGGGGTACCAACATTGCGTAATTCATGCGTAAGTAAAGTGTTTTTTTATACATTGTGCTTAGCCACGCATTGTTCCTTGCAAAAATTGAACGTTTTATCGAATTCACGATCGCAGTTACGATTTACATTATCTTATCTGTTATCATTTTAAGATTAGCCCAATAAATATGACAGCAAATTTTACATAAATGCATTCGAAATTTTTACATGCGCTTTAAATCTTATCGCATGTAATGTAAAGCTGTTATATATGTAAAATATTTATATTCGCTCTCCATATGACGGTGTTCTATCCCGTATTTCGATTTATTATTTCTTCTTTCGGCCCTGATGTGTCACAATTGCGAGTGGCCCCTACCGTTTGGACACTGTGTACTCGTAAATGCTACGTAGCGCACGGAGCGCCAGTCCACCCCGCTCACGTTCAAAACAGAAAACACTAATTGGATGAGTTTTTCGCTTGGTTTACCTCGTTTTTATCTAAGGGACATTCAAATTACCCGAAAACATGACGCCCTAAAGTAAAATGCACCACCTTAGGTCATATGAGCTAAGTGCACACGTACTTTTGTATACATATTGCATTTCTGAAAATCTTTTACCCTCGGATTTTATCCGAAAAGTTTTGTAAACATGATTCTTTTACTAAATACGTCTCTGTTATTCTTTACTATACGAACGATGATGATAGTGTCTAAATAGCTATCGATCGTTTGCGAAAATTATTACCCCATTACACATTGTCAATCGCCGTGAACAAGTTGTATTGCTTTGTGCCCCTCGTCCTTATTTTGTTGCGTGATGGATACACAAATAGTTTTTACATTCAATTTAAGAAATTGAATCCGAATTCATGTATTTCTGTTCTGTTTTAATCCTTTTTATGGAAACTTACCCAATCCTGAAAACGAGTGTTAGAGATAGTCATCGACTATATAAGCACTCACTGTTATTATCCTCACGTTCTTTGAAATAGTGAAATAATCCAAATCGAGTCCAATTGATTCACATCAATGATGCACAAACCGCGGCCCAAATGACCAAATCTTTCACTGAATATTAATAAATTCTGTGTTTGATATGAGAACAAATTATGTAGTGGCAAAGAAATATAACAAAACATAATGCTATTTTTATTATTTAATACGATTATAAGATATTTTCACGACTAAAAACTTTCGGGCCGAAATTCATCTTTTTACAAATATGCAATGCAGACTGGAGAGTGATTGAAGTAGCTGATAAAAGTATGTAAATAGTTAATAGTAAAAAAAAATAATAAAATACATATCTCGTCTAGTATAACATATTGTTATTTTCCAACACTTACCCTTTGCGGCTCGTGAAAAATTATGAAATTGATAAACAGGCCCTTCTTTCAAATAGGTTGTGCACCACTGATTTACGTTGACAGTAGCATTATTTTAAACTGAATGATTTCAATTTGAAAACTGTAATTAATTATTAAGCTTAGTGTTTTTTTATGTATTACTAGTATCTTTTACCCGGCTTCGCCCAAGATGGTGAACTTTTATATTATGTTATTAAATTTAGCCAAGCTAATGTTGAAATTTGAAAATATCAGCGTCAACTGTGCCTCTTTTACACCCACATAATAGAGTCCACCAATTAATAATAATGTTAAGAGTTGAACCAGCTAAAATAAAAGATAATGATTTTGCCACCTGCACTCTTGTTATGGCGCCGCAGAACTTCCCGATAGACAGCTTGTTGATCTGCATTTAAAAATGACTCCTGCAGCGCTACAAACTAAACCTATGATCAGAATCATACGCTAATTCTCGATGACGATTCCAGATGCACACGAAGTTGTACGAATTTACCACTCACTTTCTACCAAATCACAAATATGAAACTCAATATTCAACACGCATATCTACGTTCGCGTTACTATCTCAACCGTCACTTGCAGAATATATTAGTATTGAACTGTTGCTAGGCGACAATCATTATTATTTTTTTCATCCCGCATTGAAACGTCAACAGTATAGGGTTTTCAGTTTTAGGTTAAAAGTTAAATGTTAAGAGTTGAAAGTTGAAAATAGCGCAGTTGAACTAACAATTGCAGCCAGAATGTTTGAGAGGAGTTGTTGTGACCGACAGACATACAAACATACATATTCCTACCTGTATTTTGTGCTATATAGTAGAGACAATGCAGAGTTTGTTTGAGTATCCAATATATTGAACATAATAAATCCAGGTATGTTCAACTAGAAAGCATTTTCTAAATGAAAATTGTTATGTTCTTTGGATATCGACCACATACTTCACACCAAGAGTCTGCACACCATATTATACCATATCTTGGCAACCATCACTAAGATTTTTTTAATCTAAATAATTGCATACAGTGCATTTTACTTCCTGAGATTATATTACTGTTAGCGTATTTTTCTAATAGCAAGTCACGCTTGGATGAGATCGAGAATACTTTTGCTTGCACTACATAAATATGCGGATGTGACTCACTTCACCTGATAATCTAGATCTAGGTAGTGCGTAAACTCACCTGTATGACGGATATGTACCAGTGGTAGCCCAGTCATAAAATAATAAGAAATAAAGTTGACAACGAAATAAACAACTATTTAAAAATCACCTGTTGAATTTATGCAACTCGTCAAGAATATTCTTGATAACCATTTCGACATCAGCTTTATCAGAAATATGATGAATCAGATTCTTGTTTGCAAAAAACTATGTCTATAAGTCTTTTTTTGGTAACCTACAATAAATCCTAAACAGCATTTCTGAAAAATAGGTGTCAACTTTGCTAGACAGGTTTGAAAAATTTACTGTTTTTATTTAAATAAAAGTGCAATAGTGTAAACAAATACTTTGAGGGTTCAATTATTAATAGAATTTTTTTTTATTCCGATGTTTCATACTTTTTAAGCGACGGAAAACGATTAACGAATTTTGCGTAATGACAGACCTAGTTATTCTCCTTAACAAGAAATTGCACTGTCACAGATGTTGGAGTTCTCGCAACAGTGTTATCTATAATTAATATTATTAATTTTATTAAATTCGTGATTGCTTTCGATTAGATGCTTTTCAAATCTGACAAAAAATACTTCTTAAACATCTTATAAATATAACGTTTCTAAAATATTTTTTTTACCTGTCTGCTGTTAAGTACAGCTCGACTGTTAGCTAGAGAGTTTGTATTCAATCTATACATACACCCGATTCTCTTTTTGCATTGTCTAAGAAATCATTTTTTTTCTTTTACACGGTTATAAAAAACCAAACATGTATTAAATACATTATATTTATAAATTTAAAAACGCTTATGAATATTACAGTAGTCATTTTTGCCATTTGGCGAATTTAAATCTGTTTGTGTTCATGGCTATGCATGACTTGTTATTGTTATGACACATTTATGTTGCTCTTCTTTGTTTAGATTTTATTCCCTGTCTGGTTTTTATTTTTTAATATCTATATACTGAATTTAACAAATGAATATCACTGCAATATTGATTTTCTTGACATGTTACGAATTGTGTACAGCTCAGTCGTATCTTATGAAATATTTTTTATACAGAAATTAAAAATAAATTCGAGTTATTATTGATTTCGATAATTTTATATTTTGTGGAATGGAATCTATTTCTCATTTTTATATAGTCACCTTATTTTTTTTACACGTTAGTCTCTAGAAAACTTCCCCCATGCATAAAGATAATCGGTTGTATATGCCATTTTGAGACAATGATTTTACTAGTTAATTATGGTTGTTATAATATTTTTTTCTGTTTCCATGCTACGACACTGCATTTTTATAGTGATATTTCATCGGTTAATTTCTACCGTTTATCAGATTTTACATCCACAACTACTATGCTGTAGCCCAGACTTGACTCCAGTCAATGGACAAACGACTAGTAATAATTTTGTCAGTAGAATCAGACTTGGCGTAGCGTAGGCGACAGGTTTTAGCGAGGGACTGTCACGTAACTTGTTCGGTCACCATTCCGTGCTCATCATGATAACACGACTTAGACTCGTTACCATGCATCGTGTAGTCTGGAGGCAATTAATTAATTTTATTATTGAAGTAATTAGGGAATATTCTATATCTTTTTATCGGGTAAGGCAATTAAAATTATCAAATACTTTTATCTTATACTTACAATATATTGATGTAGGGAGGATGTTTTTTTTACTATATGAAACTCTGAATTAACCATAACAATTATTGTTAGAAAATAAATAAAAATAAAAATGTCTTTAGTTCTACAAAAACTATTAAGGCATCAAGCCTTCGTCAGAGCTTGGAACGAAATATTTCTGACGATGTTGTGATGTTAAAATAACTGAAAATATTCCATTCTTAATGTGGAAATAAATACATCGTTATTTTTTGAGCATATTAACTTCTAGGTAATGAATTTATAGTGATTACAGCGATTATTTCTATCTTGTGTTAACTTTGTTACTCGATTTGGATGAAAATTTTGCCCAACTTGTTTTATCTATATTTATATACCAATTATAACAATAAACCTATTTATGTTAATTAAGTTTCATCTTAATAAATTAGTACATTTCTATGTAGAACAATACCACACATAAATGCAATGGCAAACCATAAAAATACAAAAAACATCAGAACTGGGCCAGTTACCTAGATTGACCGTATGTTTAAAAATGATAAAATCAATGACTCATTGCTTTTGTCATTTTCCTTTAAGAATGTCTTTGTTTTAATAATGAATATTTATTTGAAAGCTCAAATAAAAAATAATCCAATACTTCGAATGCCCCACGGTATTCAACAGTCGCTCTTCAAAGGGATGATTTCTTATATTGTTTTCTCTTTATATTACAATATCAAACAAAACAAAACAGAATAAGATAGATAAATATGGGGTCGGCGTGATTGGGGTGGGTCTCGCCTGGGGCCTGGATGAGGGGGACGTTTTCAATCGCGAGATGCGACATCTCAAACGGGTCTTGAATGCATTATTCAGCGACCAATTTAAGAAACTGATTTTTGGCTATAGCTTTTTTTAGCATCATTCTTATTATTTTCGATGCAACATCGTCTGTTTTACATACGGCTCCTTATTTCATTTCGACTGACTTGCTTCTTTTCTTGATCTTTATTGCGTTATGGAAGGCTGCAGTGAAACATCGTCTGCAACAGATGGAGGTGGGGTAACCAATTTGTATGCTTCTTAATATTCATAATAGATGAGCCGCCTGATCAAGTGCTAACTGTCTTTACTAGACTGTGGAATTAATGTATTTCGATGTCAAATTTGAATCATTATTTTTTTACATTTCCATGTTTTTAGTTCCTTACAACCAGGGTTTCGTTTTCAAGCATTCGACTGCACGAATGAACTCATACTGACGGGTAGTTAAATAATTTAAATCGTTTATATGCAAGACATCACAAATATCCATGCCTACGAAATGAGTTCATAAATCGATTGAAAAATCAATGCATTAAACTGTCCGTACCGGTACTTGAACCCGAGACATCCGTAACCGTATCTCACGTAACACTCCTAAAAAACCACCAATTAATAGTAACGTTTAAAGTTGAAAGTTGAAAATAGTACTGTTAGACCTAGAAATGGCAGCCAGAATGACATGTGTCAATTTTACTTCGCTGCAATCGTTTGGGAGATTAGTTTAGAAGGCCATGTGATCCACATTAGGAGCGGACATGGAAATATGTATTTAAGACAAATTAAAAAAAAAATGATTATCACTAAGTCTACTGTAATTACATTGATATTTGAATTAATTGTACTGATTTGATAATAATTTAATCTAAAAAAGATACATTGACATTTGGCAACCATTTACTCTCAGAGAACCACTGGTTCAACGCGGACAAATGTGTAAAATTATTGCATTATAACATGTGGGGTCATAAATTATTTTATGAGGAAAGCTTAGAAATTCGACTGAAAAGTCAATTAATCAAACTGTTCGTACTGGGTTTCTAACTAGTGAGCACTGTAACCGACGTTGACCACTTGACTAAAGATCTGTCATAAAATACTCCATGACGATCACGAATTCAATCAATATATCGTCTCCAACACCTTTCGCTTATTGGACAGTCACGTCGAAATAAAAAAAGTCACAGCAATATAAAGTGCCATGCCATATTGCCCCGAAGATATAAATGCCCAATATATTTATATTATAAAAACCTGTGCCCCAAAAATGCACTTTCCTCACACCCACGGCGCAGCAATAATATGGCACCGACCGCCATTCCAAACACCGCGGCCGTAAGTTTTCGTTATAAACTCATCAGCGGGACGTTTTTATTACGATTGGAATTTATTTTTATTACTCCTGCACACACGTTATTACGAGTGTAAATGCGCTTAACTAAACCGGGTTATATTTTCGGGCCTAGTTGTAAAATGTACTCCTTGAATACCTGTTATTTATAGTAACTATAAAACAGTTAATATTAATTTACTATACATTAATTTACTGTGCACATAGTAAGTAAAGTGTATTCAGCGAAGCGAGAAAATCAAATTAAATAATAAAGCGTTTATAAATTTCAACGCTGCACTGTAAAAATTACCAAACAAAGAACACATCCATGCGAATAGTTTTTTTATGTAGTTTTATTTATGTTCTAGTAACCTTACCCGTCATACATGCCGGTATTGAAATTGGAATACTGAATGTCTAAAGTAGCTAGTACGTCGGAACTATGTGTGCATTGTTTAAACCGCGAACGCTTACGTCATAAGAAAAATGTATACCTACATGTGATATGTGATAATAATAATGCGTCTCCAGAGCGGTCTGGGCTATTATAATATATAATACAAGGTAAGTTCCCACTAAATCTATTGCATATAGTATAACCGTACTCACTTTAGATGAAGGTAGATAATATATAAATAAGAGTTTACAGAGCGGTCTGGGATATTATATATTATATAATATCCCAGACTATTATTATCACATAAATCACATGTAGGTATGAAATTTTCTCATGAACTAAGATTTCGCGGTTCGCGGTGTACAATAGCATAAAATGTTATGCAATGGACACACAGTTTCGACGTACTAGCTACTTTAGATATTCAGTATTTCAATTTCAATACCGTCATACTCGACGGGTACGGTTATACTAATTACATATAAGATTTATTCCAAGCAATATCGATAAAAAATGTGGCATCACCTTTGACAGGATAGTTCTACCTTTCCCATGGCAGAAATATATTCACAATTCCAACGAATAAAATAATTGAAATTCTCAATAACGTCAACCTGTGTTTACTTTGCACTTCAATAAAATGAATACCAAGTAACTGAAATAGTTATCCATCGGAAAATTATGGCAGACGCTATTTTTATTTAATCATTGTATTAACGAGTTTTTCTTGTCAACTAGTTGTTAACTTTTTGTGGCCTTCATTGACTTATAACCTACAATATTTTGTTTTACGATCATTATTTCCTTTTTGCTTAAATGAGATGACATCTCTCATCAGATTGTCCATCTCTTTTAAACAGTATATAAAACTAAGCTAAAATAATAAGTATAGTTCTGACGAAGATGTTAAGCCGAAATAGCTATCAAATACCTAATAAAATTGTATACAAATAAATACTTCGATATTTTATCCTATTATAATGGAGTTCTACAAAGTAAATTCAAATTTAATCAATAAAATGTGTTTTATTAAAGAAGAATGCTTTAATTTAAGACATCGACTGAGGGTGCTTGATGGAATTTCAATATCAAATTTTGATTATTGAGATTTTGTACACTTCCATGTATTTTGTCACTAACGACCCGGGTTTCGCCTTTCGGCATCTTCATGCAATTCGAGCACACGAATGGACTCGAACTGACATACAGTAAACAGTGTTTAACAGTGACAGACAGTAAACGTTAGACACTGTTTACTGTCCGTCAGTTCGAGTCCATTCGTGTGCTCGAATTGCCTGAAGATGCCGAAAGGCGAAACCCGGGTCGTTAGTGACAAAATACATGGAAGTGTTCAAAATCTCAATAATCCAAAAAGAATGCTTTAATTTGAAAACACTGTATTTCTTTAAAAATAGTCCATGCAATTAATTATTCATGGTAATCAAGAAAAAATTAATTTTCCCAAAGCAGAGAAAACAATATACAGAATACACAATTCTAATAAAGTCTTATCATCTACATAATACATATTTTCGTTATTAAACGTTTATATTATTAAGTGTTAATTAGACAAGCTTGTATAAATACATTATTTAGATCGCAAAATAACGTACCGTGAGTATGAAGGAAATTACTTTCGTTATTCATTATAAGCATGTATACGTAATTTAATCTCACTCATATAAGCATACTAATTATGATTTAAGTGAAACAATTCAATTATGAACAGCACGCTTTATAAATAATATGTAAAATTAATTCAAATCTTTGAATGTTTACAATCTATGCACGTAGCATAAACCACCGAAGTCAAATTTACAAATAATTTTTACCGTACACTTCCATGTATTTTGTCACTAACGACCCGGGTTTCGCCTTTCGGCATCTTCAGGCATTCGAGCACACGAATGGACTCGAACTGAGAGACAGTAAACAGTGTCTAACGCTTATATAGAAGATACAAACGCGACAAACATTATTTACGAGGTAAGATATTATACGTCTGAGAGCCACACTGATACCTGAGTTAAAATTTCTGGAATCACCATAATACTTATTTTGTAAACACCATATTAACAGAGTGGCGAATTTCCGCTTTTCAACTTAACAGATGTCACTAAATGTGGAATGATTGTATATATTTACCCATTCGTCGAATTACATCCCGTCAAAACTCACAATACTATTATAATTGTAAAATCACTGGTATTTCTAAAAGAAGTTGAAAAGCGGCAATTCGCCACTCTGTTAATATGGTGTTTACAAAATAAGGATTAGGGTGATTCCCGAAATTTTAACTCAATCAGTGATTAATTCTTAAATTACAAATAAGACGTATTTGTGGCATTTGTATTATTTTATATAAACGTTAGACACTGTTTACTGTCTCTCAGTTCGAGTCCATCCGTGTGCTCGAATGCCTGAAGATGCCGAAAGTCGAAACCCGGGTCGTTAGTGACAAAATACATGGAAGTGTACAAAATCTCAATAATCCAAATTTGATTTATATATGTTTTATTCTATTACTGATTTATCATCATACTTGTAATAGCTTAATTTTAATATTTTCGATCGATGCAACGGTAGCTTTGTGGAAATTAATTTTTAATATGAAATTACAATTGAAATCTTAGATACTTCACTAGCTATAATACTAAATGTAAGGAGTTTCACTTCTTTATGAAACATCTTCTGACTAATTAAATCGCAAGGCTATTTATTTCTGAGGTCAACAACGAATTTGTAGTATTATCATTTGTGGCTTACCCTCTCTCCACGTCCAGTAAAAGAAAAAAATCTGTAATAGTCGCAACAGTACGATAATAATTGTAGTCTATTTTATTTCATTTTTGTATAGTTTAAATTTGGATTATTGAGATTTTGTACACTTCCATGTATTTGTACATGCATGTATGCCATGTATTTATGTATTTGTACATGTATTTGTACAAAAATACATGGAAGTGTACAAAATCTCAATAATCCAAATTTAATATTGAAATTCCATCAAGCACCCTCAGTCGATGTCTTAAATTAAATTTGTATAGTTTGTTTGCTAATCAGTATTTTCTTGTCTTAGTTCATAAACCATCAGTTTTATATACCTTCATTTTTACACACAATTTTATATAAATAGGCCTGTTATGTTTGTATTTTTATCAGTTGATAATGCTCTTGATGAGCGAAACCGGTTCTGATCATTATAAATATGTGGGAGTAGTACAAATAAATTGTGTTTTATTTTTTAAAATATAATGTCTTTCCACCAACAATTGACAGTTAACACCTTAAAAGTGATTAATTCTTAAATTACAAATAAAGGGAGGGTGGATTTGTTTTCTTTTATTGACGTGGGAGAGGGGGTAAGATGAAAGCGATAATAGTTCTAATTACCACAACACTATTAATTAAAAAAATTAATTACTAGTGTTTGGAGGTGAAAATCCTTAAGGGATTGAATAGTGGTGATCTACTTGTCTTATTTAAAATGTTATTTACTAATAATTAGCTTAATTTTAATAAATTATTGGTTGAAAATTTTATTTTGAAAAGTGTATGATGTAATTGTTTTCTTTTGTTATTATTCATTCTTTTTTAGTAATAAAAAAAACAAAAAGAATTTCGTGGATTACACAACAAAGATCAAATGGCACCGTAAATTTGGTAATATTGTGTGCAGCAGTATATTATTAAGTCGTCGTTGTGGTAAAAAACGTATTAAGTAGTTGTGGGTTATTTACTTCAAAGTTTTTCCGTTTGGCAAAACACGCTAATTCATTGACATCAAAATTCTTTTCAAAAATATATCTATATAGAAAACGCCCATATAATAATGCATTTAAATGGAAAACAATCATAATATCTAACTTTATAACTAAATTTATTAACATATTCAACATAGTTTAAAACAACATTGTGTGGCAAATGTGTATGTAATAAAATATTATAGATATGAGAATTGTTAATAAAATCGTTAAAAAAGTAGATTAAAAATAATGGTAAAACATATTATAACAGCGCATACATACTGCAATGAACGCCATGGAAAACAATGAAAAATGACGAAAACTTGGGCATAGTTCGACAGCAGATGTTGCCAGCAGACATTCATATTTTTTTCCTACACTTTTTCCCCGAACGCCGGGAAATAATTAATTATACCAGTCAGTCAATTTGACGGCCATGTGCTGCTCAGCCAATCGGATAACCATTAAGACGTGGAGAAGGGAAGCTTCTGGAGTGGAAGTCATCGCAGTATTAAGGCTTATGATCGATGGCCGTCGACTTGGCTATGGGTTTTTGATGGCGCCGTAATTAGCAGACATATGATTTCAAAGGGCTAGCGTTGATACGGAAAACCAATTCATCACTTACAATAACTTGGCAAATCTATCAAGATGTTTTTGTTCTGTTTATTAAAATGTATTTAAACACGTGAATTTTCCATAATTTTAATATAGAATAGGTTTTCGGTCGGGTCCGTGATGCAGTAGTGCAATGGTCAAGTCGTTGGTTACGGTTACGGACAAGTCCCGATACAGACAGTCTCATTAATATTTTTTTCAAATCGATTTTCGGATTTCTGTTCGTAGGTGTGGATTTTGGTGATGTCTAAAATTACCTTCCCTCTCAGGCGATTAGCTAGCCACTAGTCCTGTCCTAGCCCTAGCATCTATCCCTACTCTCTTCGAAAAAAATGGGTTGAGAAACTGAGTAATAAGCGGTTCTCGATTGGGAACGGTTTTTTCCATTCAACACTCATCATTAAAATGTTGTACACACATTATTGTGTTAACCTATTCTAAATTTTTCTTTTCCCTATGGAAAATGGAGTTCTAGATTGAATCGGAAATAACTTGGTAGACTCCATTATACATTATTAAATAATGACTATCTAAAGTTGCACAAAACATTCCGATGTAATTTGATTATTCGAGTTTTAATAATGATCAAAAAATTTTCTTGAATTGCGCTTTACTTAGTTGTGGCATTTATTGCTAGAACTCCATTATAATACGATGAAATATCAAAGTATTCAGTTGTACTAATTTTTATTGGTTATAATTTAAGACATCGACTGAGGGTGCTTGATGGAATTTCAATATCAAATTTGGATTATTGAGATTTTGTACACTTCCATGTATTTTATCACTAACGACCCGGGTTTCGCCTTTCGGCATCTTCAGGCATTCGAGCGCACGAATGCCTGAAGATGCCGAAAGGCGAAACCCGGGGCGTCAGTGACTAAAATACATGGAAGTGTACAAAATCTCAATAATCTAAATTTTATTGGTTAGTTGATAGCATAGTTTTAATGATGGCGTAAAACCGAAATAGCTATCAACTAACAAAGAAACTTTTTTAGAACTGAATACTTCGAAATTGTATCTTTTTTGTTTTTAACGTCAACACGAGCATTACCAACTGAAACCGGTCCTGATCATTATAAATATGTGGAAGTAGTACAAACAAATTGTGTTTTATTTTTTAAAATATAATGTCTTTCCACCAAGAATTGACAATTAACACCTTAAAGGTAATGTATCTTTTTTATTAAATCAATGCTTTCTGTGAATTCGGTGGTTTTTTTAGTGAAAATTTGTTTTTAATAAAACGTTAAAAAATGATATAACACTAATATCTGTCTGTATCTGCGACAGCAAAAGTGCATGCCTTCGGACACAGAATCCTCGATCGCAAAATCAATTTACGAAAACTATCGGAATTACAACCCTTGCTCCAAAATGAATTGATTAACAAACGTCATCATATTTATGCATTAAATACATTTGCAATACTGATTCAACCAAATATTTTAATACCCAGATTTCATTTCATCATTTTAATTTATTATTTTTCTAATTAATATATTTTTATTTGTTTCAGGTATGTAACAGCTTGCTTGGTTAAGTAAATGAGAGAAAACGCTGCATTGGAATGAATACATTCGATTTAAAGGTACAATTTATTTAAAATATTGGTTATTATTGTCATTGAACGTTGCATTAATTACGAGCCAGTCTCTCATCATTCTAAATGATCGTGCAAAACTTTTTTATGTCATTGACCAGATTAATCGTCTTATCGCCGTTAAATTATGACATCTGGATGACTTCATTTGTATATCAAATTTATTTCCAGTATGCAAAGTATTAATTTACCTCTTCTATACTTAGCAATTTGTATATTTTGAATATCTCTTTAGTAGAGTTTCAGATTCGTTTAATACTCATCGAGTAATAATCGAAATGTAGTTTTTTTTTAATATAAAATTAAATTAAAAATTGATAACTTAGCTATTCCACTTGGATTATCACTAACGTGACGCGTTTCGCGTCTTTAAGAAGTATCTTCAGACTAACCGTATCGTAAGGTTATTTACTTACGGTTAGTCTGAAGATGCTTCTTAAAGAGGCGAAACGCGTCACATTAGTGATAAACCAAGTGGAATAACTAAGTTATCAAATTTTAATTTAATTTTATATGAACAATGAACGTCCACAAAGTTACCACCGAATCCATAGTAAATAGTTTTTTTTTATTTGACAAAAAATAAATTCTATTTTTTATGTATACTTTACACTTAATAGCCAAAAGATTTTCGTAAATTTTTGGCCGTTCCGAATGTGAAACTCGCTCACAAACAATATCGTTTTAATAAAGCACGTGTTGTGTGTGCACTTGTAAAATTCATAGAAGGCACATTAATGGGCACTGATTGTAAGTAGTTTATACCCTTAGAGAAAGTTTTAACTAGGGAGAGTAAGGCTGGTTGATATCATATCGCCATCTTTCCGGAGTAGGTATAGTAGGAAGGATTTAAAACACCACCAAACTCGTGTTATTAAATTGTAAATGTGCAATTGTCTGATAGGGAATCTAATTTCGGTCACACATCTATAGTGCTGCCAACTAGACTTCAATAATCGTCAAGGAATACAACTTAGTTGTTCCAATGTAACTGGTTTGATATTCAATGGGATATCTTCGACTTTAATGAAAATAATGCTCCGTCTCTGCGATATAAATGAAATAATTCTTGTGTAACTATTATAAGTACATTTCTATTGTTTACCTTATTGTTATCATCATTCAGACGCTTTTCCCAGCGTATAATTTCCGCACAAATCAAAACAATTGAACGCTAATACCCAAATAAATAGCTAATGGACCTGCACCTTTATATTCTATTGTACCGTGGTTCCATTAATATTGATAAGGCATACAGCTATAGGCTATATAGACGATCCTTTATACCTGAAGATGAGCCCATATCCGTTGAACGAAAACCGATTTCAGTATCCTTTGTTTTTCATAAAAGGGATATGATATGATTTATTCACGCCAGGATATGAGATCTTTCCCAAACTTGAAACGAATTCAATATTAACCACTTTCAATATAAATTTTAAATGATTGTTTAACTTTGTTTTGAACCACTTATCTTTGATGACACGTATTTCAAACTGAAAAAAAAGGATTTTAGAATGTTCTTTCGAGTTGGCAAAATCATAAAGATAACAATTTCAGTACTAGTTAGTAGAATCTCTTAAGAATACAATTTTTATATAAAAAAAATCTACAATAGGACTAATTTTAGATATCGAATATTTACTGTCAGTTCGAGTTGATTCGTGTGCTCGAATGCCTAAAGGTGAAACCCGTGTCGTGAAATACATGGATACATACAAAATTTTAACAATTCAAATTTACAAATAGGTATGTTCGAAAAAGTAATACTCAAAAAAATGACAGATTAAAATTAAGTTACATTTTACACTTCGCTAATCATCCTGCAGGATTGAATCGTTTTCAAAATCGATATTCAAAAATACTAATGTAAAAATTTGTAACTATTGTGTAAATAATAATGATTTCAAAAATTATAAAATTTTTAGGAATATCTAAGAAAAGCAAAGTATTTAGGTCCACAATAAAATTATGTAATTAGCTAGTTTTAGCTTGTACCACTAAAATTGTCCCAATTATGTGTCAATTTAATAATAAAGAATTTAGTTCACCTTTTCCTCTTTTCGTTTAATATTTTATTTGAAATATTATTTCGATCACGAAAAATTCTTTGCTTATTAAATCATCAGACCTCGACTGGAAGTCAGCGTTTTAGAAACACAGCTTTAAGGCTTTCACCGTCTGGACATTGGCTTGCAAAGCCTCCTCGATACCTTTCTAAGTGGACGTCATGGCTAGCGGCGGGTGAGTTCAACCCTTGTCGATTTAGAAGGGTTGGACGGGCGAAATTTATCGACGCTTCTGGATCCTTATGATGGGGAGGGAAAGCCCTGTGATACTAGCATGGTTCCCTAACGAGTCTTCTACAAAAAATCTGCACATAATTTTACTGGAGTTAATTAGTTATATTTTATTTATTTACAAATTCTCTTATTTCAAAAATGTTGAAAATCAAATCAATACAAAAATTCTGTTGCTATTGACATTTATTAACTATGTATATTTTTTTATAACATATTATTTCATTACCAACCAGTCATAGTTATACTATTATATTACACAAACCAAATTTACCGTGTGCTGCTTAGTGACAAAGTTAAGTACATATTTAATATATCATTAATCGTTATTAAATAAACGTATTGCAAAATTTTCCCATTATGCTATTTGTGTTAATGAATATTTATCAATTATTTTAAATCTTATTTTATTTTTCTCATATAATTAACTTTTAATGTGACTTAATTTTTCATTTCGGATTAGTAGTGATTGATTTGTTAAAGGGCTGTTACATTTTAATTGTATACCATTGAATTTCTTTTATATGTTATTAGTTTTATTATCTGTAAATTCTTCTTATAGATCATGAACCAAACGTTTATATACTTTAATTATTAAAACTCAATTTCTTTTAAATAGCCTCATAATAATGCTCACGATGAGTGAAACCGGTCCTGATCGTCATAAAAATTCTGTTTTATTTTTAGAAAATAAAGCTTTTATATTACTCTGTGGTATAAGGAAATCAATCTTAGAATTAACTATCATTTCACTCTTAAATGTGCTAGAATTGTGCTATCATTTTATTGTAAAATGTTAATATGCGTAATATGTACGAGATAAAGCTCCGCTTAGCGATCAGAAAGGCGCAATTCATTTTGTCGATATGAATTTTATTTCATATCTGGGAAACGTCGGTTACGAATTGTCAGTGGCCAATTTTCTGGATGCGTGCGGAAACGACTAGGTCCTTGCAACCCCCATAACTCCGGTTCGACGCCTGTTGGATATAAAATAAAGGATTTTGATATACTACGGCCATAAAACACTGTCGAATACTGACGGCGTTTTAAGAAAATGTATGTAAATGTACTACTCGAGTAATAAGGAAAGGCCATTTCCCAACGGCACTTTAAACCTTCAATTTTGCACATCACTGATTTTCATGAAATATTTGATGTTTCGTTCAATATTATGACAATTTGATGATGGTTTTGATGCATACAGTAATTGCGATATTTTATAATAATAATAATAATTTCGTGGGGCAGGGGTCAACGTCGTTTGGTATAGTTACGGAGCCTACTGGCTCGAATCCCAATAGTTACGTTAATTGATTTTTCAATCTACTTATGGATTTCTGCTCGAAGGCGTATACGTTTTTAATGTCTAAATTCATTAACACCCATCCGATACTGAAATAAGGCAAAGCGACAGTGCTAAGTTAACCACTAGTCATCTCCTAGCCCTATCCTTATATCCCTACTCACTTCGAAAAAAACTGGGTAACAAGCAATTCTCAAAGAGAAATTCCTGTTGAGATACTTCCATTACAAATCCTTACGCTTTACATTGGAAGCCGACATGGCCAATATATATTATACGTTTCGTCGGATGTGTGAAATTGCTTATTATATGAAATGAGTAAAATTTTGCCTAATGCATGAAAACTTTAACCACATTGCTTCATGAATGGATTAGGCAAATTACCACCCCACCCTTTACTATTAATTTGAGAATTAGAATCAATGTTTACCTTAGAAATAAATAACGTTTCGATATAGTTAGTCTGGAAATGCTAATAAAATATGAAAATATTTACGATTGTTTTTTTTGAAAAATAATTCATTTGTGTTTTTTCATTTTTCAATACTGACAAATTGCCAATTTCGAATCCCTATAAAACAGTATTCGAATGTTTACCTGTTTTTTTGCACTTAAAAGAAAAAAAAAACATCCGTACTGAAATAGAATACTTTTTTATAATTTATGTCGATTCAGAAAACTTTTTTTACACTAACCACACAATGAAAGCTTCGCGAGAAAATTTATTACTCTGAAAAGGTTTATTACTTCCCAATTCAATTGCCAAAGCTTTTTTAGCTGACGTGAAAAACATGAGAGAATTAGCTTATTTCTATAAGCTTCAAGGCGGGAATTGTTAATTTATTACCGGTCGAATATATTCCCTGTTCATTTAGAAAATATTGGAATATAGGAAAAATGCTATGCTCTGTTAATAAGTATGTTGTTCTTGAGAATTGAATTCTTTCGAGTATTTTCATTTCAATTCAACTTCTCCGACCTTAATAATTTCACAAATAACAATTATTTACATCAGATGAACGGGTTTTTTTCACTTCACATTGATATTTATCTTCCAAGTCCCGCGGCCAAGGTTTTATAACCGTAAATGGTTAAATGTGTGAAGTAAATTGATTTCAATCGTTTAATCAACTATTATCTAAATGGATAAATTTATGAAAAGGTTTCGTTCCTCTCTTTGTCGCTCATGCCTCTCTAAACTACAATATTCGTAAAAAGAGCGATTACATAAAAAAACCAGTACTATCTTGATTCTATCCTAAATCCTTATTTCTCCCCCTTTTTTAAAATGAAAATTGATCTTATACGTTAAAAATAGTTCTTCTCAATGAGATGAAACACGTGTAACGCCATGTTATACAAACAGTGGCATATTAAAATTATCAATTAATTTTGTATTTTTTCACCGCGATATAAAATCTATGCCAATCAAATTTAACCGCTATGAAAAGCTTAATATTTCTGATGTGATGGTCCAGTTCGACGATGGACCAATTCCATAGGACGATAAGTAAAAAAATTGATGTTTTGAGTAAGATAGACATTATATTCGAACACCGCTCTTCTACAGTTCCACAAAAATACAGCTTGTAATATGTACAGGCTTTCTCTCAAAAGACAGATGTTTGCATATAGAAATCAGCATAATTAAATAATTTCTCAGTTCCATATAAATACACATCGTATTGTGGAAATATATTTTTGTGAATCGTGGCGTTCCATAAAGAAACAACATTTAATCCAAAACTATAAACCATTGACCTAATATTTGAATAAAAAAGTAATACAAATAATAAGTCATCACTTTTTACGAGTCAGTTTAGATGAGTGAAAACTTTGATCGGCTATATCTCAAAATTACCAATTTCTAGTGGAATTATGCCATCGATGAGTATTCAGTTGTACAAAATTTCATTAGTTATTTATTATTTGTATAGGCATTTACTATAGAAATTAACGTAGTTGGCATAGCCGTCAACAGTACTAGAAAATCCCAATTATAATAGAACTCTACGGATAACAATTTAGTAACAGTGTTTTTTTAACGTCAATTTATACTGCCTTCTTCTTATATTGTGTATTGATTTGTAGCAATTACTGAAACATAATCACAGCTTCGCTGGCGCTGTAAAATCTTTAGCGCTGTTTTTTGACACGAAAAGCGAAGAGGTTCGGCAGGAAACGTGAAAATTGCAAGAGTTTTTCACAGGAAACTTATTGCCCATTTAATCACCGGGAATAGAAGCGGGGAAAGAAATAAGTGCGAAACATACGCAGCCCAAATGTGTGCTTCCTCCCCTGAACGGGACTGCGTAATTTATTGCCCTTTCCTTTTAGTTTGTGGTTGCAGAAAGATGCCGTGGAAATCTATATTTCTGTCCAAACATTGATTGATACACAGCACGCTATATGTAATCTGTAACTATTTTATATTCGAAATTACCCAGGCATTGCATTTTTACGATCATGTGATTAATGTATTACATGGCAACAATTTTAAAATGCGCGCAATATTATTGTATTTCGTATCACACGTGGTGACGTTGGGGAGAATTAACCCTTTCCACTTTGGTCAATTTTTCTCAAAGCCGATCAGCTACTTTGATTAAAATTCTGACATTCTCGGAAAAGTTAAAAGTAGAAAATTTGTATTTCACTTAATAAAATATAATTAATTCAGTTAATGGGAAAAGTAAAAATAATTGCCTTTTATACATGAATCGATCCAGCGGTCTCTAGATCTACCTTGCGGACGTTTTGTAATTCTTGGATACCACTGGGTGACTAAATTTGTTCAACGATTGTCTCTTCTTCGAGCTATGTGTCCAGCCCATCTCTTTTTGTGTACTCTATTAAATTGCAAACCCTTGTCCGCTTCCTTGGAGTTCGCTGGATCGATGAAATGATAAAGATCTACGGAAGTACCTAGCAACGCAACTCGCATGACCGAGAAAAGTGGAAGCAGCTTGAAGATGCCTTCATCCAGCAGTGGATAGATTCAGACTGATGATGATGATGATACATGAATATTTAAATCACTAAATACACATCATGAAACCGTGTTATTATTATTGCTAGTTTCTTTCTCAAAGGCTGTAATAAATGTGTAAATACAATAAAAAGTCATACATGAATAATATACACTTTGTATCTTAAAATTTGCCAAATGGCAAAAATGATAATTCTAATAATTACACTAATATTTTGTAATAATACTTTTTGTTTTTTGCAACCGTGTAAAAGCAACAAAAAAATCGTCTGAAAAAATGGTTCGTTTTCTTAGACCGTGCAAAAAGAGTATCGGGTCTATATAGGTACATGGCACATCGATTTATTACTGTGCATGAATTTTAATTTATATTAATATCGGTATATACTTGATGATTATTATTACACGTCGATTGCATCGGTCAATGCATCTTCATCTTGAAGTGCATTCAAGTGCACTGCTACTGCAATATTCAATTAATTAATCAAAGCTGCTTACAACACAGCTGCATACATAATATATATAAGTCATACGCTATTGCATTATTATAATATAATACATTATGTCCCACATGTATGTAATATACAATGATAAATGGTGATGCTTGAACCATTTGTTCGAAGTGTACAGATATATTCGTGAGAATATTAATATTGGTATTATGCATGTAGTGTGTATAAATAAAATGAAAGTGAATGATTTCTTCTACTAATTATGACTTATGACCTAACGGTAAAGATCTTTCCTTAGATACTGTTATCTGGAATTGAAATACCTTGACAAAAGTATTTTACTTCATTATTAGGGGGGCTTCCAATTATAATCACAATTGAAGAATATAGGAACAAGAGGGTTTGTACAAAATATAAACTCATTTTGTCTGAGAATTAAATTTTTCGTAAGGGTATCACTAGATTCAGTCGCCCTGAAAGCCCGCTGATGACCACACTACGGAACGTTGGGATGACTTGGGAGGAAGCAAGAAGACTGATGGGGACAGAGAACTGTGTGATGACCATATGCTTCGGGTAGGAAACGGACATAGTCAACACGTTCTCTGTTGAGTCGTTTAAAGGATATTTCAATACCACATATTTTTAAAATAATTCCGTAGTGTTAACGTTAACCAAACTTATGGAGATTATCAGGACAAATCAACCTATCTATATATATAACAATGAATGTCTGTTTGTTGGTTTGTCCGGATCGTATAGGCTCCTAAACTACTCAACCGATCGCGACGAAACTTTCATGAAGGACTTATTGTGATCATGCCGGGAAATATTATATAAAATAAATGTTTGTTTGTCCTTTACGCGTTCCTTTACCATTCATTCGATGAAACTTCGGTGAGTTGTTGTGCACACACCCGTGAAGGGTTCTGAAGAAAAAAAATTGAAAATCTAAAATTGAAAAAAAGAATCAAATACGTACATACAGCGACATCTAGGAAAAACCTTCTGATTTATTCGTGTACGCACCAGACGAAAAACAAAAATATTGTGTTATAACAAGTGTGATATTGAAACTCGGGTTCGGGTCGGGCCAGACCTGAAGATGATGGGCTCGAACCGGGTAAGTCTATGAAATTTCGGCCTGTGCAGACCTCTAATCCAAAAACAGTTCAATAAACAGAATTAAAACACAAACCCTTTCTTTCTTTGAGTGGCATTGTAACGCATGCCGGGTACTCACTAGTATCTTAATACAATAATTAGCATGTTCACAAAAGTTTTAACACTGTTAACACTCGTATATTTTTGAGTATCAGCTATCAACACACTGGAATCTGTCGTGTCAACAGTTGAGAATTGAGACGTTAGCAGTCAGCAGGTTAATAGTTAAAAAGACAAATTTAACGTTATTTCATAAATTAGGAGTGGGGTGATTAAAATGTTTTTAAGGACGACAGGGAAGTGTATGTTTAGGAATATATTATTCCATATGTACACTGTTTTTGGAATGAAAACAAAACTACATTGTATATATTACCTACATTTTTTAAACTGGACATACAATAACAGGTCACTTGAAACTATTACACGAGCTGAGCGAATCCAGTCATATTTTTAATATTAAATTATTTATATTATTTTGATAACGAAGAAAGAAAGATTTTGAAACGTTGGTTGTTAACCACGATGTCTTCCCAAAAGTGTATTTATAAATTATGTAAACGAATAAAGAAAACTTATGTTGTGTCCACATCTGAGCATTTTTGTGCGCTATGAGTAATGATTTGCTCAGGTGTGGACACACAATTAGACACTAAAAACAGATTATGTTCTCTATTCTATGTAACTCTACATTTTTGGAATGTGAGGAACAGCACTAAATTTAATAAAGGATATTGTAAGGATCCCAAGTTTTTGGTGTCAATGATATTGTACAACAAAGATAAATGTCGGAGTTTAACGTCTCCGATTTCCTATAGACTACGTTTGATATAACATATAAATGTAATGATCATATTTCTATTAAAGTTAAGTTTTTGCTACCTATAATTTATATTCTTAAATAACCTATATTTAAATAGTCTCAAGTATCTAACGCAGTAATATAAACTGTTTCATACAGCATTTAAATACTGTACGCGTGGTAGTGATGGTGAACTTAATGATCAGCCATTCGCCATAATATATAATTATGGTTCATTTTACTCTGTAGTAATAATTTTAATGTGGGTGTGAATTACTATCGACGTGGTGGGATGCGAACCCGGAATTGTTACCTTTCGAATAAGTACGTGAGGATATAGTTGGTCGTTCTCCATGAAAACTACTGAAAACAAAAAAGAGTAAATACTGTATGTACTTATAGGTCAAAAATAAAACAGATATGTAATATAAAGTAGTCATATCATAATTATTAATAAAAATTTCACTTTCTGAATAAGTCACTAATAATAATTTGTATAAATAGACTTGTTCGATTGTATATATTATTCATCAATTAAAAATGCTCTAAGGATTAACCTCGCTGAGGGTTAGCACAAGGATTTAAAATATTCAGATATCTGTTATTCAAGCTCCATATATTTTTTAGAATTAACAATTAAAAACTCAGGACTTAGCAATTGCGGGCGATCAAGAACCAATTATCATATAATTATAATGCAATTCGAAAAAAACAGTATAGATATATCTACTTACTTTATATTGGTGGGTTTTGTTAGGGTGAATATCAGATGGCGTATTATTATGGGAATTTCATTATTTTGATTGCCAATTTAAGATTATTTTACCTGTCATATTACGTAAATGATACAATAAATGAGAGATTAAGTTTTTCATATAAACTTAAATCAAAAATTGATAACTTAGTTATTTCACTTGGTTTACCACTAACGTGACGCGTTCGCGTGACCATATCGCAAGGCTATTTATTTCTAAGGTAAACGATGATTTTAATTCTTAAAAGGGTGGGGGTGGGTTTTATTACATTCTACATGTGTAGGGATAAAGTATAAACAGTGTTACACTATATACATATGAATTACTGACACCTGCATGTGAAAAACCCAAGGGGAATAAATTCATCGTTTACCTTATAAATAAATAACCTTGCGATACGGTTAGTCTGAAGATGCTTCTTAAAGAGGCGAAACGCGTCACATTAGTGATAAACCAAGTGGAATAACTAAGTTATCAACTTTTAATTTAATTTTATATTAAAAATGAACTTCCACAAAGTTATCGCCGAATCCATAGAAAATATTAAGTTTTTCGTTCAAAATAGAGAAGATAAATAACTATGCTTAGCGGCAATTCGCCACTCTGCTAATGTGTTGTTTACAAAATAAGGATTAAGGCAATTCTCGAAATGTTAACTCAGGTATCAGTGTGGCTCTCAGACGTATAATATTTTACCTCGTTAATAATATTTGTCGTATTTGTATCTTCTATATAAACGTTAGACACTGTTTACTGTCTGTCAGTTCGAGTCCATTTGTGAGCTCGAATGCCTGAAGATGCCGAAAGGCGAAACCCGGGTCGTTAGTGACAAAATACATGTAAGTGTACAAAATCTCAATAATCCAAATTTGATATTGAAATTCCATCAAGCACCCTCAGTCGATGTCTTAAATTATAAAACTATGCTCTGTTGATTTCCAAAATTTCCTAAACCAACAACTTATGATGCAATATTTTAACCCTTTCAATGATCATTGAACGAGTGGTTCTCCGAAATAAAATGATTGGTAAATGTCGTTGTATCATTAACATTCCCTCAAACCTCAAACACTCTCAGTCGATATCTTGAATTACGTTGTAGTTTTATTGATGAAGTAAAAATCGATCAAAATTGTGTGTAGCATAATTTGAATATTCAAAGCTTACCCGATGCACTTAATCCTTCGTTGTATTCTCTTGACAGTTCATACGTATTCAATCTGTACGTATTACCCATAAGACTGCACCAGCTATCATTAAATGTAATTGATACCTCGGCTGCGATATGAGGCGCCAGTCGTATACTATGATAATTTTCTAACTCATAATAACCATCGGGTATGGCCTTTCGCGAATTTGCAGTAGGCTGGAAAATTAGCGGTGACTGTGTAAGATTGTATCTATGCACCTCATCGGTCATTTGGCGATGCGTGGTTTAATCTATCCATAATAGTATTATATAAGTCAATCATAACAATTGGGAATGTTCAGACATGAACAATGAACGGAAAAAATGCTCAAGACGATGTGCCAAGACGGATCTGTGAGGTATACCAACTTTGTTGCATATATGGCAAATTGACAGTTTATAACGATACTAGGGGTATGGTGGTTTGATTTTGTCAGGAACTCGGAGGTAAGAGAGCGGACGGACCAGCCTCTAATTACGTCCAAAATAAAAAAGCGACGATGGACCTGACTTGGACACGTGCTGCGGATGCCCCAGGGGAGCCTGAATTCTGCCTGTCTCTCCTACCAACCAGATGGATTCCGTCGCCCTGGAAGGCCTCTGATGACCATCTTTAGGATGTATTCGGCGGAGCTACGGGATGGGATGAGCTGGGAGGAACCACGTGATCGCCATATGCTCCAAATAGGGCTAAAAAATATACAAAATAAAATAGGACAAATCTTATTGCTGTGTCTAAGAAATTACCATCTGCTCTAGTGACCACCTTACGGCTGAACAGAGGGGTGGGTGATTTTAATGCAATTCGAAGAAATACCCAATTTCAAGTTAATGGACCGATGTATTAAATGGGTAATTCATGTTTTATTTTTTACGGACTCATCTCACGTACAGGGTACAATAGAGGAGAGTTTGGAAGATTCAGTTGTTCGTTCAAAATTGGTAAGGAATTTAACTGGGCTCTATTGATTTCCAAAATTTCTTGATATAATAATTCATGATCCCCCATGTTTTGATGCAACATTTTTACCCCATCATCCGCATTGAACGCATGGTTGGTTCTCCAATTACAAGTGATTTGCAAATGCTGATGTATCTTTTTAAGTGTTCCGATACTCTTATATCTCATGTACATGTGGTTTTACCCACATATAAGTGTTGGCAATCACTACATTGTAATTTATAAATGCCAGATTTGTTCTTAAAGTGGATTCTATCTTTATTGTTAATAAGTAATTTGCCTAACGAATTCTTGCACTAAAAGGCCGGTCACGGTCACTATCAGCGAGTTGTTTTTTTTTATTTTAACGCTTAACTAATTCTACGCCAGTACCTAGGTTTGTCTAAGTCTTTATGATATGATATTGAAATTCTACCAAGCACCCTCAGTCGATGTCTTAAATTACATAACAAATATTTATTTATTTTATTTACTCAACAGCTGAATAGTGGAATTTGCATTGGGAACGATATCAGAATTGGTGAGCTAATATTTGCACTATGAATATAATTCATATATACGCTCCTTTCCACCATTCCTTCACTCAATTATTATCTTTTAAATGTCTCTTTGTTTGTTTTCTAATTAAAATAATTGTTATCCAATGCAATTAACCCTTTAAGACGATTGAGTCGTGATAATTGTATTTTTTCATACAAGAAGGCATCACGATTTACTGAGCAATATTGTTGTGACTCAGATCTTTAATAAAAGCAATAACAATAATAATTAATATGCACTTCCTTATAAGTGCGGTAGTGCAGTGGAGATGCGATAAAGTTCGCAAACTACCTCAGCAGGGCTCGGAACCTGCCGCGGGCATTCCGGGAATAATAATCCATCCCTGATACACTGTACTGCATTTTGTAATAGTATTCATTTCAAGATTTATTGAATAAAATCTTCATCAAGATTTTGGCAATGCTTCGAATATTTTTTATACTCTTATTTCTGTAGTATTTTATTTAAGTTACAAATTAATAGCTTTCAGACAAAAATATTCAGCTCGCAAAGAAACGCTACAATTTTATTTTATAAAATAAATTTATGTTCTTTATTTTATGTGTGTGATGAAAAGAAATCTGTACTGACCTTCTAAGTAAAAATACAGTAACTACACGTTCAACGATTCGTCAGAATCAGACCTTTTAGCATAGTAATATTTATATAATTGAAGACATCGACTGAGGGTGCTTGATGGAATTTCAATATTACTATTTGGATTATTGAGATTTTGTACACTTCCATGTATTTTGTCACTAACGACCCGGGTTTCGGATGATTTTTTCGATAATGTACAAAAGTGTTCTGTATATAATTGTAATAGGATAAAATATCAAAGTATTTAGTTCTACAAAATTTTGTTAGGCAGTTGACAGATATTTCGGCTTAGAGCCATTGTCAGATTCTAATTTGTACTTTATATCAGTATCTTGAATAATCCAATTTAAAATAAATGTTATGATATTTCAATACGTGAGATGACACAATATTAATCATCTCTTATAAACAGTATATATAGCTAAGATAAAATAAGTTTAAGTATAGTTCTGACGATGGCGTTAAGCCGAAAAAGCCATCAACTACCTAATAAAATTTTGTAGAACTTAATACTTTCATATTTTATCTTATTATAATGAAGTTCTACCAACAAATGCCAATTCCATCAATATATTGTATAATTTTAAGTAAAAACACAGTGATTTCACCAAATCACTTTTTTAGTACAAAACATAAATTTTAGTAATGTTTCAAATCCTCCACTTTATAATACACCATACTTACTTTAATATCGACATTTTATGTAATCATTGCGTTTTTACTTAGCATACCAAAAGGGTTTAAAAATAAAAAGAAAATCTATTTCAAATAACAATTATTTACCAGCTCATTGAAATCGATTTTTAGTCAATAAATCATTAATATTTTACAGTCAAAACGGAAAGCAATTATAAACATCAATGCATGTCGACATCTCCGTGTCGCTGGAAGTTTACTATGTTAATACTAGACTAACTTCAAACGGATAAGTCCTACACAAGTATGATTCCGAAATATCTACCAATACTTGAATAGATATTAATTTTCCAACAAGCAAACACAATGTTATTTCGTACTTGAAAATATCGGATTTCCTCTAATAACGTCGTAATATTACCAATTAATTAAAACTGAAAGTGCTTTTTATTTTTTAATAAGCTTTTGAATTAATCAGTTCAAAATTCTCATTAAAGGGCATATCCCCGTTTTGATTTGGAAGTGAACTGTTTGTTATTTAAGAATCTATGTTGTTTTTATTTCAGATCAAAATAAAACAAAGCCATAAAGAAATAATCATTTAACAGTGCTTAATTTTTCTCCTTATAATATCGACGGTGTCTTTTTTCCAATTCATGTAACCTTCAGAACTGAAATTGTACAGGAGAGATTAGAAACGGTTTTTATCGAAAACGTTATATGGTGAGTTGCGTTATGAATCTTTGAAATACACTACTGTAAATTCTCATGTTTGCAGATACGGGATTATACGTAGGGAGTGTCGATATAATTGTGGTTTACATCAAGTTGCCGAGATCGTTAACTCATTTTCGTATTTTTGAGGGTTACATCGATTGACCAAAACATAGTCTATATTAAATATAGTTTAATATATGAGACCAATCAATTTCGAACAACAAGTTGTGATTTAGCCCATTAAAATCCTGTTGACGTCTTTATTAAAGGCGAAAATCCCTTGTCAAAGTGGTGGCGGGATAGCAGTGTTAATTTTAATGTAGCTCAATCAATAATGTCCTTTATTGCTGATTTAAATAAAAGCTGTTTCGGGTTGCAATCTTCATTGTCAGTTGTCACCTTGGGGTGTGAAAGAATAATCGTAGGTGATAACTCAGTATTAAAAAGTGAACATGCAAAGGGTATTATAAATTAAAATTGATAATTGTGTTATTCCACTGTTATTCAACTGTGATACGTGTTTCGCCTCATTAAGAAACATCTTCAGATTAAATTTGGATTATTGAGATTTTGTACACTTCCATGTATTTTGTCACTAACGACCCGGGTTTCGCCTTTCGGCATCTTCAGGCATTCGAGTACACGAATGGACTCGAACTGAGAGACAGTAAACAGTGTCTAACGCTTATATAGAAGATACAAATGCGACAAATATCATTTACGAGGCAATACATTATACGTCTGAGAACCACACCGATACCTGAGTTAAAATTTCGGAAATCGTCCTAATCCTTATTTTGTAAACACCATATTACCAGAGTGGCGAATTGCCGCCTTTCAACTTCCCTTAGAAATACCAGTGATTTCACAATTACAACAGTATTGTGGGTTTTGACGGGATGCAATTCGACTATATTTACCCATCCGATTATATTTACCCATTCGCCGAATTGCATCCCGTCAAAACCCACAATACTGTTGTAATTGTGAAATCACTGGTATTTCTAAGGAAGTTGAAAGGCGGCAATTCGCCACTCTGGTAATATGGTGTTTACAAAATAAGGATTAGGACGATTTCCGAAATTTTAACTCAGGTATCGGTGGCTCAGACGTATAATGTATTAATTTGTCGCATTTGTATCTTCTATATAGCGTTAGACACTGTTTACTGTCTCTCAGTTCGAAATTCGTGTACTGAAGATGCCGAAAGGCGAAACCCGGGTCGTTAGTGACAAAATACATGGAAGTAAAAAGTGAACATGCAAAGGGTATTATAAATTTAAATTCCATCAATTGCATTCCTCAGTCGATGTCTTAAATTATCTTCAGATTAACTGCATCGTATGTTTATTTATTAAAAGAAGGTAAACAATGAATCTTATGCTTATCTTATAAATTAAAAAATGTCGCGGGAAGGAGGTTAGGCACAAACAATAATAGCATTAATTACCATAACCATACTAAAAAATAATAATTGCTAGTTTATCCTATTGAACACACATTTAGTTAGTAATACAACGACTGGTAAAACAAAGTTGTCATATTTTTACCATATCCGCTCCCAGTTTGGAGCTTCCTAATGGCGGTATCTGAACAGAAGTTTTTCTGAGAACTGCTTGTTACTCGGTTGTTCAACCTCACTATTTCGAAGAGAGTAGGGATAGAAAGATAGGGATATGACAGGATTACTGGTTAGCTAATCGCTCTCGCTATGCTCCGTTTTCAAGATCGGATGCGTAGAAGGGAATTTAGATATCACAAACTTCTGGGCCTGGATTCATATTTTGAATAATCAAAAATCCAGACCATCTGTGCCTAATCTAAGATTTTGAAATGATATTCGGAACGCCAATATGTTGCATTATCAAATAATTATTCTGAAGAAACCAATTTTATCATATATAAATATTTTGATAATCAAAATCTCTTTTGAATGAATATTCTTGGTAGTGATTTAACAAAGCGTTGAATATTCATGTTGCAGTGAGATAATAATAATTGTTACATATCTCGAGGCTAATATATGTAAAGATGTTATTTTTTTGATACAATTTAATAGCGGCCATACTGTATGATGTCTTATCGATTTTACTTACAAGTCTTGTATGCAAATTGATAATATATACACCGTGCTCAAAAATTTTGGAACACTTTCAAAAATACTAAATTAAATACAGTGAAAGTTATCGGCTACATATTTTTAGTATTCTTTTAATAAACATCCCCCTACCAGTTAAAATAGTTGAATCATTATTCGTAGAAGACACAATTACGTCAAATTCGTGGCGAAAAACTATGTATATTAGAGTATTTGAATTAGACATTTTATATTGATTATTAACCCGAATAGTTATGTAGCACAGTAACACGTTCGTTCGTATAAAAGAAAAGACATTCATAAAACCAGTATATATTAGAAACACTGTGGTAACTTTGTTTCACACTTTACTTAATGTGTCACTTAGAATAGTAATGGTGTAACTCCAGTTTTAAAGTTTTGAGAAAATCAAGGCTTTGTAAAATGTTCTTAGGATCAAATAACAACCATCAATAACTGTTTGTCAATCAACTGAAGAACTTAACCGTTAGTGTAGTAGTGAAATCTGTCCGGATACTTCACTCTATTCTGATATTGCAGGTACTTCACTATTATTCTGAAAAAAATCGTTAAATATGGGAATATAAACTCAAAAAACAGTTTTTTAAAGAAATTAGGAGTATATATATGGAGGTGCACCATTATTCAACTAATACAATAACATCTTTTAAACGTGTTTGAGGTATAAACAAATTTTTCGTAATTTTGCAGCTACACCATTACTATTCTAAGTGCCACATATGTTTAATTCATAAATAGATACTGCAAAAATATAATATTAAATATCAAGTACATATGCTTTCAGAAAGAATTTCAATATCAAATTTGAATTGATGCCAGTTTGAGTTCATTCGTGTGCTCGAATGCCTGAAAATGCCGAAAGACGAAGCCCGGGTCGTTAGTGACGAAATACATGGAAATGTACAAAATCTCAACAGTTAAAATTCGAGTAAATATTCGTTTTATTTTTACTTGTGTTGTTTTGTTACTATATATGAGATATGTGTATAAAGTTGGCATTGAGAATTTCAGCCCAATTCACATCAACGATTTATGCAACATAGCTATGCTCCATAGATTGTTTCATTGATTAAAACAAAACTCTCGACCACACTGTATTAAATGAATGTATATGAATATGTTTATTAAAGTAAATAAAATTGCCACATACAATATTAGAAACTTTAAAAATCAGTTATTTTATATTATGAGCAATATATATTTATAATGTTCATCAGATTATAAATTCTAGCGCCGTAATTATTGTTATAGCAGTATTTTGAATAGTGTTACTCAATTTAAAATTGTTTTTAATAGCACAACTTTTACCTGCATTGTACCTTCGGTACTTCTTGTGATCGAATTTTTTATGAATAGTAACATTTTTCGGCTGCATAGTGCAGTGGTTAACGTCGTTGGCTACGGTTACGGATGTCTCGGTTTCAAGTCCCGGTGCGTACAGTTTCATAAATTGAAATTTCAATTGGTTTATCGATTTCTGTTCGTAGGCATGAATGTTTGTAATGTCTAAATTCCCTCTAACCCATACAATAATAAAATGAAGCGTAGCGATAGTAATTAACTAACCACTTTTTCGGTCGTTGATCCTTCTATACTTACTATCATATAAGAGTGATCAATTGAGTATTCTGAACAGTTCTTGTAGAAATGTTCCCAATTCCCAATGTGCTCTACATTGGGAGCAAACATGGTAAAAAAATAATAATAACAACAATAATAAAGTAACCATTTTTAAAAATTGGAAAACAGAAAAGCGAAATAGAAATACTATAAACAAACATATTTATACAAGTAAAAAACAATACCCAGATTTATTTGCTTAATACGTCATCCTAATTCGAAATATCAATTCATTTATAATTTATCCTATATATGTATGTACGGATGTCTCGGGTTCAATTCCCGGTGCGGACAGTTTTCATAAATTGATATTTCAATCGATTTATGGATTTCTGTTCGCAGTCAGAGTGTTTGTGTTGTCTAAAACTCACTCCTCACCCACCCATCTCATCCTCACGGGACGTAGCGAGAGCGATTAGCTAACCACTAGTCCTGCCCTAGCCCTATTCTTCCATCCCTACTCTCTTAAAAAAAAGAGAGGTTGAGCAACTGAGTAACAAGCAGGTATCACAGAGAAATATTTTTGAGATACCTCCATTAGGAGGCCATATGCTCCACGTTAGGATCGGACATGGATTAAAAATATTATTTATTATGCAACATGTAAATCATCTTAAATTTTAAAATAAATTAGTGTTAGGATATCTGTATGTAAAATCGTGGCAGACAATCACCAATGATACACCAGAAAACTCGTAGTTCAGGTAGGGTCAAATGCAGTTATTATTATTGAGGAACAATTTCCTAATTGCCTGATTAGAACGTCATTAAAATCCTGTATTAAATAATTGTCAGCGAGTTGAACAACCAGCCACTTAGCCGAACGAGTAATATGAAAAAATAATATCGATAATATGAAATCGTGGCCGAGCGCATCGAGCGTGCTCCTGTCCGCGGGCGATGCGCGGGTTCGATTCCCGCTATCGACGCTCGGGATCTGTTTAATATGCATGCGATCGTCGCGAACGGTAAAGAACGATTCGCAGATTACCTCCACCCATTACTTTTGCTGGGAATTGACTGCTGAAATACTTTTTGAAGCATTATTATTACAGTATATACATATCGATACCCATTACCATAAAGGATATCGGTAGAAGCGAGCGATATGATCCGGAAATCGGATCGTAACGTCAGAGCATTGTGTTTTTACCATCCATTCGCACTTGCGACAAAATAAAAAATTGTACGTTTACAACAAAAAAGGACAGATTACACAATTTCTTTTCGAAGCCTGTTTTGTAATCAAAGAGAAATTTTATCGCAATTCTTGCAGACATAACCTTATTTTATCCACTTGTATTATAAAGCAAAATTTAATTTTCAACGGAATTCTTGCAGCCAATCACTTGTTTTACAAGGAAATAAAATAAAATTGTGTTTGCGACGTTTCATTCTCTGTTTTATTTATAAAAAAACACATGATCGGCGCGCCAATTTGCGATGAAATTATGATTGTCGCTTGACAGTTACAATATAAGGTTTGAAAATCACGTTATGATGTGTCAAAATGTATCCGTATCATTTTTGATTGCAGTCGCTTAATTTCCCCAAATGAAATAGACGCCGCTAAAACTGACCTGAACCGAACAATATTTAATTTTAATATTTTTTAAGGAATTCGACTTACGACGAAAGTTCAGGAACATATCTCGGTCTTACGTCGAGGGCAATATGTATTGCTTTTTCGGTATCATCGTTTGAAAGCATATAATAACTAAGTTGAGTCGCGAAAAATTGAGATAATTTTCTTCTATATTTTTGTTGTTTCAATGGTATGCTTGATCCTGCTTAGGATGTGACGTCACACGCAGAGTTTTCCTGACACTTAATTCGAGAACTATCGTAACTAAACAATACATAATAGTTGATAATGCTCGTGATGAGAAAAACCGGTCGTGATCATAATAAACATGTGTAGTTAGTACAAAGGAATTGTGTTTTATTTTTTATCTTTAATGTCTTTCCACCAATAATTGAAAGTTGACACCTTAAAAGTGATGTCATTGATTGTTATTAAATTATTTAAGTGGTTTACAATTTTATTGTAAAATCTTATTTGCAATTTCTTTAAATGAATATTTATGAACTAATGGGAACGCCCGTCACAGATGATGGTATTGAAATTGAAATACTGAATGTGTAAAGTAGCTTGTTCTTTAGTTTCCATACTAATCGACTGATTGTTGTGTATTTGCCTCGGGTCATTTCGGATCTGTGTTTATTGTTTATATGCACCGCGGTCGCTTAGGTCAGGAGAAAATTTCGTACCTTCATGTGTTTGTGATAGTAATAAAACGTCCACAGACCAGGCCGGGCTATTATATATAAGATTTGATTGATTGATATTAAATTGTTTAAGTGGCATACAACTTTATTGTAAAATTTTCCCATTTGCTATTTCTGCAAATGAATATTTATGAATTATTTTTAAGCCCATTACATTTTTCTCACATAATTGACTTTTGATGTGTTCATTTTTTATTTCAGATCAGTAATGTTTAATTTGTGAGAGGTTCTTAAAATTTTAATTGTAGACGTCAGTTCGAGTTCATTCGCGTACTCGAATGCCTGAAGATGCCGAAAGGCGAAACCCGAGTTGCTAGTGACGAAATTCATAGAAATGTACAAAATCCATGGAAATGTACAACATCTCAACAATTAAAATTCCATCCAGCACCCTCAGTCGATATCATAAATTGTGTAATACTTAATTTCGGTTATGTATAATCTCTTTGATTATTTGTATATTTTTTCATAACTCTTGAACCAATTGTTTTAAATACCTTGTTATTAAACACTTAATTTTATGCAAATAGTTCGTTGATTATGCTCGTGATTAGCGAAACCGGTCCATAACATTATAAAAATGTACAAGTTGTACAGAACGAAATGTGTTTTCTTTTTAAAATACCACCATTCTATGAAAATTCGTCGTACATAATATATTTGAAGGTCCACATCCAGGTTATCCAGATATAAATCTCTTATCCAGTTAGTGATTCATAACAACCAAACTGTTCCAGAGCGGCGCCGATACGAGAAGAGAGTAGACAACCAAGCGATAAATAATATTAAATTAACTTATCGTTCTTTCATATGGATCACGGCCTGAGGGGGTTGAAGCGGTTGCCTCACTTCAAAATCGTATAGAGATGGAGTGCGGCGAGGATCGAATGATATCACTACCACATCCCATCCAAATTCGTAGTTTCTGGATACAGTGTCTTGTCGTGTTTTAAATAATACTATAATAAAACACGCTTAAAATAGCATTATGAAGACAAAAATCTTTTTGGTATGTACAGTCGTTTTAATAGTGATAGAGAATTTACTTATATAAGTTTATTTCTATAGCACTTTTCGCGACTCGATTATTATTCCGTGTTAACTTTTGCATGATGTAGATGAAGACAGGTTATAGTCATCGATTGGTTAGTTGAAAAGACATTAATTTGCGTCATTTACAAAGATTACCCAAGTGTCTTCATATTAAATATTCATATTAAATATTCCCTTTCTTTTCCTTTATTATCAGTGTTTTGGCCAATTATATAACCCTCAAAATTGAAATTGTTCAGGAGACAGTAAAAACTGTTTATACGCAAATACGGGATTGTACGTAGGTAGTGTCGATATAATAGTGGATTACATCAAGTGGTCGGGTCAGTATTTTTAAACAAAAAACCAATGTAAAATTATCCCTTCCAAAAAGTGGTCAATTATTTTTTCTTTTTTACATCATTTGGCCGAGACCTGCTCTGTCGTGTTTAAAATGAGATCCAATCAGTAACCCATTTTCGTGATATATAAACGAATTACTCTTACCTCTTTGTCTAGGATCTATGCACCTATATTGTTGTTGATTAGACGTTTTATTGTCAGTTCGAGGTTATCCGTCCACTTGAATACCACCTGAAGATGCCAATATCCGAAATTAGCGACAAAAATTATGCTAACATTACTCCTCACAAGCTTTTTTAAAATGTATCATTGTTAATTCGGTTGGATAAGTATATGCAAAGTCTAATATAACTCTTCATTATCGTATTTTTTGAGGGTTACATCAATTGACCAAAACGCAGTCGATAAAACATGAAAAATAAAAAAATATGCTATCCCGTAGTAATATTCTCCATAAGTTATCAGTGATTGAAAGATCACATCTTCCTCCTGATGCCTAAAAACTGTCTAGGGACGGGAAATTGCATCCATGCTATTTAAAATATCACAATGGCATAACAATAAATACGTTTCACCATTTAGTTTAGTCGTATAATAATTTATGTCGTTGTAAATTTACTGTCAAAATTAATATTGCAGCAAAGTTCATTTTGCGATGCTAACTGCACAGCTGTTAAAATGTTTTATTTGTCATATTCTCTGACATTAATACTAGGGTTTCCAATCCTGGGATCCCCGTCAATTATTCAATCCCTTAATCCCGGGATTGATATTCAGACAATCTCATGATTTCGGGATTCACTGTAAAGGTGAAAAATAATTCATACAGCAAATTAAAACATCCTGATTAACTGCAACGTGTACCTCCGTTTGTTTGTGTACATAGTTTTTTTATAATACTTAAAAAATAATTTATTGTAGTCTTCCTCCTTCTCATATTTTGTAACAGCCGTTCTTAACCAATTTGAAATGAAGGACAAATTAGTACTGCTTCTGAAATGAATGGAGGACAATATTTTAAAGTCAAAGTGAAGGACTTGTTGTCTTTTTGGATACCATTTGGTAAAACCTTCCATAATAATCAATAAATAAAGTAAATTATTTTGATCATTATGTTTTTTTTAAATATTTTTCTCTTTTTTTGTAAATTGACTGTCTGATTTTAAATCAACAAAAAATCGTTCCAACGCCCAAAAAAATATTTAATCATATATACATTTCAATTGAAGTAAAAATGGATACAAATTAAATATTAAATTTGGATTATTGAGATTTTATACACTTCCATGTATTTTGTCACTAACGACCCGGGTTTCGCCTTTCGGCATCTTCAGACATTCGAGCACACGAATGGACTCGAACTGACAGACAGTAAACAGTGTCTAACGTTTATATAGAAGATAAAAATACGACAAGGCGAAACCCGGGTCGTTAGTGACAAAATACATGGAAGTGTACAAAATCTCAATAATCCAAATTTGATATTGAAATTCCATCAAGCACCCTCAGTCGATGTCTTAAATGATATTAAATGTCCAATGATATTTCACATGCTATTTCACTTCATGACCTATCCTGGGGTCCAGGGATTGAGAAATTCTGAATCCCGGGATCGAAATAAGGGTCCGGGATTGGATGCCCTAATTAATACTGAACTTTTAATTATTACGTTATGGAACTTCACAATAAACTTATGTAATGGTTTCCAATTATAAATTCATGCAATTGAATGCGTTTAATTGAGCCATTTGGCATCGATGCAAAATGCAACCATTCATTTGTTAATTTTCGGCTAACATGGGAAAACAATTATTGTGATCATTACAAAATCATTCAGAGTAATTAATGCTGTGGCGGAAGCAGGCTAATCGAAGAGATGGTAAACTGTTGTGTGAAGCCTTCAATGTCCTAGTTAAATTATTGCAGAGCTTATACTGCATATAATATCTTCATTGTTCTGGAAGAATATATTAAGTGAAAAATACTAGTTTTGAGTAACTGGACTTTGAAATTTGTCAAATGTTTGAAATGCTGTACCTTTTTAATTTTGTTTGTTTGTACAAAACTGTTTTTAAGTAAAACTTTATTATTTGAAAATAAGTGTGTTCGTCCATACGGTAGAGTTTGAATAAGGAACATTTTTGTATACCTAACTCAATATGTCATTTGTATTCAATAAATGCCGGGTCCATAGTGCAGTGGTCAATTACGTTAACTCCATTTACGGATATGAAGTGCTCGAATCCTAGTAAATACACACAGATTCATAAATTGATATGATGATTTCTGTTCCTAGGCATTAATTTATGTGATGTGTAAAACTCCCCCTCACTCATCCTAAAAACTGGGCGTAGCCAGAGCGATTCGATTACCACCAGTCCTGTTCTAGCCCAATCCTTCTAGGTTGAGCAATTGAGTAATAGGTAGTTCTCGTATAAACAAATTTTGTTGAAATATTTCCACGAGGAGACCATTAGAGGGGACGTGGCTTTAAAAAAATCAATAAAAAACTGTAGAGAACATCATTTTATACTCACGTTGCCCACATATACATTAATCAGTGGTATTTCATAGTTAATTTCTCTACTCTTTTCTGAATTTTGTCTACATTAAACAAAGTATAAAGAATGTGAATGGCTAATAATTCGAAGAGAATTTTATATAATATTATAATTTAATTATTTATAATATTGATAGGGTTATCAAGTATACTGACCCGGCATACATGTCATTGTTTTATTTTTATATGACACATTGTTTATGTTTTTTAATGCCATTTATGACCTCTATCAACAATTAATTAATAAATATTTCTTGGTATTTTTATTTACATGCATATTTATCATCTTATGTCGCTTTCTTACCACAAATAAGGAAATGTTAAATGTAATATTGCGTTTCTTTTACTACATCATATTGTTAACTAAATTAAAGTTAAGGTTATCACTGAAATAGGCGCCAATACAAAAAAAACTACACCAATTATTTTATTTAAAAAAAAAAACATTGTATTTTTATTTTATTTTCGATGGTAACTTTGTGGAAATTCATTTTTAATATAAAATTAAAATTGTTAACTTAGTAATTCCACTGGTAATAATGTAAAAATACTCGAATAAATAAAAACAGTATTAAAATGTTCAGAGTTTTTATAAATTAATAAAACCACAATAATCGGTTACATATTAGTAAATAAAATTCTAAATATGACAAATAGCTCACCCCTATTCAATTTATTTCCATTGGGATTTTCACTTCCAAAAACGTGTAATTAAATATAATTAGTAGTGCTGTGTGAATTAGTACTATCATCGTTTGCGTCTTACCCGTGCCCCACCTTACACCAGAAGAAAACAAACCCACCCAACGCTTCATTTTCTCAAATAGCCTTGCGATATAGTTAGTCGGAAGATACTTCTTAAAGAAACGAAACGCGTTACATTTAGTAACACAGTCAGTGGAATAACTAAGATATCATTTTCAAGAATATCTATATATTTTTAGTTGGTTCTTGTGACGTCACATTTTTCCCAACTCCGTCCTTACACCATACCACATTATATTAGACCAGCTCCTTAAGGCGTGACGTCATTATATATTTTATGTGTTAACTTATTGCAAAATAATCACCTTCCTATATTCAATGCTTTTGAACTTTTATAATAACCGTTTGTGCGGCTTAGGGCTTAAATATCCGAATTAAAACTTCAAGCATAATTGGTGTATGGATTTGTATTTAATGGCATGGATATCTGTTGTGTATTGATTCTCTGAACATCTTATCCGATCCTGAAATCCGAATAGCTTACTACTACAGACTGACCACTATATCAAGATTACTACGTCATCACGATAATTTCTGGAACTAAAACCCGCCTCCCATTTATCCGCCCCGCAGCTTGTCAAACAGTCTGCGTGTGTTTATTAAGTGCAGTTTTGTTAACATTTAAATGCCTAAGCTTTTCGGAAGCGGACGAACAGCATTATTTTGAAAGTATTGGAAGTATTGTGAAATGTTTTTTTTATAGTCTCCTCGTCTTATCCTTTTTTCCTCATTAATTCTGAAAAGAATGAATGAACGAGTGACTTACACCCAGATCACGTTAAAAAGCTACATTATGAGTATAAACTTCTCATCGAAAGCGGACACGGCTAAAACCCGTCATTTTATACAATCGTCTTATTGTGTTTGACTCCCCCCTCAAGTCCTTGAAACATAAGATAACGTTTTATAGTATTTTAAGTCGAATAATACAAAACTCATTTGAAGCTGGCATCAAATGGTTAAAAGACATGTAACGTAGTTTTGCCCAAATAAATGCTACCATTTTATGATGCATCAAAAATGTGATCTTTTGTACGGGAAACGGCCAACAATGTCCTCTTTTCAAATCGGAGACAACGGCTGTGAAGTGCGTCACGTCAGATCTCGTGGTGGACTTTATCCATTTTTTACGACAATCTTGCGTTATAAATAAATCCAAAGTATCACATATCAAGTCTTTCTTTCTTTGAAATGTCTCTATAGAATCTTTTTTAATATAATGCCTTGCATTATTTACTAGTGACATGGTTTTTTATTGTGGCAACATTTTTCACCCACGCCATTGACCTGTTAAATGCGGTCGGGTAGTGTACACTATGCTATATATTTATATTCGAAGGAACGACGAACAAACTTTTTTTTTAAATAATCTTTCGAGTGTTTAAATGTTTCAACAGCAGTCGAATTCAAACTTCTGATGTATAAAGGCATCCACATTGCACTTTTTCTCTATTTATTTATTTTCTCTATTCTTTAAATACTATGTAATTTCATGTGATCGCTTCACTTTTCTTATCGTTAGTATAATAGACAAGCAGTCAATGCTCATTTCGTCCTACTCGGTTTGGATCAAGGATTTTAATCCTGGAATAGAAATAATAGCACACATCCTATTGTTGAAATCTGGTATTGAAATTGTCGAATAAAGACGAATATTGCCTGTCCTTTATACCAACAAGATTGATTCCGTCACCCTGGAAGCCACTGATGACCATTCATAGGTATACTTGGCGAAGCTATAAGCCTCTTATTACGTCCAATATAAAAAAGCGACGATGGACCTGGCTTGGACACGTACTGCGGATGTCCCTGTGGAGCCTGAATCCTGCCTGTCTCTTCTACCAACCAGATGGTTTACGTTGCCCTGTAATGCCGCTGATGACCATCCATAGGATGTATTCTCCCTTCTCGTAGAGTAGAGAGTAGATATGCTTGAATAAAAATTAATCTTATCCAATCCTGAAAACGAGACAGAGAGACGACGATTAGATAACTTATTGTCCTTTCCCTTCTCCATCAGTATATCTTTAGTCTCTGCGAAAAGTGTGGTTAGACTGCTGATACAGTTCTCAATAAGCAAATTCTGTACTGTAAGGTAACCAAATGCTAACTAGGAGCGGAAATGGTTTCAAATATTATATCCCATTGAGAGATCAGGAAAGGTTTCATATAAAGTATTTCGCTAATAATTAAATGACTTTTTATTGTAGCGTACGATAATGTATTTCCAAAGTTTCATTGGAATTCTACTAATGGCGTTATCGGAATACTTATAAAACCATTAAACATGAATAAAAGGTTAAAAACAACAAATAGTTAATTACTTTTAAGGTGTTAACTGCCAATTCTTGGTGGAAAGACGTTATATTTTAAAAAATAAAACACAATTCATTTGTACTACTTCCACATATTTATAATGATCGCTCATCACGAGCGAAACCGGTCCTGATCATTATAAATATGTGGAAGTAGTACAAATGAATTGTTTTATTTAAAAAAAAAAAGTTAATTTTTGGGATTTTGTTCACTTTCATGTATTTTGTCACTAACGACCGGGGTTTCGCCTTTCGGCATCTTCAGGCAATCGTGAACTCGAATGCCTGAAGATGCCGAAAGGCGAAAGCCGGGTTGTTAGTGACAAAATACATGGAAGTGTACAAAATCTCAATAATTCAAATTTTATATTGAAATTCCATCATGCACTCTCAGTCGATGTCTTAAATTAAACAAATAGTTAAATTTCAGTCGGCTCATTCCAGTGTAAACACATCCAAACAATTTAGTTATTTAATAAATCATCTCGTTATAATGTTTGAGTGAGTAAAAATAGTACCAAAATGTTCTTCTTTTCAAGAATTCAAATCCTCTGATATTATATTTAACAAAGACTTTTAAGTGAAATAAAATATCCTTTTTATGTTTGAATCTTATAATTAGGTTCACATGCGTTTCTATAGTTCGTTCAATAGCCATAATATGTATGGATTGTGTTTGATTGAGCAAATTTTCAATGGAGTTTTACTCAAAATGACAGCGTATTTGCCGTATCAAAAATTGATACGGAGATATTAAAATATCTTTCGCTTTTATAAAAGATTTTTCTGTAAGACATTCGCGCCTCAAAAGGTTAAAAACAATATGACCTGAATCACTACTTGACAGACGTAGAAGATAAAGTACAAACCAAATAAGTTATAAATAAGAATTCTTTCATTATTGAATTTATTATTTTGGCTCCGGGCTAAATATGTGTTCATAATGGTTAGATTTAGATGGGATAGTCATTGTCTGCCGTGAAGCTATAAATAGAGCCGCATAAATGTATTGCTATTTGACCTTTAGTGGTTTTTGTTTACTTTTTATGTTGGTAACTTAGTTCTCTATCAAAATCAATCAAAAAACAAAAGAGATCTATCCATGTAACGAACGTTTTTTTTTACGAACTAAATAATGAATGCATTATATTCACTGAACACTTGATAATACTGGTCAGTCTATTGTACCAAGTTATTCGCTCACCCAAATGTTATTATGCGTTTAATTGCTTCATATACTTAGATGTTAATTACGTTTTAAAAAATAATTATTTCCTTTTTGCTGTCTTCATAAAGTCGTGATTATATCAAAATTAAAAAAAAATCTAACCCTACTATTATTTTTTTACACATAAAAAAGTAAGGAATTAGAATAAATCTCATCGTTAAACATAAAAATTATATAGTTATTAAAATCGTCAAAAAAAAAGTCGAGTAAAAAGTTAAAAAATTACGTGGTATATGTATATTGAAACGTCACGCATGTTATTTCGTATTTTCTCTGCTATTTATTGCCAGTTGTTTTTATTTTTAAATGATTAGTTATTTTCGGCTCGATCTTTTGAGTTAAGTAACTACATATATAATAACTGCTAAAATGCTTACGAAATTTACGATTTTATTTTGTAAATAATTGTTTATTTCAGATTGCTTTGATAACAACCGACAATAGTACGACTTCATGACGTGCGTTGCCATGATAACATCACAAATGTCAGATAGTGTGACTTAAAGGCATGTGCCGTGATATACGGCTATGTTTACAGTTAAACTTGAAGATGCTTCAAACATAGGCGAATCATGTGTGCACGTCTAGTTACACAACTAGTTAAATAAACAACATTTCCATTGAATCCTTTGAAAATTTGAAACATACTTGTAATTGGAATTTAGGGAATGTGCAATGGGACACTTCCAAGGTAATACAGACGATTCCTGCCGACAGGGCTCTATGTAGATGTAGTATGTATTCCTGGCTTCCGCCCACAATCAATATTTAAAATCATACAGCAGTCAGCTCTCCGTGACATGTTCTCAAGGTGGCAGTTCGCAAATCCAATCAATTTTTCTTTTTTTTTCTGTCGGCTTAAAAATGTGTTTTCAATTAAATCTAAGTTGTGTGGGTAAACGGTGACATTTGAAATGAAATACGTCTGCAAGTAATAAGTATGATACTGTTAATTCTGTTGACAAGACCTTCAGGGGACCTTGACGGGACCAACAGGGGAGCGGGTTTTTCTGTTATGAATCATCCTGCAGTCAACAAAGTTTAAGGCTCTTTAGGTTTCGAAACGGCGGTTCCTTGTGAGAGAGTGAAAAGAAACGTCTCGTTGCTCGAGGGGAAGGTGGAGGAGCGGGGAGAAGCGAGGCGCGGTGCGTCAACACACTTTGGCAGCCCCACGTCCGGCGTGGGGACAAAGGATCATTCACAGGTTCCTTCGTATTCCATTAAAACCCGGTCGTATTCAGTATACTTTCTCTTTAATTGCAGTTAGTTTACACTTGCTCGAAATTTCAAAATTGCTCTAAGACAGTTACACAAGCAGATTTAAATTACACATTTTCAATTTAAAACTCACTTGTAAGTGGTTTTACTAGCAAGTGGTGGACTAAGTCGCCGCTTCGTCGGCCAACGACTCTCTCCGGGGAAGGCCGAGAGGCGACTACTTGCCTTGCAGGATTGCAAGCTTTTTGTTTACTTCTAACTGTAAACAAATAACGGTAACCAAACAAATATGACAAATTATTTTTGAATGCCTTAGGAGAGATATTACATATTAAATTTGCATTAATAGAAAGAGTCTGCAGATTGGTTTTGAAGACCCCTGTCCGCCCCATAAGTTCGGGGCGGTGTCACTAAACTTGTTGTTATCACAAACAAGGCACAAGGAAACATCTATTAACTATACTCCTATTATCGCAATTGGGCAAGGTGATGTCCCGTGCTTCGACGGCGAGACGTACTGGACAGAAATTACTCAATCAATTCTTTAACAATAAATTGTTTTAAAATTATTCGAAGAAATGGTAACCACTATGTATCTCGTTCCCTAATCCAATGCTTCCCTAAACTGTAGGCCGTAGGACTTCTGCGGGGGGCCGTAATATGTTCCAGTAAAACTACATGTACTTGATTATGTATAATTTTCCTTTTAAATATTTATTCTTTATATAAGAACACATTTTTCCTAATTTTATTAAACTGTTGTCCTTGAGACGATTGTAGAATGCAGGTGTATGTATATAATATGTATATATATATTTTTAACCATATCCACTTCCTATTCCGAGCATATGGTTCCTCCAAGTTTCTCTGTCCCCGCCAGTCTCTTCGTTTCCTCCCAGTTCATCCCAGCGTCGCGTAGCTCATCCGAATACATCAGATGGATGGTCATCAGCGGCCTTCCAGGATGACGGAATCCATCTAGTTAGTAGAAGAGACAGGCGGAATTCAGGCTCCCCTGGGGCATCCGTAGCACGTGTCCAAGCTAGGTCCATCGTCACTTTTTTATTTTGGACGTTCGCTGTCTTACCTACGAGTTCGTGACGAAATCACGGTGCGGGGTACACGGGGTACGGTGGTATGATTTTCATTTTTTATAGTATGTAATACAATATAATATCAAATAAATTAATTTAGTATTTGGTGTGGGCCGTGGTTTAATTTTTGCAAATTTTGTGGGCCGTCGGAATAAAAAAGATTGGGAAGCACTGCGTTAATCAACGATTAAAATACACGGAAACTTTCTTTATTTGATTTTTAAAATACGTAATGTTTTTATTTATCATTTGTTCATGATACTTGGCGAAGAAAGCGTGCTTAGCTCAGTAATAATACCGCACAAATAAAATTGACAGAACACTTTTCGCTATATAGAATAGTGAAAAAAACGCTGTTTCCATTTTATTATTATTTAATGTGCATCATGCTTTTATGCCTAAATAAAAAAATCGTTATCAAAGAATTTACTGTTTTTTTCTGTAAATTTTCTGGACATAACATTCAACTAACACGACTTTTTCGTTAAATTATCGTTGAAACCCACGTTTTCCCATCTCGGATTCCCTTCGTTATCTATCGTTTAGATTTGACATTTTAAATTAAAATCGGACACCGCTATATTAAAAAAAAAACACAAGGCGCGAGTGAGTTGTCCGTTTGGTTTTTAAAAATGGTTTCTGTAATTGTCCATAGCATTCTCGTTGGGATGTTAATTTATTCTGGAAGATGGATGGTGTAAGACTCTTCGAAATGTCAAAACTATTTACATATATAACTAGAGCCCGATGGCCCGTCTTGACCTAACACGTTAAGTATCAGAAACACGTATGTATATGCCAACATGTTAGTTATTAATTTCGTTATTTTTATCTTGTTGTTTATTGGATTCGACTGCAAGCTATAATTTAACCTCAAGAAGTTAAGTTACAAATTAGTAATTAATTAAATGAATATAAATGAAATATATATCCAATTTGGATTATTGAAATTTTGTACACTTCCATGTATTTTGTCACTAACGACCCGGGTTTCGCCTTTCGGCATCTTCAGGCATTCGAGCACACGAATGGACTCGAACTGAGAGACAGTAAACAGTGTCTAACGTTTATATAGAAGATACAAATGCGACAAATATTATTTACGAGGTAAGATATTATACGTCTGAGAGCCACACTGATACCTGAGTTAAAATTTCGGGAATCTCCCTAATCCTTATTTTGTAAACACCATATTAACAGAGTGGCGAATTGCCGCTTTTCAACTTCTTTTAGAAATACCAGTGATTTTACAATTATAATAGTATTGTGGGTTTTGACGGGATGTAATTCGACGAATGGGTAAATATATACAATCATTCCACATTTAGTTACATCTGTTAGGTGTTTCAACGTATCGGATATAATAGCGGAGAATTAGGAAGGTTCAGCTGCTCATTCAAAATCGGCAAGGAATTTAACTGGGCTCTATTAATTTCCAAAATTTCTTGATAAAATAATTTATGATCCCTCATGTTTTTATGCAACAGTTTAACCCCATCATCCGCATTAAACGTATGGTTCTCCATTAGCAAGTGATTTGCGAATGTCGAAGTTTCTTTTTTTAATCTAAAGGCAGCTAAATGTTCAGATACCCTTATATCTAATGTACGTGTGGTTTTACCCACATAGAAATGTTGGCAATCATTGCATTGTAATTTATAAATACCAGATTTGTTCTTAAAGTTTACTCTATCTTTATTGTTAATAAGTAATTTGCCTAGAGAGTTTTTGCAATAGAACGCCGGTCTAACACTATCAGCGAGTTGTTTTTTAATTTTAAAGCTTGTGCAACCTAAATAACTAATTCTATGCCAGATTCTAGGGTGGTCTATGTCTTTAGACGAGTTCCCGAAATATAGCATCTTTTCTGCTAATTTACGTTGTTTTTTTGATACAAGACTATCTATAAGAGACGCCTCATAGCCATTATTAATGGCAATTTATTTGTTTGAAGATGCCGAAAGGCGAAACCCGGGTCGTTAGTGACAAAATACATGGAAGTGTACAAAATCTCAATAATCCAAATTTGATATTGAAATTCCATCAAGCACCCTCAGTCGATGTCTTAAATTATTAAATATATATCCATTGTCTTATTCGAAGTTATATCGTACAATTTTCACCGGATTCAGATACAGGCTAAAATCGTACATAGTAAAATCTTAAGGGGTATTTTGCGCTACATGTTTAAATGTTACATTTTATTTCGCTCCCCTTTTTTAATCAGTTTTATTAATGGTAAGCTCTTCTTAAATTTTTAAAAATCCATGTTATATAACAAAATCGTAGTATCATCTGTTGTACCATGGCATATAGTTAGTCTATGCTATTGTGGTAAAGGATTAATTTTCCACTGAGGATTTGATACATTGTCCGTGGTATTGATTTATATATAACTTGATTCTATTTTGTATAATTATCAATCTCTTATATATAGCACAAAATACATACGTATGTTTGTATATCTGTCGGTCACAACAACTCCTCCCAAAGGGCATATACTCGCGACGTGAAATTTTCACTCGTCATTCTGGCTAAAATTCTTAGATCAACTGCTGTACTTTTGACGCTGCAATGCGGGATGAAAAAAGCAATAATAATAGTTACCTAGCAACAGCTCAACACAAATAGTATTCTGCATGTGACAGTAATGCGGACGTAGATATTTGTGTTTCATATAGAGTATCATGTTTGTGATTTGGGAGAAGTGAGTGGTAAATTCGTACAACTTGTTGTGCATCTGGAATCGTCATCGAGAATTAATTTTTGGCCCTGCAGGAGCCATTATTAAATGCAGATCAATAAGTTGTATATCGGGAAGTTCTGCGGCGCCATAACAAGAGTGCAGGTGGCAAAATTGACATCTTTTATTTTAGGTGGTTTCAACTCTTAACATTATTATTAATTGGTGGACTATATTTTGTGGGTGTAACAAAAGAGGTCCGATTGATGGTGATATTTTCAAATTTCGACATTAGGTAGACAACGTCTAAATTTAATAACCTAATACAAGCGTTCACCATCTTGGGCGAAGCTGGGTAAAAATATTAGTATGACATAAAAATATTATACAATTAAGTACATATTATTTAAAAAGCTGTTTGTTAAATTTAGCGAGAATTGATCACTTTACTTTTTGTGGTTTAAATTTGTACCTTTATGAATGATTTGTTTTCATCCTGCCAACCTTTTTTGCTCCATCCCCTCATTCACCAATGTTCAGAATATAATTCCCCCTTTCAAATATAATCTTACTCTAAATCAAGACGTTTTTAAAATAAACATATATTACGTAATATTGAAAATCTTTCATATAAAATTGATAACTTAGTTATTCCACTGGCTGTGTTACTAGATGGGACACGTGTTTCCCTCAAAGAAGCATATCAGACTAGTATACATACAGTAGAAGTTCCTTCATCATTAATTATAATCAATATTTACCTTAGAAATACATAACCTTGCGATATAATTAGTCTAAAGATGCTTTTTAAATAAGTGAAACACGCGTCACATTTATTAACACAGCCATTGGAAAAACTAAGACATCAATTTTAATTTTATATTAAAAATGAATTTCCACTAAGTAACCGCCGTATCCATGGAAAATATTGAAAATCTTAAATGAGCTGTAGAAATATCCCCCCTGAAATATTTAAATACCCCACTGGTTAGGAGCCCTTGTTTTGGATGAAATATAACATTGTTGAACTAGGTGTGACACAGCAAGTGGAATATCAGTTAAGATTTCAATGTAAATTGTGAAATATATAAAATAAATATTTATTTACACAAAACCACATGTTTTATCTATGCTGAACAGAAATGTTTAAATGTGTTGATAAAATAGTTAGGAGATATTATACCCATGTAACTGATAGTAAACAATTCTCATCACCCATCTCTATTGTGATACTTATATCTCTTCTGTGGGTCTCGCTCATTATTTTCGTTTGTAGAAAACAAAACATTCATTCTTTTGATTTATTTGCTCTAATGTTTATTTATTTTCTAAAACAAATGATACTCTACACGCCTTTCGTTAACATTCAAAGTATTTTGTTTTGTTTTGTTGTATTTATTTATGTTTTTAAATTGTTAGAAAATTGAGGCTGTGAAGTCTTGTATATCTGAGGGATTAATGAATATATTATTTAAGTAAAAACTTTTTTTAATATCATGATAAGTGAATCTAAAATGCCTTAAAATATCCTAAAAGTCTATAAAAAAGACAAAACCACAACCAATAATAAAGTTTATACAGAGCGGTCTGGGTTATTTTATATAAAAGACACTTCGAATGATTAGGTCATGAGAAAATGTCATACCTGCATGTGATAAAAATAAAACGTCTACAGAGCGGTCTGGGCAATTATATATAAGATTCTTATGAAAGTCAATACTCTTCTTTGTTGTAGACCTGGTCAGAACCTTTTCCTAAAACCTTATAGCTAAAATGATGAATTATTGATTAACACATATTATTATTTAGTCTTGAATGTTGTTAAAATTCACTGTGGTCTTAATTTTTGAGATATAAACACATGATAACTTTCTTAATAGAGAACTGATATATTATAAACACGTGATAGGTTTCTAAATAGTCAATTGCATTGTGCTTGTGTTCTTGTTGGTCTTAAAATATTTATTAGTGTAATTAACAGGTTGAAAAATTTCTTTCCCAGCTTCTAAAATAACCATCTAATTGATATGTCTTACTGAGGAATGCAATCGCGGTACGTATATACCATTTTTTTATTATTTCAATTTAACCGGCGTCAAATTTGAATAAAGCAATACGAAACGAATAAAAAAATCTCCTACCGTGCACCGAGCGGATGGTCTACGAAAAAAATAAAAAGGAAACGAGGCTTTCGTTCTCAAAATATAGCATCGATAAAATAGAATTTAAATTGAAAGCCTTGTTTTTTAAGATATCGACTGAATGTTCTTGTTGGAATCTCAATATCAAATTTGAATTGTTCAAATTTTGTACATATCTTTGTATTTCGTCACTAACGACCCGAGTTTCGCCTTTCGGTATTCGAGTACCCCGATGAACTCGAAATACCAGTTAGTAATAAATGTCGTAAATCATAAATAAAAAATAAGTAATTGCGTATGCGATTGTTTTCCCAATTAAAGTTTAAACTCATTGTAATCGAATCAGATTAAAAATTAATTCATATATCAATGTTGTTCCTCGACTTGGTGATAAGAATTTTTCTTAATCTGTCTTATAAATAAACGACATTGAAACTGTTTACTTACTGTCATTTCGAGTTCATTCCTGTACTCGAATGTGCCTAAAGGCGAATCGTGGGTTGGTAGTGACAAAATGCATGGAAATGTACAAAATGTGAACAATTATAATCTGAGAACTTTATTGTTGCTTGTGTAATCATCTGTGACAAGTGTTTTGCAATTCTGAGAAGAATCTTCAGACTAACTCTTGTAAGGTTTTTATATATATAGGTTGTCATATTGACTCTGAGGTAAGAGAGCGGACGGACCAGCCTCTTATAACGTCCAAGATAAAAAAGCGACGATGGACTTGGCTTGGACAAGTGATGCGTATGCCCCAGGGTAGCCTGAATTCTGTCTGTCTCTTCTACGAACCAGATTGATTCCATCGCCCTGGAAGGCCGCTGATGACCATCCATAGGATGTATTCGGCGGAGCTAGGGACGCTGGGATGACCTGGGTGGAAGCGAGGAGACTGCCGGAGAACAGAGAAGCTTAGAGGAACCGCGTGATGGCCTTATGCTCCGAATAGGAAGCGGACATGTTTAAAAAAATTTTGAGCTATTTTTTCGACGAGTCCCAATTACTCTGAAATATCAGTAATGTAAAGGAAACACCAATTCTTTAAAAATACATTATATGTATGTATACAAATAGAAAACAACTTCTTAATATGATTACGATAGTTTTCACTCAGCAAGTGGGCATTCTGTTAAGTTTCAGTTCTGTTGAAAATTCTCACATTTTAAAATAGCGTACAATTAAATGCACTTTAAGACATCGACTGAGGGTGCTAGATGGAATTTCAATATTAAATTTGGATTATTGAGATTTTGTACACTTCCATGTATTTTGTCACTAACGACCAGGTTTCGCCTTTCGGCATCTTCAGAGTTTGAGTCCATTCGTGTGCTCGAATGCCTGAAGATGCCGAAAGGCGAAACCCGGGTCGTTAGTGACAAAATACATGGAAGTGTACAAAATCTCAATAATCCAAATTTAAATGAACTTTGTTTAGATCATATTCACATTCATAAAAATAATTTTCACTTATAACAAATATTTACTTTCCAAAAAAAACAAATTCTTTCACTAAAAATAAAGTGATCCCACGTAATAAAAAATATTTCAATATTGAAGAAATATATTACACTTACAAAAAAATATTTTCACATAGATAAAAATGTTTTCACTCAATACTCACACTTCGAAATCGATAGTTTTGCCTGCCTATATTGTCTTTGATCCATGCATTAGAATACATTACAAAAATCAAACCAGACCAACCCTAACCTAACCTACTACAACTTAACTCACTTTGTTAAAAGAATCTGTGACTAAGTGGAAACCAAGTGAATAATATCAAACACAGAGTGCAATTATTTATAACCCTTTTAAAATTATATAAATGAACTACTTACTACTAACTGAGATGTTGGTGTAAATAGTTTTCAAACAAAAATACCACACACGAAATAGAGTGGATGAGAATTAAAACTTCCAATTAAAAGAAACGGGTTATTTGTTTGACGTGTAATGATCAAAATTAATTTAACTTCGCTGATTGAAAATATCTCGTAATTAGTAATTACCATCATAATCTATATTGTGCTTTTGCGTCTAAGTATTCAGGGATCATATCCGACTCGTGACTGTGAAAATTAATTAAAAACGTAATTTATAATAGTATTATTAATGCCAAATGTCATAATTGAATAGTGTTTGTGTCAGTATTCGATTATGCTATATCCAAACTTGACCAAAAACTAATTTAAGGAACTGTAGAACGATTTAATACTTCATTTTTTATTTAAATCAATTGGCATTAATGAAATATTAAAGAAATATTTATTATTAAAACCATGTATCAGTCCAATACCTGTTTTTTTAAACTGAAATTATTATTGATAGGACGGTGTTATAAGCAGGTGTCAGACACCCTTAATGTATATGAATTAGAAAAATCCTGTTTATTTAATTGATTTGTTTTGGAATTTTCAATAGATTTGATTAAACTTGAGCTTTAAAAGATGATATTTAAAACTCACTTAAGGTTAACGCAAGCAGAAAAGATATTACCAAAATCCATGCCTCAAATGTTCAATTGAAAAAATCTACATTATTTAATATAAACCTTGTTAAAACGTAAACCAGGAACGAATCAAGTATAATATGATGTTAATGACCCACCCTACAATAGGTTCTTAGGTCTAAATAAAATGTTCTGTAGAAAAGCATGAAAGATAGAAAAAATCACTACTCAAACGTAAAAGTTTCGTAATCTAAAAAGTATAATTTATTAATTTTTAGTCTCTGTTGTAATTGCTCTTTAATGTTCTCTGACTCATTAATTTTAATTCCATGATATACATAATATATATTTATGTAATTGAAATACCAGCACTCGCTTTATTCCAATTGCATGTAATGCAAGTTTTTTTCATTGCAGTTATAATAAAAAGTAATTGAAAAACCGCCGCTGTTAATGTAAAATAAGACCTTCATTGTAAAGTTATTGAACATAACTATGTAAATAATGTTCAATTGGCTGGTACTTACAGTTGTTTTTTTATTACAAATAATCTGTAAGTACAAAACTAGAATCGAATTATTTATTCTGTCTAGGATAGAAAAGATTACATGATCTTTTATAATAACCCATTCAGAATAGGTAGATTTCCAAATGATACCATATATATTACATTTCACCTAGTCTTTACCCAATGTTGAACACATAATATATACCCGAGTCGTTTTACAGAAAGAGTGATGATAGAATTTTGGGATAAGGGGAGTTATTATCTATACACGTCGTCGTTTTCAAAATCGGATAAGGAATGTGGGGTACACATCCATTTAAAAAATATTGCATGGGAGTCTCTATTAAATGGATTTGGTTGCGTGGCGAATTGCTTGAATTTAGCCGTTTTAATGCATTGTGAGAACGCCCGGTCGAAGAGGGGCGAATGTTTGGTTATCACCATCCAGGATGTCTGAGATCACAATCAAACACCACTTCATCCGATTACTCTCTTATTTATTTGAAGAAGATGCAGTGGTTTATTACACAGTCTACATTTACGTTTACTTAGCACATGAATTTACATTTAAGTTATAATGCAATTGACACAACAAACGCTTTTAAATTTAAATTAAATCCAATTTCAAAACAAACAAAAACAATTTATAATGACGGCGATGTGTCCGACTGCCCGCAAAAAATAAAAATTAAACTTCAAAAACTGTAGGCTCTTCCCTTTTGTCAATGATTGTCGTCAAGCTGCCGAGTTTATTATCAAGCTCCTGCTTCCTAATTTTAGCTCGTCGGTCGGTCGGCAGCCGATTCATTTCTAACGACAATAAATCGGTTCGACTACCAAAAATCATTGTCATTAAAGCTGTTCGCTGCCAGTTATGGATCCTAATAAAACTTAAGCTTAACAAATAAAACCAGAGTGTGTCAATTGATGTATGGAGTTGTATTCTAGATCTGGGGTACTTGTGATTTTTTTTCTTAATAGTTACCTTCCTTTGCTTACCCCACCTTCTATTATTAATCACTTTGGAACTACTTCTCGCTAAACTTCTTCTATTGAAATGCGACATTAGCTGGAGCGTACATGCATGTCTTTTGGCTGACTTGAAGATGGCGGTCAAAAAATAATACTAATTTAAAAATAATACAAACACGTAAATACACTTAACTAAGCAAGGTTATCAAATATTTAATCTCTTAGTAAATCAACTCTTGGTAAAACTTGGTAAATCATTTCACATAGGACTGTAAATGAGCCCGTACATGTTTTTTTGACTAATTTTCTCCCGGAATCACAATTATTGTATGTAATTTAATAATCTTATTGTGTGGGCCTTCATGTGTTTTGACATATAAATTTTATTGCGTTCAAATCCACGTCACATAAAACACAACGGTCCCAGTTTGACGTCTCAATTAAGCGTATTTCTTCGCAGCGGGGTGTTTCTAACCTCGCAACATTATAAATTTAATATACACACATACATATACATGCTCTTCTTTAGTTCCATACTACAAAGAAAGGAATCTATGAAATTACCATGAATAGTTTTATTCATTTTAAGAACTTATCACGATTGTATGTTTGACCATTTGGCATCATTTACTGTTCCGGATGATAACCACTTATTTACTGGAATATTTGCATTTATAATGCAACACATACTCAGATGAGTAGTTTGAACGCGGGTCGACCGATTATTCGACTAAGTTCTAGATTATTTTTTACCTATTTTTGGAAACTTCACTGGCATTTCTCAACTACGTATTGTGTCGTTTTTACCCTTTGTAAAACTACATTAGGAAAGCATACTTAATGATTTAAGACCCGGATTGGCATGTTATATACAGTAGTGCTTCTCAAACTTTTTCATTGAACGGCCCAAAAAAATTTGCAAGAAATAAACCATGGCTTGCTATCTCTCGGATTTTATATAAATATATAAACATACACCTGCATTATGCAATCGCGTCAAAAACAATATTTTAGTAAAATCACGAATAACGTGTTCTTACAAAACAAATAGACACATTAAAGGAAAATAATGCATAAATAAATATTTGTAGCTCTCTACTGGAATATTTTTAGGCCCCCTTCAGAAGCCCTGCTGCCCCCAGTCTGAAAGATTCTTGTCTTTTAATAACGACGAAGTCTTATAAATTCATCCACTTTGATTTTGTTTGTGGCATATAATATCGTATAATTTGTATGACAAAAGATACTTAAACATGAAAATTGAATGGGCTATTTTTCACATGATTTTATAATTACAATTATCGAAATTTTAGCAAGATTTAAGATAACAAAGTGTCGTATTAAAAAAAGAATAGGAGCTATAAAATGCCCTTAAATAAAAAAAAGGGGATAAAAAAAGAAGTGTAAGTATATAAAAAGTTTTGTGAAAACGCGTATAGATCGATCGATTGATTTTACGTTACATTTAAAAGATAATTAAGATGAAGCAAAACAGTACAGTGGAAGCAAAATGGTTTACCTCCACTTCGCACTATAAGCTATCATCATTAATTTAAAAGAAACTAGCTCGTCGAAAGGCAAGATATTACGACAATAATCTCGCGGCGTGGGATGTAAGTACCCTTTTGCAATTAACAGAGATATTATAAAGTTAACATGACAAAAAATTCCCTAAATAAAAAAAGGTTATAAGAACACGGGTATTTAAAAAAACTATAAATATATATAAATGGGTGCCAGTCTGAAAACAAACGTTCAGACTAAAATTAATTTTTAATTAATAAAATGCTAAGAATTGTGACAAATTAAATTTTAATACATAATGAATTATCACAAATTAATACAAAAAGTTAGAGTAACCTCGTGTTTAACAAAAAATAAGATTTTACATTTAAAGGTTGCAATATGCACAACATATGGAATGACCATAGCTTTAGTTAATACAATAAAAATAACAAAAGAAATATAAATATGATACTGATAGAGATGTTGTTGCTCCATCAGGATCGGATGACTTCCATCAGTGCGCTGCTCGTTTGGGTAGCCCTTGGAGGACCACCTCTGCGGTTGAACGCCAGACCTGAAGTATCTTTAAATATCGTCTCTCCTATTCTGGCTTAATTATTCTTCAATTTGAAACGACCTTCTTTCTTGTCCACCACGGCACATTTGGTCGCGCCGCCGCAATTAACATAAAGGACTTTCAATTATTAAATTTTAGTTGGTATACTTAATCCAACCTATTCCATAAATATATATATATATATATATATATATAATTTGTAATGTACAACATTACAAAAGTTCAATTAAAATGACATATACAAACATTTTCGACTACGTATTTATTTATATAAAATACCGACAACAGGGTATGTAGCTGCAAAACCTTTTCAAATACTAGAGTAAAAGATTGTACATTTCAATGCATCTTCATCTCCTCCATTTTTGATCACGTGATTCTGTATTCTCTCTCTATTATAACTCTTTCTATTATAGGTATCTCATGCCAAAAACAGCTGTCAGCAATTACTTGGTATAAATGAAATTATCTGCGACATAAATGATGAAAGCTTTCGTGTAATGTAATATTTTCACGTGAGATATTTGTCAAACAAACATGTTCAAATATTTCATCAAAGATGTTATAATACTTCGACTCCTTGCCTTCGTCGCTTTATATTACACTTTGTTGAAATTTAGTATTTTGATTGCAATAACGATTTTAGCACTTTCCTCTTTAATAAGTGGGTAACAAACAATCTTTTCAAATAAAATCTCTCTATTTTAATAGGATAAAATATCAAAGTATTAAGTTTTTCAAGATTTCATTAGTTGGTTGATATCTATTTCGGCTTAACGCTGTCGTCAGAACTAAATATGTCTCTATTTCACACTGCGCTTTTATATAGAATAAAATATCAAATTTGAATCAGTTTGAGTTCATTCGTGTGCTCGAATGCCTGAAAATGCTGAAAGGCGAAACCCGGGTCGTTAGTGACGAAATACATGGAAATGTCCAAAATCGGAGTACATATTTGTTTTATTTTTACCTGTGTTATTTTGTTACTGTTCTTATTTAACAGTGTTGTTTTATCAATGTTCTGTTTTGTCATGTCCTGATTTGTCCTGTTATCACTTTTTCTTATTTCAGTGACTACTTTGTTATTCATTATTAGTTTAATCTTTTATAAATCGTTTTATCTCCTATGTACGTCTTTCAATCAAAAAATATTTAACACATTGGTAATTATAATCTGTAATGCCAAATATGTATTTAAAAAAACATTTCACATCGAAAATATTGTTTTGATAATGCTCCTTTCTCATGGGATGTTGGAAATGTTTATTTTTGATTATTTTTTGTTTAATTAAGATGTAACACAACAATGGTGGAATTAATTAAACCATTGTATAGAAAATTATTCACAGCGTGTTCTTAAAATCATGCATAATTCGACATGTTAATTGACTGTAATTTTAATATTTATTCAAGAAGATTTATCAAGCGGATTATAAAAATTTGATACAATCACCGCATTTCAGTTTGACTTTACCGCCCAAATAAATAATCCTAATTGGAATTTATTAAAATTTTAAACAATGCCACGATAATTAAATTAAAAATACGCAAGGGACATTACTTACAATAGCTTTGCATACTGCTTTGTATACAGGGCGGAAATGTGGGAGACAGTGATTACAATATATTTTATCATTTGAACTCAGCGTTACGTTCCTATCTGGCTTCCCAGATTTATGCATAAATATAGTCACCTGTCTATGAGATATATCATTTATGATAAAGTAAGGGATGTTTTGTGATATTATGTTTATTTATTCGAATTGACGATTTTTCAATTGTAAATTTTAAAAGTAAAAATACAAAAATATTTATGTATAATTTTTGTCGAGATGAGTCAGTGTGTGGAGTAGTATAAATTTTATTTTTGTGTTCTCTTTCCTGTGAAAGGATGTTGACATATTTCACGTGGACGTGAGTGAATGTGAATGAATACCGTTTTTTTTCCTAAAATAAGACAGGCTTGCTTTTTTTTGGTCCAAAATACGTACTAGGGCTTATTATCGGGGGAGGGCTTACTTTTCAATTAAAATAAGTAGATTTATATGTTTTTGTTAAATATTTATTTGTATATAGGAATTTTAGATTTATTACTTTTAAATTTAGGTAAAATATATACTTTTAGGTACATTTAGGTCAATTATGCACTCTTAGATTCCAGGAATTAATTTCGACACCTGCGAGTGCATTGCTTGCGACAAACCGTAGACCTAAAAGAGGTATTTCTTGGAATTTTTTGTTCCAAAGTGTGTAATTCTCGGTAATATTAGGCCAGCTAAAGGCACTAAACTCAACAGCATTTTTAACGAATTATTAATTTCACATTATTTTAACTAGGGCTTATTTTTAGGGGCAGGGGTTATATTCCGAAAAATCCTGAAAATCACGTCAGGGCTTATTGGTAGGGCTTCATATATTGGTTCTTTGCCGCCTGCAGTTGCTAAAGTCCTATGAGTTTGTAATTGATAATGTGTTTGTTTTTCCAACTAAGATTAAGGGTCATTGTCGTCGGGTCGGTGTTGGGAGTAATTCGGGTATCAATGTAGTACTTAGTGATAAAAATTTGACGTCTTTTATCTTTTATATATAAACGGTATAAACTATTAACTGTCTGTCAGTTCGAGTTAGTTCGTGCACTCTATTGCTGAAGATGCTGAAAGGTTAAACCCGGGTCGTTATTGACGAAATGCATCGAAAAGTACAAACTTTCAACAATTCAAATAGTAGATTGTAATTCAGTAATCACGCAATGACGTCAATATATGCAATAATGGAATTTCATAAATGGATTTTCATTTTTGTCCAACTCACCTATTATACTCCTACACCATGGTTTTTGCCTACGTGTCTTTTTTCTCACATACTTAGATAATTAATAAGCTGTAAGTAACATGATAAGGAATAAAAATATTTTTATTTAATATAATTCTAGTTGAACTTTTAATTCGGAACGAATAACGTTAAATCGTGGAGTTTCTAGGAACTACTTTTATTTGTTTTACGTTATCAAAGCTCAGAGCCCCTGATGTAAATTTTGCCGGAATAAAATTAAAACAAAAAGTCCAGAGTCGGAGTTAATTTTAAATTTTAATCTGAATGATAAAGTACTCAAGAGGCGGAGATTACTCGCTTTTATTGCCCACCGTGAACACACACAATGGGTCAGGGGCGTTCAACGCTTACAAAGGTAGTTTTCAAATGTTATTTATGACAGTTGCTTCCACATTGCGGCTCTCATGATAATCTCTGCCGTAATAATTCTCAGCTGTGCATTCATATAGCAGGGTAATTGTTACAAGAGAACAGTTTGTTAGTATTCACTGTAATGGCTTTTGAGACGTGCAACAGTGCTATACCACTAGTATTCTTATATCTTACATGACCGTTAATATCAATGTAGTTTTCGAATTCTATAAAATACCATTAAACCAACGTCTAAATATGTTAGCCACTGCCGTGATTATTAATCTAATTAGGTTGTTTTTTTTTATTTTCTATGGATTTGGTGGTAACTTTGTGGAAGTTCATTTTTAAAATTTAATTAGAAACTAATTTTACAGTTTGATTATTATTTTAGGACAGCTGATTGCTAGTAACTTTACATAAGATGTTAAGATAGCACTGGTTACATACTATTGTTGGCGAACTACAACCATTGTTAGACACGTGAATGAACTTGTGTATATGGATCATTTCAAAATAATGTTTTCCACAAAAATTCTGTTACTCAACAAATTTTAAACTGATGACTGCCAATTTTTGGTGGAAACGCATTATATTTAAAATAAATAAAACCCAATTTGTTTTTCACTACTTCCACATTTTTTACATCGAACGTGTTCGCGCGTTGCTACCATTACCAACGCAGTTGAAAATGTCATTACATTAAAAAATGTAGAAGTAGAACGAATCGAATTGTGTCCTGTCATTTCAACTGTCCTAGACCTATCTTTCTATCCCTACTCTCTGCGAAATAAAGAGCTTCAGCAACTGAGTAACAAGCATTTCTCGCAGAAAAACGTCTGTTGAGATACCTCAAGTAGGAGTAAAAAAAAATCAACCTGTCCCATCATTGAGGATTTGATTTGGTTTAAAGTGAACTAGTACAATGATAACAAAGTTTTGCAAAGTGCCATATTTTAGGTTCAGACTGGGAACACAAGAAAACATCTCAGACCACATTTACCTTTGTGCAAACTTTGATAAATCAATAGAAAAATAGTGTAGTAATTGAAAAAGAATGTTAAAAAAGATCAAAAAATTTCGCGGGACTTAACCAAATGTCCCCTGGTATTTTTGTGACGCTCCATTCATTTAATATAACGTCTTTATCATACCCAAAATGAGCAGAGCCAAAGGCCAAACAAGGTAATTAATTATATGCATGAAATTAAAGAAGAAAGATTGTCTTCGACCCTCGCAGTTGAGCTACCGCGCCAGAGATAGGGAAAGTACACAAAAAAACCGAGACACGTATTTTTTTTTTATGACCATTTAATTAAATAAAACACATTATTTTATGGTCGCACTTCAGACGTTATCCACAACCAATGGCATACAGTATCGACATGTATTTGAAAAATATAATTTCTACATAAAATGGCACATATCATATAGGCTATTTTTTAGCATGTCCGCTTTCAATGTAGAGCATACGAATCCTAATGGAGGTATCTCAACAGAAGTTTTTCTACGAGAACTGCTTGTTACTCAGCTGCTTTTTTTTCGAAGAGAATATAACTAGTGGTAAGCTAATCCCTCTCGCTATGGCTCGTTTTTAAAATCGGGTAAATGGGAGGGAATTCTAGACACCACAAGCATCCATGCCGACGAACATAAATCGATTGGAAAATACAGAACCGGTTTCGCTAATCGCGAGCATTATCGACGAATAAATTTTTGAAAATAAAACACTGTTTATTTGTACTACTTCCACATGTTCATAATGATCAATACCGGTTTCGTACACCGCGAGCGTTATCAACTGAACACCTTAAAATAAGCTGATAAAATATACATCTTAACAGAGCTACTTTTATGAAATTGAGTGTCAATAATGATCATTATGAAAATGTGGAAGTATTACAAACCAAACTGTGTTTTATTTTTAAAATATAATGCCATTCCATCAAATTAACCCCTTAAAAGTGGTCATTGCTTCTGTTGTGTCTTGAGCGTTGCAGAGTTCGCCTACTTTCAATAAAAACATACTCATTGATGATGATAATTTTATTTGTGCTTAGCCAAAAGGTTGTTAACAAATGAACCTTATGGAAGCAAGTACATATACTAGCTATAAGAGAGGAAAATATTTCTTCACTGCATTCGAAACTGGCGCAATTATCTTTAATTATATTCTTTTACCTATTTTTAACGACATTTCCTACAGAGAATCACATAAAATATTAACTGCGTGTTAATTCTGAAAAGAAAATTACTTAACCCAAGAAGTGGATAACGTATATATATATATGTATTCTTACCAAGTCATAAAATCATAAATAAATATGTCATTTTTATAATTGATACCTTAATTCTATAATAATCTTTAACAAGGGCATCGTTTCCAAATTACATTATATCGTAAAACCTTTTATATCGTGAAAACCATTGTATATCCACATATAATATAATTATTTATTTTTTTGGGCCATCACTGCACACACACTTCCTAAACTTCCTAATTGTGTCGGTATTCATAAAACCATTGTTAGAGTTTACATAAAAAGCTATAGATTTTGTATTTATTTTTCACAATCAAGATTATTCGTTGAATATAGCCAAAATTAGTATGAAAATAAATTATGATCAACATCAAAATAGTTCCTAGACTTAGCGGCCATAATATTACATTAATTATTTTTTAATATATGAACGATACACACTGTTTACTGTCAGTTTGAGATCATCCGTGCACTAGAACGTCTGAAAATGCTGAACGGCAAAACCCGGGTCGTTAGTGACATAATTTTATGAAGTGTATAAAATCTGAATGTTTCAAATCAAATAAATAAGGTTAAAGTTTTAAAAAATAGAAGAATTTTTGTTTAACAAAATACTTCGCTATTCTTTTCTTATTATATTAGATTTTTACTAAGTAAATGACAATTGAAGCAATGTTTAACTAATCTTTCGTAAAATAAAAGTGCATGAGTGTAGGGCTGATTGTTTTCCTCATTTATTTAAATTTCTGTTATTTAGAACGCGACAGAGTAGATTAACTGTTACTTTATAGATAGACTCACTTTACGATAGTAAATAATATTATTTCACGAGTAATATAATATATTGTTACAATAAAACTGATAATGCTTATATATTATTCACGATCGAACTGATTTAGGGCGTAATTCGATTTGATTCATACAGGCCGGGAATAAATTATTTATTCAATAAGTGAAGGCATAAATTATTTTTACTCGATACCAATCGATAATTCGTAGTTTCGATAATAAAATCAAATAACGATAAATCTTAAGTTCATAGAGTATGTATTGTAGATACGTCTTTATTTACGAATATCATTATTCTTGTTCAAATCGATAGGCTAAAGCCAAAACGTCGTAAATACTAAAAATGATTCATTCCTTATCTTTTAATAATCGTCAACATTTAAGAAAATCATGAAATTTAAGTCACTCTATTAACATTCATTAACCATTATTTATTGAACTAACCACATTATGAGATTCGTTAATCGTTTTTTTTTATCATGTCCGCTCCCAATGTGGAGTAAGTGGCCTTCTAATGGACGTATCTCAATAAAAGTTTTTTACGAGAAATACTTGTTACTCAGTTTCTCAACCTCTATTTTTTGAAGAGAGTAAGCATTGAAGGATATGGCTAGAATAGTTATAATGTTTAGCGTATCTTTCTCCCTACGCCCGTTTTCAGGATTGGATGGGTGGTAGAGAATTTAAGATATCACAAACATACATGCCTACGAACAGAAATTCATAAATCGATTGAAAAATATATTTATAAGACTGTCCGTGACCGTAGAAAACGACATTGACCACTGCACCACGGATTCGTAATTTTTTTGTAATAGTATTAATTATTATTTTTGCTTCAAATTCATATAGATTTCTTCAAATTATGTAAAAAATATCATGAATATGGTTGAGCTTATTTTCGCAGCCGATAGACCTTCCTAAAAACTATCGTACTGCATTCATAACTCAAATCAGCCGATTTTAGAATTACAGACTACAGTCGAATTATATTCATATAATTTAAGACATCGACTGAGGGTGCTTGATGGAACTTCAATATAAAATTTGAGTTATTGAGATTTTGTACACTTCCAGGTATTTTGTCACTAACAAAACAAGATACATAGAAGTGTACAAAATCTCAATAACTCAAATTCGAATTAAACTTCATGAGATCTTTGTGACTTCCATACCTCATAACCAGTGGATACCGCAAAAAACGTTAGTGTTTTTGATTTTTGATTATTTTCTCGATATATAATATGTTGAAGCTTAATATTTATATTATGTTGTTAAGACGTAAACGAATATTTTTTATTTTATTTTGAGTGAGTTCGAGTTCATTCGTGTGCTCGAATGCCTGAAGATGCCGAAAGGCGAAACCCGGGTCGTTAGCGACGAAATACATCCAAATGTACAAAATCTCAACAATTAAACTTTTATTTCCGGTTTTAGAGAGCTTCTTCTACTTCTAAGCGCTAAACCATAGTGTGTTCCTTTTATTCATCAAGGATCGTCCTCCATCTGGTTCTAGCCATTAAAGCTTCCCTCAAGCTTAAATAAATAATAATTCGTAAATTCAAGGCCTTTAGATCTTACTCGATAATATCTATCCGTGTACGAGACTGACCAAATCTTCATTTGCCGAATATTACTTAATTTTGATTTAGTCTGATAGATAAAGGAACTCATTTGTATTAGTTTATAATGTATATATAAGCTTATTAAATTAAATTTACTAACATTTTAAAGCTCAAGTATTTTTTTTCCTGTGAATATAAACAGTAAAAGTATTTTCAAAATTAATTTATTTCGTGTTTTCTTTTAGTTTAAATTGATAAAAAAATTAACTAATTTTCTCATGATATCAAACTTATTTGGTTCATACGACATTCTGCTTTCAACCCATCGATATCGATACATCCAATTTATATTATTTGAAGCGTAGTTACGCCCCAACATCTCAATTGAATGCACTGGAAGTCACATTCCTACGTCGAATCGTCCGGCAGATCGTATATCAAACGAGATTGGAATGCTCCAGGTGGGAGTATCCCAAGGTGTTTAATTGTATTATTGAAATTTGATACGGTCATCATCAACAGAGAAAGAATATAAATTATTTTGCTCATAAAAACATCCCTAAGCCTAATTATTTTTTAACGAAAATCAGCTTATATTTATATGTATATATATTACAATAAGACTTTGAATTTTAACTTTTTATATATTTTAATATTTCATGAATATAGATAGCGCCTCAATGAAGAATGTGGATGAAGTGATAAAAAAAACTACCAACATTGACATTGGAGAGGGAGAGGGGTGTCGACTTTGATAATAATGACAGATATAATTTTGAAATAGGAAATGTTCCTCACTTATATATATATATATTTTTTTATTACTATATCCGCTCCCAATGACGGGCGTATGCACTTCTAATAGAAGTATTTCAACAAATGTTTTTCTACAAAGCGTCTTGTTACTCATTTACTTAAATTCCTTTTTTAGATATCCCTACCAAGTAATTATTAATGTAAGCAATGAGTCCTTCGTCACTATATTTCTAGTCAAGGGCAAAATCTCCCCATTAATTTTCTGGTACGTTCAAAAATAATAATACGGGGTTAGAATCAATACCTTCGATATAAAAGTTCATAATTTCTTACAATATAACTAATCTGAGGATGATTTTCAAAGAAGAGAAACCCAAGCCACACACACTTATCTTCTCGAAAAGCGTTCTCTTAGGGTTGGTGGAGATATGACACCCTCCCCGGATAATCAGGCCATCTAATGTTGCGTATGATGATAATTTTTGTATCTTCTGATCATATATAAATATTTCAAAATTTAAAATCTCACCCAAAATCTTACAGGAGTAAAAAAATATTTTGAAAATTATGAAAACATTCTAAATCTTTCATCAAAAGAATCAAGAAACCCAGGGGTCATCCACCAGTTCAGACTTGACGGTCAAATCCGTTTTTTGGGTAGTGGGCGTCATTTTATCCTTCTTCGCAAAATAACATCTGTAACAATATCAAATAATGGGACCCTTCAGGAATAATAAGTAGTGCCGAGGATTTGTATTTGTTATGCATTTTTTGATAATAAAAAAATATTCAGAGTACGAGTTGGCTAGTCCGCTACCACCTCTCATGTAGATATAGCCAATTATTTTACGTCAAACTTCTACAACATAATTGAATACGTATCGACTGTGGAAAAGAAAAGTGCATAACCCACACCAAAAGATATTGTGTATAGCCCAGACAAAACGTACTAATACACTATGTTTATATATAAATGTATATTATATCGACTATACAAAGGCAAAAGGTCACTCCCCCTCAGTCTTTTCAAAGCATGCTAATTAGACATTTAACATGTTTATGCCGCCGTAATTTATTGATTTGACGTCAATATAAAGATATATTTAAAAAGTGTTCACTGTTTTTGAACATTTTTTTATAATTTAATATAAGACATCGACTGAGGATGCTTGATGGAATTTCAATATCAAATTTTATTTATTGAGATTTTGTACACTTCGATGTATTTTGTCACTAACGACCCGGATTTCGCCTTTTGGCATCTTCAGGCATTCGAGCGCACGAATGGACTCGAATTGACAGACATTAAACAGTGTCTAGCGTTTATATACAAGATACAGACACGACAAATATTATTTACGGGATAAAATATTATAAGTCTAGGATCCACAATGATACCTGAGTTAAAATTTCGAGAATCGCCTTAATCCTTGTTGTGTTAAACAAACGCATTAACAGAGTGGTGAATTGCCGCTTTCCAACTAATATTAGAATTATCAGTGATTTTACAATTATAATAGCATTGTGGGTTTCGACGGGATGCAATTCGACGAAACGATAAATATATACAATCATTCCTTATTTACTGGGTTTTGTTTGGTGACCATGAGATGAATTTATTAATATGGGAATATTAATATATATATATTTTACAAAATCATTCACGTATAGGATACAGCACAGAGGAGTTTGGAAGATTCTGTGAAGACACTGTTTACTGTCTGTCAATTAGAGTCCTGTCGTGCGCTCGAATGCCTGAAGATGCCGAAAGGCGAAACCCGGGTCGTTAGTGACAAAATACATGGAAGTGTACAAAATCTCAATAATTCAAATTTGATATTTTTTTAATGGTGAGATTTGGGCTATTCAATTATTCCTATCGATGATATGCTTGTGGTAAAATTCGTAAAATGCATACATTTAAATTAAAATTAATATCGATCAACCCAGGAGAAGTTGACAAGGTTTCCTAATTTCTGTAGCATAACATGATTGAAATCAAGTTCAAAAAGTTTATATAAAAATAAATCACGAGCATTTTCTGCAAATCACTCTTTAATTAATTATTTAGCGGTCATAAAAATAATACCTTTAAATTGCAGTCATATTAGTTTCTGTAGTTGATCACCACTGCCTTAAGTAACACTCAAAAATAATAACACAACATTAAAGGAGTTCTGACTGACGCCTAGCGTTAAATTAACCTTACTCATCTTCGTAACGCGTTAAAACCCATTCAAACGTCACTGCAATAATACAAGGTATTATAGCAGAACCGTTAAGGCCATTGTTGCTTGACCGTTTTCAAATATAGTCTCGTGTTCCTTCAATATCACTATTGTGCCTTTTTACTTTTCTTAATACGAAAATTACAGTTTGTGAAATGGATAGTCTGGGGTGCATCACTTGCGTAATCAGGAACTCGATCTTAATGCCTTTGGGTCTCCGTATTTTATTTTGTCCTTTTCTGCTACTGTTTTTTGATATCTCTAATCTCAGAGGTGTACGTTGATACTTTAAACGGAATGTGGAAGTTTTTGTGAATTCCTGGGCGTTTATTTGTTGTGTTATCAATGATATATCTGTCTGGCTCAAAGGGAAAATGTCTTAATTAGACGATATCCATTTCAGTGTGATAGCTTAAGTGTTTCTGGTGGATAACATTTTTTTAACGTAGGTTTTTGCAAAGTGAATGGGTTAGTATATCGTCATTTTAGCAATAAAAACAAATTACAAAGTGCTACTGAAGTTTCTGTCAGCTTAATACTACTAAGTGGGTAATCAATAAGAAAATTGATAAATATTTACTATGTTTTTAATACATTCTGCTGGCAGCGTCTCGTAGTTTCACAGAATATAGACGATGTCTGAATCGGGATCATGGTGTAGGAATTATAGGAGAGCTGGATCGTTGTTTTTGTAAAATATGTGACATCACTTTGACGAACGAAATTTTCATTTTCACCAAAACACTTATAAACATAGTGGATTGTCATACATTAAGCACAGAATGACGCCAACAAATGCAAAAATGGCGACTGTCAATTTTTATCCAGTTCACCTATACTTCTTACACCGTGAATCGGGATGACTAAACGAATTCTCACAAAGAAAATTTCGTGTAGTGTCAATTTCACACACGGACACATGCACACAAAAAATAGAAATATATTGATTATCAATATTATCAGTGTCAAAATATTTTAAATTAAATTTACACAAACGACTTTCATAAGTTCAATGATTTTAGAGAATTTTTATTTTACATTATGAATGCACGCAAAACAAAATGGACACCTTGTGTCGTCTCATTTGTGCGCTTTTAACACTCTTCACATTTGTCTTGTGCGCATTTAACCTGAGCATAAAACTTACCGAACACGAAACTGTAAAATATATTAAGTGCTTCTTTGTAAGTACATGCACTTATGTTTCTTGCCAACGCATTGCCTATGACACTTAAAATAAACTGCAGACAACAACAGTGCCACAGATGATTCCATCCAGTCTAATCCCTAATAGCGATTCTGACAAGTCCAGAATTAATATAGATTACCGAGCGAATTACCGCTGAGCAAAATGGCGGCCGAATGCATCAGATCGCATCTCATCGGCGCAGCATTCCGGGTGTCATGGCGGACAGTCGCACTGCGTTTGACAAGTGCATTGTGCGTCAGCGCTGTGCCCGGGACAAGTGGAACTGTTCTGAATTATTACGCTATTCGAGTACAGGCAGTGTCAGCAAAACCGCGATCGGAAATAATCAAGTTTAATCGGGAATAATGCTTATCAGAAATTCAAACCCAGCACTAAAAGGTGTAATATAAAGAGAGAGTGATCTATGAACCTGATGATATATGAATATGTACTTAGTTAGTTGACCAACAAACACATGTTAGATATTTATAGCTAGGTACGAACGTAGATTATCATTTTCGATCAAATTTATTCTTAACATTGAGTACCTGGCATGCGTTGTAATGCCACTCAAAGAAAGAAAGTGTTTGTCTTTCTGTTAATTGAAGTGCTTTTAGATACACAATATTTGTTGCTTCTGTGTGGTGCGTACACAGATAAATCAGAAGGCTTTCCGAGATGTCGCTGTTCGTACGTATTCGATTTTTTTTAGATTTTTTTCAGAAACCTTTACAAGTCTGGGCACAACAACTCACCAAAGTTTCATTGAAATTGAATGAATGGTATGGGAACGCATAGAGGAAAAACAAATAAACATTCATTTATATATATATGATAGTGTACGATAAACTGCGAATGCCATGTGCCGTTCGACGTTTGCTGCTTGTCTTTTGTTTTCCAATTATCTATGGTACGACACGCTCGCCACCGTAAAGCCACGTAAATTAATTATACTATGCCTATACCCTTAGCGCAAGTGCAAGTAATAAGTTGACAAAATGGCAGCACAAAAAATTTGAACAAACATTGATTTTTATATATTATAAGACCTACCGTGAGTTTATTGTACTATGCCTATAACCGTTACGCAAGTGCAAGCAATAACTTGACAAAGTTTTATCGGAATCGGATGAACGATATCGCAGTGCATACGATACGAACAAACACACATTGACTTTTATATAGAAGAAGATATGAAATTCAAGGTTATCAAGTTTGATTTTATAGTTTAGATTATCTTGTTCCTTACAACCATAACACATAAATTATAATTCAGAAGTAAAAACCAAATGTTATCAACAAGTATTTTATTAAAATTAATAAACTAGACAGAAGCGGGATTTACAAAATTAACTGCGGCCTGCGTAATTCGATGTACATTGGACAGACAGGAAGGAGTATTTCAACTAGATTAAAAGAACATGTAAGATCACTTAATAATAATAATTCTTAATTCGCTAATTACCTCTTAAAATAGTATATCTACATTTGTGTGATAAGAGCCTCAAATTAATTTTTTTAGAACAACTGAGAATCAATGGATATGATTGTTAATTAATGGATACCTTGAATGATTTAATTTTAAATAAATATTATGATTAATTTAAGACATCGACTAAGAGTGCTTGGTGGATTTTCAATATCAAATTTGAATTGTTGAGATTTTGTATATTTCAATGTACTTTTTCGGCATCTTTAGCCATTTACTGTCGGTCAGTTCGAGTCCATTCGTGTACTCGAATGCCTGAAGATGCCGAAAGGCGGATCTAGGGTTGTTAGTGACGAAATACATGGACATGTACAAAATCTCAACGATTCAAATAAATATGATGCTATTTAAATACGCGAGATGACGTAATACTGTATATCCCTTCTAAACAGTGTATACAGCTAAGCTAAAATAAGTGTAAGAATAGTTCTGACGATGGTGTTAAGCCGAAATAGCTATCGACTACCTAATAAAATGTCAATGCGAGTAGAACCAATGTGCTCTGCAACAGTTTCTGTCCAGACCGAGACTACGCTCTGACGAGCGCGGGCAAGACATCGAGAGAGTCGATGGCGTCAGGTACTTGGGGGTACACATCACGGGAGATGGCAGTCCGCGTAAAGAGCTCGCAATCTTTAACTCAATGCGGAAAGTCTAGGACTCACGGTTGTACCCGGTCAGAACCAACTGCCACTTATTCAACGCATGCATCCTGACGTTATTGCTCCTCAGTCATGGCACCTCACCAAGGCACAGGATAGCCGTATACTGTGCTTTGAAAACAAATGTTTGCGGCGAATACTAGGGGTACGGTGGTTTCATTTTGTCCAAAATAAAAAAGCGACGATGGGCCTGGCTTGGAGCTACGGGACGCTGGGATGACCTGCGAGGAAGCGACGAGACTGGCGGAGGACAGAGAAGCTTAGAGGAACCGCGTGATGGCCATATGCTCCGAATAGGGAGCGGATATGAATTTAAAAAAATTGTAGATCTAAATACTTTGATATTTTATAATGGAGTTCTATCAAGTAAATGCCAATTTAATCAACAAGAAATATCGCGTTAGAACTATAACAGTCATATTGCAATACATTTTAGCATAAGAAGGTGTTTTTGCTCATCTTCTATCGAATACTAGCTAGGTTTTTCGGAGCGTTATGCAGATAAATTCTCACCGAACTCACCTTTGACAGATTTTTCTCATATTAAAACAACTCCACCCCCTGCGAATGAAATCTCATGGTAATATTACATAGTTTGGAACCCTCTTCAGAATAATTTCACCGATATAAATCAGAACCCAGAAAGCTTTGCGGTGAAACTTAATATTATATTGTTTTCAAATAATATTAAGCGAGTAATATTAAAGGCCCATTGAAAATTTTTGTGATAACGAAATAATAAATCAGAAATTCGACTTAGCATGTCTAATGCACAGAACTTAATTCCACAAATTTTATATATCTCGTGAATTTGAATCCGTACCGCTATATTATTTATTTGTAAACATTTACTGTTTAACAGAATATTCTATTGAAAAGTATGTGATAGTATACACTTCAAGAGAAATAAACACAATATAAAATTGTTTTTTACAACTTTTCGAAAATATTATTAACAGTGTACTGTAGTTGTGTATACATGAATATAGGCTCCTATTTGGGTTTATTGAATTGATTGGCACTTACTTTAAAGGTAATATAATATTCATCAGCCTTAATTCCTGTATGTGCTTTGTCGTTGTGGGGAAATAGCCGATATAGTCTACCCCTTTTGTTAACCATTCTGACTTGTTTGTATTGGACGAAAAACGTCGTATGTGATGTCGTTATCTTACTTTAAAAAAATTTTGGCCTAAAATGACCTTTTGATTGGAAAATGTTGTATAAGCCACATTCTACCATATACGTTGATTTCAGAGTCATATGTTGTTTTTTTGAATAGGTTTTCACGTCATTTCAAAACATTCTTCGCTCGATGGTTGGTATGTGTTTTACCCTTTACTTTATTGTTATATCGATGTGGTCATTGACGAAAATTAGCTGAGTTCGTTCAAACATTCAAATTTTTGTTGTGTTGTATTATAATATTATTGTTAGCTTATATTGTTCAGCAAGTCAAAAATCAGAACATTTTGTTTGATAAAATTGAAATATTCGATAAAACCTTTTTTAAAAAAAAAGATTTAGAAACTCATTATTTTCGAATATAAAGGTTTTAGTTGAAATAAATCATATGAAAGACAAGCAATATATTTATATATATGATTATATGCTAACTCATTAAAAATACGTATTTTCCTTCAAAATACAAAATATGATCAGTCAAAACGTCAAACACTCAATCTTAAAACATGGTCAAGTGTAGTTAGAACCTTTTCAAAGTAAGGTAACGATGTGTCAAATTCAATGCAAATATTAAAATAAATAATCGTTCAAGTATAGTAGTTTGCTAATAATACTGCTAAAATCTTACTCTATTATATCATAGTATAATAGAATATTTTGTCATCGAGTTAACAGCAAATGAAAATTTTAACTCGTAGGTAAGAGTGTAAAGTCTAGACATCAAAATATAGGTGAATTTATGCCAATCTAACACTAATCAAGTTAAGTATCAATAGACAAGGACAATTGCTTTCCTAGAAATCTCTATTTACACACTTACTGATTAAATAAATTTTTGTGCTTTTCCAAACTGGAATATTTAATTCAACTACTAAGTTACTTCAAATAATTGATATCCATGAATCTCACTTTGCATTTACCTAGTTTACGTCAATATTTTTACTTACCAACTTCTGCCAGTACGGAAATTTTTTGCTTAGTAAATATAGACGAACTATTCAACTGTTCATATTTTCGCCACTCGCCCCATTATAAAATCACGTATAATGTAGAACGACAAATTTTTCAATGCTCAAATCTCGTTGGTAGGTACATAAGTGTAATTAATTAATTAAAAAAATTGAACGGTGAGTTAGTTAGAGATAATTACATGATCGATCCTTCAATATAGATATGAAAATCACCGGCGTTTGACAACGCAACTATACAACAGCTTTGAAAAATATATTTTTACCATGTTTGTAAACAGAATTGAGAGGTTAGCTAACAATCTTAAAGTCAGCATCATCAGATCGTCCATTAAATACATGGAAGTTTATTTTTTTTCGCCGAAGTTATTTCACTGCACCCGGTTATTACACGAGAATGGCTTCGTTAAGCGTGAAATTCGCTGCGATTTGCATCAGTTGCCCTCCACAATCATTACAACTTATTATTATACCGAAAAATAAAATAATAAATGCCTCTCCGCTCTTGACTGATTACAAATGCGCCCGCGCCAAATCTCCACTAAACATTCTCGCGGCCCAGAGATTAGCGTCTGGCGGATTTCTCGGGAATTTCGACCTCCAACAGACAGACAGCTAATCTACCAAAAAACAACGCTAAACACGATGTGGCACATTGTAATATTCTCTTCATCGTAGGTATAACTTATACTGGATGTTTTATTGAATACCTTTGTATTAACTGTTAAATTATTTGGACCGTTTTTATATCGTGTTATTAATTAAATATTATGAAAGAAAGCAATTTCATATGAAGAACATTTAGGGGGTAGCTTATTTCTTTGGTATTATGATTGCCTTTTTCAATTCTAAAGTAGTGGCTTTCTCTTGAACAGCTTTTTTAAATACAAAAATTGATTAGTTTTTAAACCTTGAATAAAACCTTAATTTCATATATATATATGAAAAGATACTTCAAAAGAATGAAGCAAAGCTTTTATTGTGGGGTTGTAAATGCGAGGTTGTAAAACGTATAACGAACAGGTGGGCTTCTCAAAAGTATTTTTTGCGAGAAAACTGATAGCAGGACTTGAATAATCATCGAAATACACTGTTACGAAGTTTGGGACTGCTATCAAATATTGAAAATATAACTCAACAATCTAGACCGTTATTTTGCATTTTCAATTTAGAAAAAAATACATTTTACGATTTTACTCGCCCTTGGTATAAAGACAAAAATATTTTAATCTATCTCTTTTAAGTTATATTTGTAATTAATTACGTACGCAAAAAACGTTTTTATGTAGTTATAAAATTACAATTAAAGTTGATAACACCTTTGAGCAAAATATATCCCCTTATGCAAATTTGCTAACTCCCTAAATCGTACACAAAAATTCCGTTTTGATGAAATATATTATATAGTTTGCTTTTTAAAGTTTTCCCAAATACGTTAAAAAATAACAAAATAATTAATTTTAACACTCTTCTGTAAAATTATCAATAGCGGAGTTAGCAGCTTTGCTCTTTAAGTCATCGATATTATATAACCAAAATCAAACAGCCATTATTGTCAATTCCAGTCGGCATTCCATTCATTAGATAAAATCAATGTCATAGATTACTTATTTCTGATTCAAACATTTTAATTAAATGTATTTTATTATAATCTGTATAAGGTGTAATAAATTATCGAGAAGTTACTTATATTGCAACTTCATTTGAGATAAAGCTCAAGTAAGACGATCATTTGTCATAAAATAAAAAAGTATGAATATTGTTAGTGCTTGTTCAATAAATCAAAGCTCATCTTTACAATGGTCTTTAAAACTGTTAAATATTATGCAATGTCATTAACTTCTCTATCGTTTTGACCTTTGGTACCCTTGTCGCGCACAAAATTAGCATAATAGTACGGCCAATGAGTCATTAAGTTATGTTTCGTTGAGAGATAGTCTCGAGCCTGTGACGCCCACATGGTAAGTCACGTCGTTACTCACCCGCCCTGACTGATTTTTGATCCAACCTCAGATTTAAATGCTACGTAACCATGCTAAAGCTTAACCGGTTTTCTTGAGGTACCTGATAATAGTTTCACTTTTAGTAATATTTTATTTATGGACTTTTAAACAAATGATTACTATAAAGAATAATTGAAACTAATGCATCATAAAAATATTTTTTTCTAACCATATGCATTCCCAATATTATCTCGAAACAAATGGGGTGTTTCGCTCGTATTGATTTGATCTGCTGTACACAGTGTGAAATTTTCAAATGGTGGGTAAAGCCCTAGAAAAATCCATTTCATATCCAAAAAATTTCGATATTTTAAGTGCATGCGGACATGTAAGTATGTGCATATCGACAAGTATACACAAAAACAGAAACACTTTCTTAAATGTTTTGTGTTGGAATCAAGTATACATAAATGATAGATGTCACTGGTCATCAGATATTGAATAAGTTCTTTACTTCTATCCAGGGACGGCTCTTGTAAAGGAGCAAAGGGTGCAATGCACTCCAATAAGTCCCATCAAAATATTCCATTAATAAACGATATTCAAATATAATAATTATACCAATTCACTAATTTTAAATTTTCCTCGTGTTTCCCATAGGAAAATATTGCAGGAAACGATGATCAATAAACACAACTAGCAAACGTATTCTGCGTCGATTCAGAATACGCATGAAAGTCAGTCGACGACGCGGTAGGAGCATAAATTCTTTTGCACTCCTTAGACGTCAGAAATGTTCTATGTATTTTGACATATTTGTGACGTTGCACTAGTATGAAGTACGCTTCAGTTGCATTTTGTATGGACTGTTTTTGAGCATTGATCCTCCTGGCGGAAATTCCCGAACGTACCCGAAAGCGATTTGACGTTTGAGTTTACAAACCTGTAACAGTCATTTGTAAGAATGTAAAAGAGCAGTGGAACAAGCTTAGTAAGCCATCTAATTTCGATATGATTCTTTAACTACACGCTCTTCAATAAGAATAATATTTACCTACAATTATAACTTTTGGAGTGATGAATACAATTTATAAAATTATAACTATGATCGTGTATAATACCGAGTAGATATAATTGAATATTTAAAATAGGATAGTTTCGAGTTTTTTACCAGGCTGGCCTTACCTATTCCATAATATTCAACTGTGTATCTGGTTCAGTTTCGTAATACACCTTCCTCTAATATTTTTTATATTCTTCAATATTGAATTCTACAAATTACTTTCCCAAAAAATACTTATGCGAACAATTTCCGGTTTAATACTGAATTATTCCAATTGCAGACATTAATATGGTAACCTTAACATACGATTTCATGGAGGAATTTAAACTTAAATTGAACTAACTGGTTTATACAGCAGAGAAGATTTTTACGATGTCGTTGGAGCCCTGTATATACTTCAACTCTTCACGAATAAAAAATACATATAGTATTTAGCTAAATCGTTAAGCCATTACAAATAATTTATACAATATCGATGACTTCCGTCGAAAGTGAGTGTTACTTCTAAAATTTAAAAATGATCAATTCATTTTGAGAAATACCACGGCTAAAGACAGACAAGGTTTCCCAAACTATCATCCGCGACAACCTGGAATGGTTGTATATGCTGCTAGGGCTGCAACAAATTTAGACGTACTCAAATTCATATTGATATTTCCTACCAAAAAAAAAGAAGAAAGGTGGTCCGTCGAAATTAATCCGCAGGGAAGGTTTGGGAAACCCTGGTGAAGAGAAACAGTTGATATCGCCAATATCAGATTTATATTTTTGTATATGTCTAATAGTACTTTCAAAATCCAATATGTGGAGGATGGATTTCTTACATAAATATGTGAATCTTTTTTTGCACTCCTTAATATTCCTGTCACCGGCCGCCACTGCTTCTATCTATATAATCGAATTAACAACTCAACGTCACCTCAAATTTGTACATAGAATGTTCACATACGTATAAAATGCCACGCGTTTATAATAAGTGTGACGAATGCTAAAAATTATATACAGTTATCATAAATATTATCCCAATCTTTCTATGAGAGTTTATTACCGGCCTTGCATCTATAGTTGTACATATTGAATTACTCTTTACAGAGAGAGTTAAGTAAAGGTGGGCTTAGGAAATACTAAAAATTTACTAGTTGCTCTGTCTGCTTCCCTTTTTCATGATCAGTTCAAAAATCAATATAAGAAATTGTCTATTTAGGGTTTCCAATCCTTGACTGCAAAACCAATTATGGCAAAAGCCCAAGAGCCTTTAACACCCAGCTAATCATGGCGAGCGTAAAACCTTTACAAACATAGTACGTTATGTCGATTAGATATGGTTGCTGGGTAGTTACACAAAACTCAGGAACAATCACTAAAAACAAGCGAATATTATTACTATTAACTTGCCCTGTATGAAACTTTCGGTCGAAAGAGTTGGTATCTCCATTCGTCAGTTCATATCGAAAGAATAGTACTCTCTGTCAACCTCTTCCGTCGTAGGTAGAGCTTCCAATCCGGGGATCCCGAGCAATTAGTCGATCCCGTAATCCCGGGATTGACTTAATACCAATACCGGGTTTCGCTATAAAATAGTAAAAAATAATATATTAAAATGCAAATTATCATCCGATAAACTAACTATACGAACAAAAGTTTCCTACAGCCGAGTAAATATTTTCGATTCATATATTATATTACAATAATAGATGTATTAGGCTGTCCCTTTGATTGACCGACTTATTTTTCAAGCTGTTTGTTTTACTTATAAATAATACTTTTTTAACCCGAGACATCTCAAGTAAATTGAATAACCGTTCAGTGGATTTTTGAACATGGTAACTTCTACGAAAAACAGTAGTACGTTTCATATCACAACACCTAAAAAATACCTTCAGTTGGATGTTTCTTAAATCGTTTCGATGGACGATAGATCTTTGTTTGAGATATTATTTATCTGATTCAAAATGTGATTAGACCAAAATCTAAACAGGTGTGTCTAAACCATTTAGTTGGAGCAGCGTGTAATCGATTTGATGCACCATCTCTTACGTCACGTGGATGTCGATCAAACAGTTCACTTTTATACCGACAGGTGGTTTCGTTTTTTTATTAACATTTTTGGGAGAGTATTACATAACGAGATTATTGACACCGACTTAATTAAATATTAAATATTATGCATCTTACATTTATAATTTATACCGAATGAATTTGTATTTTCTGCAACGTTTCATTGTCATAATGCGTTATATTTCGTGAAACCTACTATCTAACGAGTTAATCGATGGATGTGTATACATAGAAAAGTACTAGTTTACATTGACTTCCATTCCATAGTTATCTAAGGCTTGCAATTAAATGCACTTTTATTTAGATCATATTCACAAAAATATTTTTAACTCCTAACAAATACATTCCACAAAAAACAAATTCTTTCACAGAAAACCAAAGTGATCCCACATAATAAAATGTATTTTAACATTGATTACACTTACGAAAAAATATTTTCAGTCAATATAAACACTCACACTTCGAAATCAATAGTTGCACGAAGCTGTAATAAAAGGTTACTTATTCTTCTACCCTATATTAGGCCGCGTATATTATCTTTGCTCCACGCATTAGAATAGATTACACAAACCAAACCAGACCAACCCCAACATAACCTAATACAACTTAACTCACTTTGTTCAAAAGAATCCGTGACTAAGTGGAAACTATTAAAATAAAACTTCCGAGTGCACCAAGTGAATATTATCTAATACAAAGTGCAAACTGTCGAAATAAAAGTTCAAGTGTACCAAGTAAATACTAAATAACACGAAGTAGAATTATTTATAACCCGTTATCTAATTATAATAGCTATTATTAGACACTGTTTATTTGGATAAGTAATTATGTTTCTACAATATATACAAATATCAGTTACAACACATGTGACTGTAATTTAGGTTTCCCATATAAATGCGTATATTGGAATTTTTTTTTCGTTCATACATTTATTCACAGGGTGTCCGGGATGACTTCAGTCTTAATCGCTCTTGTATTTGAAGTTTTAAAATTCATTTCATAACTTTAATTACTTCATCTGATAAACATGGATCACTAACTGTGCGAAATTGGCCCAGTTCTAATAAGCAATTTAAGAATTTGTACGTAAAACGGTTTTTTATCCATCAAGCAATTTACAGTTTATATTATTAAATCTATGAGTTACCTTTTTATCCGCTTCTTCATCGCTGTTTCTTTTAATGTTTTCGAAAAACTTTCGAATTTATAGCCGTAAAATCTTATTCGTTGAGCAGCAAACCGTAAGTCTTTTAGTATTATTTAATGAATGCAAAGTAATATAATATTAACATTTGACACAAGATGTATTTAATTTTTCATGTACAACACGTTATATTTGTGTCCAATTGTTTGCTCAATGAAAACTTGAATGTGTATACTACGATAAAATAATATTAATATCAAACAAATTTACATTATTTTACGAGAGTTTTTGTTGAACCTCCATTTTTACGGAAAAGGGTAGCTCCAACTTTGCATGACGAGCTGCCGAGTCGGACGAACGAGGTCTCGTCGCGACGAAGGTGAGGTGACGATGTGAACTGTTTGTTTTTGTGTTTTGATTTGCGTTGGATTTAATTTGTATTAGAACTTAAAGTAAATTCAGTTGCTAAGTAAATGTAAATGTAGAATCAATTTTATGTGTTAAGATTTATATATTTGTGTAATGTTAAACCACTGCATCTTGAATGGAAAATAAATAAGTTTTTGAACCGGATCTGAAATGGTGTTTGTCTGAGATCAGCCCTTCCAGGACTCCGGATAACCAGCCGCTCGCCTCTCTTCGATCCGGGGGTCTTCTCACACGATAAAATAATATTGATAGCAAACAAATTTACATTATCTTACGAGAGTTTTTTTTGCTGAACCTGAAAACAACGATTAAAGCTTTCCGTATAATATCCACCTCGATCGTGTCGGTAACTGATCTTCAATGACCGTTTCACTTGCTTGAGCATTGATCCAGAACACGGCACCGAAACGTCAATTTCGTAATTGGTTTATTCACGTCTTCATGCGTGATGTATGTACAAGTGTCCAGCTTTAAATACCGGTATTTAAAACATGCAATATCTTTACGCCTCTTAGCCGAGATGGGTGGGCATACCTTTTTGAATCTATAATGGACAACATCACAATCTTCACGCATTTCGAATCATTGTGAATGGTGATTAATTTGTATTATGGGATGAAGACGTCTTTTAATATCAAATAAAAAAATGATTTTGAATGTATTGAAACAATTTATTTTTTTACTCTTCAACTCATTCTTGGCATACAATATAAATAAAACTATTTATATGAATATTATGACAAAGATATTCTTCAACCATCTCCGATCCTCAATGAAAAGCAGTGTTTCTCAACGTGGGGCACACGTGCCACCGGCGGGAAGGTGGGGGGGGGGCAATTTGAGCGTTTTGGGGGGCAATGCTTAAATCACTAATATTTGTTGCATCTCTTTTGGTAAAAAACCGCACTATTCAATATAAAAAATACAATGGCGTGGTGTTGTGTCGATACAAAAATAAAATACCTAATTATGTTTAGTAAGAGAATTACGTCGGCGTTCGTGGCGCAGTTGGTAGCGCCGTGTGCTACGACTACGGGTGTCTCGGGTTCAATTCCCGGTGCGGACAGTTTTCATAAATTGATATTTCAATCGATTTATGGTTTTCTGTTCGTAGTCTGAGTGTGTGTGTTGTCTAAAACTCCCTCCTACCCACCCAACCGATCCTTACGTGCTCTATTTTTTGGAGAGGATAAGGGTTGAAAGATGGGATTAGGAAAGCGCTTGTAAGTGACTAATTGAACTCTTTACTTCCCATTTTTACTATGTAAAAATAAACACTAAAATACTTTCATTCCTAAATTGTAAGTAACTATACTAGTTATAGAGAGAGTGTTATATACTGCCTAGAAAATACTAATACGATTGTGATCAGGCAAAACGATCATGTAAGGGGAAGTGATGTCCTATCTGAATAATTCATGTTTGCAGTATTTACATAGTCTTGAAAGCTTTATTACTATTAAGTAATTTGGAGAGACCAAAACGTTGACCCAAATTGTAGTAATATTAAGGACTTTTAAAAAGTAATAACCCAAAAGAGTATTTTAAATGATAATACTGTAGAAGTGGAAGGGTTAATGAATCGCGGAACGACATCGTAGCCCCGGACGAGTTGGCAACCTCTGCTAATATCGCGATCTGTATTCACACTATGACTCTGATTTGAATAACGCCCAACATAAGGGAGTGAAAATGTACATAAAGGCAAAATGTAAAATGAAATAAAAAAGAGCTTTGATAAAAAAAGCTTTCCGTATTAATATCCAGTGTGTACATTTTAAGCTCTTGCCGCTGGGGACGAGTTTTTAACTTTTTGTGCGGTCATCAAAAAGCACACTTTATTATTTTGATGGATGAATTTTCGTTTTTTTTTGTCGGAAAAGGTTTGATGGTATGTTTTTACGTTTGATGATTGGATTATTTTATTACGTCGCCTGGCAACATTGTTTCGCATTGCAGTACAAGCTTGTTAATTTCGGTAATTTTATTTTGTCAAAAGATTTAATTTTGAATTAACCGTAGGGGTAAAAAAATGAGTCATTTTTCTACCTAGTACGACACAAAATAACACACGAAGAGATGATTGATTCAATATTAACCTTCAATAAAAAAGGTTCATCAATGTAAACTTATAAAGTCACAATGTTTATTTTTTTTTGTTCACCAAAACCAAAATTTTAATATTGAATTTATTCCGATATTCAAACGAAAACTTTTTGTCAGCAAATGTTTGTATTTTTATCAGTTGATAATGCAATGCATCATTATAAGCATGTGGAAGTAGTACAAATGAATTGTGTTTTTTTTTATAATATAATGTCTTTCCACCAAGTGATATAAACATTGTTAATTATTACCTTGGCCTGTCACCTGAGTTTCGAACAGCACTCTTGTCACCTCATTATGTCTGGCTATTACCAATGGGTCTCATACTTTCAGCTCGCTTTGTCTTTCCCATTATGCGTTAATAGAGGTCGAATAATATCAGAATCTAAATTCCGTACAAAGCCACCTGGCTGAAGAAAGAATACGTTATTAAATATACATCAATAAAAACAACAAATTTATTGAAAGACCAACATTTTACCTAGGAGTATAATATAAATTCCTCGTGATGTTTTAATATCAGATTTTTTATTTCATGATATTTTAGAAAATGGCATATAGAAATTGGTCAATATGCCAAATATTTTTAAAGCAAATCACATTGAATAAATTACAGGAGAGTTGACCAAATTCACGATACTCATAAGATCGACTTGCATTCCCATGCCGTAGCCATTGACCCTACCGCTAGGCTGTAAAGATTGAAGTTGAGTCAAAAGATGTTTTTGTGATATGGTAAACCTTGTGTTACAATTCCAGCCCACATTGTCACTAGTCAATGTCTCTGTCAATGCGAGAAAGACAGAGATAATTGTCGGGGTTCTGTGTTGTGCTGTGCGTTACATTCAGACAGATTAATCTCGATAGATATGTATTACCCACCTCATCCACTCATCCCATCGTCACGGGGTGTAGCGATAGCGATTAGCCACCCACTATTCTTGTCCTAGCCCTATCTTTCCATCCCTACTCTCTTCGATAAAGAGATGTTGAGCAACTGACTAACATACAGTTTTCATAGAAAAATTATGTTGAGATACCTCCATTAGGAGACCATATGCTCCACATTGGGAGCGGACATGGAAAAGAAATGTATTATACTTCAAATAGTGGTTTCGTCCATGAGAATTTACGAACTTTTATGTTACATTATAGAATTTACAGAAATTTCCAGCAGCGAGGATATAAAATTATTATCGTGGCAATATTTGTTACCTGTACAATTACTTCTGCAACCGTATATTTACCTGACCACGTTAATCCGTAGAGACGGTTAGATTGCTTCCTCTACGCCGAGAATGAAAATCATTAAGTTCTACGCCGCAACGAAGCTTTGTGACGACTAACACCTGCCTTGATGCACTTTATTGTTGAGCGGGTATTTTTCATGCTCTAAGGGAAAATCCTGAATAACGGCGCGTGTCTGAACCGCTTGCAGAATGTAGACTTTATTCAGTGTAGAAAATTTGGATAGCACGCTACTCAAAATCTGAGAGAGGGCTTGATAAAATGTTGGGATAATTCTAATGTAAAACGTTATGGTTATATTACAAAATTACAGTTTTGAGTAAATTAATGTTAAACCTTTTCGATGGTAACTTAAGATCATACCATTTTAGAAACTAAGAGATAATTTGTTAAGCACTTAAACCGTCTATTTTATTTATTTTTTTCTTGTCATGTCCGTAGTGGTGCATATGGACTTCCCATGGCGGTATCTCAACATAAGTTTTTCTACGAAAACTGTTGCTCAACCTCATTTTTTTAAGAGTTGGCATAGAAGGGCAAGACTAGTGGTTAGATAATCGGTCTAGTTATTTTTTTAAACGCTTTCGGTGACTGTGATCTCATTCACCAAATATTACATATAATGGATGTAACTGGCTGACTTATAGTCCACCTTTTTACACTGCAGTGTCTAAAGTGTTAATTTGAGCGACTGACTCACCTCCAATTCACAGTTAAGACCTTCTGTTGAAATGCTTTATTATAAGAATGCTCAACTTTAATAGAGTACTTCGTTTGTCCTTCTACTTTTTCTCATAAGCTACTTCTTGCTTATCCTTTACATAATATTTCTATAATATATATGAAATGTTCTTTCAATATTCATTTGTTATTAATGGTGGATTTAGCCATAGGTCAACAATACTTTAACAACGTCGTGTGTATATTCATGTAGTGTATATTCACGCGGTTGGACTCTTAGTCTACACTAGGACTGGTTGGCATTCTTGCACTCCGTCGTCAGGCGTGGGTACACTGGCAAAACATTACAGAAACTCAATGAAAGAAAACACGATTACTTATGGGTACATAAAAAAAATAAAGCTAAATTTATGACGATTGAGTTTTTAATGAGACATCATGAAATAATTCGCACTTAAAAACCGTTATCATTGGTATCCAATATAATGCGGTATCGATTTCAATCATGCAAACTTTCCTATTAAACACTGTACTTATAAAGTTGTTAAATAAAACTACCCCTACACTAATATTCATACACACTCATTCTATAGCCACCAGGAAATACATTGGTTCATAAAAGTTTCTTACAGTTTTCCTGTACCACCTGGGGAAAATCGCCTGCAGCTAGAAAAAAGCGAGAAAAAAACGAATATATATGAAAAAGAAGAAATCCAGTAAGCCATAAATTACACTGGCGTATTAAAACTCGCACCGCCCATATTTCTTTTTCTCATTTCTCCTTTATCGACCCACCTACCTTCTTTTTATCTAGGTTGGGAATGGGTAAACTTTTGTTGAAGAACTAGGCTAGCTTAATCGGATTACAGAGTTTATTTTTGCTGTCAACAAAACAGTTATTCATAAATATCTACCGAAACTATCGCGCATTTTGTTATTAACAAGGTCAAAATGCATTCAAACAGTCTGAGTGATTATTGACTATGGCAAACATTTGCGAAGAGGCACGCTATGTGTGATGTAAGTATTCCTTGGTAAATTTTACCTGAACATTTATCATGCAGGACTTTCATACGTAGCTTCTTATTGGGTGCTACAAAAAAACGATCTCTTTACGAAACGAAATATTTATTCCACTAAAGTGGAAAACACAGCAAAATACTAACACCAAAGCTTCGTTTGAAATTATTACAATATTTAATTAAATGGTCTTCAATACCTAGCATATATTCGTCTGTTTGTAATAATAAAACTAAGATATCTACATAAGTATTTCTCTTATGTGCAGCATATAGCAACCGCGTGGCACATGATAGATTTCCTGTCACTCGCCAATCGCTTTGCTTTCTCTCATGACAATCCAGCATCCTTCAGTTCCGCCGAGTACCTACATCCAATGATAGTACCCGACGGTGGTCGTGGATGTCGAATAGCCTATCAGGGACACAGCGGTACACGGTTGAAGCCAAATGCCATTTGCTTAGTACTTGGATTCTACCACTGCTTTAGCGAAATATGAATCTAAAATACGATTTAAAAAAATTATAAGCCAAATAGGTAATAAGAAGGTAGATAAAATCCCCTTGGACTTATTTGAGCTAAATTAAAGTAAGTAGTGATAATAATCAAAAAAATTAATTGTTTGTAAGAATCATAGAAAAAGACAGTGCTTCCCAAACTTCGTCTTACGCCCCATAAAAATTCACAAAAAATAAACCACAACCCCCAACCCATAAAATTAAATTAACTTAGCTATAAAAAGCTTTATTTATCATTATATATAATATAGTTATATATACACCTGCATTTTAAAATTGCCTCAAACACAAAATTTTAATAAAATCACGAATAATATATCCCACAGTTTGGGAAGCATTGGACTATGATACCGAAAAAAGAATATGGTTACCTAGATAGCCATTTATAAAAGAAAATAAAGCCATATTCGCAATGTGATTACAGGCTAATTCCCGAAAGAGTTAAGGTAGTTCTAATCGAAATAACTAATGAAAATAGTCCCTTATTACAAGAGCTCTCAATCAGTGAGGAATTTCCTTCTAGTTGTTCTCAATGTTTATTAAAGATTTTCAATATTACATATTGCATATAATTTAATTTAAGACATCGACTGAGGGTGCTTGATAGGATTTCAATATAAAAATTGGATTATTGAGATTTTGTACACTTCCATGTATTTTGTCACTAACGACCCGGGTTTCGCCTTTCGGCATCTTCAGGCATTCGAGCGCACGAATGGACCCGAACTGACAGACAGTAAACAGTGTCTAACGTTTATATAGAAGATACAAATACGACAAATATTATTTATGAGGTAAAAAAAGGCGTGGCTCTCAGACATATAATATTTTACCTCGTAAATAATATTTGTCGTATTTGTATTTTCTATATAAACGTTAGACATTGTTTACTGTATGTCAGTTTGAGTCCATTCTTGTGCTCGAATGCCTGAAGATGCCGAAAAGCGAAACCTGGGTCGTTAGTGACAAAATACACGAAAGTGTACAAAATCTCAATAATCCAAATACATATTGCATACATTACGAGTTATATTATCTTGGGATGGGGAATTATATTCTGAATATTAGTGAAAGGGTGAGTGGAACAAAAAAGTTTGGGTACCCCTGCCTTAGTCCACTTATATATCGAAAATAGAAATACGTTTTGAAATACAGCAATAGCATATCAAAGTAATGGAAAGTAGATCGAGTTTTTAATAATTTGAAATAGTACCGACATTTATTTATTATATTGGAGTATCGTTGTGAAAAAGGTTTTCCATTCCTGTTATTGGAGAGTCTGGTAGTCGAGATATGGGGGCGGAATACCAATTCATTAAAATGAGAGAAACTGATACTTCAAAGCGGTGTTCGTTAAATTTATCTGAAAGTTACTTCGCCTGCGTCGTTATTGCGAAGAATAGAGAGCGCCACGTACAATTTTAATGACATGCCTCATTAGTTGATACTGTCAATATTTTACATGTCAAAGCATATTAAAATGTTGCCAGATGTCATAATTACAAAATTTATTTATTTTATTATTGGCCAATTTTTTTAAACAAAATTTGATACACACATTGACGTGAATTTAAATGAATTAATGAAATTAAATATTTATTTAATAAGCACGGTTCCGTCCGAAATTTTAAATTGTAAAACTTCAGGGTATGAACATGGAACTCTTTATAGAACTGGAAAAGCTGTTTTTTTACCGATGACTAGTTTTGATTATGATTAATTTTAGACGAGCGCTGGGCAGGACGTCGAGAGAGCCGAAAGCTTCAGTTACTTAATGGTGCACATCACGGGAGATGGCAATCCGCGTAATGAGCTCGCGATCCGTTTAGGGATAGCTGGAGCAACCTTAAATTCAATGCGGAAAGTCTGACAATCACTGTGGTATAAGGTCAGAAACAAGTGCCACTTATTCGACACATGCATTCTTACAGTGCTGCTTAACGGTTGCGAGTCGTAACATATCACTAAAGTACAGGGTAACCGTATAATGTGCTTTGAAAACAGATGCTTGTTAAAAAATGTTCTGTACTCAAATGAATCAATATATCTTTAATTTAAGATATCGACTGAGGGTGCTTGATGGAACTTCAATATCAAATTTGGATTATTGAGATTTTGTACACTTCCATGAATTTTGTCACTAACGACCCGGGTTTCGCCTTTCGGCATCTTCAGGCATTCTATAACACGAATGTACTCGAACTGACCAGTTATATTGACAAATATTGACACAGTCAGTTCGAGTCCATTCGTGTGCTCGAATGCCTGAAGATGCCGAAAGGCGAAACCCGGGTCGTTAGTGACAAAATGGAACTGTACAAAATCTCAATAATCCAAATTTGAATCAATATATGTAAATTTTTAAATTTACTCGAAAAGGTACAAAGGTACAATAAAAAATACAGACGGTATTAGGGAAAAAACATCATTTGCATACAATTATGTTGGACAGTAAAATGCCTCAGGATTGAAATCAGCACTTTTATGGCTAACAGAAAGTCTTTGTAAGTTGTCCTATTTCTCGAAAATATATATATAGAATAGAATCGAGTCGTAAAACGGTGTGAATATTGATTGATTTAAATTTAATATAAACCGAATAAACTAGTAAAAGTAAAAACATGACTCGGTTGCTTTTTGTACATATTTAATTATTTGAAAAAGTTTTACCGTGGAAATTATTTATTTCGAGATTTTTTGTTGTCTTTTGTGACACGTGATTTATACATATCGCATAGGAAAAGGAGGTGACGTACAACTAACGTAAAGGTTATGCAAAAGTTTCATAAATAAAATTTGACTCTTAATAGTTATCAAATATATCTTTACGGACAGAGATAGATGGTTTCCATACAACAAAAAATACGCATTTTTCTTCTATGCAAACTTACAACTAAAAACCGAACCGTTCTAATGGATCTCATTCATCACAAACGCAACCAGATTCACTGTATCAATACTAACTCGGTTTTATCTCTCTCGGGCAAAATGGGGATACTCCCCAATCTGACGTATTGCAACGTAAAAATATTTCCTTCTAGGCAGTCCATCATGTGTTTGCAACGGGTATTCCCTAGACAGCTAGAAAAGCAGAGTTTTCCTATTGAACTCGAACCACACGATGCAATATATTGCGCAAGGCTTATTGCATGCCGTTATATTTTTTTCAGAGCTACTCTTCCGTTGAAATTTTGGTATCTTTACCTTTCTTCTACCTCTTCTTGGCTTTTCTTCGTTAATAATTATTGGCTAATGCGTTGATATGTGAAATTCTTATGAAATTTCTTATATATTTATGAAATGAATTCCATATTTTGTATAATTAATTGACACCGCCCCGTACTTATGGGGCGGACAGGGGTCTTCAAAACCAATCTGCAGACTCTTTCTATTAATGCAAATTTAATATGTAATATCTCTCCTAAGACATTCAAAAATAATTTGTCATATTTGTTTCGTTACCGTTCGAAGTAAACAAAAAGTTTGCGTTGCTTAGGAAAAGAAGGACTCGCTTCTCGGCCTTCTCCGGGGAGTCGTTGGCCGACGAAGCGGAGACTTAGTCCGAGATTTACGATCCTATCATAAAACCACTTACAGAGTTTTAAATTGAAATTGTATATTTTAAATCTGTTTGTGTTTGTGTAACTGTCTTCGAGGAATTTATAAGTGTAAACTAACTGCAATTAAAGAGAAAGTATACTGAATACGACCTGGTTTTAATGGAAGACGAAGAAAGCTGTGAATTATCCTTTGTCCCCACGCCGGACTCGGGGCTGTCGAAGTGTGTTGATGCCCCGCTTCTCCGTCCTCCACCTTCCCCTCGAGTAGCGGACTTTTTTTTTCTACTCTCTCACAATGTGGTGTAACTTTAGGAATAGAGAAATGATGGAGGTCGGTGCGCGACGATAGGATTCTAGTCCTTTTCTACTGTCCATCTGTCGTCGGGCTGTATTGTTTTCTGCGTCAATCATCACTTGAATTGACGACTGTTTTTCAAGGAGTTCACCTTAAAATTACGTATGCGGAAGTTGCGTCGTCTATATTGATTATTTCCCACAGATTCTGCACCAGTCAACACTTGAATTGCTGACTGCTTTGTTTTGCTATTACTCCCCACTCCCCCAAAGCGTCTTCAACTCGTAAGGGAGGTTTATTAATAAACTCGTAACACACCCATAACATAGTGGACTTTGTTCATTCGCCTTTGCTCATAAACCATCATCTTTATAAAACAACACAGTGTAAAAAAAACAGTTATTCAAGCTTCCCTTTTCCTTCAAATTGAACCCATATCCAATGGGAGAACTAAAATATTGATTGACGATACGCTGAATAGATAACTTAATAAGATATCGTCGTTTTTATGACTCAATCTCGTATTAATTCAAGTCTAGATACACAGAAGAGTACTCGTTTATTTTTGTAGCATTCATTTTTTATTGCTTCTTGTTATTGGAGATATAATCAATGACCTGAGTCACACTAAAGAAATTTTCATTACAAAGAGCGGGGCACAAAACGAAAAATAGAAATAATATTGATCTAAAATTTGAATTGTTGAGATTTTGTACATTTCCATGTATTTAGTCTTTTACGACCCGGGTTTTGCCTTTCGGCATCTTCAGGCTTCAGGCTTTACAGTGAGTACACGAATTCGAGTCCATTCTGACAAAATACATTGAAATTTCCAAAATCTCAAAAATTTAAATTTGATATTGAAAGTTCATCAAGCACTCACTCTCAGTCGATGTCTTAAATAATTTATTTAAACATTAACTTTAAGAATGCTTAATTATAATGTTAAAAACAAAAACTTTTTATGATCAAAGGTGCTCTGTCGATCCTGTAGCCGAATGGTCAACGCTATTATGCTTCTGTCTATTCGGTTGCATATCTGTGATGTTTTCATACCTTCAAACTCACGCTTTTTCCCAGGATCTGGCAATTTTTTTGACTGAAAGGCTGCATCAAAATTTTTAAATGAACGGCGAGCCGTAAGTCAACTACCACTTTAGTTAAACAATCTTTATTGCCGAGATACAAATATGAGTTCTTTAATTACGATTTATTGACCACTAAGTGAACCGCACAGAAATACGTGTCAAGGCGTAGTTTTCCCAAGCCTGCTCTATCCGATCCGTAAATCTGTGCGTAGATAAAGCGAGTAACTGCTGGTTGTTTGTTGTTTCCTACCACTTATTCTATCTGTATTCTCTCCTAAATGAGAGGTTGATTGATCGTGTGGTCAAAAATATAATATATTATTCAAAGCTTAATATAGGATATTATTTGAGTTCTGTAGAGCAAAGGTAATTTGTTGAATGTTGAAGAAATGTTCCTGCTCATGTATACTTGGCAAAATATGCGTGTTTATTGGATAGGCAAACCAGTCATGCCTTTACTGGGAACTCTGCAGTACGTGTTTTGACTACCATACATCCTAACATTGTTTGCTAGGCGAGAAATTATGGGAATTTTTCATAACTTTAGGAATACTAGATGCTTGTATTGGGCCCGTGAATCACCAGGTGTGACATTAGATACAGAAAGATATCTTTCGTGTAAAATCACCATCGTCAGTGTATAATATTAAAGATAAATGTCAAGTTATCATATACGTCTAAACATTATTTTAATCATATTTCCTTTATGGTACATCTTACCCCTCTGTCATAAAAGTGGAATTATCACTCGCAACAGTTTCGTTCTTTGTCTGAAAAAGAGCATGATCTCCTGATCTTTATAAAACGTTTTTATAGCTACTGGATGACGATCCATATGATGTATTCGACGGAGCTACTGTACGCTGAACTGGGAGGAAGCAAAGAGACTACCGAGGGACAGAGAAGCTCGGAGTAACCGCGTGATGGTCATATGCCTCAAGTAGGGAGCGGATATGGTTAAAAAAATAGATAGTTGTTATGTTAAGGAAAACCAATTTTTTCTCTCTTTCTAGAGAGCATAAGTGATGAAGAATGTAACGAGGAAAGGATTAATAAATTGCTTTAAGATTATGTAGAGATCATGTCTTTAGAAACGATAAAGTCGATGGATTCGGCGATAAATTCATTGTTAATATAAATAAAATTTGAAATGTATGTTATTCCACTAACTGTGTTACTAAATGTTGCACGTGTTTCGCTTATTTAAGAAGCAGCATCAGAGTAACAATATCGCAAGGTTATTTATTTCTAAGGTAAACTATGATTCTAATTCTCAACATAAAAGTGAAGGGTGGGGTGGTATTATTTCCGTCTACTGGTAAGACACAGCCAACCTTTTGGACCTCACGGACCACGAAACTCACAATTTTGAATTACGAGAACCACCAAGATGATTTTATTTTAAAATTGTACAAACATATTTAAAATAATGATCATATTTTTGCAATTGTTCATCTTGTAATTATAACGGATCAATTACTGTGGTGTGTTGTTGCGTGTTGCAACTAAGTTGATGGATTATTGGCTCCAATGACATTACTGCAATAACTCCGCGGCCCACCAAAATTCTCTCGCATACGTCACGTCAGGTAGTAAGAAATATGAACATGTATTACACAATATTCGAGTAAAAAGTTTTTGGTCCCATTTAACCATTTTTGTTAAATTGAACATTGCTTGTTTGAAGGAAATTCTTGCAGAAACAAGAACGTAGTATGTACAATAGAAAAATCGACAAATTCCAAAACTTTCTATCATTTAAATACATACCGCATTTCATTGTATTCCGTGCGGAAAGCAAAAGTTTCCTGAAAATTGAATACGCAAAGAAACCGAAATTTTCCGTTGCCCTTTGAATGACTAAAAAAGAGACATGGGATGTGTTCATTTTCAATTTCTTTTGAAAATCCCTTAGCGTTGTAATAATTGCGGATTAGTATTCAGAAGACAGGCCGTAAGCCAAATTTATTTGCGGTCTAGAAGAAAAACCGGGAATGCCCCGTAAAAAAACTTGCCTCCAGACTAATTTAATTTTGAATAGAAGAATAATTCTATAGGCCCCTTTGAAAGCTCGGTTTATATTATGACAATGTTTTAAAAGACTCTTTACGTTAAACTGGGCTAATTTGCTTCTGGATGATAATTTTTTTTTTAATAAAGTCCTTTTATAAAATATCTCTTAGTATCTCTTCTTTTTATGATAATATTGTAAAGCTTTATTTTGCATTCATGAAAGGTTTAAATATATTTTTCAAGGTAACCGGACAAATCAGAACACTGATAAATCAACACATCCAAAATCTTCATAAAAATTTCAAATGAAACATGTCGATTATAAGTACTAAATATATATAGATTTCGGAATATATCTATCAATTATAATAATTATCCACACAACCTGCAGTTATTATCTATATATATAAAAATTAATGTCTGTTTGTTGGTTTGTTGGTTTGTCCGGATCTTATAGGCTCCTAAACTACTCAACCGATCGCGACGAAACTTTCAGGAGGGACTTATTGTGATCACGCCGGGAAAGGTTCCTGTGAAAAAAATTCGGGAAAAAACGGGAACGGGCTTGCTCACGCGTCAGATAACGTACTAGGATCGGGAACGGGAGCACATGGGATGAGTGGCATTGCAAAGCATGTCTTATAGGCTCCTAATATAATATATAAAAATGAAGTTTTGTTTGTTTGTTTGTCCTGTATGCATTCCTTTACCATTTATCCGATTTGGGGAGGTGTTAAAGGCACACCCGTGAAACTTTCTGAAGAAAAAAAATTAAAATCTAAAAACATATCGGAAAAACCTTGACAAGTTTTCATTTTTTATGAAATGTACACAGAATCTTTAACATCTTATAGGTCTGCACGGGCTTGGGTAAGAAATTCAAATTTAAGAAAAATATTTCGATGTTCAAGTCATGAGCCAGTCATAAGGCTAATAATAGTTTTCATAACTTAAATAATTTATTTCACATGTGCTTTGAATTTCGTTGGAAATATAGAAACAGTAACATATACTGTTTGAAAAGTATAAATGGATTACTATATTAAAAAATAAATCGGGCTTTTTTCTGGATGAGAAAAGTGCATCTGGGCTTGGGGTCGAGTTCGTGAAACAAATGTGATATTGAGACTCGGACTCGGGCTGGGGACCGGGTAATTTTATAAAATTTCAGCCCATGTAGACAATTAAAACACAAACCCTTTCTTTCTTTGAGTGGTATTGCAACGCATACCGGGTACTCACTAGTATTACATAAAAATAATATGTCTTTGAAATTATGTTGTATATAATATGTACGTATTTAAGTCATAGATAAATACGAAAAAATATTCTGTGTTTTATTTTTCCCCTGCGTTGATTTGTCACTTTGCTGAATTATTACTGTTCTCGTTTGTCACCTAAACATTTTTCAGTACGGTATTTGTATTCAAATTTATTTATTTATTTATTTAGGCATCGTTTATTATGTAACTTGTGAGTAAGACTTTCATCCATGAGCTTGACACATTACAACGTATTTTATTCTTGACTTTGCGCCACAAGAGATGATCCGATGAGAGTTCTGGGCACGCTTCGCACTGAATAATAATGGGTCGTGTCGAACTGTTTTATTACAGAGATTTAATTTAAGGATAAATCTGCCGCTGACCAACCGCAGGCGACGGCTAGTGAGAAATTATTGTTGTCCGTCCGTGCGTGTGGTATTCCGGCTCTGATGGTATTGCGCGTCCTGCCCGTGGCTATGCTCCTGATCTTGTATTGCCATCGGTATTGATTCGTTCTCCACATATATTTATAATACATCGGTATGTTTTTATAACATCGCTTGATTCAAGGTCAGGAAATCATCTCAATCCTAAACGTTCGTATTAAAATTCACGCGTCATTCGTTTTTAACTCCCCTTTAAGTACTTCGATTTTCATTTTATCCGTCTTAAGATGAGGTCAAAATAAATTAAGAAAATGGGTAAACAGTAATTGATAGGATGTTAAATTTACTCTTTGCTACGTATTTGTCGAGCATATACAAATCATTACTAACCTAATTGCACTTTTTCTTTTCACAGGCCAATACCGATCTCCAAGAATTACCGAACACCCATCCGATATTGTCGTAGCCAAATACGAACCGGTGACGCTGAACTGCAAGGCTGAAGGAAAGCCAAAACCCTCAATTACTTGGTTCAAGGATGGAGTTCCTGTGGTGACGTCAGATATTGACTCCAAGAGTCACCGTGTACTGCTAGAAGGGTCGCTGCTATTTTTGAGGTGTGTATAATATTCTTGTAATTTTATTGCATTTTTTGCCATAATTTCTTTGCTGGATGCTTCCCTGCACTTAATTTCTACGAAGTAAGTACGTAGGAAGTAGAGGTCTGCACGGGCCGGCCTCGGCCCGTGGTTCGGGCGGGTAGAAACAATTGATACTCGGGCTCGGGCCGGGGCCGGGTAAGGGATTTGTTCTTCAGAAAAATATTTCGGACTATGTTCGGATCATGAGTATTTTTGATAATTAAATACTGTTGATAACAAAAAGACAAAAAATAAAATAATATATTATGATTAAAATTTTTGTCTTTTATTTGATAAGTATAGAAACATCATTTTATATTTTGGCAACCTGAAACCAAGCTCATGAAATTCGTATTGATCGGTGAAACAATGCTCTGTTCGTTTAATCATCACCGATAGTAAGTTTAAATTGTTCGTAAATGAATAAAGTGTGATATTATTCAGTATCTGCTTTCTATTCGTTTTAAACAGTCGACTGTTCCGTGTGCCGAAAAATTAATTATAAAAAAATACAAAAGTTTCGTTAAAAATGAGTTTCAACGATATAAAGAAAATAATGAAAAGTGGTGACTGTGGTGATGTGTGGAAATCCCGTGAAGTAATAGATTTTTTCTACATGTGAAGAAGTTGGGTAGGTACGTTAATCAATTTTATGCTACTACTGTATTTTTTTTAAATAGGGTTTTTTTTTCTGGCCGGAGATATATAAATGTCGGCTTCGGGTCGGGCTCGGGTAACAAGTGTGGTATTAAGACTCGGGCTGGGGTCTGGTCGGGCCTAGAAGAACGGGCTCGGGCGGGGTAATTTCATCAAATTTCGGCCCGTGCAGACCTCTGGTAGGAAAAATGCATTCATTTAAGTCTTTTCATTGTAGTTGTATGACTGTGTAAAGAAAACAAAAGATTTGCTGTTCTAATTAGATTTTCGGCTAGTTATTTGTTCTCTCACTATTGATAAAGCAGTATTAAATTGTCAAAGCAAGTGATTGGACACAATATTTAAATATAAGCGAACAAGTAAATCTTGTTTTTTTTAACTTTACCCGCTCCCTATTTGGAGAATATGGCCATCACAAGATTCTCTGTCCTCCGTCAATTTTCTTACTTTCTCCCAGATCGTCCCAGCGTCACGTAGGTTCGCCGAGTACATCCAATGGATGGTCATCAGTGGTCTTTCCGGGCGACGGAATCCATACCGTTGATAGAAGAGACAGGCAGGATTCAGTTTCTTCTGGGGCATCCGCAGTACATGTCCAAGTCAGGTCCATCGTCACTTTTTTATTTCTTCTTGCGGCGAATACTAGTGGTACCATGATTTGACTTTTTCAGGAACTCGGAGGTAAGAGAGAAAATTGACCAACTCCTTATTACGTTCAAAATAAAAAAATAATTATGCTTAGGTACTACAAAAATAAAATCGTTAGGATACTTTCGTTCGCGGACGACACAAACATGTCTAGTAGTAAGGTCTATACCTATATTCAATATCTCGTGCACTAAAAACAGAGTTGGCATTATCAAGCAGAAGGAAACGATTAAAACAAGATTTGTGTTCGTTTCAGTTTCGTTGCAATCTAACATATTATAAATAACATTATATATTGTTCTGTAAAATACAGCAATTCGATTAACACAGATAATAAAATAAAGGTAGACAATACAGTCGTGTAAATTCTTGCAATGGATTAATACACAAATGTGCCATGAAGCTTTTCCATTAATATTACAGGAAAACGGTTAATGGCTCTAATGAACGAGTATGCCCAGGAATAAATAGGCGAATCCTTTGTTAAAACGGTTATTTTGCTCGATTTGCTAAAATTTTAATTTTACAGAGGTTACCTATAGCACCTAAACTTTGCCGAATTTACATCTTGAAAAGCAATAACGTGGTTAATCGCTGTTTCTTCGTTTCATTAAGAATTTTAATGAACGAAAAAATCCCCTTTCTTAACTCTCTCACGGGCCAAACTTTTGGTTTTCCACGCTTGATTCATCCATTGAAACTTTTTCCCGGAACCTTATTCATAATAATTAACTGCTTTTCTTATCTTCAGCGTAATTTATTTTATGCTTTCTTTGTTATCTGGGTATCATTAAATTTAACGCTAAAATCACTGTTGAAAAGAAATTTTCGTTCAGCAGTTTGTTTCAATGTGATATTATTAAGTTGTACCGAACAGTAGTTGCAGTTTTAGCGTAAAATTAACAACTAGAGAAAAAGTGGTTATCTATTTTGTTAAGTGACTATTCTGTTCCATATTAACTGTCATTTTTTGTCATCTTTAAATTACTAGGATACGTCTTATTCAGTCGCTCTTAATCTCTCTATTTTCTCGAAAGTAAGTACAATTAATGACGTATGCATAGCATATTACTCTCGCTACGGTTTTTACAAGAGGATGGGTTGGTATTTTTTTGAAGTCGTGTACGAAATCCGCCCAAGAAGTGAACCAGGTGTATTCGTATGATCTTCAACGGATAAGTTGGTTTAGTCATAAAAGCAAAGTTACCTGCATAATAAAAATAGCTCTAAACGCATCCGTAAAAAAACTATCCGCTAAGTTTTATTCGGTCTATTCTTGTTGAAGTAAAACTTTCCTTTTATAGTCCCCCACACTGCACTGTGAAAAACTTTCCCAGTGGCGTCGTAAACTGTCGATGCAACATATTCTGCAGGGAAGTAGAAAAACATGATCGGTTTTTATGGAAAAGAATTTTCCTCGCGAGTTTTTTTTAATCTTTTTATGAAATGATAATTGAAGACGTATGGGACATTTGTATTGTTAGCCTGGTTAAGTCCCGTGCGTGGAGAATCTGTAGAAATAAAACTGCTCTCCGTCTAATTGGTATTCAATTTGTGTTGGTATTAATTACTAAACGTGACAAAACAAAACAAGTTGAAAAAGAAAATGGGGAACAAGTCAATGCGAGCGAGTCTATTAATTGATTTTTTTCCATGTCTGTTTCCAACGTGGTCTTCTAATGGATGTATCTGAACAGAATTTGTCTATGAAAACTGTTTGATACTCAGTTGCTCAACCTCTCTATATCGAAGAGAGTAGGGATAGAAGGTTAGGGCTAGGACATGACTAGTGGTTAGCTAATCGCTCTTGCTACACCCCGTGATGATTGGGTTGGTGGGTGAGGAAGGAGTTTTAGACAACACAAACACTCACACTACCAACAAAAATCCATAAATCGATTGAAAAATTTATTAATGGAACTGTCCGTACCGAGAAGTGTACCCGAGACCTCCGTAGCCGTAGCCCACGACGCTACTAACTGCGCCACGGACCCTGACATTAATGCATACGTATTTTATTTCAGTTCAGTGAAGTTTCTACGATTGGATTACATATAGCATTTGATATACAAAATGCTTAAATATGAATGTTTTAGGAATAGAATGTGGCTTAACGTAAGACAGATCATCGATTGAAACGCGTTAACACTGCCACTTTAAACATGTATGACATTGCCAGGACAACTTTAAACATTTTCGATTTCACTGTATTGTTTAATTTAGATACGAAATCCTTTATATATACCTTATACTGTATTACATCACAACATAATTTTATTAATGTAACACAATGTAGAGAAAAACAACAAGACATCTTTACGGCAACATACAATTTAACTGACAGTCAGTCAGGTACAGCAATATTAGTAAAAAAATAAACAGATAGAATATCCTAATAAACAAACAAACTTCATATTAGCAAGTATTAACAGTTATCAATATTAAATTAGCAATAAGTATTATTGTCAAACTTTCAACTACTACACAAACTGGGTTAAAGAGGAAAGCGTGTGTACTTACCCAGCAAATATGGCACGTAATTCGTGACCCGAAAATATCCCTTGTCCCGTTTCTGATATATATACTGTTCAGTTGTTTATGTTATACTAGATAGGCAAAAGTTTTCGGATGTATTTCCGAGTTGCCAGTTTCGACGTGTTCTACCGATAAAACTTTCCCCTCATATTATTATCGAAACTTTTCAAACTAATAAATATTGTACTTGCGAATATGTTTTTCTTTACCGGCAGAATGATGGGGTTGTTTTTTCGAGCGATTTCATATGTTAACGACACTTCAAAAATTCTACGAAACGTACACACTTTGGCGCGTATCCAACAAGAAAGTTAGATTTGATTTTCTAAGTGTTGCTTTCTGAGGGGTACGGTAGCAAAAAAATTCGGCGGAAGTCGAGTGTATTATATTGGATGATTCAGTTAGAATTTATGTGGGAAAACACCTGTCAAATGCCAAGACACATGCATGCGATAATAAGCGAACAATTTTATTATGCTTTTGTTTGAAACGATTATGAATTTATTTCAATTTTACAAAAATATTAATGGTCTTTCTTGATTTCGTAATCAAATTTTCAAATGGTGACGTTCATTAAATGATTTTCGGATGTTAGATTTTCCGTTATCTTCCTCGACCGATTCTAAAACCGATGCTATTATGATTTACTAACTACTTAATATTTCGGTGGATCGACTAACATACAATGAGTTTATTGATCACCTTTTGGTATAATGCTGCATAAGCTGTCGATTGGGTATGTAGTGATACATGCCGTTGCTGATTTACGAAACATTATGCTTGCCATTATTCGTCAGCAATATATACGAGGCTAATTGACAAATAGTATTTGATTTATTAACGCACTTAAAAATGCACTCAGCGAAATCAAGCAGCGACCGATATACGTCACGGATTCTGCATAAATTGCATAAAGGTGAACACTTTGAAAAGGCAAGTCGCGATGACTAGACGCAGACCGTCGACTACAATATTCATTAACAAAGAACGTGAATTTTGTCGCCATCCGTCGAACTGAACACATTTCCAATGAACTGCATAATCGTCATTATCATCATCATAATTCTGTACATTCTGTTTAATCGCGTCAAACATAAAACGAATGGAAAGATATTCCTAAAGGTACATTGGGGCAGATATCACAAAGATATACATGTTGGAAATGCAATTTGGGAAAGCCTAGATCTAGTTAGAATCGGATAAGAATGAAATATAGTTTCCAACAGAATATAAAGATCTAGAGATCTAGGCGGTAGAGATGCAGGCGAGCGACTGTTTACAAAACTGGATATAAGATAAGGTTGAGGACAAAAATCACATTGTGTCGAATTACTAAGACGACAATGACGTTTGTGTGCATTTTAAAAATAAAAATCAGTTGAAAGTACTAATTAGCAGAGCGAAATTGGTTACGTTTACTTGAATAAAAATTGAAAAACATATTTTTTTCAACTGTCAGTTCGATCATGAGCCTGAAGATACAGAAAAGCGAAAACCGGGTCGTTAATGACAAGATGCACCGAATTGTACGAATTCTGAACGAGTCAAATTTGTAAAATATATCAAATTTGGATTATTGAGATTTTGTACACTTCCATGTATTTTGTCACTAACGACCCGGGTTTCGCTCTTCGGCACCTTCAGGCATTCGAGCTCACGAATAAACTCGGAACTGACGGAAGGCGAATCCTGTGTCGTTAGTGACAAAATATATGGAAGTGTACAAAATCTCAATAATCCAAATTTGATATTGAAATTTCATCAAGCACCCTCAGTCGATGTCTTAAATTTTGTAAAATATACGCTTTAAAACAGTTGTTTCATTGTTTCCTAGAATTATTTACTTAAATTTTGAAATGAACTTGTTGCAGTGTTTTTTTATTTTTATTGAAGAAATTCTTCCAAATAAAGAAATCTGATGAAGAAAAAATTAGAAGATAGTAATAACAGATAAAAATAATGAACACTGCACAAGAAGATACAAAAACAAATAGTTAAATGCCACCGTGCTTACTCTCGATAGAGAAAACAAACAAACATAAAATGCGCGAGTAAAAAAGTTTTGTTTGCTTCCCTACAAACTGGCTCAACAGGATATTAGTTTTTCGTATCTCTGACCCAATTGGCAATGCAGCAGGCCGTGTTTTCCACGTTCTTCGGCGATTGCCTGCCCTGGAACTTGGCTTTACTCCATTGCAATTATAATTTGAGGATTTATTTGTGTGGAAGCACTTAACACGGTGACCTAATGCAGTTTGTTCAACGAACGCCGGGCCAATAATTTTATTCGTTCTACACGATGCTCTGCGGCTGGAACGGGATTTTAATGGTTAAATTATGCTGGAAATTTAAGTTGTTTGCTTATCTAATATAAGATTGCTCGATAAGTCAATTCGTATTAAGACATGTCCGTTAAAAACAAAATACACTTGATACTCTTTTTGTTACAGATTTTTTTACTCGGATTCAAAATACTTAACACAGTCCAAGAGATCGGAATAATTACCTTAGCTATTAGATGCTTCTGGTTAAGGCCATTCATACAGATTTTACCAGTACAGCACTAGTTTTTTGGACATTGGTTTACAGTTAACGACTACCTTGCCTCCTTCACCCAGCACTGCTTTCCCATCCGTTGATTTTATACGGCAGTATCCAGTGGCGTAATTAAGCGTATTTACAGTTTTTCCCCCTTAATTGGGAGTGTCTTTGGTGGAGTGAACTTAACACATTCGCAAGGGTGGAAATATGACCAAAATACGCGCTGCGGCGGGGCTGATTCGCAAAAAATTGACAATAGGTAATAGAAAGAAAAGCATGAAACTGACCAACCGACAATTACGCGAAAACAAGTTTGGATATTCTCCTAAAGGTGTTTTGTAATAAACTGACAAATTCTTTCAATAATATTAAGAATCAAACATGAATTATTAGTTATGAGCAATTAATGTCGTCAATTAACCGTATTACAAAAAACTTTTTTACACGGAAAACGCGTCCCCCGGAGATAACATGTTAAGTGTGCTAAAAATCAATCCTTCCAGATAAATGAATAGTTTCTTTTAGTTGAGTTGCCTTACTCGCTACCGGCCAATAGGTCCAATTGAAGGTTAGGCCGACTTGCGCAGCTTTTCCCTTTCTTCATGCATTAAATGACACTCTCATTGGATGTGTTCAGCATCCTGCTTTATAGCACCACATATGCATATTGGACTATCCACTAACCGACAAGTTCAAAGAACTTGGCAACAAAACCACGTACGACAAAAATTTTTTCAACCATATCCGCTCCCTAATCGGAGCTTATAGCCCCTACACTTTGACTCCAAGATTCTCTGACCCTCACTGGTCTCATTACTTCCTCCCAGATTATCTCAACGGTCTTCCAGGACGACGGAATTCAATATACATATTCCACTCAAAATTTATTAATTTATCAAAAAACCTAGTGCTATTGCCGTTAAAACAGCCGAAGGGCTGGAGCGAGGCAGAGTAGGTATTATAAGAGAACTATTTTTATTGTCCTGGTTTTAAATTTGAATAAGCTGGTCACCTTAGGTTAGGTTCAAAGCACGAAATGATCAATTTCAAATATAAATTAGAGATCTTGGACATGAGTGTTTTTGATGTTATTTGCTATCGAGATTAACTCATGTGGTTCAAACTTAATACACATTAGGAGTAAGTAGTGGTATTATTTATTACCTGTAATGCCAAATATTGATAACATATGACATATTGATTGGCAAGAAACACGGTAGTAATGCAAGTAAGTCCACGGTTCTTCTATTCTATACTTTAAGAGATGCATAGAGTTATAATAGTTTGAAACAATACTTTACCATACCAATCCATATTGCAAAACACATAAAATAAACTTGATTGAATAAAAATATGTTCAGCAAACGTGTACCTAGGATTTAAAATACGGAATATTTATTAGATTAGTTTTCTCAACAGGTTACGTAAATATAGAATATTCAAATCGAACCTAAGTAATACACTTATATTTGATTATAATGGACTACATCTGGTTTTATCTCGGTTCTTGGATACGATGGCTGGAAAACCTAATTATATCCAAAATTAACGTTTATTACAATGGTAAACTGCAGTACTCGATACTGCGGCGGTATCATGCAGAAACCAATGGTCCGTATTAATCTGTTTTACAACGAGACTATTCGGACTTTACGATCGGCCATTTACGTGCTCGCAGACCGACGGTACTGCTTCCCACGCCGCTAAGCTGTCGTCAATTAGGCGCAACTAACGCTCATAGTAAATGTCGGCGATTGACAACTTAAAGCTACACTGTAAAATTATTTAACAAAACAGTGTCAGTATAGATTTTAAGCTGATTAATTATCGTGCCTCTTAATGGGTTTTACTGACTTTTCTTGGTGGAAATACGTGTTGATATATAATTAAATTAAACGTATTTCACAATTTTACAGTATGATATGAATCGGATTTGCTCAGTGAGAGAACATTCTCAGCTGATTAAAAATACAATTAAAAAGGTTATTTACTCAATTATTTTATGATTAATCACTGAGTATAATATCTTATATTTTTATTATTTAAACTGGTAACCCAGTAGCCCATAGTATAATAAACATATTTGACTCCTTCCGTGATTTTAAGGATTCGAATCTCCGAATAAACACTATGACTCAATCGATCTAAGCATCTGTATTAAAATACATATATGGTCTGTTTTCATTGCTATTGTGCATTATTTTAAAAATGGGATCTGTTTTCAGGCTACGTATCGAGGTTATACTGACAAGGCATTAAGTTATATAAACAAGCTCTGAGATTATCACATTTAAAGCATTATTTTTTTTCAGAGTACTCTTTGTCCCATGTACAATTGTTTGTTTTTTAAAATGAATTTTAGTACATTATAAAGAGTTATTATTTTGTATACAAATTTAGATTTAGCATAGATAATACGGTTTTTTTTTCACCGTCATTATACCCTATGACTTGATGGGATCCACAAGTGCGCATACATTTTGACATTTAAAACAGAAAACCATCAAACATTGACTTAATGCGCTTTCTCAGTAGAACCGCGATATGTTGTATGTAGTTTCATATAAATAAATGCATTACTATTTGGCTTAACTTAGTTGATTCCTCCAATAGGCTCTGGTTGTTTAAATGAAAAGGGATAATTATAATAATTTGCTGTTGATTTATCAATATGTAACATCTTGTTTCATGCACCTTTTTTACCTAGGTTTTATTAAGGTAAATAGTCTTTAACTACCTTGATTACAAATTACTACTAATTCAACACCGTTGCAAGATATTTGTTTTGAATTGTAATACAGAAAATCATTAAAAACTGACTTAATGCGTTCATCAGTATAACCTCGATATTGTATTCAACTGATGTCAGATTTTTCTTCATCCATTTCATCTATTTGCACTGAATCTTAGCAAAAGTTCCGATGTTATAGCGCATAGTTAAAAATATAGATTTGATTTTGTCATGTATTCTTTCTTTGATGTGTTAATTATTATTCATCTCTTTCTTGCTAAACAGTATAATATTTCGTGAAAAATAACCCGCTGTCTACATTTGTTTGGACCATTACTTCTGTCGATAACTTATCAAAGCTATAATGTTTTGGCTCGACTCGCGGCTTCCTGGATCGATTTGTCTTCTTCAAATTGCTCTATTTTGTCTCTCATAGACGTCATCATATTCACGCGAGGCGGGAGTAAGGCGATAACTGGTTTCACGCTCTGTCGCTCACCGCAATGGCGCTGCCGCCGCAGCGGACTTGCGAGGTTTTACATCAAACTACTTTACAGGCAGGCTTGACGTCTGCATTAGCCGAGTTGACGTAAACTCTCGTAAAATTTAAGTATTTCTAAACAGGAAAGTTGAAACGGTTCTAAAACTGTGAAGGTCTATCATTTTATACGGTACACGCAAATTTGTTCATAAGCAACATTGTTTACGTAATACATTGTGTAGTGGTCAATACTCTTAAATCTTGTCTTTATTCACATAAGAGTATTTTTTCAAGGCTGTGGAGTCGCGCTGTTTTGGCTGCAGTCGGAGTTGTAAAAAACTAGCGTCTTTGAATACTTTTTGCATTTCTGCGTGTATTAACGTGCTTGCTTCATTTTTGTTAATGTCTATAACGTCTTCTTGTTCTGCAATATACACATATATCAGGCGCCTGCGGTGTTTTATCACTTTCTCGCTCAATCACATGAAAAGTGAAGGTGCAAGCGAGATGCAAGGGCATGCGGCGCATGCTCTTGTAACCTTCTTGCTCATACCCAAATTAGGTTGTGCGATAGAGATAGTGATAAGTCCACCGCACGCCGATGATATATATATGTATAATATGAAAAATTTGGTTATTTGCCGGATTGATTAGTTGGTGTTTAATTTGAAGACCAATAACGCGTAAATAGGAAAGGTAGGAAAAAATCTGACAAAATTAGACTTTTTGGAGTTTTTTTTGGAGGACTTCACACCCCTGATTTTTTAAATCAATTTACAGATATTTTTTCAAATGACAGAACGTCTGTGATATTTTTGATGGATTTAAGCGATAATTTTGCGGAAGCTCAAATTAACTTGTTATTAATTTAAAAAACGTCTGATGATGCTTGTCAAAATCACAATAGTAACGCAGCCAGAAGAATAACAAAATTATGAATTTGAATTGTATATTAAAGTATTTGAATTGTATATTAAAGTATTTGAAGTTTGTAATGCCTCTCGACCATCCGATTGTAAAAATGGAGCGTAGCGAGAGCGATTAGCCAACTACTTGTCCTTTCAAAGTCATATCCAGTATTGTAGTGCTGAATAAAAATGTACTTGGGCGGTCATTTCTTCCAACCCTTTTATTCGTTATTTAAAAACATCTTAATATCAGGAGTTCGAACGCTATTAAAATGAAAAAAAAATAGTAAAAAATGTGTTTCACATTTGAAGATATTCTGGTCCTATTCAAATTCTAGAACAACGGGTTGTCATTTTTTGCGTTCTCATAATATCCGTCGGCTGCACAAGTTTTGATATGAAACTACGAAATTCTACCCACAATATTTCACATCAAAAACGTCCTGGTTTGAAAGGAAGTACCAGGGCGGCGCCCTGGCATTTCTACACTACTGGTCGTATCCTTATATCCTTACTATCTTCGAAAAAGAGAGTTTAAACAATTGAGTAACTACCACACTGACGAACTTTTCATGTCGGAAGCCGCATTTAAGAACCATACATGAAAATGTATCTACATTAATTTGCAAATGAAATTGGGTTATTTCTATCAAAAGGCCGCAGCTTCGTCACCTCTGAACTAGCAGTTATCGTTAAAATGCTTTTGTTTCCACATTGGAAGCGGACATGGTAAAAAAAAAACCTTGGCATGATAAAAGATTAATAGCTTATTTGTATTTTATAAATTAATTTTGAAATAAACATTTCAATATAAAGCGATCGTTTATTTTAAAAGTTTCGTGTTCACACTTAGCTAAAGTTGTTTGGCACCACGTTTCCTGGTATGAAATAAATATCCCGCAACCGATTTGTCACGTTCGTTTGAAGCGAAAGTGGTTCGACTCCACCGAGTGATCTCAAAACTCGAAACTAATTTTAAAGGAGACCTTTCAAAGCGAACCGAGCTGAGCTGGCCGACACTTAAAGTTGTTTGGCACTTAAACTCTTTTTCTGGGAAACTCGCTTAGCTGCCCTGGCTCAATTTCGCGCATGACACACAAACTGTATAGAGTATAAAGCTTTATTATACAGCTCAAACGAAAGTCAGGTGTATAATGAAAACAACGGAATGAAGCTTTTCCATAAACACACTGTTAGCCTAATGAATTATTTATTACAAAGTATGTGTCTTGACTTATCTCTCTATCTGCTATAATACAGTACACACACACATATACAGATTGACTCATCGTGTGCATTGAGGGAATTTTGGTTGTGGCACTACCACCTGATATTTGTAATTCTAGTTATATTGTTAAAAATAAAACACGGTTTGTTTTATGCAAATTCCACATTGCATATACAATCAGGACCGGTTTCGCTCATCGCGAGCATTACCAGCTGATCAGTTGAATTATTTATATAATCATCCCTGTAGCTTCATTTGACTTTCATTTAACTATCAATGCTAGGTGGAAAGGCATTATATTTAAAAAATGAAATACAAGTTATTTTGTACTACTTACAGATAAAATATAAATCTTAACAAAGCTACTTATATTTAATTTGGATTATTGAGATTTTGTACACTTCCATGTATTTTGTCACTAACGACCCGGGTTTCGCCTTTCGGCATCTTCAGGCATTCGAGCACACGAATGGACTCTCAGTTCGAGTCCATTCGTGTGCTCGAATGCCTGAAGATGCCGAAAGGCGAAACCCGGGTCGTTAGTGACAAAATACATGGAAGTGTACAAAATCTCAGTAATCCAAATTTGATATTGAAATTCCATCAAGCACCCTCAGTCGATGTCTTAAATTACTACTTATATTTAATTGAGTGTTAATAGACCCAAAAAATCTTCATCACAAATTTACCATGCTTGCTTAGTGTCCAACGTTAATTACCTATTTAATATTTCATTAATTGTTATTAAATTATTTAAGCGGTTCAAAACTTTATTGCACTGGTCGATTGATAATGCTCTTGAACGAAGCCGGTCCTGATTGTTGTAAGAATGTGTAAAAGGTTCAATACAAATTGTGTTTTATTTTTTAAAATTAAAGTTATAATTATCTTCTATGATCTAAGAACACGCGGTCCAATGGATTTGGAAAGAGATTTAAGCAGATCTTCTCCCATGAAAGGTTTGGCAAACACTGGTGATGATAATTATTGTTTCAATTTTGTTTTTCAAACTTTGGCTAATCGATTAGTCATTTATTGACTTTTTTTTTATATGGTAATGAAGGAAACTCGACTTTTGAGATGTGTTCCTCATAAAGCTATTTCTCTCGTAGGCGATTGTTAAATCAGCAGCCTGTCTCGGAAACAATACCTCAGTCTACCTACCACTTTCAATAATGCTATTCGTTACCAACTATTTTCTTTCACTTGCATGTATAATAAATTCAACACTTTCATACATTGTTAGAGTAATTTAAGCGACTAAACGACTTGGCAAGTAAAGTGATAATTAAAGTAAACTTTATGGTAAGCCATGGTTATACATTCAGCCAGCGATACAATAGTTAAAGTCATAATTCTATAATATATATAATAAAATAACGATCGCGTCATGCTGAAATAGTTATCAGTAATATACTGTGGCTTAGAAGTAAACTGACACAAGTCACATTTGGCAAATTTTACAGGAGAGCGAAAGCAAACCCACATTGCAAAAACAGTTAGGTGCTTAAAGTTGTCTCTGGGGCTCGAAATACATCAGGAAGGAGTTTAAGATACATTTTTGAGCCACTATTATTAACATCAATACGTCGGGCCTTTAGTCGATTGGCAAACGTCGCTGCCTTCGGTTGCGCTGTCCACAGGCTAGAATACCAGTATGGACAGTTTCATAAATTGATTTATGAATCTGTGTTTAACAGGATAATGTTTGTGTTTTCGAAATTCTATTGGTTCCTTGGTGCAGTGGTCAACGAAGTTGGTTACGGTTACGGATGTCTCGTGTCAAAGGAACCTTAAGTTACAAGCAGGGCTGTATGAAATGTTGCAATTTACGAGTAGTCCTAGGAGTCCCAGTCTCTACCTACAAATTGTATTGCGGTTGTACAAAGATCGTCTCTCAACTCTGTTTTTCGTCGACTATAACATATATTTGAAAAGATTTCTTGTGAGTTTATTCAGTGTTTATTTACTATAATCGTTAAATAATTTACGATTCATCGAAAACCAATATATATGCATGTTAAGTAATAATTAAAACGTCCCAATAAATTATATCGTACAGTCGTCATAATATATGCAGTGAATGGCACGAAATGCGATGTGTGATTTATTAGAATAGTAATTTATCGCAAAATACAGACTTTGATTGTCGATTAATAACGATCATTGATTACGAATTACGACTAGGTTTTACAATTATTCTCTTTCAAAGTCTGTAAACAACAATTCCTAATATGAAATTAAAATTGATATCTTAGTTATTCCACTGGCCGTGTAACTAGATGTAACGCGTTTCGCTTCTATAAGAAGCATCTTCAGAATAACTATATCGCCAAAAAAAGTATTAAAATGAATAGTTTTCAATAGTAGTTTTCAGAAATTCATAAAAATGTTAGCACTAATCGAATATTAGTAAATAAGATATTACAGACGACATGTGGTACATCACTATTAAATATATTTCCCTTGCGATTTTCATCTCCAAACACTAGTAATTAGTTTTAAAATTAGTACTATCATCGTTTGGATCTTACCCCCTCCCCACGTTCAGTAGAAAGAGACAACCCCAATCTACTCTTCATTTTTTGATTAATATACTTCTTACAGAAGTGCAACGCGCTACATTTAGTAACACACTCAGTGGAATATCTAAGTTTTCAACTTTAATTTAATATTAAAACACCACAGTTACCGCCGAATCCATCGAAAATATCGTTATTCCTATTAATATTAATGATACTACATTTCATTAGCTATTATTTCACATTATTAAAATATGTTAGAATCCATCGTAATTAGTTCAAAATATCGATTTCTTGAGTAAATGTAACGGACCACTCGTCCGAAAAAATATCTGCTGACGGGCCCTACAGCATGGCTTGTAATTATATGGGGCTTTGCTCGTGTTCAATTCCCGGTGCGGACAGTTTGATTAATTGATTTTTCAATCGATTTATGGATTTCTTTTCCTATGTTTGGCTATTTGTGATGTCCGAAATTCCCTTCTACCCATCCTATCCTAAAAACGGGGCGTTGTTAGAACGATTAGTTAATCAGTATTTCTGTCCTAGCCCTTATCTTTATATCCCTAGTTTCTTCTAAAAAGAAATGTTGAGCAACTGAGTAATAAGCAGTTAACTTCTTTTGATCCATGTCACCCAATCGATTCAAACGATAAAAACCCAGACAGACATTTTCCATTTTCACGACAGCAATAAAATACGGTATTCCGCTCATTTCACCCTGTGCTTGTAAAAATCTAATATAATATTTTTTATGAATTTTTGCAAACTTTTTTACGTTGAGAACACGTTGCGCTCCACAAATGGCCAGTATTACTGCCACAGCGTTAGATTTTAAGCTAAAATTAATAATGCATTTTTATAGGAAGGAAGCGAGATGAGCTTTGAAAAGTTTGCCTATTTGAATTGACAAAAATGCAATATCTTACGCCAATGAATTTCATAGCGGTTACCTTTTGACTTTTAATTATAAATCACAAAATAAGTTTTACAACTTTTTATTAATCGGAAACTAATTATAAGGTCAATGAAAAATTCCATAAATAGTCAGTAACTATAATTTAAGACATCGACTGAGGGTGCTTGATGGAATTTCAATATCAAATTTGGATTATTGAGATTTTGTACACTTCCATGTATTTTGTCACTAACGACCCGGGTTTCACCTTTCGGCATCTTCAGGCATTCGAGCACACGAAGATGCCGAAAGGTGAAACCCGAGTCATTAGTGACAAAATACATGGAAGTGTACAAAATCTCAATAATCCAAATTTAGTCAGTAACTAATTCGGTAAATGGTCAGTAAATATTTTCCCAATAAATAAAGCTCAGGTTAGGTTTAATAAAAAAAACTGACCGTTTTACATAAATTACTGACCTTTTATTGTATTAATTGACTACGTGTATATTAACCATTTATCGAATTAGTTACTGACCGATTTGATTTATTACTGACCATTAACTTTTTTTTTACTGACCAAAGTAGTCACTGAACCAAAACATGCAGGCCTAAATTTATAATATACATAAAGTATAAATATACATATAGATAGTGAATGCTTAGGCAAGGACTTTGTGGGCTTAATCGGTGTCTCCTATTTGAAATTTAAAGCTTTATATCGACGGTGTTTTGGCCAATTGATGTAACACTCAAAATTGAAATTGTTCAGGAGATCATAAAAACTGTTTTTCTTGTTGGAAAGGCATTTTATCAGTTGATAATGAGTGCGATGAGCGGTCCTGATCATTCTTAATACTTTAAAAGTAGCATAAAACTAGTTATGGTTTATTTTTAAAATCAAAGAATTTACAATAATTGTTATCAGAAATACATAAGTTAATATGTATCTCGGCTTGACGTTATCTAAGCTAATAGTTCTAATAGTCACGATGGCGTGAGGTCAAAATAGCTATCAACCATGATATATATTATAAGTCTTGTAGACCTCAAAAGTTTTATCTTTTGAAAGTTTGTGCTTTATAAATAGAAATGTGACTGAAACGATGAACAAGTAAAGCTGCTGATAACAGAAATTTCAACAATATCGACTGTGTGTCTGCCAATTGATGTGACCCTCAAAAAATACGAAAATGAGTTACTGATTGGATGATCCAATATTGGATCTAATCTTAAAGACGATAGAACAGGTCTCGGCCAAATGATGTAAATTAGAAAAATAAATTGACCGCTTTTTGGAAGGGAAACATCATTTTATATTGGTTTAAGATTTAAAAATTCTGAACCCCCCACTTGATGTAAGCCACTATTATATCGACACTCCCTACTTATAATCAAGTGTCTGCAAACATGAGAATTTACAGGTGTGCATTTCAAACATTCGTAACTCAACTCACCGTATAATGTTTTCGATAAAAACACTTTTTACATATAAAATAAAAATATAAAATTGATAACTTAGTTATTCCACTTGGTTTATCACTAACGTGACGCGTTTCGCCTCTTTAAGAGGCATCTTCAGACTAGCCATATGGCAAAATTATTTATTTCTAAGGTAAACAATGATTCTAATGCTTACCTTAAATAAAGAGTGGCGGTGGGTTTTATTCCTGGGAATCATGTCACAGTGTGGAATATACCGCCTCTCTTGTGAAGACTGTCAAGCTTCCTATGTAGGACACACAGGAAGAAGCTTTAATATTAGAGTTAAAGAACATATAAGATGTCTCAAAAGTAATAAATTTTCAGAGTTTGCGAATCATTTGATTGAAAATGATCATAATTTTAATAAAAATATTAACATAGAAATACTCTATCATGTAAATAAAAAAAGTATTAAAATAGCTTAGAGTTTCTAGAAATCAATAAAACCATAAACAGTAATGGGGGATTAGTAAATAACATTTTAAACAGAACAGGCGGCTCACCATTATTAAATTTGTTTCCCTTGGGTTTTCTACCTCCAACTGCCAGTAATTGATTTGTTAATAGTGTAACAGTGTTTATATATTACCCCCCTCCTCACGTCCAGTAGAATGGAATAAAACTAACCTCCACCCTGTATTTAAGGTACATTATAAATAAATAACCTTGCGATATGGTCAGTCTGAAGATGCTTCTTAAAGAGGCGAAACGCGTCACGTTAGTGATAAACCAAGTGGAATAACTAAGTTATCAATTTTAATTTGTTATTAAAAATGAACTTCCACAAAGTTACCGCCGAATCCATAGAAAACACTTTTTACAATTTGAATTTTCAGGGTTACATCAATTGGACAAAACACCATCGGATAATGTATTGATTGATATAAATATTGTTAGTACAAAATTCTCAGCGTAAATTCATCACTTTATATTGCTTCTTATGAAAATTTGCTTATATATTTTTCTTCTTCTTTTCAGGGTTCAGCATGGAAAGAAAGAGCAGGATGGCGGAGTCTACTCGTGTGTTGCAGAGAATATTGCTGGGAAGACATTCAGTAAAAATGCTACTTTGACAGTTGCAGGTTAGTTATCCTTGCATTGTTGCATTTCTTAACACTTTACCAACCGCCAACGTATATGTGGCGTCCTGCATTACCCAACGGTTATATACCGCGAACGCAGCATTGGCGTCTTTTTACATGTACGACTTTGCGGCCAGAAAGATATTCGATGTTCAATATTAACTTCCAAGATTTGTCAAAATATGTTTAAACAAAGACTCAAGACTATGATATCATAACAATATATGCGTCTTATATATTTTTTTTTGATATAGATAAATATGCTATTTTTTATATATAATGTGTTAAATATTTCAGATTGGTAACATGTGGAGTGTAATTTACTGAATTTATATCTAGTTTTTATTTTAAGGTTAGAAATATAGTAAAATTATGATGTAATCGGGTTGTTTTTATTTTAGAACGCAAGCCTATGGTTGACTATTGACAAATAGCAAAATTGAGAAATAGCAAAAATGATGCAATGTTGTATTTTTAATAAGTCTTGAAAATTTCATTGAAATATATTGACGCATTCAAAAGTTATCGATAATAGTTACCTGTATTTGGAGTACCAATATTGCGTTATCAGTGCGGTAAGTAAATGTTAACACATCAAACACTGATTTTCGTATTTAGAAATAATGTATTACTTTCATTATCACCGTTTTGTTTGACTACTGTACAATTGGGTTACGGTTGGGAATATCTTATTTATGAATTTGGCACACCGACTAATTCTCTAACAACAGTTAACATTTTCACATGAGCAATCATTAATTCTTCTTCTTTTTCCTTGACCATATTCGACCACCACCCGTCGCATCCGTAACTCCCTGTCACCCGCCAATCACTTTGCTTCCTCTCCCATGACATGACAGAAGCTCTCAGCTCCGTCGAGTATATCTTGTGGATAGTTAACTCGACAATCGTCCAGGATGCCAGAATCTTACAGGTCGGAAGAAAAGGCAAGCAGGACTTAGGCTCGCATCACGGAACCCAGCCAATTCCAACGTCTCTACATGAAAACTGACGTAACAGGGTGCTGCCTTTTCGACCAGGAATTGTTTGGTATTATTATAAATATCTGAATATAGTACAAAACAAATTGAGTTTTATTTTTAAAGTATGATCCTTTTCCACCATAAATTGACAGTTAACACCTGAAAAGTGAATAAACCTGTAGCTAATATGTTGTCGATATGTTTTTTTTTCAAATGTCTCTAGTATTTAGTTTAGTGTTCACAAATATGATCCATCCATGAAGCAAGCATCTCAAGAAACATGCCTGTGTTTTACTGCTTATAGAAAACAAAACGGAAGGTTTTATGGTCGCTAGCTTTTAATATAATATCTTTAAATATTTTGTCTAGATTTGACAAAAGATTGATTCAAATTACACATTGTAACTTGACGCGTCTTAACGTTAATAATGTATTCTGCCTCACCCCAAATGTTAAGGCCCGCGGTGTAAACAACACAAGTCATTTGTTGAACCGCGGAGGTTATCGCCACCGCAATTGTTTAAACAATCGTCAAAGAAGAGACAAAACAAAAAAAAAAGAATACACACGGGGAGAAGAAAAAAATCGTTTACATTTCAAAACAAAGACATCCGTCCGTATGTGCGTAGCAACATTAGATTTACAACAGACAACCCTGGAGTTACCAAAACTATAGTCTAACCCCAAATAAATATTATCGCTGTTGTCATTAATTAGTTACGTCTAGTATACTGCCACATTCAGCTTGCTGAATGTATTTAAACCCAATATCTGAACATGGACGTAATTAAAATAACGTATTCATTAGTTTTTTAGATGTCAATATATACATGATATTTATCACATTGATTGTTTTTTTATAATTGAGTCGTATAGTATTAAAATTAAAACTATCCATTATTCGAAGTTTCTAGATAAATACTAAAAAAGTTTTGTTGGCGTTTTTAAGTTTTTAAGGTTTTAATGAGCGACTTTATTGCGACATCACTTAGGGCAGCTCTGTGATTGGTCGGAAGTATGATTTACCAAGCCGTTCACTTCTGTTTCCAAAGTTATTAATCGTTCTGATTTTGGTAAAAAGCGTAATTTTCTTTTACGTTTTTATACCACATGTACATGATTTTGATGCCAAAATTTTATTTCTAGCGATACACTATGACCGGAAGAATAGTTCAATTTTGACAAATATGGGATAATTTGGATTATTGAGATTTTGTACACTTTCATGTATTTTGTCACTAACGACCCTGGTTTCGACTTTCGGCATCTTCAGGCATTCGAGCACACGAATGGTCAGGAGCACACGAAGTCAGTTCGAGTCCATTCGTGTGCTCGAATGCCTGAAGATGCCGAAAGGCGAAACCCGGGTCGTTAGTGACAAAATACATGGAAGTGTACAAAATCTCAATAATCCAAATTTAATATTGAAATTCCATCAAGCACCCTCAGTTGATGTCTTAAAATATGGGATAGTTCTACTTTTTATACAATACGATTCGAATTGTTAGTCACTGATTAGAATATACGTTCCGTTGCGCGAAAAGATTGTTTCTTCATTGGGCGTTTTGACGAGAGCTGACTGGTTTTTATTTTTTTACATATCAAAACTCCTCGTTTAATAATCATAGTTATACTAGGTATAAATTGTAAAGTAACATTTTTTGTTTTCAAAAAATGAATTAATTACATGTAACTTTTACTTAGCTATCAATTTATAATGATCAGGACCGGTTTCGCTCATCACGAGCATTATCAACTGATAAAAATACAAACATAAACATCTACAATTAAAATGTTATGGACCTCCATAACATTTTAATTGTAGACTCTTTCATTTGATTTATGTATAATTTGTTTGTTAATCAGTATTTTCTTTTCTCAGTTCATGAACCATCAGTTTTATATACCTTCATTTTTACACTCAATTTTATATAAATAAGCCTGTTATGTTTGTATTTTTATCAGTTGATAATGCTCGTGATGAGCGAAACCGGTCCTGATCATTATAAATATGTGGAAGTAGTACAAATGAATTGTGTTTTATTTTTTAAAGTATAATATCTTTCCACCAAGAATTGACAGTTAACACCTTAAAAGTGATTAGCTATCAATCTCTTGATCACTTGTTAATCTCAAATACACTCATATTTAATTGTGCATCTATTGAATCCAAAACAAATATTAGTTTAATCACAATGTCGATTTTCATTTGCTTTTTCTCTGCCATGATTGCGTATCGTATTACTATTTTCCGCAACAAATTATTTTCATTATTTTCTATTGTCAGGATTTATAAAAAGGAATTGAGGAAAATCAAAAATCGTCCAACATAGAATTTTGCATATAAACAAACATATATGCAACATTCTATAAATCAAAATACTCAGGATTTACCAAGTGAGCAGAAGATGTTAAATCAGTTAATATTTTTTTGTGTCATAATTACCCTACGATTCAATTAGTCTATGTTCCCGGTCATTGAGAGGTTATAAACGTGTACGACACAGCGCACAAAGGTTGACGAAAGAGAGTATGGACGCCTTTACTAACTTGTGGGACGTAAATATTTACATAGTCCTCATGTCTTCGTTCCTTGGGTGCAGACTAATTTTTTCGGAGAAAAAAATTTCAAAGCATATTTTAAACTGTTATTTTGTTTTGTTAAAATGGACGTGTGTATCATGTACTTCGGCAAGAATTTTACTAAGCGTTGTGCAAGATGGGATGGAAAGGTATGCAATGTATGCATGAAGCTATTCGGTCAAATGCTTTGATTCATGCAATCAATATGCAAACCTATCTATCCAATAACTACGGCATGACTCACATCATACAGTGTCAATAGATAATACGATTTTAGTATTGATTTAATTAGCATAGCTTAAAAATTCCATTGCAATTGTTAAATTGACATTTCCATAATATATTAATTTTATCAATTTGTCGTATTCCATTTTTCAGGTACGCAAATAGGCACGTCGTTGTCCGTGGCAACGGTTACGAATGTCTCGGGTTCAATTCCCGGTACTGACGTTTCTCATAAATTGATCTTTCAATCGACTTATGGATTTCTGTGCGTAGTCTGAGTGTTTGTGATGTCTAAAAACTCTCTCCCACCCATTCGATCCTCACAGGGCGTAACGAGAGCGAGCTAGCCAATAGTCCTGTCCTAGCCTTATACTTGTATCCCTACTCTCTTCGATAAAGAGAGGTTGGGCAACTGAGTAACAAACAGTTCTCATAGAAAAAATTCTGTTACGACACCTTCATTAGGAGACTATATGCTCCACGTCGAGAGTAGACATGGAAAAAATAGGTATTGAAAGAAATAAATTATTTGTTTTGGATTATTGAGATTTTGTACACTTCCATGTATTTTGTCACTAACGACCGGCAAGCCGAAAGGCGAAACCCGGATCGTTAGTGACAAAATACATGGAAGTGTACAAAATCTCAATAATCCAAATTTGATACTGAAATTCCATCAAGCACCCTCAGTCGATGTCTTAAATTATATAAATTATTTGTATTATGGCTAATTGTTGCCAATGTGCCCTATATCTCGACGATGTATCAAAACCATATGATCGCAAGAGCGAAGCTCTTACCGCTAGATATGATGTAAGAAGTAAAGGTGTGCTTGGTAAAAAATTACAATCGCCATTTTTGCATTTGTTGACGTCATTCTGTTCTTATTGAATGAAAATCTCCTGTGTTTACAACAGTGTTTTGGTGACAATAAAAATTCCGTTCGTCGTGACGTCACATATTTTACAAAAACAACAATCCAGCACACCTATAACTTTTACACTATGCCACTAGACCACAGAGGCCGACAATTACATTCAATTGTAAAATATGTAAAGTATAGCAATACTTTCAAAAAATACATTATACAAATTTAATAATACATTTTTTGGCTTTTATTGCGTACTTATTACGTTATTTTAAGCCATGTTAGACGAATACTTCGAACCGTTACCACTCGGCTATGGTGATTTTCAAAATTAGATTGGCAAAAATAAGTGTACTTTCAAAAAATACATAATAAAAATTTTGTAACATTACGTATTCATTATGATATTTTATACCAATCTAGACCGAAATTAGGAACCGTTACAACTCGGATACGGTGACTTTCAGGATAGGATAGACACAAACAAGTAATAAATCAACTTTTAATCATGAATACATTGCTAATCTCGTAATTTCTTAATATCCTCTCACTTACCAAATAGATTAGACCAGAATACCCTAATAACAAAAAAAGGTGACTCAATTATTCGAAATATCGATAAATGATAACGCACACCAACTATAATATCGAATACCTTACCATAATAACTATTTATACGATGATGAATACATAAAATTCCACAGTTATTCGTGTAAATCGCTACCATTAGTTCCACGAATGTCGAATATTCCTGAGGGAATAATCCGCCCCCTTCTTTTAATTCCCAGTGCGTATCTACTGCCTACGCCCATTTGCACTCGTCTAATGCGGAACTGTTCCCCAAATTGACTGGATATTAGGACATACACGGACAGTCTTGATCACTGTATATTTACATATTTTAATGCTTAGTTTTCGTCACCAGTTTTACGCCATTTGGTTTATATTACGTGAAAGCATTAAAAAAATTGCAGATGTGTTCCCTTATAATCAAATGCACTCTTACCCATAGGGGCTTGTAAAAACAATAGTTTTATTATAATCGTGCATTTAAAAATCATTCACAAAATCAACAGTTATGGTTATAAAAATTTTAAAACTTTATTTAAATTCATAAATAGTTTTTATTGTAAATTGCTTGTTTATTAATATTGTAAAAAGACAGGAAGTCTCTCTCGAATTAATGTTAATGCTTTTTTAATGAAATAAGTCATTACGTCGCATCAGCAGAATTGATAAATGAAAAAGATTCCATAAAATGACACTTATATCAAGTCGTCATTTCACACAACTGAGTTAAATAATATGATAATCCTAAATATGTGATTGTGAAAGAAAATAGTGTGCGAACGTGAGAATTATCAAATGCGAACACAATATGACGACTCAGGTGGGATAAGATAAGAGGACTCTAATGAAGAATAAAGAAGAGGGACCATCAGTCTGTCTCCACAGACATGACATCATCATCATTTGTCCTACTGTTTAATCGCTTCACGCATTCAACATTGGAATCATGTTCCTAAAAACATATACCTTCTTTGCCTGATTCTCTTGGACTCTGTGATTTGTTCTTAATGATTCCTTTAACGAGTAGTTTTACTCCGTAACGAAAAACTCTGTCCAATTCCAAAATAGATTTTCCGCCATTCATTTGCTTCTTACTCTCCATACTACCCTTGTTCGTAGTGCAGTGGGCAACGTTGTTGTCTTCGGGCACGGATTCATCTGGTTCAAATCCCAGTACGGACAGTGTCATAAATTGATTTTCAATCGATTTATGGGTTTCTGATCGTAGGCATACATGGATGTTTGTGATGGGGAACTCTCTCCCTCCCATTCGATCTGGATATAGGACATTAGCAAAACTAGTCCTTGATCCTAGCCCTATCCTATTCCTACTCTCCTCTAAAAATGAAACTGAGTAACAAGTAGTTCTCGTGGAAAAACTTCTATTGAGATACCTCCATTATGAGCATTTGGAGCTTTGTAAAAAACAGAAAAGGCATTAAATTTGAATTGTTATAATCAAATGTCACTAACAACATGGCTTTCGCCAAAACAATAGTTTTATTAAGACGAAATACATGGAAATGTACAAAATTTCAATTCAAATTTGATACTGAAATTTTATCAAGCACCCTCAGTCGATATCTTAAATTACAGAAAAGGTTTTTAATGTGCTTGATCAAATGTACAGTTTAAGCGGTGGATCTGATCCGCCAAAATATCTCTACCAATGTATGAATATTTGAGTAACGCGGAACCGAACTCGAAATCGACTGAATAAAAGGCAGGAGGGGGCCTTTATGGCTTTCTAAATAACGACATTGACACACGCGTCTCAATAATATAATACAAACGAAACTGTAAACATGACACAATGTCATCTGCTGGCACACCATTAGAATTGTTAGGTGCTCAAAAAGTTCTATATTGAATAACAAAGAGACGAATGTCCTCATAAAATGTAGATATGTCTAATATTTACCGACAGATATTGCATTGGAAAACACTAGTTATTATTTTTCTGATAGTTGTCGTAGACAAGTTACCATATTTTTTCTCTCGGAATTAGTTCTTATATGTCACCAGTTGAAAAGTCTCTTTGTCTCTCGAATACTCTTCTTTGACACGTAAATTGTGTTTGGTTAAAATGACAGTCTTGTATTTGGTTTTTGCAATTTATTTATTATACTATCTCCATTGCTTAATATTTCTCAAAACATATAATAGATAATTTATTACTTTCTTTATATCCGTGTCCTAATACCTCGATATTTTTGGAATTAAGCAATTTACTATTATTCCTTGGCAGCTGATTAGCTTGCATGCTATAATCTCAATACGATACGCAAGCGCTTAGAAAATAGTGGTTTAAAGCAGTGCTTCCCAAACTTTTGTATTCCATGGTTCAAAAAATATGCGAAAAATAAACCACGGTCCCCTGTCTCGAAAATCAAATTGATTTAGTTATCAAAACTTTATTTCCATTATATCTAAAATATTTACGTAAACACAAGCATTCTACAATCGCCTCAATGACAAGATTTTAATAAAATACCGAATATTGTGTTCTTATATAAAAATATATACATATGAAATTCATAATTAAATAATTGAAGACATCGACTGAGGGTGCTTGATGGAATTTCAATATCAAATTTTGAATTATTGAGATTTTGTACATTTCCGTGTATTTTGTCACTAACGACTCGGGTTTCGCCTTTCGGCATCTTCAGGTATTCGAAGATGCCGAAAGGCGAAACCCGGGTCGTTAGTGACAAAATACATGGATATGTACAAAATTTCAATAATTCAAAAAACATAATTAAATACTTAGAACTTGGTAGCTCTACTAGAACATTTTGCGGCCCACGTAGAAGCCCTACGGCCCACATTTTGGGAATCACCGGTTTAAAGTATTATATAAAGTTGCATGTTGATTAAATTCTCCACTACCTATTTGGAGCATATGACAACAATCACAAATTGCCTACGAGAATTCCTGTTTTTCGCCAATGTCTCTACCTCAACCTCCAAAGGCATGCCAAATTACGTGAAACGGTAAAAGATTCGATTAATTTTTTTTTTGAATATTTCATTGAGACACATTTTATAAACTGCATATAAGTAGAATACAAGCCCCAAGAAAACAATCTATAATTCTATACGTATCATATCAAAACTTTACAAGGGGACTCCCCTGAATGTTTTCAAAACCCCATGAATTGATTTGGCCTTAATGAAAATCGAACCCGTGACCGTCCCCTCAGAAGACAGACTGCATTTTACTGCTTCCCCGGGGAACGAATCGACATCCCTCTGGGACGTATTAGCGGTGGATGGATGGAGCTTTTACCACTAAGCCACCGCGCTTTGTATGCCAATTAGAAAGCTGTATATATTACTCTACGGCGTTAGGGTGAAGAGGTTTTTTTGCTAGTTTTATTAAGACGTAAAATTGCGCATTAGATTGAAAACATGGTTGGCGAATCAACAATGTGGTATTTCGATTTTGTTTTTTTACCATTACTCCCTGATCGCAGAATTCTTATCCGATGTTTTTCTACGACGACTGTATGTAAAATAATAGAATCACTTACGGTGCTAACTGTCAACTCCTGATGGAAAGGTTTATAAAAAAAGGAAACACATTTGTTGACTAATTCCTCCATATGTATTGACACACCCTGGTTTTTCTTAAGTATAAGTGTCATTAGTGTCCTGAACTGAAATCGGCCTGCGGCAAACAGCAATATTTCGCAGAAGACGCTGTTTCTTGTTGTCAGGCTTTAAAAAAAGAGCCCCCGGCTTCGGCCGCTGGACGAGTCCATTTTTACGGAAAAGGGTAGCTCCAACTTTGCACGGAGTTTTTTTGAATTTTTGTAGACAGTCGATTACGATCCGCCGAGAGGGACGAGCTGCGGTCTCGTGGCAGCGGAGGTGACATGTGAACTGTTTGTTTTTGTGTTTTGATTTGCGTCGGATTTAATTTAAATTCGTTTTGTTATTTGTATTATAACTTAAAGTAAATTCAGTTGCTAAGTAAATGTAAATGTAGAATCAATTTTATGTGTTAAGATTTTATATATTTGTGTAATATTAAACCACTGCATCTTGAATGGAAAATAAATAAGTTTTTTTTAAACCGGATCTGAAATGGTGTTTGTCTGAGATCAGCCCTTCCAGGACTCCGGATAACCAGCCGCTCGCCTCTCTTCGATCCGGGGTCTTCTTATTTTTGTCGCCCAACTTAGTGGCCATTGACGGTTTGTGACACCTCAGGATTCACCCCTTGAGGACTCATGCTCTGAAGATGCAGTGGCTTTGAACTGTGGTTCATGGCGCCCAACCGAATTTTAACGTAACTTCAAGAATTTTAAATCGCCGAACGCACACTAAGAATCCGGACCCTGCCCTGAAGGTGGACTTCAAGATCGGGACCAGACAACCAGTCAGCTTCCCGGCGTCTTACTACGAAACCCCAGCTTCAAAGGCGAAACTGGCGGAAGTCGTCGGTGAAAGGTGCCTGAAAATAAATAAGTTTTTTTTAAACCGGATCTGAAATGGTGTTTGTCTGAGATCAGCCCTTCCAGGACTCCGGATAACCAGCCGCTCGCCTCTCTTCGATCCGGGGTCTTCTCAGTATTATGTAGTGATTAATTGAAAATGCTCGTTCTGATCATTATATAATACTAGTGAGTACCCGGCATGCGTTGCAATACCACTCAAAGAAAGAAAGAGTATGTGTTCTAATTCTCTGCACTTGCTGAAATTTAATAAAATTACCCGGTCCGAGCCCGATATCTTCTGGCCCGGCCCGGCCCGAACCCAAGTCTCAATATGTTGTTTCCATATTTCCAACGATATTCATAGCAGATGTGAAATTAATTATTTAAGTTATGAAAACTATTGCCTTATGGCTGGCTCATGACCCGAACATAGTATGAAATATGTTTCTTTTACGAAAGACAAATATAATGGTAAGATTTTTCTTAAATTTGTTTTTTCGTTCGGTTCAGAGATGTCTCTAGTTGTACGTATTTTGGTTATTTTTTAGATTTTTTTCTAGATCTTAGATTGTTAATTTTTTCTTCAGATACCTTCACAGGTGTGCACACAACAACTCACCAAAGTTTGATAGATATCGGATGAATGGTATAGGAATAGATAAATTGTAAAATTAGTGCAAAGAAAAGATTGTGTTATCTTTATAAAATCGTTGAAGTTTTGTATGTTTTATAAAGAAACATAGGATTCCGTACATATTTCCCTGTATTTCGTCACTAACGACCCGGGTTTTCGCCTTTCGGCATTTTGAGGGATTCGAGCACACGAATGAACTCGAAATGACATACAGTAAATAGTTTATATCGTTTATATATAAGATAAAATACTACAAATTAGTCTAGGAAGTCTAGGAACTACATTGATACCCGAATTAATCCCAACACCGACCTGACAACAGTGAGCCTTAATCCTTGTTGGGAAAACAAACGAATTATTTGTGGAACGAAGGGTTTTGCAAATTTTATATTGAAATTTCATCAAGTACCCTCAAGAATCTTTCAAGTCATGAAAGTTTATCGTCTTATCAAATTTACTCTATTTCTTCTTTATTATATCGCACTCAATTAAAAAAAATGATTGAATAGCCAACAATCAGTTCTGGTCAAAATATTGATCTTTGATAAAATAATAAATTCCATGCATTATAATGCATACAACTAAAGGCATTTGGTATTCAAATGAATATACATATATTAAAATACGTTATTTAAAATAGGCCATACGGAAACCTTCTCTTATCTACCTCAATATAAATTTTATCAGGAAAAATGCATAGCGTGTTGTCTGAGTGGTTTGGCTCCAGACAAATAAATGATATAAATAAGATTTTCCCGCATGCGCTTTAGCTGAAAGAAATTTTCCTCAAGTGTGAGCACTACATTAGAGGTAAATAATTATTTATTGTCGTAGAAAAGGTCTTCTTAAACTTACCTCCAGGTGTGATCATTATGCTTACAATTAGCAGTCAAATATTCTTTCTACTAATTTTTTTTAAATGTTTGCATATTTATTCGCATTCTGACGATACGGTCTACATCTTGTGACTATCAAATCAAATAATATTTTTTACCCTTCATTTTATCATTTAGTACCCAGAATAGCTGCTCATTAGGGTTACGCTCTTACCACAAGACCATTGCGACTCAAATTTTTTCGGTGTGCGTACCAGTGGACCGGCTTCATTATGTAAATAATATAAAAATAAGGTTGTAATATATTTTTATTCAATTCAAAAAAAATTGTGTTCAGGGACATTGATATTACACGAGACACGCGTCGATATTAATTATTTTTCTCATTTTTAACAACATATATATTTACTTTGTTGAGCGTGGACCGGCTTTCGACGGCCCGCGGAATTATAAACAGACAGATTTATAAATTGTTTTTTCCATCTATTTATGGATTTTTGTTCGTAGGCATGAATGTCTGTGATGTCTAAAATTCCCTCCCACCTATCCAATTCTAAAAACGGGGATAGCAAGAACGATTAGCTAACCAGAAGTCCTGTCCTAGCATTATTTTTCTATCCCTACTCTCTTCGAAAAAGAGAGGTTGAGCAACTGACTAACAAACTTCCGCTGAAATACTAGGAGGCCATATTCTCCACACTGGGAACGGACATAAAGATCATAATATCCATTACTCAGCAGATTGTATTCAGCATAATCAGAATATTATAAAGTGTAAACTTTATCTTTTAGTCCACTAATCACTAGTTGATTGGTCAACCAGTGGAATAATATCACAGTTACCAATTTTATATTAAAAATGAATTTCGGCTAAGTTACCGCCGAATCCATCGACAACGAAACTTATTTGAATATTTAAACATATTTGAAATGACATAATAACATATGAGATTAAGCAGCGCTCTCTTGTAGAAAACTTTTGGATATTTAATACCTACCTGTCTGGTAAGAAATAATGTTTTCTTACGAGTCCGGCAGGGCAAAGTGTTTTTTCCTTAGGGAAATCTCTCAACTTTCCACTATCTATGGTGGCCTTTAAAACAGGATTCCCCGAAGTACGGGTCGAAAACAGATTTGATATGGCAATATTATACTTGTCAGGTTTACCTCTCTTGTTAAGCAGATATAAAGAGCTGATGCTGTCGACATTTTAGAATTACTGCATTTAACACAAAATTAATTCAGGGATTTTTTCATTATTGTTATTTGAATTTTTTGTAGATATTCGAATCAATACGTTATAAGAAGAATGTATATTTTATTTAACGAATATAGCTTATTAAAAAGAACCGAAAAGTTTATTTTCAAGTAAATGGGTATAACAATACAAAATAAAAATGAAGGTTCAAAATTAATCAATTCCGGGATCCCAGGATGGGTTATTAAGTATAATTTCATGATTTAAATTTTGTATTTTAAATTTTATTTGTGTCCATTGTTGCTTCAATTGTAAAGTACACATAATTTAATATTTTTTGAACATCGAAATGTTTTTTTTATTTATTGGAAATCGGACAATCATTTAAAAAAGAAGAAAAAATAAACAGCAAACATTAATGATCAAAATAGTGTTGTTTTTATTGGTTATTTATTGCATTATTATCCAAAAAGAGTACATGTCCTTCGATTAGACTTTAAAATATTGTCCTCCATTTTAAATTTGGAGACCACAATACATTTATATGAGTTATATAGGTATTATAAAAAAATATGTATATGAACAAACCGAGGTACACGTTAATCAGAAAGTATTTAATTTCGAATATGAATTATTTTGTAGAATTTATAGTGAATCCCGAATTTCCGGGATTGGAGGCAAACATTACAAAAAAGATATGGAAAATCGTGCTAATTTGTGTAGTTGTTATTTTTTGTATAAATGTTATTATTTACTAATCAGCAGTTATATTTAAAAAAAAAAAATCTACCGAGGTATTTGTACTTTTCTTGTGCTCCTTAAAGAATATGGATTGTCGACATCGTATAATTACCATGAAATCAAATACAAAGACATTGGGGAATTGCGTCCCAATATTGCCTTACATGTATCCCATAGCCATCAATCGACGCCGTCTCAGCCTTAAATCTTGTAGTTTTAATGCAGTTGGTTTCGTCGCTGGCTACGATTACGGATGTCTCGGGTTCAATTCCCGGTGCGGATGGTTTTCATAGATTGATCTTTCAATCGATTCATGGATTTCTGTTCGTAGTCCGAGTCCTCCCTCCCACCAATTCCATCCTCACGGGGCGTAACGAGAGCGATTAGCTAACCACTTGTCCTGTCATAGCCCTATCCTTCTATCCCTACTCTCTTCGAAAAAGAAAAGAGAGGTTGAGCAACTGAGTGACAAGCAGTTCTCGTAGAAAAAATTCTGTCAAGATACCTCCATTAGGAGACCATATGCTACACATTGGGAGCGGACATGGAAAAAAAAAGTTATATAAATATGAGTTCAAATTTAACTATACGAAAATTTTTAAATTGGCAATCATCCAAATTTATCTTAATAAAAACATAGTTTAAAATCTGTAATGTATCTTGGTCTATGAAATTCATCAATGTCTGATTATATTTAAAATGAAAATCGTACTTTTATAAAACATCAAGCACCAAGCGAAAAACATTTATTTTTATGTAACCTTGTTGATTTAAATGTGTTATATTAATATAAATTAAACGCCAATCTTGTATACATTTATCAAATCATATTCATTATAGAATTCTGGACCAATTAAGATTTAGATTAAACCTGCCCTGATTCGCATGTTGAAAGCACCTATATAAAACGTCTGATGTTTTGTTTGCCGTTTGTTGTTCGTGTTTCTTCTAAACGCTGCGCAAACGACACAAAAGTAAACAGCCAGTTGAATAATTTTAAAGTTTCACAAACAAAAGTTTACAGATGAGATAGAATGTTTCGTTTGTTTTTGACATAAATGCAGCTCGTGCACCACCTGCTCAACTTCCAGGCCATTATGCTGAGTTAGCGAGGAATGGTTAGATATCTTCGGGATATCAGCATTTCCTTTATCAACATAACCGATAGTGAAGTTTTACAACTTAACAAATAAACGTACGAAAGACGAGATTCAAGTAGTGATGCGAAACAAACTAATCCGTTCCTGTTTTAAACTTTAACCGAAACACTACTGATTGACCTCATTATTCTATGAAGATAGTTTGTTTTCATGTGTTTGACGTGTTTTTAAGTAAACCAATAATGCTCATATATTTTAAAAATTGTATCACGACTAGTCGGATCCGCGGTGCAGTGATCAACGTCTTTGGCTACGGTTACGGATGTCTCTGGTTCAACCCCTCGTGCGGACAGTTTCAAAAATTGATTTTTCAATCGATTTATAGATTACTGTTCGTAGACATGGGTGTCCCCACCAATTCGATTCTAAAAACGAGGCGTAGCAAGAGCGATTAACCCTGCCCTTTCCTTTTATCCCTACTCTCTTCGAAAAAGAGGGATTTAGCAACTGAGTATCAAGAAGTTCTCGTAGAAAATTTCTGTTGAGATACCTCCATTAGGATTCCATATAAACCACATTGGGAGTGGACATGGTAAAAAAAAATCACAACTGTTAAGGATCAGAAAATGACCAACCATTTTCAATTGATGATGAGATAAATGTGTTTTCAAACTTTTCTCATTAAAACTCCACTAGTATATTACATTTTATGGCGGGTGAAGTATTTCTTCATGACTTATTAGTACGAACACCATTGTTTTCATAGTCGGGGTACATCCACGTGTCGTGACACATCTCACTGAGATGCACTCGGGCTTTTTGGGACCCTCCAGGATCCCCAAAGGAGAACCCCGAGACCGGCCTGACCCAGGGACGCGTACGTGTTTTGAATTACCATTTCCACATGTAGCTCGTGCCTTATTCATGGGGATCGCGCCCTGCATTGGACCTACGTGGCTAATTCTTTATTCACGAGTCTCGTAACAATAACAATACACGATTTTATTACATATATAAAGATTGACGGAATTGACTTATTAACAATTAGGAAGTTGATATCTCTTTGTTCTTCTAGATAATACAGGTAGACTTTATGTAATTTTATCTAACCGACCTATATTTGATTTAAATATAATTTACGAGATAACTTTGGTTGAGGTTTTCAGAGAAAAACAAACAATATAGAGTGACTGCTATAGTAAATGGACACTTAAGGAAATACCTTCCTTTAACAGTGTATCAGTCAAAAAAAATAAGTATATAGGAAACATGTAAGATATGTAGAGATGAGGAATTTAATGAGCTTCAAGGAAATGAACACAGCAGTACTAAAAAACAGAAGGTTTTTTTTAGATATCTGTATTAGACTGAAAAATATGGAAAAACATTATTGGACACATTTACTTTTTAGGTTAGTTGTTCTACCACTATTTAAATCTTAATGAATATTGACATCCTGTAGTCGCTCACGCTGAGACGTTTCGTTACGAAATTCACGAAACTTTTATAAAGTAAATGTCACTAAAATATCACTGTTTCTTAAAGGGTCTACTAACACAATCACGTTTTTTCACGATTTTGACCTGACATCACATACGAATGAAATTTTCTAAGTATTGTCATCTAGTAGTTGATAATTAAAGCGGCAGTTACATAGAGATACAGAGACTAGATATATTTGTCTCCTTCACACTAACATGAATGTTTAGCTACTCTTATTTTGGACGTTCAAAGTTGAAGTGTCCAATAACTATCGCTGTCCAATTACTATAGCAGTCACCCTATAGGAATTGATAATACAATGGATTTATGTAACAAGTAATATAGGTATTGAGTGAGCTACTGGTACCGATTCAAGGAATCGTGATGCATTGATAATTGTTTAATCTACTCCCTTGAATATGTAATATGTTGTTAAGGTGCTTGTTCACCCTTAGAACTCCTATATCGAGCTGGACAGGACATTTTACAGCACATTTTGAAAATGAATTCACAATTTGAAGATACTGAAAGGCGAAACCCGGGTTGCTAGTGACAAAATACAAGGAAATATACAAAATCTCAACAATTTAAATTTGATAATGAAGTTCTATCAAGCACCCTGAGTCGATGCCTTAAATTGAATTTATAATTATTTTATTGCCTTTTTTCCCTTTCGAGTACCATTTATTGGTATTGCACAGGATCTGTTTTATCCGATTGCGACATTAGGTATAAGAAAACTTTATTATTGTAATAGTAATAAATAAACAAATTTATGAAGCATTATATAGTTCAGCGACATTCTACAGGTGACACTGAACAGTGCCTGAATGGACGCATCCATTTCATATTTTCGCAAAAAACAAACTCTATGGTACGTTCCAACAGGAATGTTCCAGGCGGAAGAAAAGAGACTCTTCAAAGGCAAAGTAATTCCTATTATTTATTCTAACTCATAAAATTTGATAACTCCTTATATTTCATTTGTTTTTATATCAGTTGCAAAGGCTTGAATGCTAATCGTAGACGGTTCGATTCGATACAAAATTAGTTTTGGAAATTTTATTCATTGTCTAAAAGTGCTTAACATCGTAAAAATATTAGCAATCACTCCACTCAAAACGTTCTGGGAAGTGCGGGCGTATTTTCATACATGAAACAAAACTGCAGGACCATAAACGTCAGTGTAAACTTAAATTGGCGGGAAACTATAGCCAACTTATTACTCCCAGTACATTTGCAGCGCGCTTCAGAGTAGTTGATTACATTACCAACAATGCGACGCCAAATTAAGTTTAAGATGTCGACCGCGGCGCTTAATTGGAACACACGAGCGGACATTATGTGAACTTTCAGAGTATGGCGACCATTTTGGGTTGCACTTTTTCGACAGTTCACAATAAATTAACTATTTACTAAATGATTGAATACTTCTGATAACTATGAGACATAAATATATCGTTTACTATATCTATAGAATGTGAACTGACACAACATACAATATAAACAGAGTTGAATGATCCTCTTTTTTACTATTTGCCCACAAAAAAGACGGACCATTTTTGAGCAGTTAACTTGTCACTGTTAAGGTGTTAACTGTAAATTCTTGGTGGAAAGACATTATATTTTAAAAAATAAAACACAATTCGTTGGTACTACTTCCAAATATTTATAATGATCAGGATCGGTTACGCTCATCACGGGCATTATCAACTGATAAAAATACAAACATAACAAGCTTATTTATATAAAATTCAGTGTAAAAATAAAGGTACATAAAACTGATGGTTCATGAACTAAGACAAGAAGAAACTGATTAGCAAACAAATTATACATATAATTTAAGACATCGACTGAGGGTGCTTGATGGAATTTCAATATCAAATTTGACCAGTCAGTTCGAGTCCATTCGTACGATCGAATGCCTGAAGAAACCCGGGTCGTTAGTGACAAAATACATGGAAGTGTACAAAATTTCAATAATCTAAATTATACATAAATCAAATAAAACAGTGTACAATTAAAATGTTATGGACCTCTTACAAATCAATAAATACTAATCTGAAATCACAAATATAGCTACATTAAAAGTCCAGTAGCTGAGCAAAAAATTTTAATGACTTTACTAATGTTATAAGCAATAGTGAATCAGGAAAATTATAAGAAAAAATTAGTGAACCATTTTAAAACCAGTATCCATTAAATTCATTCATTTTCATCTTTACACTCAATTTTATATATATAAGCCTGTTTGTATTTTTATCAGTTGATAATGCTCCTGATCATTATAAATATGTGAAAGTAGTACAAATGGATTGTGTTTTATTTTTTAAAACAGTTAACTTGTCAGTAATCAGTATCAATACTAGTAAATATTAGAATCAATCATTTCTATTTTTCGTCACCGTTTAATTTGATATATTTTTTGTTAGTGAAACTGTCTCTGTCTAGTAATATCGATACCTCAGTTCCAAAGTAAAACAAATTAAAAAGTATACCTAGTTCTGAGATAATTAGGAAACACGATTTTGGACAGGCTTATTCTTCTACTACACATATTTTATGTAGCTTTTAATGGGTTTCTAGGATTATCTAAAACACATATTTATATTTATAACACTAAGCATAATTGTATTTTTTTCTAACATTAATAATCGGAGCTTTCAGAGGTTTTCACATGATTTTCGCAGTTATTACAGTTTGGATCTAAAGTAATAAAAAACACTGTCATTCTAAAATGACCCCAGAATACCACTAACTTATTACATTTTAGAACTGGTCGATATCTGTATTCTAAGCATTTCCTCATCTTAACTCAAAATTGCAAATTTTTCACTTATTACACGTTGGAACTAGGGCTTCCTATCCCGGGATCCAGAGGAATTAGTCAATCCGATAATTGCGGTATTGACCTAATACCAATACCGGGATTTTGGGATTCGCTATAAAATAGTGAAAAAAATTATGTTAAAATACAAATTCTTATCCGATGAACTATAAGAATAAAAACCGTTTCCGGCGGCCGAGTGACCATTTTCGATTCATGTATTATATTATAATAATATATGTAGTTTGCTCTCCTTTTAGCTCATATTTCATGCCTGCTGTAGTCAGGAACAGACAATTTATTGTTTCTTTGCAATATTATCTACAAAAAACAGTTGACCACTATTCTATTTTTAGATGCACACGTGTGCTTTTTTGTCATCTAACTGTTACATGTCTGCAATGACTAATAAAATACAAACCAATCAAAGAATATATTCTGCTTGGAAATACTTTTTGCATAATTATGAAGATACCTAGGTACCTACATATTTTACAAATATTTTTTATGTGATTGCACGTGTTCATAATTATTATAATTTTGTATTTATATTCTGATAGTTAATAATTAAAGTCATCGTATACCTAGATTGTACCTAAATACGTATTTCCTATCCTAATTTTTTTTCCGTGGCTTCATTTACACGGTTTATCGTGGTACATATTATCTGCAACATTTTTTTTTACAATTTCATTCATGAAAACCTGGCTTTTTTCAATCCCGGGGATCAGAAAATAGGTCCGGGATTGGATGCCTTAGTTGGTAGTTGGAACTGATGTATCGATATGCATAGGCTGGTAACTTTCGGACCTTAGTTTTGACCTTCGTTGGACGTTGGTTTTCAAATTCAGAGAATTACGTGAAGACTTTTGAGACAATTATGCATCCTCATTTTTATATATGAAAGTATACAGGTATTTAAAAAAGGGGCTTGCATTAAGAATTCTTTATTTTATTTCAAAAACTGCTGCGCATCTAAAAATCTCTATCAAAATTACTTTGATTCTGTCTATCAGTACTTCAGTGTTCTAGTCGAGAAATTGATTAAACACTTATAATAATATATTCCGTCGATTATTTGATTTATTTTCAACGAGACTGTACAAGGTCCTAGACAATAATCTATTAAACCCGATCGGCGCGTATTTTCAGCACATGTTCTAACTAATAATATTATTATCGTATAAGAGATAATTTACTCCGACAGTCGCCGCCAAATGTTTATTCTCTCGCCTGCAACTAGACAAATCAGTAGCGTACCTCATTGCAAGCTATCCAAAGAGGATCTACTAATAATCGTTCTTTTGATTTTTTTTATAATACTATTGATTTCTCTAAACGGTAAGTTTGTCATTTTTTGAAGAATGCCAATGAGATTAAATTTATATTCCACACTCTTGTTGATGTATTTACTATTTATTTTATTCAATAAAGGCTTTCAACTCTCAATATTTATTCAATAAAAAAATGTTAAATAATAAAAAATTGAGGCCTTGGTTGGAGGTTTTAAGTAAATTTAAATTTAAAAAATTTAAATCAAGTATAAACATTATTTTGATAAATCTATTTTGTTTAAGTAAATAAATCAAAAAACAACCATTCAGAATTGTTCTGACGGTGGCGTGATGGCGATATATCTATAAACTATCCCAAGTAAAAACTATCATGTATTCTTTTTTAATGTAGTCGTGAGTCGTGAGTAATGTTGTCAGTACGTCACTGCGCGTAGGGGATGCATTACCCTCTCTGAAGAAGGGCTCCAATAATACCATCCCTAGTATAGTATTTATTTATCTGTAATCCCATTTATACAAACAAACACGAAAAAATACCCCAGCATATGAGTCAAACTAGAGAAACACATGTGGATTTTTTCCTTAACTCTAAGTGCAGTTATACCTATATAGTGCTCATTTTATATCAATTATGGAACATTTGTGTAATTTATTAGTACGGTGTCAGCTTATTTTTTTATTTATAAACATATGGATAAGTTAATTATGGCGATAGGTGACCAGCAAAATCAGCTGAGATTAATGATAAGTAGGACTTAAGAAAAGTCTTTATTTATCTACAATATTTAAAAGAAAATGTGTGTGTCAAGCGGCACCCTTCAATCTGTTATTTATGAACGATATTAATAGGAAAGTCAAACTTATAAAAAGTTTAGTGGCAATTATGTTTTATTTTAGTACTATTTGTTGATCTTCTGAGATGAGACATTTAATGTTGAGCGTTTTTTGTTTCACGTTAGAAGAAAATAATGTATAATTTATTACGCCGAATGTTTGGAATTGCTTATTTGATGAAATTGGCAAAATTTTGCTCAATTCATGAAAAGTGCAATCCCATTGCCTCGTCCATGAATTAAGCAAATTATCTGTCGAGTGCGTGAATTTGGCATGAATTTTTTTGCTTAGTTCATGCATTGAGCAAAATAGATAGTTGGGTTCCGGTGGTGTTTTTTATGCAACTAAACGAAATGTCATTAATTATAAAAAAGTATATCAATCAATAACTACAATGACGTCGTTCATTTCTATTGACCATGCCCAAAAAATGTAAAACTATATTATGGCGACGTACGAATTTTATTAAAAGGAATTTTTGCGATTTGCGTTAGGTTAGGTTAGGTATAATTAGTGTAGATTTCCTTAAATGCCAGTTTATTAAAACTCTTATGTCCAATCAATAACACGAACTAAACCCGAGCTGTCCCGCATCATAATAATAATCTCAATAAATCAAGCTAAGTAATAAATAATAAATTTGCCAAAAGTTACCAACTTTAATTTTAGTCACGTTGACAGTTTAAGAATTCCATGCCCGACTGCACTCACGCACTTGGCAGATAATTTACCGAATTGGGCAAAATTTTGCCAGTTTCATGTATTAAGCAATTTCACATAACATATACTTTTATACGATTTTTATAGATGTTATATTTTTAATTACTTTCACGGCAACGTTAATATTTTAACGCTCCGTAACAAAGTGGGGCTTGGCAAGCGGATAATATTATTGTAAAGTAAAAATCGATCGATTTTCCGAAGCCACGTCATCCATCTATTCGTGAGCCCCCCACGGTTCCTCGCCTAGGATATTAAACTGCTGGAGTGTGCCAGAGTTTAATAGATAAAACGAAGGCACACCCCCGTTAATACTTTTATCTCTGTGTTTGCAAATACTGCGAGAGAATTAAGTGGCGGTTTCTACCCCCCGCCATGAAAAATTAGGGAGACTTACAGATACGCAGCCTGAGGGTTGAATGATGCCATTTCAGATTTAGGTTTTCGGATAATTTCCTTTTTGAGCCGTTAGAATTTTAAATTCGTCATATTATCTGTACCACTTCCATTTAATGGATCACTTTCTTTCTAAGTTTTTAAAAGATTCTTCAATATTCACACTTGCCCATTTTGTGTACTGGTGTTCTTAGTACATGTATTCCTGGCAATGTTGGCTTGTGGGTAATGGACAAAATGAAAATCTTCTTACAGGAGTATTGAAATTTTAACTGTTTTCCCAGTTTAGAATATTATTCATCCCTTTAAAATATCGAATGTGTACTGACAGTGAATCATAAAAAGAAGTTTTGAGATGATCGCATTTAAAGCATTTTTTTTTCCAAAGTACTTTCTCTCTCAAGTACATTTTTTTGTGACTTAAAAATATTTGATATCGATGAGTCATATCATGCTTTCTGCCAGAATAAAAAATAACCGTATTTTCTATTCAATTTTAAACAATTCTAAACGCCAATTTTTCGAAATACGTTTTATTCCATCAATCGATTTCAATTCCTTAAACAATTCGATTATTATTTTTTATCCTAAACTCTAAGCACTAAAAATTCCTCTTTCAAAAGTTTCTTAAACCATAAAGTGAGAGAAGAGTTCTACTTAGAAGGGGAGGTGGAGCGTCAACACACTTTGACTGCCCCAGGTCCGGCGTGGTGACAAGGATAATTCACAGAATCCTTCATCTTCTATTAAAACCCGCCCATCTGTTTACTTTCTGTTTAACTGCAGTTAGTTTATACTAATAAATTCCTCGAAGGCAGTAACAGATACACAGAGTTTAAAATACACAATTTAAAAACGCAGCAAGTGGTTTTACGATAGGGTCGCAATTTCGAACCAAGCCGTGGCTTTGTCGGTGACCGACAGCTAGCCCCTCGGGTACGTCGGGTGCCAAGTGACCGTTTCTCTGAACGTCGCACGCATTTTTGTTTACTGCTAACGGTAAACAAACAAATATTACAAATTATTTTTGAACGCCTTATCAAAGACATTACATATTAAATTTGCATGAATAGGAAGAGTCTGTAGACGGATTTTGAAGACCCCTGTCCGCCTCGTAAGTACGGGGCGGTGTCAAAAGATAGTCTTGAAACGTAATAATGGTTTAAATTCTTCACTTCTTAAAAATCCTAAGCACCTAAGATTTTCTTTTAATATTTCGATATAACAGTACTTAAATCGAATTGTATGTTCGTAATTTCTTAATTTCGATCTCCTACACATCATATGGTTTGGCGTTTAGGTTGGGCTGGAATTGAATATACAATATGACTTAATAATTTTTATATGTCAAAGCCATTTTGCTTTATGACTTAGTGCGTTCTACCAGTAGAACCGTGAAAAGTTGTATGTAGTTTCATATAAGAGCATTCCTATTCTTCTTCACTTAGTTGATTTCAGTAATAGGCCATAAATGTTTTGGTGGAAAGAGATAATAAGAATAATTTGCTGTTCAGAATAATTTGATTTGTCAATATGTATAATCTTTTTCCCTTCACCTTTTTTTACCCGGTCGTATTAAGGTAAACGTTAATTATATTGATTACATATTACTACTTATTCAATACTGTTACTATCGAACTCTATATATTTAATAATTTAGTAATGAAACACCAATGAAAATATTGTTACTTTATAGCGAATGATTCGTAAATAACATTAATTCGCAATTAAATTAGTCAAACTACATTGTATTTCGATAAGTCTTAAATTAAAAACATAGGTTTGATATGACAAGCAACTTGTTGGAGCCATCTACTGCGCCAACACGTAAGCATAGCATTCATAAATAAAATTTAAAATAAAATGATAATTTAACGTGTTGAAAGAATTCCTCCTGTCATATTCGCCGCTTTATAACATTAGTTTATTCATAATTAGTGACTGCTCCAAGGGGTAGTTTTCCACGGGTCTTTACTCATTTGTGTTTCCTAGTTTAGTTTAGGGGTAGCTGCATGGTGTGTTATGAGGGGTGGGCTGTGTTGCTAATAGCCCCATACGCCGGGTACGATTTTCCCCGGCTGTTTTATGGGGGTTGCATGCGAGGGTAGGCGTAGGGTCGAATGTGTAATTAGACAAATTAGATATACCGCTGGTTTCATAATTTAAAGAATTTCTGCAAATGATAATTCATGCGTATTAATTAGAATTACATTCAAAAATTATTATAGCTTTCATAACTATCTGTTAAAATAATTTCCTTCTCAGGGGATCAGTTCAACTGAAATGTATCTAATAGTTTCGATGGACTCGATGGTAAGCGTGTGGAAATTTATATTTATTAATACAATGTAATAATCCTAAGAGGTAGCAGTACAATATACCATTTGACTGACTTGTAAATGTAAAATTAACTCATTCGTTACTGGGCATATTTGCAAAATTGGGCAAAAAATTAGATACTTTCGAAAAAAACGTACAGCTCTTAAACCAATAAACATTTTTCAAAATAATTTGGACACAAGTTATAAAACATGTAGTTGCATAATATTTTTGACATTTTATCGTTATAATATCAGTGGCTGTCAATCTTTTGTATTTTTAAACATAGATAATCTGGCATTTTATATCGAATTGTCATATTGAATCGGATATGTAGTAAATTTCAAGCCAAATATACTTGTGATGATGTATATATTTGACTTGTATATATTTCATCTTTATATACAAATCAACACTTACAACCATTCACAGTACTTCGATAACAACTCTTCGCAGGTATAACATCTGTGGTGGAACGAATCAATACGGATGGCAACCCGGACGAGAAGGCAATACTTAAACGGAAGCATAGACACGGGCAGAACGCGCCTCTACCTGCCGAAAATCGGATGACAATAATGTTTCACTGGCCGTCGACCGCACAGGTTGACGGCCGCTCTATTCTCAAACGAAATCTCTAATAATACAAGTCAAGAGCACGATTCCTAAACATCTCAATGATAAATATTTGTTTCTATGTAAAACTAAAGTGATGTTTTTTCTCTGAATACTAATAAAGTTAAATCTTTTGCTACTCATATACTCCTAGAAAATTCAACATTTCTGCGATTGTCTATGCGGAAAATAAACATCGTTGATAACTTATACAGCCAAGTGAAGTAAATGCATACGCCCCTGAATATATTGCTACATGGTGGTTGAGGAGAAGAGAATGGGGAATGAAAAATATCCCAAGTTATTGAACCATACGAAATAGTGCCCTGTGAAAACAGATACGAGATAATTGAAGCAGAAATACCGACTTACTTGCGTGTTGTATATTCATATACCTACCAGACACAAGATTAGGGCTTCATTGCATTTGTTATTAATACACATATTGCTCGATTTAAGCGGTAGATTGGTTTCACGAATCCGTGTACATTGAAACGAAATATGTATTTTCGATGAGTAACTGTATAAAAATAATGGAAAAAAGTTTGCATAAATTGCCATGTTATACCGAAATACTTCAGCTGCTAAAATGCAATTTTATGAAAAGTAAGATTTTTAAAATACCTATTTTTTCTTCTTTTCCAGGTATGTGAAATCATCTCTATCAGAATTATGAATTTCTCATAGGAGCATAGGTAAGTTTGTCAGTTATTGCTGCTGAAATATTGTATGTCGTACCCGAGGGCGTAGCAAAATACGTGTGAAATTGGATTTTTTTCAATATCCGCTCCTGGTGTAGAGCATATGGTCTCATAATGGAGGTATCTCAACATAAGTTTTCCACGGGAACTTCTTGTTACTCAGTTGCTCTTTTTAGACGCGAGTAGGAATATAAGGATAGGGCTAGGACAGGACTAGTGGTTACCTAATCGCTCTCGCTACATCAGATAGGTGGGATAGGATCATCACAAAGACTCATGACTGCGAACAGGAATCCATAAATCGATTGAAAAATCTTTTTATTAGACTGTCTGTACCGGGACTTGAACCCGAGACATACGTGAAAGTAGTCAACGACGTTGACCACTGCACCACGGAGCCGACGAAATTGTATGTTTAGTTTAATAATATGCAAAACTTTCCATTTTTAAAGCACTATCGTCTTGCAAAACACACCGACACATTCAATTTAAAATTTCTTCAAAAAACACTCAACCAAAATACACGCATAAATGCAAAACTAATATTATATTTCAAGTGAAATATAAAACTAGACTGGCATTACTTATTTCTCAATAGCTTTTATTCTACAGATGTTTGAAGTTTACATGATTGAGCAAATATTCAATATCGGTATAGTAAAAACAAGTATTTTGGATAAAATTAATTTCCTCTGGTAAATGTAATTGTTTTGATTTCTATTCTCTATCACAAACTTTTGTAATTAAAAAACGTCTTTCACAGTGTCCACGTGTATAAATAGTGTACAGTCAATCTGGGTAACATTGGCCCAGTTCTAAGGGTTTAGGTATTATTCTACATAAAAATAAAGTAATGTCTTAATATGAAATTTAATTTACATAAATAGATTTATTGTATAATACAAGATGGGCAAAATTTTCATCCAAATCCGGTAACTTTGACCTACGATACAAATAATCACTGTAATTACTAAAATTCAGTGATTTAAAAATATTGGCAAAATATTTAAGCTTTCATAATATTCTGTTCATAATTAAGATGGGAAAAAATATACCGCATTTGGTTTATAGATTAGTAATACAAATTAAAAATATGGCTAATCCAATTTATTTCAAGAAAAGTTTTGAAATTGTGTTTTATCATTCAAAGCTGACAGCTTACCAATTCGACAATAAATCAAATTATGTTGCACATTAATTCAAATTACTTAACACACTTATTTGCCTAGATAAAAAAATATTCATATGCCATTAGTATTATTGTGGTATTATGACAGTAACTTCTTTCATGAAGTGGGCCAATCTTACACCGATGGGCAAACTTACCCAAATTGATGGTATTGGAAACATGTTTATGATCGGTAGTAATCGATCACTTGATTTCGAAATTCGGGCGATAAAAGAAATCATTACACAATGATTTTTTAGTTTAAATATGTTTTAGTTTGATCGTAAAGCGATAATTATTTTACGCAAGTATGGAAGACGACACCCTTCACAAAGAAATACCGCTTTACCGTTGTTAATATGCAAACCACAAAACTTTTGACGGGGGTAACTTCAAGAAACTTTGGCAATTGAAATAATATGAAATGTGCATATAACATACACATCTCTGTTTCATTAGAGATCCAAGAATATTCAGGGAGTCAGGTAATTCTCAACTTAAACAACCACACCCGAAGCCGTCCTAATTATCAAGGTCTAGCTAAACATACGACGTGAGGTATAAACAAAAGGTTCAGAGAGAAGTATTATATATTATTTGGAATTGCGGAGAAACTTGTAGACTTCTGGAATTCTTGAAAATAGTAGAAGGTTTACATAGTCACCCAAATGTCGTTTTCAATAATTGTTAAATTGATTTTTGTTTCTATGTTAATTTCTTTTTTTGTTTATTATTTTAATTTTTTACGTAGTGACTGCAGAAATATTAAAAACTTAGTTACAGTTTGAATGGTTTTTTTCTGGTTCCATGACTTAACAGAACAGGAAAAAAGAGAACAATTTGAAAATAATGCTTTAATAAATATTGTACCATTGTTTTAAATTGTATCTTTATCTCTGATTTTGTACAGCAATGGTTACCGTATAAGCAATGCCAATGCGTATATTTTTAAGTATTTATTATAATTTATTCAAAATAACGGTACAGTATTTATTAAAGTTACGTAATTTATATAAAACAAAAAAGTATAATAAGCTCTAATACGCAATTAGAATGTGTTTATTGAAGATATTTAAACACAAATATTTGCAAATGACCATACTGTTTATTTCATATAATACAAGGCACTTTTTGAAAATATTTTAAAATATGAATTATTGAGATTTTGTATATTCAATGCGGACGATGGGGTTAAAATGTTGCATCAAAACATGGATGATCATAAATTCTTCTATCAAGAAATTTTGGATATCAATAGAGCCCAGTTAAATTCCTTATCAATTTTGAACGAACAACTGAATCTTCCGAACTCTCCTCTATTGTACCCTTTACGTGAGATGCGTCCGTTAAAAATAAAACATGAATAAACAACCAAAATTAAACATAAGTTAACAATCATAGTAATGAATCTCCCATATTAATACATCGGTCCATGGTCACCCTAACAGAGGCCATTAGTTGAAATTGGGTATTTCTTCCGAAATGCATATTTAAAACCCCTCTCCCCTCTGTTCACTCGTAAGGTGGTCACTAGTCCAGATAATTTCTAAGACACAGCGATAAGATTTGTCCTATTTTATTTTGTATATAATCGTTATAAACTGTCTATTTGAGTTAGGTCCTGTTCCCTCGTATGCTCGAATGCCTGAAGATGACGAAAGGTGAAACCCGGGTCGTTAATAACAAAATTCATGGAAATGTACAAAATCTCAACAATTCAAATTTGATATTGAAATTCCATTAAAGCACCCTCAGTCGATGTCTTAAATTTTAAAATTTGTTCGGAAAAAATTATCTGATTCGCCAAAAATGTTGAAATTCGGAAAATTATACGAGATAAAACTCGATGAGAAGGCACTCACGTCTATAATCACAAATTTAAATTGAAAAAATCTCGATTTCTGATCCAATTACATATATTATTTATTTCTTATATGTTCAATAAATAATAGATACGACAAAAATATTGTTTTCAAATTGTTCTGTTTTTTCCTGTTCTGTTATTTCCTGTTCGTATTTCCTGTATGTCTTCGTGTTTCTTACAATATTTGTATTTTCATTTGTGGGCCATGCCCACCTTATTTTGTAAATAGTCATATGTTTGAGACATAACTTTCTATCATTAATAAAAATGATACCAAAATCGGATTTAACTTAAAACATGCATTTTTGCATTAAAGCGTCTGTGGTGCTAAGCTTCCAGAAATATATTTGATATTCCAGGTAAAACTGACTAGATGTAAACATGTAACCTTTTGATTATCCCTTATACATAATAAGGATCTTCGTTTCTCTCTCTCAATTTTCATTTGTTCGACTAATTGTTACGCCATTTAATTGACACGTTAGGGTCTCGTCGGTAATAATTATTGCACGAAAACGTGACGCCAATGAATTAAGCTCAATAAATATTTAGATGGCGCAACCTACTTCGTGGTGAAATGTGGAATAATATTGTGGAGAGATACGAAATAATTTCACGAGCGTACAATTTAGTATTCACGAGAACAAAGGTGGGGATAATTATGAATTTCAAAATTTATAGCTTATCAATTGGAAAGTAAGAAGACGTGAAGGCAGTCTGAAGTTACCATCCTAATATTAATAACGAACCATGACATTATACATACAGTTAAAGTCCGAGTTTACGTTTGAAAGAGACCGGCAAAAATGGTAATGTTGGGAAAATGTACATTTGAATTTTATGTAAATTAAAAGCACACAAATTTGTTAGCTAGAGAGAGACAGTACATGGACAGTTTCATAAACTGGGTTTTCTTTCGATTTTGAATTTCTGTTCGAAGACATGGATATGGATGTGTGCAAAGTCTAAAATTCTCTTCCGCACATCCGATAGCGATGAGCTAAGAAATATTCCTTACCTAGCCCAATCCTTCTGTCTACAATCTCTTCCCAAAAGAGGTGTTGAGCAATTGAGTAACAAGCAACTCTCGCTGAAGATTTTTTTTGAGGTAAACTCCAAAAGGAGTATATGTGCTCCACATTAGAAGCGGACATGCTTAAAAATATTCATTGTATTAACGTGAATACGTTGATTCGAAAAACTTATTTGTTAAACTAGTTTTATTTTCAAGCTATTGGAAATGCAAAAATTTTGCATTTAACTTGGCTAGAAATTTTTTTGATAGTTGTATGTTATTGTAAGTTAAAAATATTCAATATCGATTTACTCAAAACTGTTATTTCTAACTTAACAGCATTTTTTTGCCATACTGACAACGATGCAATAACTATAAAAAAACCTGGTTATTTGTGTTATTGATATTTTTTTAAAAGATCATTGGACATAAAAGCGAGCTAGAAAATTTTGACGTAATATTGCTGAAATACCAATATCTACTTCTTAATATTACATTTGGAAATCAATATACTCCGCAATGACTATTTTTTTCAGCAAATTTTATAGCGCATTCAAACTACAAATGTTTTAAAAATACATAGTATTGTTATTGGGAGGGGTGGGGGATATTTTTGAATCAAATATAGCAATCTTTTAATCCCCTGGATATTGTTGATTATGCTTCATCGCGATGCTATGATACGAATATAATTGTCGTTGCGTTTATAAACGCGTTACCAAAATTAAATGCCAACTCAACGATAATAATTATCGCACAAGTGTCTATGGTATATGCATATTAATTGTGTTTAGTCTATGATTTATTGCGGAGGGAAATAATTATGGTGTTGCCAGCGCAGGCCTAGCTTGATGTCAAATTCCCGAGTAGGCATCATTTGACAAGAGTTTAATTAACTCGTATGCGAAGTTGTCATTGAATGCGCTTAAATTTGGATGTATTTCATGCAGATAAATTCAATTTATATACAAAGCGTTTATTTAAATTACAAACAACACATATCGAAACATGCTGGAAACAAGTATTTGGTATATTTGATGTTTAGCTTAAATTTAATAACACGAAGATTACCGCATACACTAAGCTATAACAAAGTTTAAATTAAACTTGTTATCTTAGCCAATTCGGGTTAAGAAACTTATAATACTGTGTACTGGTTATCAGCATCCAGGATAAGTTCGAGGATCTCAATATAAACGCCACTTCGGTCCGGTTATTCTCTTTTATTAAGATGCAGTGGTTTAAAGAAATACAACATTGAGATTACATTAACATCTACACGTAATAAATATTAGTTAAACAATTTTAAACAAACACGAATTTACAATTTACTTTATTCGGGAATTCAAACCATTGGCTGTGCAACTCAGTAAAACAAAATCATACTCGGTTATGGCGACAACTAACTCATATAACAAAGATTACTTATAGATATTTAATTTTTAAATAACCCCTGATACATGTTCACCAAATTTATTTTAATTTGATTACATGTCGAATTTTTAAATATATAAACCACTAAACGTGTGCAATTGAAAGGTATATACTTCCACAGATGCATTTTTTTTGCCAAAGAAAGGATATCTTTAAATGACTTAACAACAAAATATTCAAAACTTTGTAGTAGACCTTTTTCTCGTTAAATGTATATTTAAATCCATTTCTATTAATTTTTCTCCAAACCAGTTCATTTTTAGTTTCCGTTTTTAGCCACTAGAATATAAAACACATTTCGTTTTATTAAGTCGGATTTGTAGGTTAAAATATCGAGTGAATTCAGTAAAACCGAGTCGAGCTTTAAGCTTGTACTATTGCCTGGTCTAGTAATAATGTACAGCGATTTCTGTGTACCGAAAATAAGTTCCCAAATAACCTAACCCTGAACTTAATATCATTTATACACACGTTTTCAAACTTACGCAAATAGAGCCAGGTGATCTCAGTTTCCAAGTCAACAAGGTTCCTCCCTTGTATTGTTTTAAGCAGAATGCAAACGTTTATGTGAGGATAAGTCAAAGTTTTAGGGTACGTTATACGCCAAGTGCTGGTATTAATTAAATTAATGCTTTGTTTAAGGTTTACTGCAAAAAGAGCTGCTTTAATTACTTGTAAATTTGAAGTGAATATTGGTTAATTATGACACTTTTATGGGGGAAAATGCGTCACTGTGATGCCGCATTCTAAAAATATTCCTGCGCCACGTATAGTTTTTTTCTTCAAACTGGCGTACTCCTAGAATTCGTAGTGGAGATAAATATCGAAATAATAATCATGTGGGGAACAAATTAATACAGATGGCAACCCAGACGACATGGCAATACTTGGTCAGAAACATAGACACTGGTAGAAGCTGGACTTCCTCACACACGGACGGACGACATATCTCGTCTCAACAAGCCGACCTATCCTTAATCTAAATCTCTACTATACAGGTTAGGAAGGCAATTTCTAAAATCATAACTGTATCATGATCTTTTTTATACCATGTTTGCTCCCAATGTGGACTATATGGACCCATAATGGAGGTATCTCAACAGAAGTTTTCTGTGTGTACTGCTTGTTATTCAGTTGCTCAACTTTTATTTTTCGAAGAGTCTAGGGATAGTAGGATAGCGCTAGGACAGGACTATTGGTTAGTCAATTGCTCTCGCTGCTTACCATTTTTAGGATCATATAGGTGGGATGGAGTTCTCGACATTACAGACATCCATAAAACGATTACTTACTTGTGGCTTTCGGAAAATATGCAAGAGCTACATGAATATGTGCGCTCTTCACTTGCGATAAATAGCAATTGTAGCGGTTAGTCTTGTAGTTAAACTTGTTAAATGTGATCATATATTATTGCAGTTATGTTGGAAGCTACAAACTATATTGTGAGGGAACTAATTGTGGTAATAAAGTGGGGAATTTTGAAAATGAGTCCGATCCACATGAATTGTGTAAAGCTATCGGTTTTTAAATGTGTACTGAAGATTGCAATGCACGTTAGCGGTGTAAAATGTTAAATATCGTTGTTATTGCATTGGAAAGATTATTAATATTTTTCTCATACTGTGTGGCTACAATTTTTTTATTGTTTTGCTATCTTTATAAACTGTTTTGTCTTTTTATTTACTTCTTATCTTAATTATTTCTTATCGCGTCTAAGCTACAGCATGAACTTTTATACGCGAAAAAAATCGCAAGATTTTCCTCTCATAAGCGGGAAAGTTGGGTACATGGAAGGAATTACTTCCTTTTGAATTCTAATCACAGATGGCGACACGGAGAGCAAAACAGGCCGTTTGTGCCCCCCTCTGGCGAAAACAAAAACAACACGCATTAATTATTCCGCGCGCAAACTTTCCCCAAACTTGACTTTTCGCGGAAAATTTAAGTCGTTTGCCGAATAGTGCGAGATATGGTGCTAAATAATATATTATCACTGGGAAGCACGGTTTGATTTAGTGTTAGCTTTTCTACATCTGAATCAGGAGAAATTATATTGTATACTGTTGTATATCTGGGTAGATTTACGATACAGCTACAATGAGTTTCATTCGATCTTTTTTTTTCCGATATGGCATATCAGAGTTTTCTGGTCTATAAATATATTATTAATTATCTTGATAAATTTGTCATTATAAAAATATTCAGTTGATAATGCTCGTGATGAGCGAAACCGGTCCTGATCATTATGAATATGTGGAAGTAGTACAAACAAATTGTGTTTTATTTTTTAAAATATAATGTCTTTCCATCAAGAATTGACAGTTAACACCTTAAAAGTAATTATAAAAATATATGAGTAAAAATCAAATTTTATTTTTAAAATATAATGCCATTCCTCCAATAATTGACAGTTAATACATTAAAAGTGATAGGTTCATTTGTATTATGAAGAAAATATCACAAGGTACAAATATGAATGTATTTGGTTCTACGTGATTTATAGGAATTTAGTAATAGCAATTTCGGCTTCACACCATCGTCAGAACTGGAAAATTCCTATAATAGTATTAAATTGTTTGATATATTTTCCGTACTATAATAGTGTTCTGCCAAATTAATGCTAATTCAATTAATAAAGCAAATATCACATTCATTGATTTTATAAAACTAAAATTGATAACTTAGTTATTCCACTGGCTGTGTTACTAAATACCACGGGTTTCGTTTTTTTAAGAAGCATATTCAGTCTGAAAATGCTTCTAAGAAAAACTTTACTTACATTTAGTAACACTGCCGGTGAAATAACTAAGTTATCAATGTTAATTTTATATTAAAAATGAATTACCTCAAAGTTACCGCCGAATCTATAAAAAACACGTTTTTTACTTTCATTCATATTGATTAAAAATTGAACTTCCTCCGTATAGCGTATACCATCCGAAACTTTTTACAACTTGTTTAAAGGCAGTCACTTTTTTACAGAGTGGTATCTCTGCTATGTAGCAAAAAATACATTTAGAAATCTGTATGTTTGTTTGTATGTATATCGGTCACAACAACTCCTCCCAAACGTCGTACAGTAGCGACGTGAAATTTTCGCATATCATTTTAGCTGCAATTTCGACTCTCAGCATTCAACTTTTAACCTTAAACTGAAAACGTTATATTTTTGAGGTTTACAATGCGGAATAGTTAAGTGAATAAAAGCCAAGAAAGATTGCCTAGCAACAGTTCCATACCAAATATTTCGTGATTGTCATCTTCATAGTGTCGTTTTGCTTAGTAATTATAAATATATCATAGTATAAACATCACAAATAATAATTGTTCATACTTGAATCGTAAAATTTGAATAAAATCAAAAGATTGAACGGAAATTGAACGGATCATAAATTATTTTATCAAGAAATTTTGGAAATTAATTGAGCCCAGTTAAATTCCTTGCCAATTTTGAATGAGCAGCTGAACCTTCCTAATTCTCCGTTATTATATCCTATACGTTGAAACACCTAACAGATGTCACTAAATGTGGAATGATTGTATATATTTACCCTTTCGTCGAATTGCATCCCGTCGAAACCCACAATGCTATTATAATTGTAAAATCACTGGTAATTCCAAAAAAAGAAGTTGGAAAGCGGCAATTCGCCACTCTGCTAATGTGTTGTTTACAAAATAAGGATTAAGGCAATTCTCGAAATGTTAACTCAGGTATCGATGTGTCTCAGACGTATAATATTTTACCTCGTAAATAATATTTGTCGTATTTGTATCTTCTATATAAACGTTAGACACTGTTTACTGTCTGTCAGTTCGAGTCCATTCGTGAGCTCGAATGCCTGAAGATGTCGAAAGGCGAAACCCGGGTCGTTAGTGACAAAATACATGGAAGTGTACAAAATCTCAATAATCCAAATTTGATATTGAAATTCCATCAAGCACCCTCAGTCGATGTCTTAAATTATATGGATAATTATCCATCATTTAAAATTATAAAGCTTAAAACAGTGACATCGTCATTTCGTTTCTTTATCGCAAGGATGAATTTGCTATCATCATTGCTGGAAATGAAATTAAGAAACGTGATATTGTCTTGATAATGCGCAGATGTGGACGCAGGTTGATCGTCCCTTACAAAGCCAACGTTTAAATAACTTAATATAAGCGTCCTCCATCTTTGGCGAATTCGAGTAAAAACCACTAGTATTACATAAATTATGATTAAAAACGAATAGTTTGTTAGAATATATCTCCCTAAACGCCACTTTTTCAGGTTTGTATTGTTGAGGTAGTTATAACATCATTTATACACATGCCTTCAATTGAAGATTAAATGAAATAAAGCTACCTACCTCTTGGGCATTTGAATCCGTGACCGTGCTATTTAATTTGGACGAAATTGTGTGTTTAAATATCTCAATAAACAATAATAATCATGACGTCATTATCGTTCTCATCAACTGTCATTGAGAACTGTTTCTTGCGTCTACAGTTTTTCTCTTAATCGTTTACATTAGATCGTTAACTCCATCTACTTTCTAGTGACGGGTGACGAAATTATGCCTAATTTGGTGACGAAATCGTGTATTTTCTAAGCATCAAGGGTATATCAGATAACAATACTCTAACAGTTATCGATTCACTACTGCTTTTAAATGATTATATTACTTTATATCATTATACAAATATCACCCGATTCTAAAACGCAACAGACTCTAATATCAACAGAAGCTTTCTAACAAGGTTATAAATTAAAACTAAAATTAAATTATTACTAAGCTTAATAGAATATAATATCAAAGTATTTAGCTCTACAAAATTTTATTAGGTAATTGATAGGTATTACAGCTTAACGCCATTGTTAGAACTATACTTGAACTTATTTTAGCTTAGCTATATATCGCTACGTCAATGTAACAGTAAGACATACTGCAAAAACCGTGTTTTGAGTTAAAAATGCCATTTTAAGCAGAAAAATATGACGAATCCTATGCAATAGTCACATATCTAACTGTATGAACACATAACTTACTATATCACTACACCACTAAACAAAATAACAATCTCAACAACACTATTTCTTTAGAATTTTGAAAAATATAATTACGTCTTTCATTAAGCTATTTTTTTTTTCGTTATACAATACAAAAAAATATATAGTTCTTAAACTGTGTGTAACAAGGCATTTTTAAGATTTAGCAAAACACAAAACAGGCTTTATCTTAGAACTAGGCTTACTGTTGCATTGACGTAGCGCTATACTGTTTAGCAGAGATAGACAATATTATATCATCTCACGTATTCATACATCGTAATATTTATTTAAAAAATTATATTATTCAAGGTACTAATTGTGTTTTTGGAAAAGAAGCTTACGTGGTGTTATCAATTAATCATTAAAACGAATGCATTGAAATTTTATTAATTATGCTTGATTAGATTAGCTTCTTGTTATCTTTCAAATTTTTAATAAAAGCGATGAATTAATGTTTGTATGGTCATTAGGTATATATCTATTTTATTCTTTAGATATTTTATCCTATTATAATGGAGGTTTCCCAATTAAATGCCAATTCAATCAATTCCTAAACTTAATATTTCTTGAAGAACACTTTTATATAATTATCTGGTATATAACATAGTCATACAGAGAAAAAATCTATAATAGTTTCGATGCTTTTATGATCATAGTGTCTATGAAAAGAGATTTTCTTGAATAATTTTCCTAAGCAAAGTGTGATCAAATAATGAATACTTCAAACGTTCACATTTTCCCGCCGTTTGAAGCATTTATTTATTTACTGGTGGAATTATTTTTATATTTGAATTTTTAAATCCACATTTTTACGCCTTGTCATAAAACTACCCTCACTGAATACCAAATCGCCGATGTATATTTTATTCACTCATTTTTTTTCAATCGATTTATTTATCTGTTGACGACACTCCGACGCCATTGCTGGTCAACCTAAATTCGCGGTCAATTTCGAAACTATAGCTTTGTTTTGATTCAGAAGGCATTTAACATTCCTAACTCAAACCTCATGCAATGTTAACATACTTTTCCTCTTAAATACGCATGGTATTTTTGTAAACTTATAGTAGCGTTTCTCAACTGAGGTTGAATTAAAGGGTTCTTTTATGTCATAGTATTTCCCTGGATCCCTTTTTTCTGTGACAGGCTGAAAACGATTTAAGATTTTCTATTAAAGTTTGTTTACATCTAAATATCCACTCCATGTTGTGGAGTGGTGTAAAAGTCCTTAAGGTGTTTATATATTCCCAATTGGTACCAGAAAAAGTTATGATAATTATATGAAAGTATGTTACAATAAAAAAAAAGATTCTTTCATTATTTGCCTTTTATCTGGAGTATACTGATCGTTTTTTTAATTATAATAATCAAGCAATGAAATTGCATAGAATCATATTGTCAATGTACCCAAATAGATACAGCCCATTCCCCGGTAACAATTTATACGTTACATTAATTTAATGTGTTAACTGTGAATTCTTGATCGAAAAGCATTATATTTTAAAAATAAAACACAATTTGTTTAATGTGAAATTAAAATTGATAACTTAGTTATTTCGCCTAGTTTATCACTAATGTGACGTGTTTCGTCTCTTTAAGAAGCATCTTCAGACTAACCATATTGCAAGGTTATTTACCAAATAGAATAGCAAATGAGTTATCAATTATATTTTTATATTAAAAATGGACGTCCACAAAGTTACCGACGAATCCATAGAAAATAAAGAATTTGTACTATTTCCACATGTTTATAATAATCAGGACCGCTTTCGCTCATCGTGAGCATTATCAACCGATAAAAATACAAGGCTGTTTTATATAAATAGCCCTGTTATGGTTGCATCTTTATCAGTTGATAATGATAGTGTTGAACGAAACCGGTCCTGAGCATTTTAAACATGTGGAAGTAGTAGAAACGAATTGTGTTTTACCTTATATATAATAGTCCAGACTGCTCTGTAGACGTTTTATTATTATCACATGTAGGTATTAAACTTTCCCATGACTTAAGCGTTCGGGGTGTATATATAAAATAAAATGTTATGCAAAGCACACACAGTTCTGACGTACTAGCTACTTTAGACATTCAGTATTTCAATTTCAATACCATAATCTATGACCGGTACGGTTACTTGTTTTTAATAAATATCATTCGAAATTTGAAAATTAGAAAAAGTTTAATAGAAAAAGTCTTATCGCTAATTCACTTCACTCCGCGTCACATTGTATCTGTCTGAGAACGATTTAAGTTGGTTGTATTAAAGTTGAAACAAAATTAATTACAATGTTTGAATTTTACTTACGTTTAAAGTCTCTGCTTGCCACTATTATAGGACTTAGTAGGAAAACTTGGCTTACAAAGTCAAAATCAATATTCACCAATAGAGCACAGATAGTATAGGGTGACCTGGCAGGGGCTGATAAAGTTTCATGGTTCGTAGAATTATTATTTATTCGCGCATCTCCAGAGTTGAGGGTGATTGCCATAGACGCCCCGCATCCACGAGTATGGGCTTATAGAATATTTCGTAAGATTATCAGTAATATTGTTATTATTATGGCACCCAAATAACTTGGAGGGGATTATTTTGATGAAGTTAAGGCAGTGTGGTAATTTGATTTGAGCTGATTTTAGAAAATCTTGTTAGTGTAGAAGCTCCGCAGTACTCGAGTGAAAATTTATAAATTTGCATGACAGAACTTCAACGATTTTACTCTACAAAATTGGAAATATTTTAATAAATTTTTATCACTAAAAAGATTTCTGATATATTATATACACATACACAATATATCGCTCATGAAAAATGAGTTTTTGATATATTCAGCTTCATCTTAAAAAAACACGCAACCTAGCAAAATTTTCTATCCCAAAAATGATTTTAAGCACATCTTTTTAAAATTAATAAATAAAAGGTTATTAATCGTAGTCGGGTCAGTGGTGTAGTGGTCAACGTCGTTGGATGCCGTTGCGGATGTCACGGTTTCAAGTCCCAGTGCGGACAGTTTCATAAATCGATTTATGAATTTCTGTTCTTAGGCATGGATATTTGTGATGTCTGAAATCCCCTCCCACCTGTATCCCACCCCAAAAATGGGATGTAGCGAGAGCTATTAGCTAACTACAAGAAAAACTTCTGTTGAGATATCCGTATGCTCCACATGAGAGCAGACATGGTAAAAAAAATCTTAATCCACCTTTTTTTTGTTACTTTTATAGATGCTATAACTTGTATCCCACTTAAACAAAGCATGTGTGATTGGTATGTTTCGTTAATTATGAACATTTTTTAAATGGTGAAATACAAAAAAATACATTATCTGATGCAATGACTAGTTTTTTTCGTCGCCTGTAAAATTTGTGTCGTGTGATATACGAGGTATTGCTTTATCATAAGCGACATTTATATATCGTCGTTGTTCTGGAAGAAAACAGTAAATCGAAAAAATGACCTATTGGGTTAGTTATAGTTCTTGTTTTAAATTTTAAACTCTACCGTTTGACAGAACTCACTTTTTTTTATAAATTACACTTTTACTTAAAAACAGTTTTATACAAACAAACAAAATGAAAAACATATGGCATTTCAAGCATTTGGCAAGCTTCAAATTCCAAATACTCAAAACTAATATTTTACAGTTAGTGTCTTTTTCTAGAACAACGACGATATATTATTCAATTGACGAAAATTCAATCATTGTTTTTATGCGATATACTGTCAAAATGGAAACACAGCTGCAATCTATCCAACAATGAATAGATTGCAGCTAAAATGAAATGTAAAGAAAAATCCCTTGTCAATTTATAATACAAATTGGCAACTCATATAATTGAGTGGGAGATACGTGCGAATTTTGTTTATTGATTGAATTTGAATTTACTATTTGATGGTGTTAAACCGAAAACGCAATCGTCCAATAATTACGGCAAGTGAATTTTGTTTTTATTTAAAAACATCTGTGTATGATTTTATACTAATATTCCAGGGTAGAATTCGAAGCGTCTTTATTTATATATTCGGGTTGTTGATGTAACACCGTAGACATTAGTTTGCATTCATAAAAACATAAAAAACATAATATTTGAAGTACAGGTCAAAATGTGGAGAATATTGATTCCTTATGAAGCATCTTCTCATAACATCTTTTGTTGTTGATAGAACCATCGTTATCGGAGAGGCAAGGAAAGAACGATGCACGTATAAAAGTACTATAAATTAGTCTATCACTGTCCATACTTCGCATTTTCATGATTCATTCGGTGGGCAGATATGAAAACAAACCGACATTCTTACCATTTATTGAAAGTGTCCATTCTGGGAACTGAACCCTTGATACCAAATGGTCAAAATATAGATTACATTGTAACGGCAATTACGTGAAGTTTTTTTTTCATCATAAAGCATTTATTTCTTGACGTTAATATCCTGGACAATCCATCACAGGTATTCGTTTGTGCCGGCTGACATTCGTATTAAAGTTTCAAAAGCTTTTTCCATGCCGCTCCGCTTTTCTTTCCCCGAGCCTTTCCGGATATCAACCCTTGACATCTTATCAGCAATCCCAATGTCGTTGCCGCTGCCGACGTCACTCGACGATATCCTGTCTACGCAATAAAGCCTACATCCGGCTCTACTGAACACACTACGGTGTCTGATACGCACTGAGCTTTTCATAGCCATTTCGTTGCTATTTTACTTTTTGACCAATTTTATTTCGATTTCAGAATTTCAGAGTTGTTTGAAATAGTTTAAAATTAATATATTCCAGAAAATACAATGATAGTTGTAGCAATTTTTAAAGTCTTTCTTTATTTTTAAAATATAATGCATTTCCACCAAGAATTGACAGTTAAACACATTAAAAGCGGTTAATTCAAAATGTTCATAATACAATAGATTGCTTCATAAAAACTAATTTATTTTTAAATTAATCAAGTGCGGCTCAACGATTGAAAATATGTATTATAACTACTCGATCGGTAAACCTTTTTGTTACTAAGTAGATGAATCATTATTAAAAATTTTCTTGCTTATATTTATACTCTCGATAATTAAGAAATAACTATTTTAATGTATGTGCAAAATGAAAATGAATATTGAAACCCAGTATTGTCAGACTTTTAATTATATTGCAGTTGTTTATTAACGCATTACGGAACAACAATGAAATCTATGACTAAACGACTGATATTGCAACTCAAAGTCTTAAATTTTAAACCAACGTTACTCGCTCTTTCTATAAACATTTCTCAGATGTAATAAGGTTTTAATACCTCTTATGATCTACCTAATCAATCAACAGGCGTAAACCCTTTTCTATGCAACCAATCTGATAAAAATCCTCCAGTGATGTCACCGTCACTCTCCGCCGGACCATTTATTCGTCGCGTACACTTGTACAGCCCTTAGATAAGTGGCAGACAAGGGTTGTTACTCGTCTGCTTCGAGATCTTTCCACGTGTACTTGCTGCCTACCGCCTGGTATACGCGAAGGGGTAAAAATATACCACGTGGGTACCGTAAATGAAACAGAGCTTTTCAAGTTTACACATTATGCCGCTAATTAGTACAAGAAGTATTCCTTAACTAAATTCTTAACACCCCTACCCACCCCTCAAGAAATATGTATTGTCATTATTTAATCAGTCTATTGGCCTCTAGGTGGACTTTGTGACCGCTTCGTACCTAGGCATGCAGGCGTATCTTTTTCATTTCACCCATTGTCATTTGCAGTATTGACAAATTGTGATTTATTTATTTTAATAATCGCATAACGAATCCATATATTGATTATTTTATCAATGTATGTATTAATATTCAGAAGTCAGTGACCCACTTACGAAATGAAGCGTATAGCTACCTTCTTGAATATTCTATATTTTTTAAATAACTATTTGACCCTTCAGCTAATGGTAACTAAGGCAACAGATATTTTCAAATTAAATCACTCAAGATCAACTCAAGAAGAAAAGACATCACGGATTCCCATACCCAACACTTCAAATGAAAGATCGTAAAAATCTAAATTTGATATTTACCTTGCCGGGATCTGAACCTAGACCCACCTTGATCGCTGGAGTACAACAGCTCTTACCATCACAGATGCTTACCATCTCTGTTTAGAAAGGTTGAAGAACTGATTTAAGACCAGTACTCGTAAAGTAACTTTGAAATACATTGTGACTAGTCCATATTCTCCACATTTATCGTGTATAATAAATAAGTAAACAAAAAAAACATAATATTTTTCAGTTTCTTTGCCGAAATAATAAATGAAGTTTCATTTAAATTGAAATAAAGTTACCTTAAATGCCTTATTGTTCATTGCTACTTACTGTGAACTCATCCTGACCGTGCCTTGTTTATTCATCGAGTTCATGTCGGTATTTATCTCTGTGTGAAAGCTTTTTAAAATTCATGATTTGGTCGGGGCGTATCTAGCCATTTGAATAGCTCTGTACCCGGATCCCATCACGTCTGCCTAGTGAAAAATACGTGACGTTAAAAATTGGTGAACCCAAAACGTTGAACAAAGAGGGTTCGCTAAAATACCGAGCCCTCACTCGCCCCTCTCTCAGCTGGGAATATATTGCAACGCTTGGATGAATTTATTTCGGTTCGTCGTGTTTATCAAAACCGGTGCCGATCTCGAATTCGTGCATTTTAGGATTTTCGAATGAATGATGGTACTTTATAACATGTAAATGTAAATGCGTAAATGTTAACACCTTTTATTGAAAATGTATAGGTATCAAGGAATGAAGATATAGACAAAATAATGGATGTAACATATTTGAATTGCTAAGATTTTGTACATTTCCATGTATTTTGTCACTAACGTCCCGGGTTTCGCCTTTCGGTATCTTCGGGCATTCGAGCCTCGAGTGAACTCGAACTGACATGGAAATGCACAAAATCGCTACAATTCAAATCTGATTTTGAAAACCCATCAAGCACTCTCAGTCGATGTCTTAAAGTATATAACATACATTGTATTGTCTTTCAGACAAAAATTGGCTTAACTCGAGACTTGACGTAAAATTTACAGCTTATTTAATATGACGTATAGTGTTGAAACTTACTATTTTATGCTCGATACTTCCTGCGCTTGTTGTGTTACGACTGTTCTAGGAAGATAAAATCTGAATCATAATCGGTTGAGGTAATTCTTAAATACATACACTCCCCGATAACACGATAGCCGACAAATCGTTTTTATTAAAATTTCCGACTGCTCCTCAATTACACGTTAAAATATTCTTGTGCCGCATGCGTATCCTTTTGTTTTGAATGAGTTTAATAAAAGTATCCCCGATAGCATGCTCCGAGATACCCCCCCTACCTAACGTGTTGTCGGGGAGTCTACTGTTATTAATTTTTATTTATTTTTAATTTTAAAAAGCTGCAAATATCGACTAAATGTATATTTTTATAATGCGGTTTCAAATTTCACATAACCCACCCATTCATTCGTACAATTAACAATGTCATCTTAAAACAATTTGCAATGTATCCTGTTTCGTTTTTAGGCCTACATAATATATAAAAGAAGTGTAAAACTTATTGCAATTATAGTTAAAACGTAATTTATTCATTACATTAAAAATATTTCTACTTGAAGTATGTTCTCACGTGGCATATTTCTTTATTCGCTACTTTTATTGTGGTTTATATAACGGGGAAAGTAATAAGTATCGATTTACCGTAGATAGTAGAGCACGCGCCGTCTGTCTAATCTACGCCGTAGCTCGTAGCAAGGCATTGGCTTGCTGTTCCCATAATTCAATATGTTTAATATGAGTTAGTTTGGTTTAGTTTGCTTTAAATTAAATCTTGTCTTCCGTTTGAATTTCAATTAAATATAATACCTGAGTTGTAAGAAACTTTTGTTTTATGAACACTCAAGTTTTTGATTCTTTTGCTTCTCAATTCTTTTTCTGTAGAGAGACAAAATTTCAATTTTTCTCTTTTGGTTACTGTGGATATTGTATACATGACATCGCCGTGAGAAATCTGTCATGCATGAACCCTGGATCTAATAAATTTGCTTATTTAAATAATATTGAGATACAAAGACATTATAAATATGTAGGGAATAGTCATAAATGTAATGAAACACTTATTGAATACGTATGAATGGAGACGATACGATTTCAATAAATATTCCGAGTATTGAAGTTAAACGGTATCTTTATCCTTTAACTTATATACTTCAAATAAATTAATAAATATAGTTGAATGTGAGAAGACCCCGGATCGAAGAGACGCGAGCGGCTGGTTATCCAGAGTCCTGGAAGGGCTGTGATCTCAGACAAACACCATTTCAAATCCGGGTTCAAAACTTATTTATTTTCCATCCAAGATGCAGTGGTTTACATTACACAAATATATAAATCCTAACACATAAAATTGATTCTACGTTTACATTTACTTAGCAACTGAATTTACTTTAAGTCAATGCAAATCAAAAAAAAAACAAACAGTTCACAACGTCACGTCACCTCCGCCACGAGAGCGCAGCTCGTCCCACTCGGCAGATCGTAATCGACTGTCTACAAATACAATTAAAAAAAGCTCCCTGCATCGTCGGAGCTAACCCTTTCCGTCAAAATGGACTCGTCCAGCGGCCGTAGCCGGCGGCTATTGAACGCATGGTAACAAGAAATGGCCGATTCTGCGAATTATTGCTGTTGCCGCTGGGTGATTTCAGTTCTGGACACTAATGACACTTATACTTAACAAAAAAAACCAGGGTGTGTCAAATGCTGTAATCGTTTTCACCTCAATTAAGTATGGTACTTAGAGAATGTTGTGCACTACTTATAGAGAATTTCAACATTTTTTTAAGATAATTAATTTGCCTCCATATAAAAAAAATGAATGTTTGATAATTGTAAGACTTGCGGAAAATATAATATATATTCAGCCATTCGCTCTACACCAGTAAAGATTTCATACACTACTACAAACGAATGTATGAGTCTATACTAAACTTACTAGTTTTGTATAATTTTTTCATATTTATCTTGACCATAAAATATTATCTAAATTTATTGTGAAGAATATAGCAGCATAGAATCTCACTGCCGGTGTAGTACTTGATAGGGATACTGTGCAACTCGTAGAGCAGAACATTTGCCTGCGATTTCCTCCCCTTTACTGTTTGCAGGGGCGGCAACTTTACGATAAGGAGTGAAAAATGATTGGATCGTAGCCTTTCAGCTGAATTATGGATGCGATAAGGGGAGGAAATGCGAGAATCAATTGGTATTATTATTTTACGGGGTTCTATGCGCGCCACTGGATATTTTTGATATTTTATCTCAGCAATGCTGAAAATAACAAACATTATATTTTCAATATAATATTTGAGGTACTATACCAATTGCCGTAACAAAATGGTAGTGTTCTCATCCTTGTGTCGTTATGTATGTCAACTGCAAATTTCACAATCGATCAATGAATATAAATCCACACCAATCTCTGTAATGTTTGGTTACGTAACCTACCTTATTCTAAACTATTATCTAACATCTAGCAATCTTCTTATCTCATCCATGTATCCTGTCCTTGTTTTTTTTTATATTATTTAATTAGGGCGATGTATTTTTATTTTCAAATTTAGTTAACATTCATAAGTACGTTATTAAATAGTGTGTATATAAAGTAATTGATCATCAAACTTTTACGGATAACAAACATTATGTAACTGAACACCCCTGCTTGTGGGCACAGCTCTCGTCGCGTTATGCGTCCCGCGGGCTACTCGAATGGCAGCGACTGAAATTTGCGGCCAAGTTCGGTGCTGGCCCCACCGGGAATCGAACCTGGAGCGTCGCAGTTACGATCGTTACCAGCCAGTCAAAACATTCGCCCGAAATAAACGTGGAATTGTAGACACAAAGCTATTTTTAGATTTCATTCAGTGTTATAATTCAACTTGCATCTGAAGCTACTAATCATAGACAGATTGCAATGTCTGCTGTAACTTAATTTAATTACTGCCTAGATAGGAACTAACTAGACCGCTTCTTTTAATTATGTGTGTCTTTACTCGCTGAACGAAATCAATTTCAGATCTTACCTTGCCTACTTAAATGTGATAAATAAATTATGTTTTCTTTTGTAGATACATGTTTATACGTCATGTCTTTCCACCAAAGAATTGACATAAACACCGTATGAGTAATTTTGCATTGAAGTTTCGGTTTCTTTTGAGCTATGAATTTTATTGATATACTAGTGAGTACCCGGCATGCGTTGCAATGCCACTCAAAGAAAGAAAGGGTTTGTGTTTTAATTCTGTTTATTGAAGTGGTTTTGGATACATAATCTTTTTAGTTTCCGTCTGGTTTTTTTTTAGACTAAAGTTTTTTAAACCTTCACCTGTGTGCGCACAACAACTCACCAACGTTTCATCGAAATCGGATGAATGGTAAAGTAACGCATAAAGGAATGATGAAGCAGTAATACTGCTGTGAATTAAGTGCCGGCTATTTTCACTCTAAACTAGTTTTTTTAACAAATATAACATTTAACAATATAAAAAAATACTTCAAGGCTTTGCTGTTGATGTTTTTATCTACTTGAGGTCTCATTTATTATTTATGTTTCAGATTTATAAACTTTTGTTTCTTCGAAGAGAGAGAATTTTTGTTTTAAGTCGTAGCGAAAAGTTTTTAAGCGTTTTAAGATGTTTAAAACTTTTGTGTGGGGATTTTTTTGAAATTTGTGGGCAGTTGTTCATTTGACAAACTGTTTCAGATACGTTATGTCGTTGTTATTTTTTTTCCATTTATCGATGAAACACATAATTCAATATCCCTGATGGATGTTCTCGATGAAACTTAAGAATTAAAGAATATACACATCAACTATTATCAATGAAGTCTAGTTGTTTGCCAGATCGAAATAATAAAGTGATTCTGGTAAATCATATTAAATCCGTTTTGGGTGGACTTATAAGTAAATACGAATTTTCAGGAGAGCAAAAACAAAGTTAAATTCTCAAGTAATTTTTTCAGCAATAATTATTATACTCTCCTTGAAATTATCATTTTTATTATTCTTATCAGCAGTGTGTTGATATATCGTCTGCACAGTGGCAGACGGCGATATGTCGAAAATCGGCTATTTTGTGTTATGAATGTAGTACGATAGATTTGAAGACGGTCTATCGTCTGAAAAAACAGGCTCAGTCGTATTCCATGTGTGTTTTACGAAATTAGACGAAATGAATGTGAATCCATAGAAAATATCCATAGAAAATAGAAAATAGAATAAATATGGATTCAGTCAATTTAGTTTTCAGTTATAGTCACATAAAACTGTAAATACTAACACTTAAATAGAATTTGTAAATGATAAACGAATCTACTAAAGTGGCTAGTTTAATAAATACTAGTTTAAATGCTTAAATTTCATGATTAAAATTATATTATCTCAAAACAAAGCTAGTTATTTGCAAAGGCCTTTTGCCAGTAAACTGATGATATAAAAAAATATCATTAAAACCAGAATTAATAGATCTGTACTTCTAAGAACATTAAAATATTTATTTAATGAGCAAACGCTTACTATTGGGACCAGAAAATAGTAATAATTACGTCAAATTTATTTCAGCTTTAAGTTAGACTAATAGACGTACAAATTTATTATAATTTTTGTAGAGCATCTGCGACATATACTGTTGGTCCCACTGAAACGTTTTTATGATAAAAAAATGAAGTTATACTCATAAGTTCATCCATCATAGATTTGGCAATGTCAAGCACTTACTGTATTAGAAATACGAAAGGGGGAAAATTTAATCTAGAATTGATGATTTATAAATCATTATTTCAATTGTTTATACAAGACCCCACCCTACATTTAAATTGCCTTTTTAAATGTCTCATTATTTTTAGCCTCGTTGTCATTGTATAATATCTTTTTTAGAGTCAAATAAAATTCAGAACAGAACTTATTAAAGAGACAGTAGCGCAGTGTCTTTTACTTTCAGGCGCAAAGTATATTTAATTAAATTCTTCTTTTGCACCTTAAATTTGCTGAAAGTGTTCTAATAAAAATAACTTTTTCCTTTTCATAACGCTTATTTTACGAACGGCAACGCAGTCTTTCGACAAGTCAGAGGTCGAAGTAATGTGATCCTTGTACCTACCTTAGTTAGTTTTATTTAGTGTTAATAAAAATATTTCACTATTTTCTGTCATCAAAAATAGGCATGTTACAACATTTAATTTCAGTATGATATGACATTATGAAAAATTCCGTGTATGAATTGAATATTTTTTTTACTAGATACCTACTTCAGTATTCGTAAGAGGGTTTTCTTAATTGTTTTCCCCATTTCAAGTTTTCAGCTAACAAAATTTTTATTAAAACATTACTTATAATACATTCGGGAAAGAAATATAATTACTTAGTCTCTAAATAAAAATAGCAAGGAAACTGAGACCACACTTTGCACGTCTTCAGTGGGTTGATTCACGAAGTTATAACACCGAAAGTTAACTTTTAATAATAAAATAAAATTTAATAAAAAAAGGCTAAACATTTTTCAGACTACTAATTATTGTTACCTAAACGAATCACATATTTTTATATAAATTAGTACAACAGATGTTAACCCATTTTAAATCTTACCATCATGTACCTCTGTAGCAATCCAGATTTTAAAAATGTAGCAAAAATAAACTTTTTTTTCGTAAAAGTTTGCAGACGTCTGTCATTATATAAAATAATGTAAAGGGTATTGTAATATATTTAAATGAGATGAAAACCCTAGTATTAAAGAAAATGTCCTTTCAAAATATAAAGGATATTTCTAAATTAGTATAGTAAGAATCGAAAAGTATTAATGTTTTATTTATACTCTTGTAAACGTCTTCTTTAAAGAAAAGATTATTTAAAAAATATTGTCGTACACTTTTACTTTATCAAAAATTGATGAAAATGGGATGGGTCGCTTTTGAAATTCTGAAAATTTCATTGATAAAAAAGTTAATATTGTTCATCTTTGATAGAAAAGGTATTATAAAAGATGGTGGAAACATCGTCAATACTCCACCGTCTTTAAAAACCGACAATCTGTTATATAACATTGTAGGTTTTATGAATAAGCTTTTTTATTTGTTAATACAAAAAAAAAACGTTTACATTAATAGCCAGTAGAGTTTCCATAAATATATGGAAACATTATGTACTTTGGTTATGTGTGTTTTTGGGATGTGACTTTAGTACACATCAAATTATCGGCCTGCACACGTTAAAACTGCATGATTACACGAAAATCATTCTCGAAAAATTGTTCACGTGCTGTGCCTTATGGATTGAAGCATTAAAACCGATAATCTGTTTACTCCAGTGTCTCACGAATTTCAGACTCGTCCGCCATTTCGATGTGAAATATACAAACATGGCATAAGACACCAATTTTTAATTACAGTCATATTTGGCCCTAATGAAAAATGTATATTTAATAGTGGCAATATTATGTATGTTAAACAGGGCTTTAAGATTTCAACCGTTCCTCTTAAATTATATTATTGTTCTTCTGTCCTTACCTCCACCGTTGTAGAATCAAAAGTGTCCCATTGAAATACTCAATTTAAGAGTCTGTATAGTACACTGGACATAAGCAGCAGACATGTTTACAAAATATATTGTTATTAATATGAATTTGTTTGAAAAAGAAAACACAAAAAAACATCGTATAGCTTATACGAAATTTATGTAACAGAATTATTGTGTCATAAATTATTCAAGATACACCTTTCTCACTTTCGAACTGGAACTAAAGTTTTCCCATACAATGTCTTCCCGGCCAATTTGTGGTTTGTTTTAGCGTTAAATGTCACTCGCGCAAAGGTCAAGAAGTAACTTGATCCGTTTACTCGTATGCCACGAGCTTGTTTCAGTTTGCCCTGCAACTTGGAATATTAAATTACATCTATCAAGTTTTTAATTTAAAAAAATCAATAAGTATAATTTTATTTATGTAACAGTTTAAATAGTTCTATAATGTATTTTAACACCTCTTACGTCCACAAAGCATACTGGGGCCCATCCTACAATACGAATTTTTGATTCTTTACCTAGGTTATTGATTAAATGAACACTTGAATAATAGAACATAGTTTATAGCCATTTTGACATCACACCATCGTTAGAACTATACTCGGTTCTGATGATGACTTGAGGAAATAACTATTGACTACAAATATTTTTTTACTTACCCTTACATATTCATGTCAAACACGCGAGCCTCCGGCAAGTATTTGTCATCAAAATAATATTGTAATACTAGTGAACAGTTTTCTTTTATAATTTAATAAATCTGCATAAATTTATGGCAACTAATTATTTGATCAGTAACTTATTCGGTAAATGATCAGTAAAAAAATAAATAAATGGTCACTTAATAATTATATTTGTTCAGTACATAATTGCCAAATAAATAAAGGTTTGTTTAGGTTAGTTTTAATTAAAAAACTGACCAGTTTATATATCTGATGATTTAATTCAATAAATGACCATTTTATATAAATTACTGACAGTTTATTTTATTAACTGTTCATTTATAGAATTAGTTACTAACCATTTTGATTAATTATTTCTTACTGACCAAAAATTTTAATAGTTACTCACCCAATAAATGCAGGCCTAGCTGAATTCTTGTCTCATAATGTAATATAGTATCTGAATGAAGTATTAAATCTAGATTATAGTGGGTGCAGTGAGTATTTTTAAAAAATAAGGAAAAGCCTGATAATCAATAACATAAAAACAATGTCAAAATGAATTGAAAAGAACCGAGTTTATTTTTGTGTCACTCTACTTTATCTAGTGACTTGATCGAACCACTCGTCTATGGACTTGTCGCTGATTTGCCTCCACCTCCGCTTCCTCAGCTCGGTCCGTTTCGCTCCATTAATTTTGCGGCCGGTCTTAAGATTCCAACCCTACTTAAGTACCTTATAAGGGATGTTTCAAATACGGATAAAACCATATTCCTGTTGAATAGGCGAACTTATTTTCAAGATGGAAACTCTTGCCTTTAAATGTTAGGGTAATAACCTAATGCGGTTAATTTTATATATTAAACCTTGGCGGAAAACATAATAACATATTTCTTGAAGACAGACATATTTTCAACATGAGTAACAATAATGTGTACACGAAATGATATGACAAGTATGACAAGGGATTTCCTTTTCTTTATAAATAGTTTTAGTATTGTTACTTCTTATATTTAAATATATAATCATACTTACAAACGAATACACAATAAAAACTTTTTTATTAAATATTCTTTTAAAACTTTATCCGACGATGTCATGTAGTAATATACTTCTGCTATTTAACATGCTAGATAAATTGTCTTTGAAATAATTGGATAGTATTAACAGGCAGACCAAACATTTATAATGTAATACTGGTATTCTTAAATAACTGAACTAGAATCCATGGTTCACCAATAATTAGGCTACTGAATGCGGTCCTAATACGTTAATGTGTCATTGCCACTGAATGTCAATAGCCATTATCTTAGATTGCAACGCTCACGGGTCCTAATCCAAGTACCAAAAGTTTTATAAATCTTTTTTCCAATCGATTCATGGACTTATGTCCGACGGCGGTGATAGCTCAATCCCTTCCAAACCACCTGATCATAAAAACTAGAAATAACGTGAGCGAAGAACTGCTATCCTGCCTTATACTCTCTTCTTCTATCGTTACTCTCCGAAAGAAATAGGTTGAGTAGCACAATAGCAAACAGTTTTTGCAGAAAAACTTTGTGGTTGATAATGTGAATACCAAAAAGATCTATTAAAGCTTTATACAGTATCAAAATTAATGAACAGCTGATGTTGTGGGAGTCCTTGTTCCAGCAATTATTATATTACTTAATGATACTTGCCAATGCTGATACGACGCTATGTGAATAGTCATGACATATTTACAGTATTTTCTTCTCCCACAAAAACACCTTTTACCAAGTCACCAAAATACCACCCCGCCCTCTCAGACCGCTTGAAAGAATTACTTAGCCGAATCAGAAATGTCAGACACCGACTCGCAAAGTTCAAGCAGGCGACCTGTTAAGTGCAATCCCTCGTAAATCACAAAATGGAAATTTACGCAGCAGGCTCGTATATTCTTCCTGCCTACGTAAAAGTCCTCACATGAATCGTGGCTTTAGAATATTAAGTGCAGGTTTTGATGCCATAGATTGTCGATTTGGATTAAGATCAATTTTCTCTGCGTTGTTCTTTATACAGTCGGCAATATCTTATGCACAAATTGTCACTTGCCTTTCATAAATTTATTCATAGATAATTTCTGGATTGATCCGAATTATACATTCACAATTAAGGTGATTGAAAGCAGCCGCAAATATCCTCAAAAAGAAGCTATTGATTTTTCAAATGAGAGAGAGAATGGTCGTTAACGCATTAAAAAATAAAATATTTTAAGAAAATTTATGCCATATTATTGAGAGCCTACTTGTCGTTTTTGGCTACAACGCCCTCAAGCCTACCGTCAATCTTTAGAGGCTCGTCGTCACAGGAAAGGTCGAATGCAGAAGGGGAAGCGGAAGGATCCCAACTCGCTGGCGCGACCAATTGAATGACGCCATATGCCTCTCCTTACCGATTGCCCTTAGAGCAGCTGAGTGCAGGAGAGAGTGGTGAAGAGACGGCACCCTCACGTGAGGAATAGGACTAAAAAGAAGAAGAATTTAGAATAAAAAATTAATTGAACCTTCGATAGGTGAAGTGATAAAATAGACAAATTTGTAAATTGAAAGTAACAGTTTGATGAACTTTTTATTGAATTTAATTTCTTATAGAACAAAATACTTTTGCAGTCTGTTTTTTTTTTTTTTAAGGTGTTAACTGTCAATTCTTGGTGGAAAGACATTATATTTTAAAAAATAAAACACAATTCATTTGTACTACTTCCACATATTTATAATGATCAGGACCGGTTTCGCTCACCACGAGCATTATCAACTGATAAAAATACAAACATAACAGGCTTATTTATATAAAATTGAGTGTAAAAATGAAGGTATATAAAACTGATGGTTCATGAACTGAGACATGAAAATATTGATTAACAAACAAATTATACATAAATCAAATGAAAGAGTCCACAATTAAAATGTTATGGACCTCTTGCAAATCATTAAATACTAATTTAAAATCACAAATATAGCTACATTAAAAGTCCATTTAGCTGAACAAAATTATTAATGACGTTACTAATATAATATAAAATAATGACTCAGGGAAATTAAAAGTAAAAATGAATGAACCATTTAAAAATAATCAAATATTAAGTATGTAATTAATATGAATAATAAACAGCCATCTTAAGTGGAGAAAGCCTGTTATGTTTGTATTTTTATCAGTTGATAATGCTCGTGATGAGCGAAACCGGTCCTGATCATTATAAATATGTGGAAGTAGTACAAATGAATTGTGTTTTATTTTTTTAAATATTTTTCAGTCTGTATTAACTCAACTTTTATGATACATGTAGAATAACAAAACGCACCAAATTTTTATTTTAGAAAATATCTTTTGGCTCACTTTACTTCTAATTGTCTTAATTATATGTATATTAAGCACTCGTGGAGATAATCCCCTAAATTCTCTTAGAACAAAGCTTACAGTTTGCAGTAAGTACCAGTGTTATCTAGTTGTAATGCATGGTTTGTCGTTATTATATCACATAATAACTTAACTGTAAACTGTAGTGTCCCATGATGTTCAACCTTTACCCTTAACCATGTCCGCTCTATTTATGAAGTATACGACACCTCCAGCATTGTGTGTTTTCGCTCTTCTACCTTTCACCGGATTTCTTGGTTAAAGAACCTTGCTTTATATAGGTCGCCGAAATTTCGCCAATCGAATAAACAGGCACTCAAGGGTGGCGCACTCAAAATAGGGTAATTGAGTCAGCTTAATTGTTTCTACACAACGTTTTAATACCACTGAATCTATGGAAAATATAATAATAATTAGATTTTATAATATAATCGTCGAATATTGGTTTTTTGATATCTTATTTTATTTTTAAGTCTTGAAAGAATTTTACGTAGCAGCTATTGTTGGTTGCCTGAACAGATTCTGGGCATTGAAAATTTACTTCATTCCCTTTGCGCAATATTAAGTCAAAGCTTTTTCGTAATTCCGTTTGATACTAAAGTGTCTTCAAAAGGATCATCAGGCTTCAAGAAGTATTAATGCAAATTCAAGAGATTCAACTGTGGGGTAAATTGATTGTAGCAGGACATTTCACGAGGACTCCAATCTTAAATTATTTTAACAAAAGATGCGAACCGTTCATTTTGTGTTTATTTCGTTGATGCAAAAAAAAAATACTAAACACAAGTTGCTCTTACTTTATTTTAAGAATTGCAATGTCTTCTTTCTTATTCATGTATTTATAAACAACTAATGTACGACTGTAAATTGTAAGTAATGTATTGTTACATGATCAGCGTATATTTACTTGCATATAATTTGTTGAAAATGAAAATTATATTGGTATTTATTATACTTTTTGGATCAAAACTCTCAGACTCGTATAATATTGAAATAAAACAATTGTTTTACATTACAGATTAATTTAAATCAGCCTAAGATTAAAATGTATTTGATAAAGCTGTTAAATAATCTTGATAAAGTATTCTCGTCATTTAATTAAAATTTAATTAAAAGTCTAAATAATATTTGTCGTATTTTTATCTTCTATATAAACGTTAGACACTGTTTACTGTCTGTCAGTTCGAGTCCATTCGTGCGCTCGAATGCCTGAAGATGCCGAAAGGCGAAACCCGGGTCGTTAGTGACAAAATACATGGAAGTGTACAAAATCTCAATAATCCAAATTTGAAATTTAAATTTCATCAAGCACCCTCACTCGATGTCTTAAATTAAATTATTTAATTAAAACTAAAATTATTATTACAATGACGATCCTCGGTGAGAAATATCATTCTGTTGAATTGGTTTAGATGTTATTTGGAAATTGTATTAAACCTACATCGAAGAAGAATTAACAAATATATCTTTTCGAGTAAAAATAAAGTTAACATCTTACTTGAAATTAATTGAAGCATTGCCTGTCATTGCTTGCCAGAGATACGTATTATTTATTACAATAAAACACAATTGAAGTATTATTTATCTAGATCAGGATCGCTTTCGCATTTATTGTAAAATTGTGGAGTAAGTACTATATTGGTATGAAGTTGAGGTCTTCATGAGGCGAAATTTTATAACATTACCCGGTCCAAACCCTAAATCTTCAGGCCCGGCTCGGTCTGAGCCCGAGTCTCAATATCACACTTGTTACCCGAACCCGACCCGAAGCACTGATTTATTTTCCTTAGCCCGGAAAAAATCGATTTTTTTAATACGATAATTCATTTATTCTTTTCAAACAATATATGTTATCATTTCCATATTTCCGACGATATTCAAAATAGTATTACCTTATCAGGCCCGAAAATAGTCCGAAATATTTTTCTGGAAATGAAAATCCTAAACCGCGAGCCCAAATCTGACTTGCCTTTACCCGCCCGAATCTGGCTCACTAGCCGGGCCGGGTAAAGGTCCGCGGGCCAAGTCAAGCCAAGTATGAAGCCACCGTCAGAACTAAATGTATTGTTAGTATACAAATTATCTACCTAGTAAATTTAAGTTGATGCGTGTAATGTAAATATATACACACTAACTATATTATATAGTCGTTGTTCTGGAAGAAAATACTGAATCATACTGAAAATTGACATATTAAGTTAGTTTTACCAAAATGTTCCTTATTTCAAACTCTATCGTATGGAAAAACACACATATTTTTATATATTATACTTTTACTGAAAAACTGTTATGTACAATCAACTAAATGAAAAAGGTATAGCATTATCACTTTTCAGTTAGTGTGTTTTTCCAGAAAAATGATTATATAAATACTTATGGGCGTATAAAATTGTGTTTTAGAGGCATACTTCTTACTAATGATAGCGTGATGGTGAATTAGCAATATACATATTTTTTGCGGAACTGAAGACTTTATTTATCTTTATTCTATTTTGTAGAACTGACGAAAATTATGTATCTTATTTTAGTGTTTAGTTTAATCAAAAGAAACCCTAAAATCGGTGTATACTTATTTTGCAAGCCAAAGATCAAATACCAACGTCACATTTGGATGCTTGCACAATGGCATATCGGCCAGCAAGTTACAAAGAGGATAATTCCAAAAACGCATTAACAGGGTAAATAGCTAGCCTATAGAGGTCGACAAACCACATCATTAGCCCGCAAGGGGGTTCCAAGGGATATGTCACGGTTTTTCTTCCCTCCCCACTTCCTTTCCTTCCTCTCATAACGTCACGCATCACTCTTCTAATGACGTAAGCTCTTATTTAGAAACTCACTCGAGATGAGCTTTATTAACGGAAGAAATAATTATAACAATTACATACCTTTATATTTTAAAACCTTGTCAGTTTCCAATGTATGAACTTTTGAATTCAAATAGGGTAATAGCAGTACATGATACGGGAAGGATTAATATTAATAGTAAACTAGTAGCATCTTCTACTACCCGTTTGCAGCATCAGGAAAAGAGGAATAAAAGCATCACAAACATCCACGCCTTGGATTTAAATCCAAATAATGAATTTATTAATAATACTTATGTGAAATAAACAGAAATTACCAGATGGCAGTGCCATTTGTCAACATTCTTAGTAGTGGCTATATTCTGAAACAGAAATAATGTTGATTAAAATCACATTTTGATTGTATGTATTACTTAAACTTGATTTAACAATATACATTAATGTGAAATCTCTTGTCTCGGTATGTCAGCGTCTCCCAAACTTTTCTTGCGATGAAATACTTTTGCGAAGCCAAAAATTTTAACGCAACACTTTGTTTATTTTTTAAGTAACCTTTTCGTTCATTAATTAATATATTATAGTTCACCCCACGTGAGCTACATTAATGAAGGCTGTACGTCGTTCGTCACTCGGAGCTTTTTGTGTCATTTTTTGTAAGCAAAGCTCTCCAAGCCAAATTTGGCCTTCCGGTTTGCGATTGCTATTCCGTTCATTTATTCTGTAGTCATTATAATATATTATTCAGAAAGATAAGTTGACATACATTGAAGCAATCTGAAACATATTCTTATATCACCGTTCAAGTAAAAATATTGTTCATACCAATTTAATATTGTTAACTGTTGAATGAAAAACAACATTACACTTTATTTTAAAACAGGGCTCGTTTGGATCACCTATCAGTATCCCTCAAAAGACCTTCACTACTGGAATTTTTTTGAGACTTTTTATTTCTGATATGCACCTTAGTTGAAAAATCGTTGAGAATTACAACTGTTACGTCTACAATAGTGGTTCATGTACTGTCTATATTATTTATTTGAGGTGTGGCTCAAAACAATTCCTTTTTATACTCCAGACATAAACTAAAAGGATCGACGAATTATACAGTGAATAAGTGATTACTCCCTCAAAAAATGCGAAATCTCTTAACGAAAAGGAACTGGACGACGACAGAGCATAATCGAAGACATATTTTTGTATCGAAAATAAATATGTCACTCTATTCTAGTTCTGACGATGACGTTAAGCCAAAATAGCTATCAACTACCGGTACAACGCCTCCCTTAAAAAAAATGTTTTTTCCGCGCCTCCCTGCCTTTAATTATTTTAATCGATACATTAATATAGACACATTTTAAAAGATAAAACTTCGTTAAAAAAAACTGACAAATATAATTAACAATTTGTCATTTAGAAATTTTAATATTAATATTGTAGTGTGTTCCATTTTCACATCAAAATTTTTTAATCGCAGATTGCTCACTGTCGATGTTAAATAGTTTTTTATTAATTTCAACCACAAAATAATAATAATGCATCTTGTGACTGTTCACATCAATTTTTTCATTCTGCCTCGACATTGAGGCTTCATGATTATCCTGAGATTACTTTTATTTGCTTATTACCTACAGAGTTTTCTCTTCGAAAATACTGCCTGTATATTTTGTCAATGAATAAAATAAACATTTATTCACTGAATTTTTACAGTTATGTTACTATATGAAGCTTATTTATTTGTAGCTTTTAGTGTATAAAAATTATTTTTTAATTAGAAAATTTTGCGCCACCCCTGGCGATTGTCCGCGCCTCCCCGGTTGTAAACCATTGCTTTAAGGTGTTAGCTGTCAATTCTTGTTAGAAAGGCATTATATTTTAAAAAATAAAACACAATTTGTTTGTACTATAATTTTCGTGATGAACGAAACCGGTCGGGTCGTTATAAACATGCGGAGTAGTACAAACAAATTATGTTTTATTTTTTAAAATATCTACTAACTTTTAGAAAATATTGTAAATCTGAAGTAACTTTGCTATTTTATCATATTATAATGGTCATTGTTTCCCTTAATAAAAATCTTAATTATTGCGATCGCTTTCACACTAAAAGAAAATCGTAACGTTCATAAATAAAACTTTCAAAATAAAGCTTGTTAGAATTTATTTGATATCAGTGGTTAGTTTGTTAGTGACGATTAGCATTTAACGTATAATTAAAAGTTGTCTAGTGAGCAGATTGTAACGACAGTTTCGCGGGTCGTTAACGCAATCGTTGCGTCAATCATCGCAGTTACAGGCTGGTAACTGTACAACTTAAAGCTGGAATTTAGATAAAAATATTAACCGGCGTTATGTCAACCGCTTAACGAACATTATTTTAACTCTGTGAGCTTTTACGCCGTCGTTTGCCATGTGACAAATGTTCCGTGCTTCTTATCACCGCCTTTATACTTAAGTAGAAAATAACAATAAAGCTTATAATAAAAGAACTTGCTATTTTGGCATCGTCATGAAACATCCAAAATAACTAATGAAATAACAAAATTCTTGTGGAATATATTTTTTTAACACATAGTTTGCGGGAAACAGCATTTTCCGTTTATTGTTGACTGTCGGCTGAATGCGGGACCCGGCAAATGCCGTTTTTCGCGGACGGTCGGTTGTTTGTGGGACACGGCATATGACGGGTTTGCTTGTCGCCGCAACTAATTACCATTAGAGTGATTTATACGTTAACGCATCAGACCAATTTTTGACAAGAAGCAATAAAACTTATGAGTTATATTATAGGCTGGATGTTCTGAGTCATTAATTTCAAAAAAAGATGTGATTTTTTTATATATTTACGTCTTCAGATTACACATTTCGTATGATTGTAAAATATGGGAATGGCAAGTATGTGTTATTATTTATTATATAATTTAATATATGGAATGGATAACTATGATATCTTTTATGTGGAATGTTTTAAATATTTCATATCGAAAACATGTGTAGTGCCATTTAATAAATTGATAACAGGTGTTTATATTCAGCTTAGAAATATGTTGAAATTATGACATAATAATAGTTATTTTATGATGACCAAATATCACACATAATTTCTTTGAAAATTTCAATCAAACATATTGTTTGGTTTAGAAGTTGTGCCTATTTTAAGAAAGTTATATATTTTTGCACTAACCGCTAAGAAACGCCCGCTTCCGGCTAGAGTCTCTTGTTCGAGGTGCCCGATTATAATGTGTTTTAAGTCATTTTAATTTAAGTTCTCCAAAGGTCAAGCATAGTCAATCAATAAATAACATGTATTATTTATTTAAATCATTTGAGCTCTTAATATATGTATTTATGGAAAAAGTTTTAAGAAGCTATTCACAATATTAAATATTCATTTTCAGTATTATTGGATACCATGGGTAGGGAGGAATGAAAACATCACAGGAATCCATATCGTTGAATAAAAATCCAAGGATCGATTCAAAAACACCCATCTGTGTTGCTTTGATGAGATACGTTTCCTTCAGAATATTCCAGACCATTGGTCAATCAGGATTTATTTGGTATAACTCCTTTATATTACAGTAAAAATATCAATGGATCATTTCTCCCATACTAAAACCATCGTGACAAGCTTTCTTATTTTTTTTAAATTGTATCCGCTCCCTACTTTGTGCATACGGGGACTACACGGTGCGTCGAAGATTCTCTGTCCCTTGCCAGTCTTTTTGCTGCCTCTCAGATCATCCCAGCGTCTGAAGCTTCACCGAGTACATCCTATGGATGATCATCAGCTGAATTCCAAGGCGTTGGAATCCATCCGGTTGAAAGAAGAGACAGGCAGTATTCAAACTCCCTTCCATATACTATTTTTTCTTGACAATTCCACATGCCTTGACATCGTCTTCATTTGTTGTCTTTATCTTGATCGTTTTATCAGTTTTCCCACTGTTCTATCCACGGAATAAATGTAATTATGTTCATTTTATTGAGATGTAATACACCATGTTATCTGCTAACAAATGTTAATTTAAGTATACAGTGTTATAATTAAATATTTTAACATGGAAGTATTAAATGCAAAACCAATTTAAAATTTAATATTTTCCTGCGAAAACTCAAATGCCTGGAAAACTGCATCAAATGTATACGTTTTGGTATTCTAGAATGTAAGATTTAACGTATATATATTATAAAAATGAAGATTTGTTTGTCGTCTATGCATTCCTTTACCATTCATCCGATTTCGATCAAACTTTGGGGAGTTGTTGTGCGAACACCCGTGAAGGTTAAAAAATTTAAAATCTAAAATCTAAAAAAAAGAATCAAATCCGTACATCTATTAACCAGACGGAAAAACAAAAAAAAATATTGTATATCCAAGCCTGGGCTTGGCCCGCGTACCTTTACTCGGCCCGGTCCATGTGCTGGGCTCGGGTGGGTAAAGACAATTCAGATTCGGGCTCGGGAGGCCCCAGGTAAGGAATTCAAACTTAAGAAAAGTATTTCGTACCATGTTTGGGTCATGAGTCAGTGATAAGGCAATAGTTTTCATAACTTATATAATTTATTTCACATGTGCTATGAATATCGTTGGAAATATGGAAACAATAACACATATAATTTAAGACATCGACTGAGGGTGCTTGATGGAGTTTTAATATCAAATTTGAATTATTGAGATTCTGCACACTTCCATGAATTTTATCACGAACGACCTGGCTTTCGCCTTTCGGCATCTTCAGACATTCGAGTCAGTTCGAGTCGGTTTCGAGTTTCGAAAGGCGAAACCCTGGTCGTTAGTGACAAAATACATTGAAGTGTACAAAATCTCAATAATTCAAATTCAACAACACATATTGTTTGAATAGTATGAATGAATTACTATATTAAAAAATAAATCGGGCTTTGCACCACATGCCGGTTACTCGCTAGTA